>OY986965.1:30081161-30708474 GCA_963920575.1 Narthecium ossifragum
TGAGCTCCTCCTGATAGTCTGCATCTGGACCGTGACAGGTGGGATCATGCCAGCCTATGTGAAGTCGGCAACTCATCTTCCTCTTCATCTTCATATCGAACGGATGGCGTTGGCCTCTTGCCTTAAGTTGCCTAGCTTCCGATTCCTCCTATTAGTTCTCTCATTCTAGGGATGGGCACATGCCTCTCACCTACTTCATTTATCTATTCTCGTCTTAATGTCTAGGGGTGGTGTGGACCTGAACATATTAAATTCTCAAAAAAAGACGACTCCAATGCGGTCAACAATTTTAGTCTTCTTCTGTTTTTCCTTCAGAGTAAATTACACTTTACTACATTATATTTTAATAAATGTTTAATTTAAACCTTGTATTTTAAAACTTAACAAAAAGATCCTTAACGTTTCAAAACCATTTGATTTTGATTCAAGCGTCGGATGTCGATTACTTCATTTGACCGTAAACCGGTCACTGTTTACCCTATTTCCCTCCGAATCACTCCGTTAGTTATCAAAATGGGCTATGATTTATGGCTATTACCGTCAGATCAAGTTACACAGTCAGACGCATGGATCAGGATAGAACAGTTTTGAAACATCAGGGACCTTTTTGTCAAGTTTTAAAATGCAAGGTCCAAACTGAACATTTTTTAAAATGCATATATTAAAGTGTAATTTACCCCCCTTTTTTATTACATTCTCTCCTATTTTAGCATTAGACACTCCTCCGATTGGTTAGTGTAGAAATCAGATCTGCTAAGTTAGAGAAGACTTAACAGAAAAGCAATTTCTTAACAGGATCTGAAATTAATTAAGCAGAATAAACTCCTACTAGAGATAAAAGCAATCAAATTAAAGCTTATGTTGTGAATAGGGAAAATGTTGTTAAGCTGTATAGGAAAAAAAACTCGACTAAATTAGCTCTGAAAGTCACTCATAAGGAAGGTTTAAGACTGCTTATGTCCCTTAATAGCATATAGAATTTAAAAAGGAAAGTTAACCACTCAATCATGATCTGATTAAGAACGTACAAATTGAGCAGTTTGTGAAAAGGGGGAACTCTTGCCTTACCTCAAGGGGCTCATGACTGAGTGGTGTGAAATCACTCTACTCAGGCGACTCTAACAATTGATATTTTTGTTTTCGAACTGTAAATGAACTGATCCTTCACGAAGTAAGTAACTTACAGCAGAGGCTTTATGTCCCATGCTTCCTCTTCATCTTTTCCAGTAGGACAATCCTTGTCCAGATCATGGCTAGCTCTCGGACAATGGAATGACTTCAACTCAACGCCAAGGGCATGAAGAATTAATTAGTTGCATGCTAACTAGTATGATCATCTAGTGAGAGTAGTAGGTACTTAATCTGCCATGCATTGAGATGGACTATCACACTTTTGTCAAGTACAGGGGCAAATGTACAGCCAACAAAAAAGAGAATAAAAACAGCTATAAGATTTGAGTGACGCAAATTGACAAGTGCATGGATATTATTGGCAAAAAAATACGGATAAACAGAACACAGATCTGGCAATCACTTTTCAACCAACAGTCGATTGTTACAAACCAAATTGAGAAAGAGGTTTAGGCAATGGACTCGAACAAATTTCACAAGACAAGCCACACTTGATGATAACTATGCTGTTTTAGTAGCGCCTGTAGATTGAATGTCCTAATTAATCCGTGCTTACAGCCCAATCATCAGCGGTTATGAGGGTCTTGTAGCTACGCTGTAGATGCTCCATTCTTTTGTGGAACTCCCCTTCGACTAGCGGCTCATTGCTGTCCACCCACTGCATAGTCAGCTCCATTTGGTTTTCAATCTTTTTCATGGCCAGCTCCCATCTATTCTTGGCATCCTCCATAGCAACCCTGATCAGACCCACATAGGATCCCAAGGAGTTCCTTGCCAGGGTCGCCTTCTTTCGTTCAATCATTACCTCCTCCCTTAGAATACCCTGTTCAGCTTTTACTAGGGTACTGTAGAGATTCTGTACCTCCTTCATGTTAACCTCGATCTCCTCCACCTTTGCCAGGTCATTGCTTTCCACCCACTCCACGGCCTGGTCGACTGCGTCCTTAATCTGCTTCACGACGGTAGGAGACAGCTTCCCTCCATTAGTTGTTTCCTCGATAGCATCTTTAATTTTATGCTCACAGTATATCAAGGAGTTCCTTGCCATGGCTTTCTTCTTCTGCTCCTCGTCCTCCCTCTTGTACTTCTCTGCCTCCTGGATCTTCTTCTCAATGTCTTCCACGATCGGTGTAGCCATCTGTCTGGTGGCCTCGTCCTCCGCTGATACGTCGATGCCATCGACGTTAATAGCAGAGCGGACAATGATGTTTGGTACTCTCTTGTGAACAGGGGGAGTAACGGCGACCTTGCTATCGAACTCATCACTCAACATGGCTGCTAGGACAGCAGCGCCATATGCGACAGCCTCGTCAGCGTTGATGCTCTTGCAAAGATCCTTCCCAAAGAAATCTTGCAACAGTTGCTGCACAATGGGGATCCTAGTCGACCCTCCAACTAGTAAGATATCATCGACGCTGCTCTTCTCCATTTTAGCATCGCTCAAGCACTTCTCCACCACCTCCAAGCATGCTCTGGCTAAATCCCTGTTTAGGTCCTCGAAATCGGCACGTGTGAATGTGGTGTTTAAGTCGACTCCGTCATACAAGTGATCCAACTGGATTGTGGTCTCACTATTTGAAGAAAGGATCCTCTTTGCCTCCTCGCACGCAGTCCTCAGTCTCCTCAGGGCCTTTGGGTCGCCACTCATATCCTTGTTGGTCTGCGTGTGGAACTCCTTAACAACGCGGCTTATCATGCGGTTGTCAAAGTCCTCCCCACCCAGATGGGCATTACAGGACGTGGCCTTCACATCGATGACACTCTCAGTACTGATGGTGACAAGAGAGACCTCCAAGTTGCCGCCGCCAAGGTCAAAGATGACAACATTTTTCTCCAAAGAGTTTGCAGGCTTATTGTGAATGCCATAAGCAATAGCAGCAGCAGTGGATTCGCTGATAATTCTACAGAAGCTGAGACCAGCTATAATGGCAGCATGCTTGGTTGCCTGGCGTTGGGAGTCATTAAAATAGGTAGGGACAGCAATCACTGCATTCTTGATGGGTGTGCCAAGGTTGGCTTCAGCAAACTCCTTCATCTTCGTGAGGACCATGGATGAAATCTCTTCAGGAGCTAGCATTTTCTCCTCGCCTTTATATTTTACAGCAATCATTGGATTGTCCTCAGGCCCAGAAATAACCTTGAAGGGCCATAGCTTGATGTCACTCTGGACGATAGCATCACTAAATCGCAGGCCAATCAGACGCTTTGCATCTAAACAGGACAATTAGATATCTTGCATTTCAGAGTTGCATTAGAAAAGATCTTAATACTTTATATGGAATCTGAATACAAATAAATAACAAAAGGCGAAAACCCCAATACGAATACAGAGTATTATACATCTAACGACAGTATACACTTTATATAAAATCTGAATACAATTATTGGCAGATTTCGCAACTATAGCAGTAATGTTTTATTCAGTTGATTCATGCGACAAGAAGAAGCAAATTGGAACATCAAAAGCTAGTTAAGCGATCTAGTTCATATGCATGCAGGTGGTCACTAGTGTATAAGCTAGTTTTGCAGGAGGGGTGTACCAGCAGCTTACTTAGGCTGGTTTGTAGCTTCGGCTTAATTCGTCGAGAAAAAAAGACAATTAAAAGAAGCAAGCAGGGCTGGAGGACTCACTGAAGACGGTATTTACGGGGTTGACGCCGGCCTGGTTCTTGGCGGGCTCGCCGATGAGGCGTTTGTCCTTGTTGAAGGCGACGTAGCACGGGGTCCTGTTCTTCCCCTGGTCGTCGGGGATGATATCGGCATGACCGTCCCGCCACACAGCCACTGACGAGTAGGTGGTACCTAGATCGATCCCGATCACCGGGCCGGCCTCCATCCCCGGCGGTGGCACCGGAGCTTCGATGGGTGATGTTAAGGATGCCTCCGTCCCGATCGGCGGTGGCACCGGAGCTTCGATGGGTGATGTTAAGGATGCCTCCGTCCCGATCGGCGGTGGCACCGGAGCTTCGATGGGTGATGGTGAGGATGCCACCGTGCCGATCTCCGGTGGCACCGGATGAACTTTTATGGACGTTGGAGAGGGTTCAGGATCTTTAGAAGAGGAGAGCTGATCAGAATCCATTGCTGCAGTAGAAGAAAGAAGAGAGGAACTCATGAGCTTGGTGATCACCGTGATACCTTCAGTTCTCGGCCGATCGAGCCTATATTAATTTAAAAGGCTTGCTTGCTCTGGTGAGTCTTGGGTCGTCCCTAGCTAGGCTGCCTTCGAAGCTGAGTCCTTTTTTAATGGTCATCTCTCAGCTCGATTGGATCGTCTTTCCTCTCACCTTCTCCGCTCTACTGTACCAGAAAATATAATAAGAATGATTTCCACCACGTGGCGGCTCTCTATTCGGGGTTTAATGAGTTTGGCCCCACGTCGGGCCCATGGTGTCCCTCCCTCCCTCCCTCCCTCCCTACGCACTACGCAGTGGCGTTTTTATCTACTGGGCGGGCGGGCGCATCGACTCCTCTTGCCTCTTTTACTTCCTTTATTTTATTTTTTTTATTTTCTTTTCAAGAATAAATATCATATTTCACTTTCAAAATATATTGAATATCATATTTCATCCTATGACTTCAATAGATCTATTTCTCCTAAAAAAATATAGAAATTAATTTCAAAAATACCCTTATTTTAATTAATACCTTTAATCATAATTTAAAACACAATTAAATAGAAGACATTTAAACGCGTGATGGACGTACACTCCGCCCGCCTCACCTACTCCACACCACAATATAGCAAGTGCCAAAGAGTATTCTCTGTTCTACCCCAGTTTGGCGAGGCAAATCTCCAATATTTTCAACAAATTTAGGAGCGCTGAGAAAATTTAATCGTGAGACCAACACATCACCGATGCAAGGTATTAATTAACCACTTGAACTACTCAAGAGTTGTGTCCGTGACTTCAAAGTTGAGTTGCGTATTTTTTTATCATCAATTCTCTATAACAAATCTACTCTAGGTGGGATGAATGTCAACTCATCTTGTCTCACCTTCTCCACACTAAAATATAGCAAGTGGTAAAACTATGGAGATTGGATTGATGCTAAAATCAACAAGGAGTAGTCGGTGCATGTGATGAGGACTCTTTTTTTTTTCCCGTGATGACCGGCAACTTTTAAGAGCCTTATTCTAGCTAGCAAATTGCTTCTCCCACCCATCCTGACACCGTCCCTCCCGCTGTCCCCTGAGCATTTACTATCATACCTCTAATGTTTGTGTTCATTGTTTTTTTTTCCTTTTCTTTTTTCAGTTTTGTTTAAATTCCCTCCCCTTGTTTACGGGTTTCTTTTTTTTCTTTTTTTTTTCCTTTTCAGTTTTGTTTAATTTCTATTTAATTTTGTTTTTTGTTATTAGCTTTATTTATTTTTTAATTAGTTTTGTTTATTATTTCTTGGGGAAAGGGACCGGGAGTCCTATGTTTAGATCAAATCCGGCAATTAGACCAGCCATAAGAAGTTTCGGGTATTTGATCCATTTTGGAGAAAAAAAGTCCAAAATACTCATTTCAAAACACCTCTTCATATTTCAATTTATTAAAACATCAAATCGTAAAAATTTTAAATCTTAAAAACTTCAAAATTGTAAATTGTAAATTTTTCAAATTTTAAATCATAAAAATTTAAAATTGTAAAATTTTCAAATTTTAAATCATAAAATTATAAAAAATCTCAAATTTCAAATTTCATTTGGTTTGAATGTTAGGAGTTGTTTTAGTCACTTGCCATTAAGTGCTCTTCCAGTTCCAAATCAAGAACGTCGATAAATAGCTATTGTTCATGATGGCAATCACTTCGTGTAAGTTTTCTTATATCCTCATTACCCTGTAGCACCCATTCCAACGTGGTGATGATAACATTCATCGTACAAAAATAAAGGATGGGCCGCTCGTCATACGACACGTGATCATTTGTGGTACGGAGTAATAGGTACAACACCAAGCGCACCGAGAGCCGAATTCAGAGGCAATATTGATTAGAATTTGTATTTTTTTTATATATTTTTGTGTATTGTTATATGTACTCTTCCATGAGACTTTTCAGAAAACACAATGCATTTTTTAACTGTTAGTATTTTTGTTATTTTCATATATATATATATATATATATATATATATACCTTTTATTTTGATCCATATTTTTATGCTTATTTAAATTTTTATAAATAATTACTCTTAAAATATACAACTAAAAAATAAACAAAAGATTACAAACATATAATAAAAAAAACTATTTATCTAGAAAGAAAAATAAAACTGATAAAAAAAAGGAATAAAATTGATAAAAATGAATAAAGAAAACTGATTAAAGAAAAACAAAACTAAGGAAAAAGAAAACAGAAACTCTAGAGAGAATGAGAGGAAAAAGAAGAAGGCGGGGCATAAAAGGAAAGGAAGAGGGTGTCAGAGGAGGGGGCGGTGTTAGGTGGGGTGGGAGAAGCAGGTCTCTTTTAGCTATCCTCGACAACATGTCTATCTGGATAGCCTATCTACTCGTCTCGCATGACCTCCTCCGCGCTTTAATGTAGTCTGAGGAAAAGCTGGCAGAATATTATTATCGGTGCAGCTATAAATTTTACAAAGTTTTATAAGTAGATGCAGTCGAGTTTCGAAGTTTGGGTTTTGATGTCAATAATTAACGAAATTTGCTTTCATGAGTCTTCAAATTTGCGTCTCTCTCTCTCTTTTCTTTTTTTGTATTTGTTATTTCCTTACAAGTTCATGTCCTATTGCAGGCCCCCCTAACCCTTCTAACACTGGAAGGCAAGTTTAGGTTCTTAGTATTAGTGTGAATAAGATAAGCTATATCATCCTTATATGAGTGTACAACACTATTTAACAAGTCTGTCATCTTTTACAATAAAGATGGAAGCTAAGAATGGCTTCAACTCACAATTCTTGTAGTCTCAGAAAACTCGCCTTAGGACTGAAAAACTGAAAAAGCACATACTGCCGAGCATAAAAGCAAGAATATAGAACGTTTACAAATCTGGCAGTCACTGTCCAAAAGAACACATCATTATATTCATGCTCATCATCATCAAACAGAGTGAATGTCCTCTTTCATGTCCATCATCAAGCAAGCTTGGGAATCTACTCGAAGAACAGTTTCAGTAGAGCAACCACACTAAAAAGAACCCCAGAGTTAATGTCCAGATCAGCCAATAATAGGCTTGCAGATGCTCTGTAGCTCCTCCTTTTGATACTCGAACTTCTCTGCATCTGCTTTCTCATTGAGTTTCAGCCACTTCATAGCCTGATCGATTGCTTCCTCAATCTTTTCCACAGAGGTAGGAGCCAGCTTCGCTCTAACCTTAGTATCTTTGATAGTATCCCTCATCTTATCCACAAAGGAGTCCAACGTGTTCTTTGCTCTGGCCCTCTTCTTGCGTTCCTCATCCTCCCTCCTACAGCTCTCTGCATCCTGAACCAGCTTCTCAATCTCCTCCTTACTTAGCCTGCCCTTGTTATTTGCAATGGTGATCTTGCTCATACGTCCACTGGCCTCGTCCTCCGCGGATACCTCCAAGATACCATTAGCGTCAATAGCAAAGCTGACTCTGATGATGGCTCCCTTAGGAGCAGGTGGAATATCAGAGAGCTTGAACTCACTGAGCAACTTGTTATCAGTAATCATCTTCTCCTCACCCTCGTACAACGGGATCGAGATACAAGTCAAATTGTCTTTCGCTGTACCGAAAATCTTCTCGTTCTTCAGAGGAATACTACTGTTCCTCGGAATTACCACAGACATCCTTCCACCACGAACACCCGTACCCAGTGAATGAGGGGTGACATCCACGAGCAGATCGACAGGGACCTTCTTCTCATAGAACTCGCCACTCAATATGGCAGCTTGGACAGCAGCGCCCCATGCGACAGCTTCGTCAGGGTTGATGTCCTTGCAGAGGTCCTTCCCATCGAAGAAATCCTGCAACAAATGCTGCACCATGGGTATCCTTGTAGACCCTCCAACCAAGACGACATCATGGACACTGCTCTTATCCATCTTAGCATCGCTCAAACACTTCTCCACTGGCTCCATGCATTTACGAATTAAATCCTTGTTGAGCTGCTCGAATTGGTAACGACTAATAGGGCAGGTAAAATCGATTCCCTCATACAAGCATTCAATCACGATTTCAGTAGTCTCACTAGATGAAAGAGTCATCTTTGCCGCTTCACAAGCAGTCCTCAGTCTCCTTAGGGCCCTAGGGTCGCCACTGATATTCTCACCGTGCTCCCTCTCGAACTCCTTAACAAAGTGGTTCATCATGCGGTTATCGAAGTCTTGGCCACCCAAATGGGTATCACCGGCAGTAGCCAGCACCTTGAAGGCACCCTCTGCAATAGTGATAAGGGAGACGTCGAAAGTGCCACCACCAAGGTCAAAGACCAGAATGTTTTTTTCTGAAGTGGAGGCAATCTTCTTCTTATCAAGGGCATAAGCAATAGCAGCAGCTGTGGGTTCGCTAATTATTCTGGTGACGTTGAGGCCAGCAATAAGGGCGGCATCCTTGGTGGCCTGGCGTTGGGAGTCATTGAAATACGCAGGGACAGTAACCACTGCACTCGTGACGGGTTTGCCGAGGTAGTCTTCAGCAGTCTCTTTCATCTTTGAGAGGACCATGGATGATACCACCTCAGGAGCTAATTCCTTAGCCTCTCCTTTGTGTTTTGCAACAATCATGGGATGGTCGTGAGGCCCAGATATCACCTCGAAGGGCCATAGCTCCATGTCACGCTGCACACTAGCATCACTAAATTGCCTGCCGATCAAACGTTTTGCATCTGAAACAGGACAGAGAGTGATCCACGTTTCAGAATTTCACCGTTGAATTCATAAACTCAAGAAGGGGGGAAATTAATATAATACAAAATGACAAAATTCAGCAATGGAATGTCGCTTCAAAAACAACCCAAACAATATTTTAGTATGTGGCAGACAATAACGAATGTGATGTTCATCATTTTATTCATGTTTCAAATGAACACTTGGGTGCAGTGAAGTAAAAAAAAAATATTTAAGACAATTTGGTTCGAACTAGAGAAAGTTAACAGTCCAAGATGTCATCCGAGATAATGACTATACCTCCACAAGATGTACCAGGTGTTAGTAATAATTTTCATCAAAATCTGAAGCAATAAGAATTGCTTGTAAGCTTTATTGGATCAACAATATCTCATAAATCAGTGTCATGACTATAAGTTTTGAATTCAGCTTATTATTAGCTTAGTCCCAAATAAATGACAGTCTGAATTTTGGGTCAAACGACAAACAGATCAGGTTGTCAATGACGTTGGATCATCAAAATGTAAATGATCCAGTACATGTTGATTACGAGATGCGATCAATTGACTAAGAGACAACAGCTAACAACAATACTGCCAACTAAATTGTTACGCGTTGGACTTAATTGATTCATACATTTTTTTTCCATTATAGAGTCTTCAAGCCACTAGTCCTAAGCAGAGATCCTCTCTGAGTTACTAAGCTGTCAAAATCATGAAGAATATAAGCTAGAAGATTTGTAGGACTTCCCCCCCTCTTTGGCCACTTTTAACATATACTTGATATTCACATATCTACTTAATGTCTTGTTTAGATCAAGGCCACAATTTAGAGTACCAGGACGAAAAGGAAACTGTGACATATTAAAATTTAGATTTATGCGTCTGTAATGGATGTTCAAAGTAAAAGGATTCATACTTTTATAGAAGTACTCAATATTTAGTTCATATAGACGTGCTTAACATCAAGTAATGACTATAGGAGAAATGGAATATAGGGTTGGAGGACTCACCGAAGATGGTGTTTTGAGGGTTCTTGGCGGCCTGGTTCTTGGCAGAGTCGCCGACGAGGCGCTGGGCGTTGGTGAAGGCGACGTAGGAAGGGGTGGTGCGCTTGCCCTGGTCGTTGGCGATGATCTCGACGCGACCTTGCTCCTCTCTCCAAACAGCCACGCACGAGTAGGTGGTGCCTAGATCAATCCCGATCGCCGCGCCCTTGCTCCCCTCTCCAGCCTTCACCATGGCCATGGCTTCGCTAGCGGAAGAAGTAGAGAGAAACTGGAACTGGAAATTGCTTGCTAATGATGGATGCTATAATGTATCTTCCTCACGACCGATCGTCTTCCAACTTGGTCTTATATTTTTCTTTTTCTTTTTGGTTGGTCGTCGTTCAGTAACTCCCACGTCGTTGAGTCTTTATTTCTCTCTTTTCTTTAATCCTCTCTAGTTTTCATGCCTGGGTGTGCAGGATGGGTATCGACTCCGCTGGGCTGACACTGACTCCGTTTCATAATAAAATAACACCCGTTTGGTGACCGGAGATGATTTAAGTGGATTTGTAATAAGGTGAATTTGTAACGAGGATGGGTCACAATTATAAAAAAGGTGGATTTGTTATTGAGGTGTTTGGATGTTATTTTGAAAAGAGGGATTTGAAAGGTGGATTTGACACGATAAGAGACCAAATGATTTATTTGCCCCTGATTTATTAATTTAATAAATTAAATGTATTAGTTTTATTATAATAATAATAATTACATAATAGTTATAAAAATAAATATTTAATAAAATAAAAATATTACAACCACATTGATCTAAAGTATTAATTCTTCTTTAATAGTAATTGATCTTCACAGAGCCGGCGTGATAAATCGCAATATACTGGCGTGATAATAGTATTTGGATCAAACGTGACAACCACACGATTCTTTGATGCTCTCCCCAAAGTGCATAACAACTTCATTTAACCTGCAAATCCAAACAATTAAGAATGGTGAAACCCACAACTGAAAAGACGATGCACAACACAGCTGAGCAAAGGCTAAATTCTGATCAACAAGACGATTCTACCAGCTATGAGGGATGCTAGAAAGGGCTCTGTTCACTGACGGATGCTCTGTGAAGCTACCGAGGGGTTGAGAAAGGGGTTCAGTTGCATTCCTTGTGGGAAGAGCAGGCTCAGTGGTATCCACAATAACTGGGTGTTGGGTGATCCCCTAGTGAGGTGGTCATCTTTAGTTGCTATGGATAGAGGAGTTGAGGATTGGGTGTTGGGTGATCTCATGGTTGACGGGTGGTGGGATGTGGACAAGGTGGCTACAATTTTTCACCCCTCCTTGGTGGCGGAGATCTTGGCTGTCAATATACTTCCGATGGTAGATCACGATGAAGTCAGGTGGGCCTTTGGTGGTTCAAGCCAAGTCATGACTACATCGGCATAAATCTTGGCGCTTCGTAGTCGGCATGGGGAGGCGGCGTTGGTGGAGGGTTGGTGATGGAGTAATTTGTGGTGCTTGTCGATTGGGCCAAGGGTGCGTCAATTTGTTTGGAAGGTTCTGTACGGACGGCTACTGGTGAGGGAAATTCTCTGGAGCTTTTGCATGTTTGCTCATAGAGACTTTCCCCGCTGTGGTTGCATGCTGGAAACCATCGACCATGCCCTCCTTGGATGCTATATGGTGCGCGAGCTTCTTCACTTGCTTCTTGATCAGGTTTGGCTGGCGGCTAAGCATTAGGGGTGCTTGGAAGATATGTTAGCTTATCTGTTGGTTTCAAATTCTCAATCTCACATCAAAAGGGTGAAAGCTTTAATTGATTATGGGCTATGGGTTGTTTGAAATGACCGAAACCAATTGATCTTCACCAGGCAAGGTGAGATGGTGAGTGTCCTAGGGAGGAAAGCTTTGCGGCTCTCGGAGGAACATCTTCGAATGGTTGGAAGTGTGAAGCCTGACCCTTGAAGGTTTGAGAATTTCCTTGTGCATGCGGATGCTTCGGTAGATGAGAGCTCCGGTAGGGCGGCTGTGGGTGATGCAGGGATCTCGCACGACAGCGGAGTTCAATGGGCTAGAGGGGAAGTCATTCCGCCGGTGGGCTCTGTTTTGGAAGCTGAACTGCACGCTATCTTGCATGCAATTAGATGATCACATGAACTTGGAGAGAGGAGGTTGGTTGTCGAGTCGGATTCTAAGTTTGCAGCGGATGTGTAGAATTGGGTTATCAAGATTTGTATGGAACCCTGGGGATGGCGAGTGGCCATCTATAGGGTAACTGATAGTATCTTGTAGTCTTTGTTCCCCAGCCTTTGACTCATCAACAAAAAGAAGAAGAAAAACAACAACAACAATGGCTGCAGGGCAACACGCCTAGAAGTTGGGTTCCCGGGCTAGGGAGGTTTGGGCCGAGGTCTTGAAGTTGGACCGAGGTCTTGAAGTTGGGATCGGTCGTGTTTCTGTATGTTCCGAGGTCTAGTAATCGGAAAGCAAACATTGTTGCCCGTTGGTCTAGGGAGTTTAGTTTTGTTCTTGTCTGGTCTGGTCCCTGGAGAGTGCTCATGGCCATCCTTTATGGGACTGATGTAAGTGAAGATTTTCCCTTAATCTAGCCTAACAGCTCAATTCATCCAAAAAAAAAAAACACGCCAAGAATTAGACACTACAAACACTCTACAAAACTCAAAAGGGCACATCTCGCTAAAGAATCTGCTCAAGAGTTATAGATAACAAGAAATTCCTTTCCTTTCCTTCTCTTCGGTTAGACGATCCTCGTTTCCGTCCTGCTAGTTGGGAAAGAAATCGCATCCACCGATGGAATGGTGAGCCGATTCGGACTTTGGACAAAAACTGTTCTGTTGCATGCCCAACGTCTACCAATTCTTAAATGCAGCCAATTCTGTAGGTTTACAGTAAATCCCAAAGAACTCATGAGTCTTGTTGAAACCCATCTGCACGGGCTTGCAAATTGGGATCGACGAGGCCAAGTCTCACACTATACATACTTATCACAGCGTCAGAGGCGATAATTAACATTGTTGAAACCAAAATACAGGTTGATCTCATCTTGAATTTGCATTTTTTCTGGTTTTTGAATAGATTAATAACTGAGATCCACCAATCAAGCATGAGATCTCTCCCAAAGGACCAAATCTAAATCATGAAGCTACAAATATAGCTAAATCTCTATCAAGGGAAAGCAAGATCAATGCTATCAATCACAAAGAATAAAATCCTCTATATATAGGATTTATTGCATGAATCTGTATTTTCCTTATCTACGTGTATCATGTATCTATTTAAACAATAGTAATACATGACTCTACTAAGGAGGGAAAATTCCACAATCTCTATCTTATTTTATTTTCTTCATAGATAAGCACAAGGCTGAAGAAGAGGCTACAACCAAATAACAAACTCTACAACTCTAGTCCCCTGCAACACTGGGCAACAGGATCTTAACAACACAATAGCAGGAACATAGCACCTCTAGCCCCCTACAGCAACCCGAGCAGAACTAAGACAAAACCCGAAAAGCATAGAAATTGCCCGAAGCAAATTGAACAGTACATGAACATTCCCACACACAAAAACAGAAATACTGGAAGACATAAACACACGATTATTATTCATATCCATCACCAAATTAACTAAAGTCTAAGCTCTCCTGATAGCACTTGTAGAAGGATTGTCCTGAGCATCGATTATGAGGGTCTTGTGTACCTCTTCTAGCCGCTCCATTTTAGAGTGGTACTCCTCTGCCACTGACACTTCATTGCTCTCCACCAAATAAATAGCCGTCTGGATTTCGTTCTCAATCTTTTTCATGGCCTCGGCATCCAGCTTTTTCTTAATCCTAGCATTCTCCATATCAGTCCTCAGCTGATTCACATAGGACACCAAGGAGTTCCTCGCCTCCGCCACCTTCTTGTACTGCTCTTCCTTCATGGCCATCTGTTCATCAATCCATGTCTCCTTCCTCGTCATAGTCTTGTCGACATCCGTGCCACCAGCCACATCAGTGATTTTAAGAGTCTTACGGATACTCTCTAGCTGCTGCTTTTTGTAATGGAAATCTTCTACCTTTGTCATCTCATTGCTTTCTGCCCATTTCGTAGCAAGCTTAATCTCCTCCTCCATCTTTATGGCGGCGGCCGGGTCCAGCTTCCTTCTACTCATAGCATCCTCCATAGAATTCCGCATCTCATGCGCGTAGGTCAGAAAGGAGTTTCTTGCCAGGGCCCTCTTCTTGTATTCCTCTAGCTGCTGCTTTTTGGATTCGAACTCCTCTGACTTTGCCATCTCATTGCTTTCTGCCCATTTCATAGCCAGCTCGATCTCCTCCTTAATCTTTGTCACCTCGGCAGTGGATAGCGTCCTTCTACTCGTAGCATCCTCCATAGCATCCCGCATCTCATGTGTGTAGGACAGGAAGGAGTTTCTTGCCTGTGTCCGCTTCCTGTATTCCTCGTCCTCCCGCTTGTACTTCTCTGCATCCTGGGCTATCTTCTCAATCTCCTCATTGCTCAGCCTACCCTTGTTCTTTGCAATGGTGATCATTTTCATCATTCCCATGGTCTTGTCCTCCGCAGATACGTCTAGAACACCATCAGCGTTAATGCTGAAGTTGACTATGATCACTGGTACACCCTCAAGAGCACGGGGAATATCACAGAGCTCAAATTTACCCAGCAACTTGTTATGGGCGGTCATCTTCTCCTCACCTTCGTACACCTGGATCAAGACAGATGTCTGATAGTCTGCAGTTGTAGTGAATTTCATCTCCTTCTTGGCCGGAATGCTAGTATTCCTCGGAATCAGAACCTCCATCGCACCACCCATAACCTCCACACCGAGGGAAAGAGGTGTGACATCAAGGAGCATCTTAACCGGGATCGCCTTATCAAACTTGCCGCTCAATATGGCAGCTTGGACAGCAGCGCCCCATGCGATGGCCTCATCAGGGTCGATGTTCTTGCAGAGGTTCTTCCCATTGAAGAAATCCTGCAACAATTGCTGCACCATGGGGATCCTCGTAGACCCTCCAACGAGGACGATATCATGGATACTGCTCTTATCCATATTAGCATCCCTCAAACAGTTCTGCACCGGCTCCAGGCATTTACGGAATAAATCCCTATTGAGCTGCTCAAATTCAGCGCGTGTAATTGCAGCATGAAAATCGATTCCCTCGCAGAAATATCCGATCTCGATTGTGGTCTCCGTGATAGTTGAAAGCATCCTCTTTGCTTTCTCGCAAGCAGTCCTCAGCCTTCTCAAAGCCCTCGCATCGCCGCTGACGTCCTTGTTCGTCTTCCTGTAAAACTCCTGAACAAAGTGGCTAACCATACGGTCATCGAAATCTTCACCGCCAAGATGAGTATCACCGGCGGTGGCCTGCACCTTAAAGACACCCTCTGCAATGGTTAGCAGAGAGACGTCGAAGGTACCGCCACCAAGATCAAAGATGAGGACATTCTTTGCGGATGTGCTTGCGGTCTTTTTGTCGAGACCATAAGCAATAGCAGCAGCAGTGGGTTCGCTAATGATTCTAGCGACGTTGAGACCGGCAATAACAGCAGCATCCTTGGTGGCCTGGCGTTGGGAGTCATTAAAGTAGGCAGGGACGGTAACCACCGCATTCTTGACGGGAGTGCGGAGGTAAACTTCAGCAATCTCCTTCATCTTTGCAAGAATCATGGATGAAACCTCCTCAGGAGATAACTCTAACTGCTGACCTTTGTATTTTACAACAATCACTGGATTGTCCTTGGGCCCAGATATAACCTTGAAGGGCCACAGCTTGATGTCACGCTGGACAATATCATCACTGAATCGCCGGCCAATCAGACGCTTTGCATCTGAAACATGCATGACGGATTGTATTGTTGTACGTCAGAATTACATTACAAATACTTTATTTTTATACAGGACACACATCCACCGGTTAATCTTTCTATTTTAATTGATGCTTTCTTGTATTGGTAATCTAGCAAAGCGGAAGTAAAAGGAAAAAACCACGTAATAAACCTCAGTATTGAAAGAGAATATAGTATTACTAGTTCTTCTGGGCTGCTAAGAAACTGAAAGATAAGCAAGCATCAACTAGGAAACTTTGGCCAATCCTAGGTAACCCAAACAAAATAGAAAAGCCCAAATAATTAGGAAATATGATTTGTAGGAAATATGATAATTAGGAAGGAAACTAGCTAGGCATGCCTGACTTCAGGCAAGACTTGACTTGATTTTAGCCATGTAGTCTGGTGGTGCTGCATCGTTGTTCCTATTCTAATTGAGCTTTCTAATTAGTTCAAATGCATCACTACACGCGATTGGCTAAAAAAGCTAATAACTGTCATTGTACTTTGTAATTTGTCCCGAAATGCATGTATTTGGGTTAACTTGGTTCGTATAATTATTTGTCATAAAGCCTTGAGCCTTCAAGCCATAGTTGACCTAATTTCTTTGGCCCATATCAATGATCGATCACAGAGATCCTCCTGGGGATTAAAAGAGAAATTGATCTACCCCTGACATCCTAGACTACAGATCTGTATAATCTCTTTTTCCTTTTTTATTTGAGTTAATTACATAAAACCCCATATTTTTGGCAATAACATAAAACCCCCCTGAAAACAAAAATTGATTCATATAACCACTTCATCAGTCCAATTTAGAGACTTAATTAGTCATGGTAAAAATGCGTGATTAATCTGTGAAATGACTAATATGCCCTTGAACGTGATGACTAAAATCTAAAAAATACATCAATATATCCATTATAGCTAGGGGTAGTTTAGTAAATTTTTCTATATAATTTTAATAAATTAATTTAAGGTTATTTTTTCTATATATAATTCAATGTTTTTAGAGGGTTTTAGATATTATTAGAAATCTAGGGCGCTTTGTGAAACAAGATATCTTTTCAGGAGTTCTATGTAATAAACCCTTTATTTGTTTGTTTCTCGAAATTTATATATACTAGAGGAGTTCTAGTATCTTCTGTGTAGATCAAGGCCACAATTAATGCAGATAAACAAGATGTCGACAAAGGCACTTCTCATAAGTAATAACTTTTAGATCAGTATAGATTGGTTATCTCTAAAGGATACTATATATGGCTTATAATCGATCTCCAAGCTAGATGTTGATGGAAGTCAACGCCGCGCGACTAGTCTATAGATGTGAGCATAAGACGAACAAGTGTTTTATCCATTAGAAGCTAGCTAAAGAGGGAATGAAGGAGGGTTGGATCGAGGACTTGCCGAAGACGGTGTTCTCGGGGTTGACGGCGACCTGGTTCTTGGCGCCATCGCCGATGAGGCGCTGGTTCTTGGTGAAGGCGACGCAGGAAGGGGTGGTGCGGTTCCCCTGGTCGTTGTTGATGATCGTGACGCGATCGTCCTCCCACACGGCCGCGCACGAATAGGTGGTGCCGAGATCGATCCCGATGGCCGGGCCCACCTCCATCCCCCCTACCCCAAGAGCTTCCTTAGCTGCAGCCGAGAGCTTAAGATCTCGAAGAGGGATGAAGAGATCATCCATGGCCGCAGCAGTAGATCAAGAGAGGAGAGGAACTAATTGGAGATCACTGCTCTTGCTCTTGATCTTTATGAAATCAATCCAATAATGTGAGTGTCTCTTCAGGACCCGATGGAGCCTGTATATATAATATAGATAGATAAAACGCTTGTTTTCATCATAAGTCTTCCAAGTCTAGCTGGATCTTTTATTTCTAAGTCGTCGCTGCCTCCAAGATGAGTCTTTCTTTTTTTTTTTTTTTTGCCCGTTTTTCTATTCTTGTTTTCATGACCATGGGGGATGGATGTGAACTCCTCTGAATTTAATCGCCTGTCACACTTAATGCACATGCCCACGTGACATGTACCTCAACCGTTGAATTGAATCGGGATGTGTGCCCGATTCAATCCAACGGCCATGATTTGTGTACATGGGTACATCCCATGTACACAAATCATTTTTGTAATATAATAATAAACAGTTAAAATGGGAAGGATGAACGGAGATTCTTACACGAATAATTTTTTACAGGATTAAAATAGCTGTGTACGTCTGATGTCTATAAGGTTGGTACCAAGAATATATGACTTCAGTTTACAAGTCTGGTGGTGGTTTTCAGGAGATTCTTACTCTAAACATTAATTTTTTTAAAATTCTAGAAATTATCGAGCTGGAGTTTCCAAATGGCTAAGTAATCCTAAACTATTGCCATTAGATCTAATCTTTCTACAATGGTGAAGTTTCCTTATCAACTTCTTAGCTTTGGTTCCAGCTTCCTTGTCAACCCTGTGATCTACAGCTTGTTGGATTAGTTTCCTTACAAACCTTGCTATATATGCAGTGAGGGAATCATAATTTAATTATTGAATCGGACAATGCGGTTAATTTCCTTAATAGGGAGGTTTGGTTACAAGAGTTAGAGCCCTTCCTAAAAAACGATCCAGAGTCTACATACATTCTTAGAGCATCCTCATCAGCAAATTCCGTATCCAAAACCCTATTTTGGTGTGCGACACAGGGATAGGGAATCACTTTCAAACTTATGCACCCGACAGGTTCCGTACGTACATTTCGTTCTCTATATCGCCAAAATTTTCAAATTTCAAATAAAAAACGGTCATGATTGATCTACAATTGACAATGAAATCCACAAAAAATTATTGAAGAAATAAAAATAGTAAAATATTTTAAAATGTTATTTTTAGAATATTATTGTTTTTAAAAAAATTAACCTTTTATCATTATTTTTTTTGATAATATCATCCAAAATGAGAAAGGATAAAATAACACCTTCAATATGAAAGATGAAATGACAGAGAACGGAGAGAGTGCAAATGTTAGTTTTTAATATAAATGGAATGGGTTTTGCATTCAAATGTAGGTGGTTTTAGAAAATGAGTATGAGAATAGTGAATTCGTTTTGAGATCATATTTTCTAGATTTAAGGATAGAAAATGGAATAGAGAATCTACTGATAATACTCTTTTGGCTCGTTTGTTTCATGGTATTATAAGTGGGATAGGATAAGTAATCCTGTGGACCCCACTTTATCTCATGTTTGGTGTGATTTTAGGCATGGGATAAATAATCCTATTGGGACTCCATATCCCATGTATATGGGATAAAATAATCCCGAGGGGAGGTGGGATATGTAATCCCATCAGATAAGATCCATTGGATTAAAAAATAAGAAAGGTTTAAATATTTGATTAAATCTTCTCTCATCTTATCATTTGTCTTGCCAAACATGAGAGAAGAGTTTAACCCCTCATATCATCTCCCGGAAGAATATATCCCGGGATGCAATCTCCCGAAAGATTATATTCACCCATATCCTATCCGGCGAAACAAACGTGGCCTTTGGGATGTAGAGAATCCGATGGTCATTGACCTCACATACACCCCATGACAGACTTAGGCCAGATGGTGGTGCTGTAATGAGTCCCTGCTTTGATGTAATGTGTTGTCACTCGATCTGCCTATGAAAAAAAGATAGTTACATATATGTCACTTAAAAGATCGTAATTCATATATATATCACTGTGTTTTTTACATTTATATATGTGCCACTAAATTCTTGATATATTACTATGTTAATTTCCGTGGAGTAATCAACGAATATGCCACTTAAACGGGTTCAGTTTATCTTACATGGCATGGTTATACCAACATATCATATTTGTTTGAATCTCATCTTAACAGTCTAGATAATTAATCAAATATTGATTAAAATTCAGATATTAATGATTTTGATAAGTGGATAAGATTCAAATATATTTGAACCGTTGGTCTAATGATATGTCCTAAAAAAAAAAAAAAAAAACCCTCAGCTATCGTGTCGCCTGCTCCGTGGTAATTTTGTACAAGTGTATTACTAGTTATTAAGTCTACAACAGGATGGCATGGGTCTTTTTTTAATGCACATCCGGACTCCTCCTCTATTAATAGGATTTGGCAGAATGTATATAATAATTACAAGTCGTTAAGTCAATGAAAACTTGGGTCTTTTCTTATTTTTCACGTCGACAGACAGCGATGGCGGTGGCGATGGCGATGGCGATGGCGATGGCGATGGGCGTGAACTCCGGATCGTGCCAAGTGAGCATTATGTCAAACCCCATGTGGAAACGAAATGATTATTCGTTAATTAGTTGTCATCTTCACGTCTACAGCTGTGGCGTATAAAGGGAATATAATCTCTTGAGAAATCATATCCCGGAGATGTTCTCTTCTCTTGGATAATTTTCTTCTTTTGTGTTTGGTAATTAACCATCAGGATAACACGGTATTAAATGATATAAAAGTTGAGTAAACTTATAAAGAATATGTCAAAAGATAATTTTGTCGTTTTATACACAACATAACTATTTCTAACTATGGAGGGTAATTTTTTAAACATTTGCACTCAGATCCAATCTTTCATCTGCCCGGAAGATTGCATGACAAGTACCTTTTCATCTGGCTAACAATCCTAATAATCGGATTAATAGACTTAATTATGATTAGAAACTATAATGTATTTTACATACCCTTAAATACATTGGTTCTAATATCCCAAGATATATAGGTCATTTCCTAAATTTTAAGTTCTAATTAAGGCTATTAATCAAACAAAAGGAAAATTTTGAAACTATCATTATAAACTGAGGAGTAGATATAATGTTATCAGTATTATAGACAAAAAATGTAGTAAATAGCATATTTTGAGGACAAAATATGATGTCAATTATTATTTTCATCTTCAATCTTCTCATTTGGGGAGAAGAGAACAACTTTGAACTGCTCAAAATGCAGGGAAACATGCATGCCAAAATGCTAATTAACAAGAAACTTGTTTCCTTTTCTTCTCTTCGGCTGGACAATCCTTGGTTAATTGGATCCTGCTTGCTAAGAAAGAAATCACATCCACCGATAGAATGGTGAGCCAATTTGTACTTTGCTTTAAAAAAATTGAGTGAGAAATCACATCCACCGATAGTATAGGGGAGGGGACAAATGTACAAGAACAAAAGCAGTTGGAACCGAACAGCATAGAAATTGTCCGAAACAAATTGAGCGTTACAAGAGCATTCGCCCACAAATACTGAAAGACAGATCTAGCAATCAATTAATTTCAACGAACACAAACACACGATTATTAATACAACTTACGCTCTCCTAAAGATACTCTTTAGCTGCTCTAGTTTGTCATGGGACTGCTTTACCTCTGCCATCTCATTGTTTTCCGCCCATTTCTTAGCCAATTCGATTTCCTCCTCAATCTTTCTCATGGCGGCAGGGGCCAGCTTCATTCTACTCATGGCATCCCGCATCTCATTCGCATAGGACAGCAAGGAGTTTCTTGCCAGCGCCCTCTTCTTGCTTAACTCGTCCTCCTGCTTGTACCTCTCTGCATCCTGAGCCATCTCCTCAATCTCCTTCTTGCTTAGCCTACAACTATTAGTTGCAGTGGCGATCCTTTTCATCATTCCAGTGGTCTTGTCCCTCACGGATACGTCTAAAATACCATCAGTGTCAATGCTAAAGCTGACTATGATGACCGGTACACCATTAGGAGCACACGGAATATTACAGAGCTCAAGTTTACGGAGCAACCTGTTATCGCGAGTCATCTCCGCCTCGCCCTCGTACACCTGGATCCAGACAGAAGTCTGGTTGTCAGCAACCGGAGTGAATTCCACCTCCGCCTTGACCGGAATGCTAGTATTCCTTGGAACCAGGACATCCATCGTACCACCATCGACCTCCACTCCGAGGGAAAGAGGGGTGACATCCACAAGTGCGGGGACCTTCTTATCGAACTTGCCGCTCAATATCGCAGCTTGGACGGCAGCGCCCCATGCGACCACTTCGTCAGGGTTGATGGTCTTGCAGAGATCCTTCCCATTGAAGAAATCCTGCACTAGCTGTTGAACCATGGGAATCCTAGTAGACCCTCCAACCAAAACGATATCATGGACGCTGCTCTTGTCCATCTTAGCATCCCGCAAACATTTCTCCACCAGTTTCATGCATTTTTTAAATAAATCTCTGTTGAGCTCGTCGAATTCAGCACGTGTAATCGTGGCGTGAAAGTCTATTCCCTCGTAAAAGTAATCAATCACAATTGTTGTCTCGGTGTTCAATGAAAGTATCCTCTTTGCCTTCTCGCAAGCAGTCCTCAGCCTTCTCAGAGCCCTCGCGTCGCAGCTGACGTCCATCTTCGTCTTCCCGTTAAAAACCTGAACAAAGTGGCCTACCAGGCGGTCATCAAAGTCTTCACCGCCCAGATGAGTATCACCGGAGGTGGCCAGCACCTTAAAGACACCCTCTTCAATGGACAGCAGAGAGACGTCGAAGGTGCCACCACCAAGGTCAAAGATGAGAACATTCTTCATGGAAGACCTCGCAGCCTTCCTCTGGAGGCCATATCCAATAGCAGCAGCCATTGGTTCACTAATGATTCTACAGACGTTGAGACCAGCAATGACGGCGGCGTCCTTGGTGGCCCGACGTTGGGCGTCATTGTAATACGCAGGGACAGTAATCACAGCGTTTCTTATGGGTTTCATGATGTAGGCTTCAGCAATCTCCTTCATCTTCACGAGAACCATGGACGAGACCTCCTCGGGAGCTAACATTTTCTCCGCACCTTTATATTCTATGGCGATCACTGGATTGTCCTTGGGCCCAGGTATAACCCTGAAGGGCAATAGTTTGATGTCTCTTTGGACAACAACATCACTAAATCTCCGGCCAATCAGACGCTTCGCGTCTGAAACAGGAAATACAGTAATAAGTTACATTGCAGGTTTGGAATGTATAGCCTCTGTTGATTCATACGAAAAGAATAGAAAATTGGAGCATCAAAAGTTAAGGGTTGCGGTTGTTTTGGCTTCTCTGTTTTTGTTGTCTATTATATAATTTGTAGACAATACTTTTGGATTGAAATACTGCAAAAAAGAAAAAAATATTTTCTAAAAAAACAATAAAGGGTGAAAACTGAAAACATCAAAAAAAAAAAATGCAAATGGTATTCATGACAGAGCTTTTATCATTATCAAGTTTTTTAAAAATCTTTTACATATCTGATGGAAAACATGCAGGATGTCTGAAGTAGAAAGCTTCCAGGAATTTATGGATTTGTTCTATGAATGTGAATATCTGGATTATAATCGATCTCCTCCATCTAATGTAGTCAATAATTAGCATATGCACATATAAATATCAAGAAACATCTATCTATCTAGCTAGAAGAAAGGTAAATAAAATGAAGGGTCAGGGGACTTGCTGAAGACGGTGTTCAACGCGTTGACGGCGCTCTGGTTCTTGGCGGCCTCACCGAAGAGGCGTTGGTTCTTGGTGAAGGCGACGTAGCACGGGGTCCTGCGCTTCCCCTGCTCGTCGGGGATGATCTCGGCATGGCCATCCCGCCACACAGCCGCGCACGCGTAGGTGGTGCCTAGATCGATCCCGATCACCGGGCCACCGGCCTCCATCCCTGCTTGCCGTGAAGCTTCAATAGAGGAGAAGCGATCCATCGCCGCGCAGTAGAAGAAGACAGGAACTTTCTCTTTTAATGTACCTTGAAGGGCGATCGAGCCGTGAGTCTTGTTTTTTTTTTTTTTTTTTGTTGGTCGTCGGTACCTTGAAAGTTTGAGTCCTTTTTTTATCTATTATTTATCTCATGAATGTTTCATGAAGGATGGCTGACATCAGCTCTTACTTGCACTGTTCTACAATTATTACAGCAACAGCAAGTGGTATTTTTACTCCTCTTGCTTCCATCTTTTTTAATAAGCGAAGCAACAAGTAAACTTTTTAAAGGTCGAGGTTTTTCCCCCTTAATCTATTCCCTACTGTTGGAAACGTTTCAAAATATTAGTCCATTAATGATATTTTAAAAAGCCAATATTTTGTACCCCTGTAAACGCATAGTTCTGAGCTAATGGGCCATTGGGTCATAAGGGAATCCTTTTAATTTTGCTTTTTGGCAACAACAAAAACCTTTCTCTTTAACCTAGTCTCAGGGCTCAACTCATCATCCAAAAAAAAAAAAAAACCTTTCCGACATATGATTAAACTTTGGACTTTGGAGCATACATCTCGGGCTCAAATATTAACATTAGAACAAACCCGGATCTCGAAAGAGCAACAACAGTCCTGTAAACAAGAAGTACTGAGATGTTATTGTGTTTCTTTATTGATCGACAGTCCTGTAAACTATCATAATATCTCTTAAATTTATGACAATATCACAAAATTTCATGAAAAGAAAAGACCATGTCATACAACCCGTTATGTTTGCTAGAGAATTAAATATGATAAAAATACATGATTAAATTGTCAAATGTCTAAAATGTCTTTCGATACTCAAGCAAAACTTTTTAAAAAGTACATGCATATACTTATTATTGTTAGGGGAAGTTTAGTTTTTCGCCTATTTTGGTTGATTAGATGAGCCAATTGGCTGGAACTCCTTTACAAGAGGTACGCCAGCTCTACTATGGGCCTGTTTGGTTGCTGAGAAGTGAGCTGAAGTGAAGTGACTTCTGGGGAGTGGAGTGGAGTGAAGTAGAGTGAAGTGAAGTGACTTCTGGGGGTTTCTGAGTTCTGCTGTTTGGTTGGTGTTTGAAGTGGGATATGGTCACCCCTAACTGTTTAATATTTTAATAATTTTCCTATATTAAAATATTAAAAATAATACTATTTTAGATAACGTGGACCAATCACGAGCTGCCACGTGACATGTGGATCCATTTATATTAATATTTTATTACAGTATGATATTATTAACATTATTTGCCATTTAAAACATTAAAATAATATTTTTAATCTTAAAATATTAATAATTTAATAACTTATATTAATATTTTATTACAGTATAATATTATTAATACTTTTAGATGACGTGTACCAATCACGAGGTGCCACGTGACATGTGGGATCCATTTATATTAATATTTTATTACAATATGATATTATTAACATTATTTGCCACTTAAAATATTAAAATTAAAACATTAAAATAATATTTTAATCTTAAAATATTAATAATTTAATAACTTATATTAATATTTTATTACAGTATAATAGTATTAATACTATTTTAGATGACGTGGACCAATCACGAGGTGACACGTGATATGTGAGACATACTTATATTAATATTTTATTACAGTATAATATTATTAATATTATTTCCCACTTCAAATGCCACTCAAATGACTTCAGACCAAAAAGACCCGAAGTTGAAATGAGAAGTGGCAGCTTTGGCTACAGTGATTTGGAAGTGGGGCTGAAGTGACTTCAGCCCCACTTCCGAGCAACCAAACACATGAAGTGGTGAAGTGACTTCCGACCACTTCATGGGAACCAAACAGCCCCTATGTCATCATCCTCAGCCCAATACAAAGGAAACTGTGAACGACGGCGCTACTGAGCGCGATACCGTCCGCCTTAGAATTATCAGACCGTGGTATATAAACAAGAATAACAGAGCTAATATATCTGTATTAAACTGACCCATGAAGATTATCCAGTAGAAGAGATTGTTCTTGTAGAATCCGGTGCGGAATCTGCTAATGTTTATTGATGACCAATCGAGCCTAAAAAAAATGCTTGTGTTAGAACAGAAATTATGACCGTTGACCGGGACTGTAATCAAGGTCAAAATCTATTTCCACATTCGAAGAATCAGGAGATTGTGGTTTTTAGTTCAACTCCTTCGAATGATCGAATCAGAGGTGTTGAAGTGTACAAAGAAGATATTTTTTGGTTGATGATGAAGTCGATGGAAATGGAAAATGGGAATAATGGAAAATGGGAAATGGAGATGGAAAATGGAAAATGGGATTTCATGAATAATGGAAATGGGCAGCGGAAAATGGGAATAATGGAAAATGGGCAGCGGAAAATGTGATGGTTCTATGGTAAATCTACTCCTATTTTAGGTAGATCTACTCCTAGGAAATTAAATATGGTAGCACTACTCCTAGGAAAATATGATAATTCTACTCCAATTGAAGACATTAGTGTAGCACTACTCCTAGAAATAAAGGACATTGCAGGAATTTAAAGGAAGGAAAATGCTCCATTGCTGAATTTAAAAGGCTACATTGATAATAAATGTAAAAGACTACATGAAGATAAAAAGCAGTTTTGCTTTGATGGCCGGGGCCCTTTTTTCTTCTTCCTCTTGGCTTTTTATAGGGCTTCTGGTAACTGATTTGGAAATTGTCAGGAAACCACTCTGCAGTTACTGCAACTGTTGCTTTGAAAGTGGAAACCACCAGAACTGCATAACTGGTCTAAAACTGCTCTGGAACCGCCACTAAACAACGCCTTCTGTCTTCCGCTGTATTTTTTCCGATGATAACCCTGGAATCTGGCAAAACTCTGAACATCAAACTTGTAGATCTTCAAATTATCTTTCCAACGGTACCAGAAACGTCCCATTTAGACATCGGATGAGAAAGTTATGGCCAAAATACTTAGACTACACTGATGGCCGATTAGCAAATTTGGACGATAGAATTGTTGGACGATTGAGATTTGGATGACATCGTCCATTTTGGTCGATGACATCATCGTCCATTTTGGACGATAGAAAAGTTGGTTGATGACATTAACAAATTTGTCCATTATTTATTATTTTGCCACTGGTCACTTCAACTGACCGTTTGACATACTAAATGATAGAATCTGAAGATCTCATCAACATGAAAGTTGTAGATCTTCTCGTCCTCTTTCCAATGGTTCAAGAATCGACCAATTTGGACACTTTGTGTAAAAGTTATGGCCAAAATACTCTTATTGTGTCAATATTGAAGTATCTTTTGACCGATTGGTAATATTTATAAGATTGCCATTGATCTTGTTAATCGCTCAAATGGTTATATTTATATCTAACAGCTTGCTTTACAAGTCAGCCGAATCGAGAACGTTGTCCCTCAGTGTTGATGCTATTGTAGCATAAACACACAAAAAAAAAAAGAACGACAATCGCAAGCAGATCTACCGTCCATTTAGGATCAGACGGTTGAGAAGAATCACAGGCCGCTCCGGTCCCATGACTTCCAGGGGCCGGCCCAAGCTACGCCGGAGGCGAAAATGCCAACCAATGACAGAGTTTAAGAAAACAATCGAAACAGTATACAAATCAACGTCCCTGATGTGTCTGCACTTAGCAGTCTTTATAACAATAAAAAGAAAAAAGAAAAAGAAAAAGAAAAAACGTTTGCAACTAACTAATTAACTTCGGCTCAACTATTCAAAAAAAGAAGAAAAAGAAAAACGCTTTTTTAATCAACTTCTTAATATTAGATCCAGCAATGCTGCTACCCGTAGATGGAACGTCGTAAACCAATCCACATAGGACAGCAATTGGCTTGCAGATACGCTGAAGCTCTGCCCTTTTTTCCTCAACCTGGTCAGCCTCTGCCAGCAGATTGTTGTGCAGCCACTGGATAGCCTGCTCGATGGAATCCTCAATATTTGTCTTGTCTGCAAGAGCCAGCTTCCCTCCTCCTATCTTCTCATTCTTGATGGCATTTCTCATCTTACCTGCAAAAGACTCTAAGGAGTTCCTTGCTAGGGCCGCCTTCTTGAGTTTTTCGTCCTCTTTCTTGTACTTCTTGGCCTCCTGGAGCATCTTATCAATATCCTCCTTGCTCAGCCTACCCTTGTTATTTGTAAGGGTGATCTCGTTCATCCGTCCAGTGCTCTTGTCCACCGCTGATACGTTCAAGATACCATCCGCATTAATATCAAAGCAAACTCTGAATTTGGCTACTCCCAATGGAGCAGGCGGAATATCATACAAACCAAATTCCCCCAGCCAATTGTTATCTTTAGTCATTGTCCTCTCACCCTCGTATACCCTGATAGCGGCAGTAGTCTGGTTGTCATGTAATGTCTGGTAGACATTCTCCATCTGTGTGGGAATGCTGGTATTCCTCGGAATCACCACACTCATCAGACCACCCTTAACCTTTACGCCAAGCGAAAGAGGGGTGACATCCAGAAGCAGCAGTTTCGGTGCCTTCCTCTTGAAGACATCGCTCAATATGGCAGCTTGAACGGCAGCGCCATACGCGACAGCCTCGTCTGGGTTGATGTCCCTGCTGAGGTCCTTCCCCTTGAAGAAATTCTGCAACAGCCGCTGCACCATGGGGATCCTCGTAGACCCTCCAACCAAGACGACTTCATGGACGCTGCTCTTGTCCATCTTAGCATCTTTCAAACACTGCTCCAACGGTTCCATGCATCTACTAAATAAATCCATGTTCAGCTCCTCGAATTTGGCGCGTGTAATTTTCGAGCAAAAATCGACTCCCTCGTACAGGCCATCGATCTCGATTGTGGTGTCAACAGCGTATGAGAGCGTCCTCTTTGCCCTCTCACAAGCAGTCCTCACTCTCCTCAGGGCCCTGGGGTTGCGGCTAATATCCTTCTTAAACTTGCTTTTAAGCTCCTCCACAAAGTGGCTTACCATGCGGTTGTCAAAGTCCTCCCCACCAAGATGTGTATCACCTGCAGTAGCCTTCACCTTAAAGACACCATCGGCAATGGTGAGAAGAGAGACGTCGAAGGTGCCGCCGCCAAGGTCAAAGACGAGAATGTTTCTCTCAGAAGATCTTGCACCTTTCTTGCCAAGGCCATAAGCAATGGCAGCTGCGGTGGGTTCGCTAAGTATTTTGGTGACATTGAGGCCGGCAATAACACCGGCATCCTTAGTGGCCTGGCGTTGGGAGTCATTGAAATAGGCAGGGACAGTAACCACCGCATCCTTGACGGGTGTTCCGAGGTATGCTTCAGCAATCTCTTTCATCTTTATCAGGATCATGGATGAAATCTCCTCGGCAGTTAACTGTTTCTCCTCGCCTCTATATTGGACAACTACCAGCGGCTCATGTGCTGTCCCTGATATCACCTTGAAGGGCCATAGGTGCATGTCGCTCTGCACAGTAGCATCATTGAATCGCCGGCCAATCAGACGTTTAGCATCTGAAAAAGCACACACAAGGCTTCAAATATAATTAGAGTAGTGCCACCAATCCTTAATCCTTCGCGTACGTAGTAGAACATCTACAACAACAAAAGAAAACCCTTCTTTTCGTGTGGCGGTGGCATCAAAATCCATGATTCAGCAAAAGAACTCCGTCCGCAGAAAATTAAGCCTAAGATTCAAAATTAATTTGCTTTCTTTTGTAATTAATCCTTCCTAATTGAAAACGCTTTAGTTTTCTATTTTTTTTTAAAAAAATTTATTAGTTGAGTCCGAGGCTATAAGTAGCAAAATACAAAAAGAAACATGCCAAGAGTACAAGGAAGCCTCAGGTATGAGGGATCATGGTGTTCACCCAAACGGAGGCCGCAAACATCGGCCTCGGAGTTGAACTCACGAGGTATATGCACAAAAGAAATAATAGAGAATTGGGACGCTAATCGTCAAAGAGAAATCAAGAGGTCTCGAGATTCAATTGTCCAAGCTAATCTTCCGGTAACAAAACCTACTTTAAGGAGCGAATCAAACTCTAGCACAATGCAACTGACCCCTCTACACCGAGCTTTAGTTATCTATTTAAAGAGATGGGTCGTGCCGTGTGAATGCAGAAAATATTTTCTAGCAAAAATATCTTATTTATTTCCGAGTGAATTCTAGTTAATTTTGAAGTGGAATTCAAATCTTTTCTTCTGATGGTCAATACCAAAAGTTGTTAGCTAACTACATAAGTTTCATAATATTACTCCCGTTGCGTCACAAACCCTAGACCCATTACAAAAAGAAAATCTAGAAAACAATAGATATCTAACGATCGAAGAACTTCAAGAAAGGGTTGGAGGACTTGCCGAAGATGGTGTTTACAGGGTTCCTGGCGGCCTGGTTCTTAGCGGCGTCGCCGATGAGGCGTTGGGTGTCGGTGAAGGCGACATAGGAAGGGGTGGTGCGGTTGCCCTGGTCGTTGGCAATGATCTCGACGTGGTCTTGCTCCCACACAGCCACGCACGAGTACGTGGTGCCGAGATCGATCCCGATCGCCGGGCCTTTGGCCTTCACCGTCCTCTTCATTGCTTCCCCGTAGACGAGTTAGAGACCAAGTTATGATGAAGAAGAGAATAATCACGAACTTTATAAAGAAGGGGGGTTGATTAGTGTCGTGACAATTTAGGCTTTGCTAAAGTTGTGCTTTGACCCAACTTGGACTCTAACTATAAGTCTATAATCGCAAACCGACTCGTCTCCATATAGACGAGATGTATCGCAGGACTTTCCTAAGTCCAAGCCGTGGACGACCTGTTTAGCCGCGCATGCTCCGTTTGTGCCACCCACAAAACCAGGTCCGGTTAGACCCGGGGCCCACTCAAAATCGACCGCTAAGATCCGTAGGGTAAAAACTAAAACAAAAGAGACACACCGATCATTGGGGATCGGACGGCTGAGACAAAATGTAGGTCACTCGGGCTCGATGAGTTCGGCCCATAGTCGTGGACGACCTGTTTAGCCGCGCATGCTCTCTCTCGTGCTATTCTTGTCATCTCTCCTTCAAAACACAATCAGATTGGAAAAAAGAATATGATGGGGGAATTTGCCCACTCATCTTTTAGCAAAAGGCTGTTCAACATTCAATCACACAATAGATTTGATAAGCTAAGAAAATTTTGGAAAAAAATGAAAAATAAATGAAAGAGTTTTAAGAAAACAATTGCAAGAGGTTCACAACAACGACGTCTGAGATGAGCCGACAATCATGATGCCACAAACAGAAGCCTAAATAAAAAGTAAAACAGCCTCAATCAACTTCTTCGATCTCGAATCCAGCAGTGCTGCTGCTACCGATAGGCTTGCAAATACACTGCAGCTCCTCCAGTTTTGCTTCCAACAGATCTGCCACAGCTAGTCCTTGCTTGTAAGCGACAGGTTCCCTCCAATCTTCTTATCTTTGATAGTCCTCCTCCTCTTATTCGCGAAGGACTCCAAGTAGTTCCTTGCTAGGGCCGCCTTCTTGTTTTCCTCGTCTTCTCTCTTGTACTTCTCGGCCTCCCGAACCATCATCTCAATCTCCTCCTTGCTCAGCCGACCCTTGTTATTTGCAATGGTGATCTGGTTCATCTCTCCAGTGCTGCTCTCTACCGCTGATACGTTCATGATACCATTAGCGTCAATAGCAAAGCGGACTCTGATTTTGGGTTCTCCGCTAGGAGAAGGCGGGATACCATCAAGATCAAACCTCCCTAACAAGTTGTTATCTCTAGTCATCGTCCTCTCACCCTCGTAGACCGGAAACATAACACGAGTCTGGTCGTCGTAGATAGTTGTGTAAGGGCCCTCCATCTCTGCGGGGATACAGGTATTCCTCGGAACCACCACAGACATCAGCCCACCAAAAATCTCTACACCGAGGGAGAGAGGGGTGACGTCAAGAAGCAGCAGATCTGGGAGGTTCTTATTGTACTCGCCGCTCAATATGGCAGCTTGAACAGCAGCGCCATACGCGACAGCCTCGTCAGGGTTGATGTTCTTGCAGAGATCCTTCCCATCGAAGAATTCTTGCAACAGTTGCTGCACCATGGGGATCCTCGTCGACCCTCCAACCAGTACGACATCATCGACGCAACTCTTGTCCATCTTAGCATCTCGCAAACACTGCTCCACCGGCTCCATGCATTTACTAAATAAATCCATGTTGAGCCCCTCGAATTTAGCACGTGTAATATCGGAGCTAAAATCGACTCCCTCGTATAGGCAATCAATCTCGATTGTGGTCTCGACAGCAGATGAAAGCACCCTCTTTGCCTTCTCACAAGCCGTTCTCAGCCTCCTCATGGCCCTTGCGTTGCCGCTGATGTCCTTCCTCCACTTCCTGTTGAACTCCTTGACAAAATGGTCAACCATTCGGTTGTCGAAATCTTCCCCGCCGAGATGGGTATCACCGGCAGTAGCCTTCGCCTTAAAGACATCCTCTGCAATGATGACAATAGACACGTCGAAGGTGCCACCGCCAAGGTCAAAGATGAGAGCATTTTTCTGTGTGGTGTTTGTACACTTCTTGTCAAGGCCATAAGCAATGGCAGCAGCAGTTGGTTCTTTAAGTATTCTGCTGACGTTGAGGCCAGCAATAACACCGGCATCCTTAGTGGCCTGGCGTTGAGAGTCGGTGAAATAGGCAGGGACAGTAACTACCGCATCGTAAACTGGTTTTCCAAGGTAGGCTTCCGCAATCTCTTTCATCTTTACAAGCACCATGGATGAAATCTCCTCAGCAGTCAATCGTTTCTCCTCGCCTTTATATTCGACAACGATCAGGGGCTGGTCCTCAGGGCCTGATATCACCTTGAAGGGCCATAGCCTGATGTCGTTTTGGACAGGATCATCAGTGAATCGTCGTCCAATCAGACGTTTCGCATCTGAAAAATTTCAGAATGTCACTAATCCTTCAAGGTATATACACGAATATAAATTAACGGAGCAAAAGAACTCCTTCCAATCAGGCGTTTTGCATCTAAAAAAGAGACTAGTGTCACTAATCCTTCACGTAACATAAACGTAACAAAAGAACCATAAATAAAAAGTAAAGCAAACTGAAGTAACCAAAAATTAAAGAACAAAGGGTTGGAGGACTCGCCGAAGACCGTGTTGACGGGGTTCTTAGCGACCTGGTTCTTGGCGGCGTCACCGATGAGGCGCTCGGTGTCGGTGAAGGCGACGTAGGAAGGGGTGGTGCGGTTGCCCTGGTCGTTGGCAATGATCTCGACGCGCTCGTGCTCCCACACCGCCACGCACGAGTAGGTGGTGCCCAGATCGATCCCGACCGCCGGACCCATGTCCTCTCCCTAGATAGCTCTTTCTCGATGGCTTCGCAAATACGAGAAAGGGAAGCCCAAAGTCCTTCGCCGGAGCAGAGAGGAACTAACGATGCTATTTAATGGATTTCTCTTGACCCTTCGATTTCCGGTCTCTATAATTCGTTGAGTTGATTGAATGTGGATCGACTCTTGACTCTTCGATTTCCGGTCCCTATATTCGTTGAGTTGATTTGAATGTAGATTGACGTGGGGATGGCCTCTTCAGAATTTTAGAAGTTATAAGTGACGGTCAAGTGGCGTAGTGACGCCTGGAAATTAAAGATCCATCCATTTTAGATCTCTAATCAGTATGATTTGGTGAGTCAGCTGAAAAAAAATTAAGAATTTGAAATTTTGAATGGATAGTTGAAAAAGTTTTAGTTAGGCCACGTTTGGTTGTCATGAGAATTGGAATGAGAATGAAAATGGAAACAGAATTGAGAATGGGAACGGAAACTGGAAAGCAATTATCGTTATTTGGTATGTCAAGAAACTGAAATAGAAATGAAACTTATAAGTGTTTGGTATACATAATAAACATGCGAATTGAAATGAGAATATAAATTAAAGAACAAAATACCTCTGACTCTAATAGCATATATTTACGAATATATTTTCATATTTATATGTATTTGCATTACCGTGACTTCTTTGGATGAAACAATATTAATAATGAGAGAAAGAAATAAGATTATTATTTAAAATATTATTAATAAATAAGAGAAAAAAATAAGATTATTAATATAAGAGTTCCTAATATTATTAATAAATAAGAGAAAGAAATAAGATTATTAATATTATTTAAAAAAATTATTAATAAATAAGAGAGAAATACTATTATTATTATTTACAATATTATTAATAAATAAGAGAAAGAAATATGATTATTAATATTATATAAAATATTATTAATAAATAAGAGAAATAAATAAGATTATTAATATTATTTGTAATATTATTAATAAATAATAGAAATAAATAATATTATTTGAAATATTATTAATAAATAAGATAGAAATAATATTAATATTATTATTTGGAATATTATTAATAAATAAGAGAAAGAAATAAGATTATTAATATTATTTGAAATATTATTAATAAATAAGAGAGAAATAATATTATTAATATTATTTGAAATATTATTAATAAATAAGAGAGAAATAATATTATTAATATTATTTGGAATACTATTAATAAATAAGAGAAAGAAATAAGATTATTAATATTATTTGAAATATTATTAATAAATAAGAGAGAAATAATATTATTTGAAATATTAGTAATAAATAAGATAAAGAAATAATATTATTAATAGTATTTGAAAAATTATTAATAAATAAGAGACATAAATAAGATTATTAATATTTTTTTGAAATATTATTAATAAATAAGAGAAAGAAATAAGATAATTAATATTATTTGAAATATTATTAATAAATAAGAGAAAGAAATAAGATTATTAATAAATAAGAGAAAGAAATAAGATTATTTTTAAGATTGATCATAGCCGTTTGATCAGTTTAATCAAACAAAAATAAAGGGTATTCATGTACATTTCTTAAAATGCGAGTTTCTGCGTTTGAGTGAACTCTGAATTCTTATATCAATTTCGGGAATCCAGAATTCCGTCAAACATATGAACTTTAATTCCGGTTTCTAGATCAATAGTGCAGTCAAATACTTTGAATTTCTAATTTTAAGGAATTCTCATTCCGATTTCTGAATCAAAAGTGCTACCAAACATTATGTTAAGGATATGTCAGCTGATCACTCGTCACAAAGGAATAATTTCTCATGTCTACAAAACAAGCAATGATCAAGGCAATCAAAGATGAGAGCTGCTTCTCAACCCCCGACCCCGACACAGCCCTTCTCCGACCCTAAACCTGTTAAATTCCTTTTATTCCCCCCAACCCCCCTCTAAGCGGCAATAGTTGACTTTCCCTTCTAGTTCTTTTTTCTCTTAATTTTGTTGTTTTTTCTAAGTTTTGCTTCTTTTGTTTTTTCATTAGTTTTGTTTTTCTATCTGTTTTTTTTATTCTTTTTATCAGTTTTATTTCTCTTTTCTTACCAGTTTTATTTTTCTTTTTGAAAAAATAGTTTTTTTAGTATATGTTTGTAATTTTTTGTTTATTTTTTAGTTATAGATTTTGGGAGTAATTGTTTGTAAAAAATTTTAAAAGTATAAAAATATGGATCAAAATCAAAGGTATATATTTAAAAATAACAAAAACACTAACAGTTAAAAATGCATTGTATTTTCTGAAAAGTCTCCTAGTCTAATATTAATTTAGCCATATTCAGAAAAGAGTATATATAACAATACATCAAAAAGAGATACATCAAAATATATAAAAATACAAATTCTAATTAATATTGCCTCCAAATTCTGCTCTTGGTGTGTTTGGTGGTGTTCATATTACTTCATACCATAAATGAACACGTGTCATATAACAAGCGATCATTTAGCTTCATACGATGAATGTTACCACCACCATGTTGGAATGACTGGTAGAGGGCAATGAGGGTGTAAGAAAACTTGCACGAAATGATTGTAAGCATGAGCAATAGCTATTTCTCGACGCTAATGGTTTGAAACCGGAGGAGTGAAATTTGAAATTTTTATAATTTTCAATTTTTACGATTTGAAACTTAAATTTTTGAAATTATTACTATTTAAAATTTGAAATTTTCACACTTTGAAATTTGAATTTTTAAATTTTATAATTTGAGATTTGAAAATTTGAAATTAAATAAAGCCGAAAAGAAAAATGAAAAAGAAAAACAGATGCAAGGGTATAAAAGTAAAATACACAGGGGGACAAGGGGGCAGTCGGGGGGGGGGGGGGGGGGGGGGGTCCTCCCGATGCGCTTGGTGGTGTTCCTATTACTTCATACCACAAATGAATACGTGTCATATAACCAGCGGCCCATTCTTTAGCTTCGTACAATGAATGTTGCCACTACCACGTTAGAATGAGTGGTAGAGGGTAATGAGGATGTAAGAAAACTTGCACGAAGTGATTGCAAACATGGACAATAGCTATTTCTCGACGCTAATAGTTTGAAATTGAAGGAGTGAAATTTGAAATTTTTTATAATTTTTAAATTTCATTTTTTACAATTTGAAACTTAAAATTTTGAAATTATTACTATTTGAAATTTTCACACTTTGAAATTTGAAATTTTATGATTTGATATTTGAAATTTGAAATTAAATAAAACTGAAAAGAAAAAAAAATAAAAACAAATGCAAGGGTATAAAAGTAAAATACACGGGGGACAAGGGAAGTTTTTTTAAAAAAAAATCCATTCCACTTTCAAATTTAGAAAACCAGTCCAATTTTATGTTTGTTTACATGATAAGCCAATTTTTATTTTTTAGGGCAAAAATACCCTTCGTTCATTCTCTCTCCCGCCGGCTTCGCTCTCTCTCCCCCCCGACCTCGCTCCCTCTCCCAGATCCAGCGCCGCCATGGATGTGCCCTTCCTCCATTCTCTCTCCCGCCGGCCTCGCTCTCTCTCCCAGGTCCAGCGCCGCCATGGATGGAGTCTCTCAGGTCCAGGAGTCTTGCCGGCCGTCATCCTCTGCCCAGGCTCAACAGGGATCTTGAGGATCCTCAGGCTCGATCTTGAGGACATCGGCGCCGGGATGAGATCGAGGGAGCTCAAGCTCGATGATGTCGATGCCGGGAGGAAGCTCGAGCTCGATCTTGAAGATGTCGACGCCGGGATGAAGTCGAGGGAGCTCGAGCCTGATCTTGTGGAGGCCGACCTTGGAACCCTCGGCTCCCTTGGAACCCAACGTCTGCAGAGGCCGACCTTGGAACCCTCGGCGACCTCGACGACCCCGGTGAGGCAGAGGAGATCTGGAACGATGCAGGGGACCCCGGCGAAGCAGAGGACGAAGCAGGGGACCCCCGCGAGGCAAGAGGACGAAGCAGGGGACCCCGGCGAGGCAGAGGACGAAGCAGGGGACCTCAGCGAGGCAAAGGAGATCTGGAACGGTGTCGGTTGCTGGAGGTGGATCACGGCGCTGGATTCATGCGAGAGCACGGCTTCGTCCTCTGCCTCGCCGGGGTCGTCTGCTTCGTCCAGGGTCGAGGGTCGAGAGCACGGCTTCGTCCAGCTTCTCCCACGTCGAGGGTCGAGGCCGAGCTCTTCTCCACCCAGCTTCTCCACCCAGCCTCTCTCTTCTCCACCCAGCCTTCGAGCTCGAGCTCGATGTTGAGGATGTTGGCGCCGGGATGTGCCGCGGACGCCGAAGGCGGAGCGGGCGAGGATAGGGAAGGCGAGGCCGTGGCGTGAGGACGAGGGGGAAGAGGAGGATGAGGTTGGCGAGGGAGACGGTGGCGACGCCCTGCCACCACGCCACGCCGAGGTCGACAAGGATGCCAGTGTGGTAGTAGGACGCCACGCCGACCACGAGGCCCACCCAACCCAGAGGCTGGCCAGATCCCATGCCGTGAAGGTGCAGCGGGAGGGGGGGACGGGGGCGAGGTCGGAGTCGGCGTCGATGCCGAGTTGGGGAGATGGGTTGGAGTTCTTGGAGGTGGAGATAGGTGGAAGAGGGTCGCATGGAGAGCATTTGAGCTGGAGAGGCACTCCCGCCGCATCCCAACGTCGACGAGCAGGGAAGATCGAGATAGTGGAGCTAGGGCTAGCGGCGGGGGCGGGGGACGAGCTCGGCACGGCAAAGGGGCGGCCGGGGACGAGCTGGGAGAGAGAGGGAGGGGAGGATGACTCAGGCGATGGCGACGCTGGATTCATGCGAGAGCACGGCGCGGCGATGCGCCGAGCTCAAGAAGTGCAGCTCCAACTTGAGAAAGCTCGCGCCGTGCGCGAGATTAGTTGACACCGTCGACGGGAGGAGGTACTTCGGGGAGGAGGGTGCCGGGGAGGGGAAAAGGTTTAGGTGGATGGCGGAGAAAATATTCCATCGCCACCATCTCGCCCTATGCTCGGCGTCGAGGATGGCAGCGGCTGGAGGGGACAAACGGTGCGGCGGAGCTCGCGTGGATAGATCCACAACATAGCTTCATGGGGGAAGAGCGCTGGCGGAGTTTGATGAAGGAGATCTTGGCGAAGAAGAACGGAGGTCCAACCTCCACCGGCGACGAAGCACCAATCCTTAATCCTTCGCGTAGTAGAACATCTACAACAACAAAAGAAAACCCTTCTTTTCGTGTGGCGGTGGCATCAAAATCCATGATTCAGCAAAAGAACTCCGTCCGCAGAAAATTAAGGCTAAGATTCAAAATTAATTTGCTTGCTTTTGTAATTAATCCTTCCTAATTGAAAACGCTTTAGTTCTCTATTTTTTTTTATTAGTTGAGCCCAAGGGCTATAAGTAGCAAAATACAAAAAGAAACATGCCAAGAGTACAAGGAAGCCTCAGGTATGAGAGATCATGGTGTTCGCCCAAACGGAGGCAGCCAAAGCATCGGTCTCGGAGTTGAACTCACGAGGTATATGCACGAAAGAAATAGTGGAGAATTGGGACCCTAATCGTTAAAGAGAAATCAAGAGGTCTCCGAATTCAATTGGCCAAGCTAATCTCCCAGTAACAAAACCAACTTCAAGGAGCGAATCAGACTCTAGCACAATGCAACTGACCCCTCTACGCGAGCTTTAATTCTCTATTTAAAGAGATGGGTCGAGTCGTGTGAATGCAGAAAATATTTTCTAGCAAAAATATCTTATTTATTTCCGAGTGAATTCTAGTTAATTTTCAAGTGAAATTCAAATCTTTTCTTCTGATGGTCGATACCAAAAGTTGTTAGCTAGCTACATAACAATATTACTCCCGTTGCGTCACAAACCCTAGACCCATTACAATAAGAAAATCTAGAAAACAATAGATATCTATCGATCGAAGAAAGGGTTGGAGGACTTGCCGAAGACGGTGTTTACAGGGTTCATGGCGGCCTGGTTCTTAGCGGCGTCGCCGATGAGGCGTTGGGTGTCGGTGAAGGCGACATAGGAAGGGGTGGTGCGGTTGCCCTGGTCGTTGGCAATGATGTCGACGTGGTCTTGCTCCCACACAGCCACGCACGAGTACGTGGTGCCGAGATCGATCACGATCGCCGGGGCTTTGGCCTTCACCGTCTTCTTCATTGCTTCGCCGTAGACGAGTTTTTTTTTTTTTGATTAGATAAGCCCGTGGGCTGCGGAACCAAAAAGGAAAAAAAAAAAGAGTACAAACAATCAGCTAAGTGGGATGAAAACATCCCCCAAAACTGATGAGGCCAAGACATCCGCTAAGCGATTGAACTCCCGCGGGATGTTGACAAACAAAGCTGCATCCAACTCAGAAGCTAATCTCCAGATGGAGGAGAGAACGACGACGAGATCCTGTGGCCAAGCAAGTCTCCCAGACACATATCCAATTCCTATCAGAGAGTCTGATTCAAGAATGACTGACCTAAGACCTCTTCGCTTTAACTCCCACAACCCACCCTCCATTGCTCGTAGTTCCGCCTCAACGATAGACTGAGTACGCGCCTTGGCAGCCCAGCACCAGGTGTGGGAGACACCGTCGGGAAAGAACACTGCTGCCAGACCCGTATCGGGACCACGAAGTGCAGCATCCGTGCGTAGAACCGCAGAAGCACCAACCACTGTGTAAGGAGCTCGAATTGGGCGAAATGAAACTGCAAACTCTTTGACTTGCCTAGAAATGAGGCGGGCCAGATCGTCGGCACTAGAGAACTGATCATTGAAGACGCCTGCATTTCGATCCTTCCATAACCACCACAGTGTGTACCCCACCCAAGTCTTGTTCGGCCCCAAGGTCGAGCGAGGAGATGCTGACATAAGCCTCCAGCATGCATCTAGAGACAAGGGGCAAGGACGCCCGCACGCGACTCTAGCCCACACCTCGCGAGAGAAACGACAGTCAAAGAACAGATGACCCGGAGTCTCCACCTCGACCCTGCATCTAAGGCAGACAGGATCAGGGATGCAACCAACATACCAGAGGAAATCTGCAGCCAGGATCTTGCCGTGAAAAAATCTCCAAAGGAAAAATTTCACCCGAGGCCCGACCGGAGCCTTCCACATGTTCAGCCACCCCGCCGTCCCCTCCTCCCCAATCCACCTAGCCCCTTGATCCAGCCAAACATAGATAGATGCAGCGGAGATCTGAACCCGACCATCAAACATCCAACGTGCTTGGTCTGTAGAAAAACTCCTCAAAATTCTGATCTCCCGGATAGCATCTGTCAGATCAGGGTGGAAAAACTCAGAGAGCCAGTCCTCCCGCCAAGTCCTCCCGCCGTAGACGAGTTAGAGACCACGTTATGATGAAAAAGAGAATAATCACGAACTTGATAAGGAAGGGGGCTGATTAGTGTCGTGACAACTTAGGCTTAGCTAAAGTTGTGCTTTGACCCAACTTGGACTCTAACTATAAGTCTATAATCGCAAGAGGTTCACAACAACGACGTCTGAGATGAGCCGACAGTCATGATGCCACAAACTTAAGCCTAAATAAAAAGTAAAACCGCCTTAATCAACTTCTTCGATCTTGAATCTAGCAGTGCTGCTACCAATAGGCCTGCAAATACGCAGCAGCTCCTCCAGTTTTGCGTCCAACAGGTCTGCCTCAGCTAGCTGATTGATATGCAGCCACTGCATAGCCTTCTCGATTGCAACCTCGATCTTCTCCTTGCTTGTAAGCGACAGGTTCACTCCAATCTTCTTATCTTTGATAGCCTTCCTCATCTTACCCGCGAAGGACTCCAAGCAGTTCCTTGCTAGGGCCGCCTTCTTGTTTTCCTCGTCTTCTCTCTTGTACATCTCGGCCTCCCAAACCATCCTCTCAATCTCGTCCTTGCTCAGCCGACCCTTGTTATTTGCAATGGTGATCTCGTTCATCTGTCCAGTGCTCCTCTCCACCGCTGATACGTTCATGATACCATCAGCGTCAATAGCAAAGCGGACTCTGATTTTGGGTTCTCCCCCAGGAGAAGGCGGCATACCATCGAGACGAAACTTCCCTAACAAGTTGTTATCTCTAGCCATCGTCCTCTCACCCTCGTAGACCCTGAAAGTAACAGCAGTCTGGTCGTCGTCGACAGTTGTGTAAGTGCCCTCCATCTCTGCGGGGATACAGGTATTCCTCGGAACCACCACAGACATCACCCCACCCTTAGTCTCTACACCGAGGGAGAGAGGGGTGACGTCCTGAAGCAGCAGATCTGGGAGGTTCTTGTCGTACGCGCCGTTCAATACAGCAGCTTGAACAGCAGCGCCATAAGCGACAGCCTCGTCAGGGTTGATGTTCTTGCTGAGATCCTTCCCATGGAAGAATTCTTGCAACAGTTGCTGAACCATGGGGATCCTCGTCGACCCTCCAACCAGGACGACATCATCAACACGACTCTTGTCCATCTTAGCATCTCGCAAACACTGCTCCACCGGCTCCATGCATTTACTAAATAAATCCATGTTGAGCCCCTCGAATTTAGCACGTGTAATTTTGGAGCTAAAATCGACTCCCTCGTATAGGCAATCAATCTCGATTGTGGTCTCGACAGCAGATGAAAGCACCCTCTTTGCCTTCTCACAAGCAGTTCTCAGCCTCGTCAGGGCCCTGGCGTTGCCGCTGATGTCATTCCTCCACTTCCTGTTGAACTCCTTGACAAAATGGTCAACCATTCGGTTGTCGAAATCTTCCCCGCCGAGATGGGTATCACCGGCAGTAGCCTTCACCTCAAAGACATCCTCTGCAATGGTGAGAATAGACACGTCGAAGGTGCCAACGCCAAGGTCAAAGATGAGAGCATTTTTCTGTGCGGTGCTTGTACCCTTCTTGTCAAGGCCATAAGCAATGGCAGCAGCAGTTGGTTCTTTAAGTATTCTACTGACGTTGAGCCCAGCAATAACACCGGCATCCTTGGTGGCCTGGCATTGAGAGTCTGTGAAGTATGCAGGAACAGTCACCACCGCATCCTTGACGGGCGTTCCGAGATAGGCTTCAGCAGTCTGTTTCATCTTTCCGAGAACCATGGATGAAATCTCCTCGGCAGTGAATTGTTTCTCTGCGCCTTTATATTTAACAACGACCAGGGGCTGGTCCTGAGGCCCTGATAACACTTTGAAGGGCCATAGCCTGATGTCGCTTTGCACAGGATCATCAGTGAATCTCCTCCCAATCAGGCGTTTTGCATCTGAAAGAGAGACTAGTGTCACTAATCCTTCACGTAATATAAACGCAACAAAAGAACCATAAATAAAAAGTAAAGCAAACTGAAAGAACCACAAATTAAAGAACAAAGGGTTGGAGGACTCGCCGAAGACGGTGTTGACGGGGTTCTTAGCGACCTGGTTCTTGGCGGCGTCACCGATGAGGCGCTCGGTGTCGGTGAAGGCGACGTAGGAAGGGGTGGTGCGGTTGCCCTGGTCGTTGGCAATGATCTCGACGCGCTCGTGCTCCCACACCGCCACACACGAGTAGGTGGTGCCCAGATCGATCCCGACCGCCGGACCCATGTCCTCTCCCTAGATAGCTCTTTCTCGATGGCTTCGCAAATGCGAGAAAGGAAAGCCCAAAGTCCTTCTCCGGAGCAGAGAGGAACTAACGATGCTATTTAATGGATTTCTCTTGACCCTTCGATTTCCGGTCTCTATATTCGTTGAGTTGATTGAATGTGGATCGACTCTTGACTCTTCGATTTCCGGTCTCTATATTCGTTGAGTTGATTGAATGTCGATCGACGTGGGGATGGCCTCCTCAGAATTTTAGGAGTTATAAGTGACGGTCAAGTGGCGTAGTGACGCCTGGAAATTAAGGATCCATCCATTTTAGATCTCTAATCAGTATGATTTGGTAACTCAGTTGAAAAAAAATTAAGAATTTGAAATTTTGAATGGATAGTTGAAAAAGTTTTAGTCAAGGATATGTCCAGCTGATCACCATTCCACTCCTCACAAGAAAATAATTTCTCATCTCTGCAAGACAAGCAATGATCAAGGCAATCAAGAATCCCATGAGACAACTCTACAAGGCAATCAAAGATGAGAGCTGCTTCTCCACCCCTGACACACCCCTTCTCCGACCCCCAAACCTGTTAAATTCCCTTTATGCCCCCACCCCCTCTCAGCGGCAATAGTTGACTTTCCCTTCTCTTTCTTTTTTTTCTCTCAATTTTGTTGTTTTTTCTAAGTTTCGTTTCTTCTGTTTTCCATTAGTTTTGTTTTTCTATCTGTTTTCTTTATTCTTTTTATCAATTTTATTTCTTTTTTGTTATCAGTTTTATTTTTATTTTTGGATAAACAGTTTTTTTATTATATGTCTGTAATTTTTTGTTTATTTTTTAATTCTAGATTTTGGGAGTAATTGTTTGTAAAATTTTTAAAAAGTATAAAAATATGGATCAAAATAAAAGATATATATATATAACAAAAATACTAACAATTAAAAATGCATCGTATTTTGTGAAAAGTCACCTCGTCCAATATTGACTTAGCCATGTTTAGAAAAGAGTATATATAACAATACACAAAAAAAAAGATACATAAAAATATATCAAAATACAAATTCTAATTAATATTGCCTCCAAATTCTGCTCATGATGCGCTTGGTGGTGTTCCTATTAGTTCATACCACAAATGAACATGTGTCATATAACGAGCGGCTTATCCTTTAGTTTCGTGCGATGAATGTTGTCACCACCACGTTGGAATGACTGGTAGAAGATAATGAGGGTGTAAGAAAATTTGCACGAATTGATTACAAACATGGGCAATAGTTATTTCTCGACGCTAATGGTTTGAAACTGAAGGAGTGAAATTTGAAATTTTTATAATTTTCAATTTTTACGATTTGAAACTTAAAATTTTGAAATTATTACTATTTGAAATTTTAATTTTCACACTTTGAAATTTGAAAATTTGAAATTAAATAAAACCGAAAAAAAGAAAAAGAAAGAAAGAAAAACAAATGCAAGGGTATAAAAGTAAAATACACGGGGGACAAGGGGGTTGTTAGAGAAGGGTGCTCCCGGTGCGCTTTGTGGTGTTGCTATTACTTCATACCACAAATGAACATGTGTCATATAATGAGTGACCCATCCTTTAGCTTCGTACAATGAATGTTGTCACTACCACGTTGAATTTAGTGGTAGAGAGTAATGAGAGTGTAAGAAAACTTGCACGAAGTGATTGCAAACATGAGCGATAACTATTTCTCGACGCTAATGGTTTGAAATTGGAGGAGTGAAATTTGAAATTTTTATAATTCTCAATTTTCAATTTTTATGATTTGAAACTTAAAATTTGAAATTATTACTATTTGAAATTTTCACACTTTGAAATTTGAAATTAAATAAAACTGAAAAGAAAAACAAATGCAAGGGTATAAAAGTAAAATACCCGGGGACAAGGGGGCTGTCAGAGGGGGGTGGGGCGGTGTGTGTGTGTGTGGTTGTGGGTGGAGAAGCAATTTGCATCAATGATCAAGACAATCAAGCTGTTCTTGTACATTACTTTATCTATTTATTGTTAAATAGCTAATTTGTAAGGGCCTGTTTGGTTGCTCAGGACTGGGTGGAGTGGAGTGACTTTCTGGAGTGCAGACTGGAGTGGAGTGGAGTGAAGTCCTATGAAGTGGCCTGTCAGTTTTTGCTGTTTGGTTGGTGCTGGAGTGGAAGCTGAGTTGGCTGACTTCTGGACTTTCTGCTGTTTGGTTGGTGTTGGAGTGGAGGCTGAGTTAACTGACTTTTAGACTTTCTGTTGTTTGGTTGGTGCTGAAAGTAAGGATATGGTCACCCCTGACTAGGGGGGTGAGTTTAAATGCTTAAAAAATTGAATCTTAAATACATTTTAAAAGTATTGGATGTGTTTTTATAATACGAAAAAATATTTAGTGGGAGAAAATCATTAACTTTTCCACCATATATAATAAATTATCATATCTTGTTGTACTTGTTTTGGCGACATAGACGAAGGTAAATTATCGAAAGGATTGAAAAATCGATGCAAATGTATTATTAGCTATTGTTTTATATGGAGGTTTTTTTGGATAGATCTGAGTGTTTGTTCTTTATTGTTTCCTTAGATCTGATTGATGATGGTTCCCTTGTCAGTTTAAGCTGCGGATCAAGAAAAGCATCAGCATTGTGATGCTTATTCACTGGCATGGACATGTAATCTAAGTTCAGACGAACGTCATTATTTTTCAAGAAAAATTTGACAAAATCTTCTTTATATTTTCAACACATGGAACATGTTCAGATTGAAAATTTGAAACTCATTCTATAGCATTTAAAACTAGAAAGTATCACAATCCGTCTACTTCAATAGATCTCGTCTAGTGTCCTCCAATTACGGCTATCTTTAACATATTAACATACAACATAAATAATGTAACTTACAAGCAACACAATGAGTACAAAGATCAGTAAAGAAACCGCCGAATACTGCCTATCTTTGTCTGATTTCCTTGTTCCAAGCTCAAGCTCATAATCACCAAATGACGCCAATGCATCGTTTTGATTGCGGAACCCGCGATAACAAGCCCCGCTAAATTTATGCACCTGAGCATGACACTCTGGCCAGTTGTTATAAACTCCTGGCCGTCTTCCTTTGTAGACGACATAAAATTTTATCGTCATTAAAGCACACCTGCAAAAGCATGAAAATGTATAACTAATGACAACATGCAGATTCGAAACCTAATTTCTTGAGCAAGATATACGAATGGATATCTAGGTAGGTCTCTCAGCCATCTATGCAATATTTCACATCAATAGGGAGCAGATTCAGCATGTATAAAAAACAGGTTTCTAATTAACTGCTGACATCTTCCATTCAAAGTTAACAAACATTACAACTAAAATAGGAGTACAGCATACACCTTGAACTTTTTCTTACCAGGTTCTCTATGACATCATCTGATATCTCATGGTAATAAACCTGCATGCCGACACACATAGATCAGACTCGTGGTTTAATGCAGTGGACAGGTATCTTGAACAAATCAGTATTGCTCCTCTTGAACATGTTGTCAATAAGCATTCTCTCAATTTGGCAAAACCTTAACATAATTTCAAAACTAAGATGATTAAGTTTCACCAGACTTTATGCCATCACCAATATTAAAAGCCAGTAGAACATACACAAGCAAGATGCAAAGTTGTTATTATCATGAACCAATAGAAGGGGGCAAAGCAAATTATCATTCTGCTACTAATGATATTTGGACATAAACCAAGTCTTCTCTAATCAAAATGACGCCGTGTCCAAACCACCTGCTGCGTACAGGAAGCTTCTCAGGAGGGCTGCCATATTGTACAGTATATAGCTTAAAAAACTGCCCACAGGAACATATGCATACTTCACTGTGCTAACACATCATTAGATAAGAGAATCATACTTCATTGTGCAAAATTGGATTCTATAGAAGCTGCCAGTTCAAACAACATCCTGCATGCATGCAAAATTGGACAAGTGCTTTAAGACAGCATACATTCAAAGGGATACAAAATGAAATAGAGCAAATCCATCACTTGGAGATGCACATCCCTTCGAACATGTCCAAAATATACATAGTAGATAATGATAGTTCAATAGCAGGCTTCCATCACTTAGAGCTGTCATAATTAAAGAAGCGCTTCAACCATGCCCTACGCATGTTCATACTACGGGCCATAAAAGCACGACCGTCGACTTCATGATGTGCTAGATACTCGAAAGCACTATCAAGATCTTCTTCAGTGAAGCCATCAACCTCCATCACAGCCGCATTCAGCTTGTCAGTGGCTTTGCAATTGCCAGATTCAATAGCAGCCGTCATCCGACTCAAAACGGTCGTAAGTGCTTCATCCCTCGCCTCTCTAGGTCTCTTACTTCCAGACCTTTGAGGCATCCGCATAGAGCTCTCACCACCAACATTAGTGCTCATAGGAGTGGATGGAGGGGCTTGATCAACCGGCTCCTCAGCAGTATTCGGCGGATAAGACGCTTCATCATCAAGGTTGACAGCTTCAGTCTCCTCCACATGCTCATCATAGACAGACCTAGAATATTGGCCAGTGGCCCTTTCCTCCCCACAGCAAGCCGTTAGCAGTTCAAGATTATGGATAGGCTTGTTCAGTAGAGGCTTGGCCTTTGGGTGTGCCTACAAGCACAAAACACGTCTCTATCATACAATATATATTATAGGCATAAAGTTAATTGACAGATTGGTCTATGAAACACACCGCAATATATGCATCCGCCACAACCGGAGGCAATGTTAACCGCTTCGTATCCTCATCCCACCCAGCTCCACTCAAATCAAGAATTTTCTTGATTAGTTCATACTTGGTTCGCAGCCATCCCATGTGATGGCTTACATTGCTGCCACGAAAATCAGTGCCACACTTCTTATTGACTGCAAGAGCTGCAGCCGTGAAATGGCTTCCCTTAAACCATTTATCCCCTTTCGGCTTATTTCTTGCCACTTCCACTAGATATTCAAGCAGGACAGCCTCAGATTCTTGATTCCATCTTTTATTGGGGGTACCCTTCTTCACAGATGACCCACCCTCACCTTCATCCCCATTCTCATTTCCATGGCTCATCGGTTGGGAGGAATCAGCCATATTCTGGAAAAATATTCATAATAAAAGGCATACCAACTTTAAGAAGCAAATACCAACAACGTTGATCACATAGTAGAGTTGAAAATACATCAACGTAAATGAAATAGTTGAAAATACACAAATTCTTCATGGAATAAAGTCTCTCCACATATCATCAGCAATTCTCTCACGTAAACCTAGCCAAACATTTTGCTCTTCTCGCTGCGCTCTCGCGGTGCGTGGTTGTGTAATTGCTGGTTCATCATCCGGTGGGACGTCCAGCTGAACCTCAATGGCCATTAATGGATCACTTGGAGACTCTTTTAAAATAAAATTGTGCAAAATACAACATGCAAGTACAAGATCAACTTGAGTTTTGAAAGGGAAGAAAGGATGAGACGCTAGAATCTTGAAACGATTCTTGAGCAGTCCGAAGGCTCGCTCAATCTTCGACCTAAGTGATGAATGCCTTAGGTTGAAGAGCTCGTACTTATCGCGAGGTCTGTTGCCACTGTGTTCTTTCAAATGATACTTTACACCCCTGTAAGGCGCAATGAAGCCGGGCATGGTTGTGTATCCGGCATCAACTAGGTAGTACTTGCCTACAATTAATACCAGTGGACACATCACGTTAAGGATTTTAAAGCACTCATGACAAAGTCTATAATAAAACTAGTGAGGTTAGATATTACGTTTATACCTTCGATGGTTTTTAAACCACCGGGAGGGGGTCTCGAAAGTGCGTCTTTCAACACAGTAAAGTCATTGGCTGAACCTTCCCAACCAGCTAGTACATATGTAAACCGGAGGTCGGGTGTGCATGCGGCCAAAACATTTTGGGTCACTCCTTTCCGTCCACGGAACGGCAAGATTTTATCGGTGGGGATAGTCGCATCAATATGCGTGCCATCTATAAGGCCAATGCAATCCTACATGCACATTGAGAAAGCAAGACGCGTCATATAAGTCAAATGGTCAAATAAGACATGTGCAACCCAAGAACGTTATAGTAGTCGCTATTAAGTATTACCTGAAAGTATGGATAATAAGTGGGGCTGTTAAAGATTTCCGGATGTGTGGTCGATCCTGGCTGTTGAATGTAGAGGTCACGAAGTTTACATACCGCCTTCAAAACGACATTGAAATATCGACTGATTGTCTCCCCAGACAGTAGAAACTCTGTCCGCATCACTCGATTTTTCGTGTTGTGACCAACAATGTGTAGAAATATACACAATTGTTCTTCGACGGTTATATGATCTGTGTCCTCTAGCAAATGGCGTTCTCTCATTTGCTTGGCTAGTTCATTCAGTGCGTCCACATCCATACGGATGTAACTGACACAATAGTCTTTACCGGCCAGCATAATTCTATCCATGTGCCTCTTTCTAGTTTCCACTCTATCTTCTCGGGGCACATCGTTAATGCGATAGCGTGGTGCGTAGTATTCTCTAATAATAACAACTACGGCAGCGTATACCACAGCGAGCATCCTCATCCTCTCGAATTGTTTATCATGATCATCCATCTATGAGGGAAGACGTTTGAGTTTATAACATATCATCAAAATCAAGCACACAACCTCTCGTTACATGGAGAGGGATAACAAATGAAGCAAATCAGCATTGACAATATGTACATTCATATAACATAATTAAGCAGATGATCATTGGCATATGTAAATTATTATAAAAAATGAGACAGATTTAAACAATATATGAAGAAAATCAACAGATATCGAATATATGGAGAAAATCAAAAAATTTGAACAAGTATGAAGCAAACACACAGATCTAAACAAGCAGTTCCTCCCGTGACATGGAGAGGAATCAAATTGAAAAATCTGAACATATAGAGTAGAATGCATCATCATAGGCATATACCCAAAAATGGAGCAAATCGACAAATTTAAACATATTAGAACCCAACAGCCATCCATTAAACAATAAATGTACGATCATCTCATCAATAATCTTAAAGAATTACTTTAAAACCTACAGTGCTGAAACCAAAAACAGCATAAAAAGTGGTTGTATGCATAGAACAAAGCTTAAAACCAAAAAAGGACATTAAGCAATAAATATTGCAAGATAGATATTAAATGAAATCAAAGTAACCGAGTGCAATAAAAAAGGACATTAAGCAATAAATACTCAACAAACATTTTCATTTCATACAAATTTAGAGAAGGATAGATAAACAACAACTAAGGTAACACCACAAATAAAACAAATGAAAGACCAAAAGTCGAGCTCACCTCTGGAACTGTTCAGTGTCTAAAACAAATGAAAGACCAAAAGTCGAGCTCACTTCAAGCAGAGCTGCAATCACAACAGCAAAGTTAATCATCTGTCGTGGACCTTTTGCCAATCCACAGTAATTATACATAGAGCAATATCATGGTGAAAATTCCAATATATAAGGTAACACTAAGGTAACACCACAAATTATCAAGATTACAGCATCATGCATCCTCAAAATTCCAATATATAAGATCAATGCATACATCCACAAGGTAACAATCCCTTATTCATATAACAACAAGCAATTTAATGAAATCAGATCTAATGAATATACTCAGAAGAAGAAAAAAAAAACAGATCACAAATCTACATCAAAAGCAAGAACTCAACCATTGAGGGAGGGAGAAATCACTCGGAAGAAGAAAAAAAAATAGGGAACAAATCTAGATCAAAAGCAAGAATGTAGCCATTGAGGGAGGGAGAGATCACTCAGAAGAAGAAAAAAAACAGAGAACGACGTCTAGATCAAAAGCAAAAACTCAGCCATTGAGGGAGGGAGAGATCACTCAAAAGAAGAAACAAAAAAACAAAGAACAAATCTAGAAGAAAAGCAAGAACTCAGCCATTGAGGGAGAGATCACTCGGAAGAAGAAAAAAAAAACAGAGAACAGATCTAGGTTAAAAGCAAGAACTCAGCCATTGAGGGAGGGAGAGATCACTCAGAAGAAGAAGAAAAAACAGAGAACGTAAATATAGATCAAAAGCAAGAACGCCCAGAAAAAAAAAGAGTAGATCCCCACATAAAACCTCGAAAAATTAGCAAAACTATGGATCTTTGGAGGGAGAGAACACCCGGAAAAAAGCAAAAAACAACAAATGTAGATCAAGAGACACGGATCTAAAGCGTGGAGATGGAAGGGGGAGAGGAGATGACACATACCGTAGTGGAGATGGAAGGAAGTGGTCTCTGAGCGAGCTCCGAGCGAGCAAGAGAGGAGTGGCGAGCGTGGAGCGGGGAGAGAGGCGCGAGAGAGAGGAGGGCTTGGTGGTGACGAGAAGAAGCCTAGCCCGCCGGGATCGTCGACGGCCACCCTCGGAGACAGCCGCAAGAGAGAGGAGGGCTTGGTGGTGACGAGAAGAAGCCTAGCCCGCCGGGATCGTCGACGGCCACCCTCGGAGAGAGGCGCGAGAGAGAGGAGGGCTTGGTGGTGACGAGAAGAAGCCTAGCCCGCCGGGATCGTCGATGGCCACCCTTGGAGACAGCCGCAAGAGAGAGGAGGGCTTGGTGGTGACGAGAAGAACCCTAGCCGATCAACAGCTTCCTCTCTCGATGAAGTAATGGCTCAAGTGAGAAGTAATGGCTGAAGTGGTTGGCATTTAATTTGAGTCCAACCACTTCAGTCGGCCGACTCTGTCGGTTTTTGAGCCAGAGTAAAAACCATGAAGTGGGTCTTTTTAATCCACTGAGTCCCACCACTCCATCGACTCTATGGTCGAACCAAACACGCATAAGTGGAGGGAGTACCGCCACTTGCCCCACTTTACCTCCACTTTTCTCCAACCAAACACGCCCTAAGTGGAACCAAGTTTGTTCATATGGTCTCATCATCCTGTGTGCGCTGATAGACACGCCGGGTCCATTGGGCCGGGGCCCACTAAAAAGTGCATGAACAGTATGACACCAATAAAATAGAAGAGAGGAAGGTGACACAAGAAAAGAAACCAATAAGGGAGAGAGGAAGAGCTACAAAAGAGAACAGGAAACCCGCCGGCGGTTCAGATCCCTGAGCATAGACCCCAGGAGGCCAGGACTGCTGCCACTGCCAGACACGAGTTCTACCAAACACCGATAGCACATAGCACATCAGCTCGGTCCACCAGGTCTCGATGCATGGATCTAACACAGCGGTATCAAACCCTGCAGCGAGACCACAAACTTCACGAAGAAGAGAGGAAAGCTCCACCGGCCAACTAAGTCTGCCATTGATGCAGTGAATCGAAAAACCTCCATCAGACTCCAACACAAATTTTTTACACCTTTGATTGCAAGCTAAAAGAAGACCATGGTGGATGGCCCACGCCTCAGCTTCCTACGAAGAAGAAGCAGCAGCAACTGCTGCTGAAAGGGCAGCTCTCAGATTTCCATCAGGAGAGGAGAGGAGCAGAGCACCAACACCACCCATATATACCATTATAATACGAGCCATCCAATTGAGAATAAAATGAGATAGATTCAGAAACCTTCAAAGATAAATAGAGAGAGTTCCATCTAATCTCTATAGTATGGAATAATTAAGCCCTAGCTATACAAATCATTGGAAGTGACTGATGGGTTCTTTCCTTATCTTGGGATCCTTGATTGTCTTTCTTCTTGATTTGATTGCCATGTAGGGTTGTCTCCTGGGATCCTTGATTGCCTTGATTAATGCTTGCTTGTCTTGTAGAGATGATTATCTTTAAACGAAATATTGTTTAGTTTCCTTGTGAAGAGTCTACGGTGAGTTGTTCATATCCCTAAAAAAAAGCTTTTCAACTATCCATTCAAATTCCATTTTTGTATAGAACAATATTAATGCGTGTCAATTAATCAAATGACCAGCAACCTGCACAAACATGTGTTTTGGTTGAGACAGTGGACCCCTGGCAAACCCGAGCCCACCTCCCTCCTTATTAATCTCCATGCGGTCCTCGGGCCTAGGCCCTGTCTTACCCAAATCCATGCACGTCCCCCTACCGTCATTTGCGGGGCAAGCAACTGAGCAGGTTCAACCAGCAGAGGTGGCTGGACCGGCGAGGGTCCCAGTGTGATCGGAACGCATCCGGTTTTCATGAGTCTGAATCAAGTCATTGGACGACCATGGTCGTCGGATAGACATAATCTTTTATTCCAGTGTCCAATCAGGACGTATGAGGTGCCTGAAAATTCAATTTTTAAGTTGAACTTTCCATATTTGGCAGCTTTGCTTATTTAGGACTTTCTATATTTTGAAATTTCCTTTTCCCTTAATTTGGAGTAGTTTGATTAATAATTTGCTTAAGATTAGTTGTGTTTATGCGGTTTGAGTTCATGGGTCTCTCATTAATTAATTTATAAAAGGAGATATAGGAATTGTTTTGGAGTTAGTTTTTTTGGATTAATAAAGATTTGAATAGTTTTCTCCTCTTGAGAATTTTGATTTTCTCTTCCACATAGAGAACGATTGTCTCTCCCATCGAGAGGCCTCCATTCTCACGCTCACCCCCACAAGCAGTCCCAGCCATGGGCGACTCCTCGCATCAAGGATCAACTAACCGACCACTGCATGACGACGGTCCATTGGCAGGGTCCACTGATTAGATGACCCAGATAGATGGATGGGTACGATTACTAGGACAATAGTACTCCAACACGTCAGGGACGGAGTCTGGGTTGTTGATTGAATCCACTTTGATTGATCAATTTGGATTCCGATTGAGATTGTAACAAGTAGTCTGGTTGGTACACTAGGGTTCCTGGTACAATGGGGCCCACCGATCGGACGTGGAGGATGAGGCCGGGTAGAGGAGCTTCTGGATGACGAAGGTCCTATAAATCCGACGGCCCGGACCAGCGGCCGCCTTTTTATCGATACAGAATCTCTCAGTTGCATGAGCTTTGATGCTTTGGCACGTGCGAAAGCAACACTACATAGAAGATAATTAATTTACTCCTTTTATCCCCCCCCCCCCCCCCACCCCCCATTAATTAGATTCTCGAGTATGTATATGAATTCTAACATTAAAAGACTCATCTTATTAAAGAAATAAATATTAAATTATATCAATATAAATTCATACATTGATCTCTTCTTAATTAGTGGTTAAAAAATAAGAAAATTAAAAGCAGTCAACGTAGCGCATATAGCTATTAGAAACCCTAGAAAGTGGATATCATTTTGTAAATTAAAAGCTCTAGCCAGGATAAGAGAAAAATTCGGGAAAAGTTGACTAAATGGAAACGATTCTGGTGCATCATGACTCTAAAAATCACTGCGGCGGACGAATTAATAAAAATGGACAATAAGGAATGGAATGTCATTTAGATCCTTTAGAAATTGATCGGCATGCATCTTTGTGAAATGTGAATTTACGAGCTTTTGGTACAAATACGATGCATATATATTCGCCTTTTTTTATTGTCTAATAGGGAGAAAGACATATTGGCTTTGAACACCTTAATTATTAGACTACAATATTTCTTTATATTCATGTTTTGAATATTAAGTTTAAAGAATAAGACTGAGTCGATACTAAATTAAAAAATAGTTTGAGATGCGTACAAGAACAAGCTTATATACTAATTTCTATGGGTTAATTTACACACCACTTTCTTCTAAAAAAAAGAAAAAAGGTTTATGTACTAGTAGTAATCTAATAGTTTATACGTGTAAATTAAAGGAGCGGCAAAGAAATATCAAACTAGTGTACGTCATTCTTCCACGGCACTGAAAAAAAATCACCCGGCGGCTCCACAGCGCATATATATGGTGATGTTTCTTTACTAATTTTCCTGGCTCATATATATAAAAGATCTCTCCATATACTAGCTAGGGTTTCCAGGGTCTCTTCAGGAGTTCTTCTTTTTGATCCATATAGTATTATATATGCCAACTTTCCATGCACAAATTAGCAACCAGCTTAACCACTATCTCTGAGAGCCCCCCCTCCTCAGCCTTGTTCAGCTGCAGCAAAAGCTTAAAGGCTAAGACTTCTCTTCTCTCTTCCATCCCCATCCATCCAGGCAACCCTACCACTCTACCAAAAAATATAAAGGGCCTCCACACAAGGAAAAGAAGAGAGAAATCTCCTGCCTTTTCCTTTTATCTCCTAGCTTGTTGTCTCTTCTTCTCTCTCCATTCCTAATTCCCTTTCTCCTCTCTGCTGCTGTGGCTCCTTGTGGATTTGATTCTCCACCATCTCCATAACCCCATCACCCTTTACCAAAAAAGAAAGAGAAAAAAAGAGAGACACCACCATGGTTTTCTCATCCGTTCCTGTCTATCTAGATCCGCCAAACTGGAACCAGGTGAGCCTCTCTGCTTAATCCCCCCCCCCTCTATCTTCTCCTCCTCCTCCTCCTCTTTTTCTCCAATCTATTCTATTATCTCTCTTCATCCATAGCTTCTTCATGAAAAAAGCAATTTATAAAGTGAAAAAATATATACAACGACCTAATTAATATTCCCCACTCGATCTTGACCATACCAAAGATGTAGAGCTAGGTGTCAGTAATTTGTGATCTTATTTGATTCCTCCTTTTTCTTTCATGGTGTTATATGAATGATTTCAGCAGCAGCAACAGCAAGCAAATCATACTGGAAGCGGTGGCGAGCCTCACCAGTTCCCCCCGCTGGGGGCGGTGCCACATCCCGACGGCGGGATGGCAGCTGGTTCTATCCGGCCCTCATCCATGGCAGAGCGAGCTCGGCTCGCAAAGGTGCCGCAGCCTGAGCCAGCGCTCAAGTGCCCCCGGTGCGACTCCATCAACACCAAGTTCTGCTACTTCAACAACTACTCGCTCTCGCAGCCGCGCCACTTCTGCAAGACCTGCCGCCGCTACTGGACTCGCGGAGGAGCCCTCCGTAACGTCCCCGTCGGCGGTGGGTGCCGCCGCAACAAGCGAAACAAGTCCGGAAGCAGCTCTTCCAAGACGTCGGCGGGCAGCGCCGGTGCCTCATCCACATCATCTACGTCCTCCACTGCTATCACAGTCGTCGGTGGTGGAATTGCGTCCAATATGGCGCCGCCACCGCAGCTGCCATTCATGGCCTCTCTGCACTCTATGCAAGATTACGGGGCATCCAACCTAGGGCTCAATTTTTCCGGCATACTGCAACCTATTGATACAGTAGACTATCAGATGGGGAGCTCAACGAGTGTCGCGATTGAGCAGTGGAGGCTTCAGCAGATGCAGCAGTTCCCTTTCTTGGGAGGGTTGGAGACCTCAGCTCCGGCTCCGGTGGCAGGGCTGTTCCCCTTTGAAGGTGGGGTGGATGGAGCTGGTTATCCTGGGCTGGTGCATCACAAGGCGCTGAGCTCCGGTCTCATTACTCAAATGTCTTCTGTTAAGATGGAGGACAGTCCTCAGAACCTCAATTTGCCTAGGCAATACTTGACTACTCCAGGGCACGATCAGTTTTGGGGTACTGGTGGAAGTGCTAGTAGCGGTGGCGGTGGCGGTGGCGGTGGATGGGCACCGGATCTCTCCGGCTTCAACTCCTGATCATCTCGGAATTTGCTGGATTAATGCAAGTTATCAAATCGATCACCATCACAGTAGCAAGCTATCCTGGAAGCTTAGTTTTTTGCCACACGCTTCGAACAAGGAGTTACTTGACCAGTTGAAAGAGTTCCGCGAATCTTATAATGTGATGATTTCAGCTAGCTATACAAGATTACATCTCTCGAAGAATCTGAATGACCTATAAATGGTAGGTAGGTTTCTTGATTCTCTGATTTATAACTAGCTAGGTTTGTGTTTCTGAAATCCTTCTCTGTATTGTTACAGTACGTTTACTTGATGTTCATGAAGTCTTAATTAGAGCTTGGTATTTCTGAACACTTATTCGTTGGAAGAACAATGTATTATACTTCGATTCTCTCGGTTAGTATAGTCGCATGCAGTTAAGAGTAAGAGCACCCACCAAGTGCTACGTACATTAATATTGTAGCTTGTGTAGAGCTAGTTTAGTTCTAGATATTAATTGCTAACCTGAAGATAGCCAAGAGTGGAATAAGACATTGATGGGTACATAGATGAGCATTGTTTAAGCTACTCTTCTTGATCACCCTGGTGTACTTTGATGTAATCATGCTATGTTTTGCTTATCAGATTGAGAAATATATGCTGTTTGAAATCGATCTTTCCATTTGAGGTTCTAATTTTAAGGTTAGTGGGATTTTCTCGTGATTTATTCATTATAGTTTCTCTCATCTCCTCTCACCATACCTTAGAGACAATACCTCAGAAGATTCATTCAGATTGATTACGTATACAGTTGCAGCTTTCTTTTCGATCTCACATGCAAAAAGATTTCCTGGTCGAAGTTAACAACCACGTTTGGAAAGGATTTATGCATGCCTTCAAACACGCACTGTATTCCAGATTCCAAAGATATAACGAAACACCTTTTAGTTCTTGTTCTCTAACGGCTCAACCAGTACGCTCTATATATATATAGAAGCGGATCTTCGCTGCCCCTGGCACAGTTACAGTCATGGGGTTTTAAAGCAGCAGAGCATAATCGAAATCGAAAATCTAGGTCTGTGTATTAAGTTGATATGGATTGATAATTAATCAATCACTCGTCGGCTAAAAAACCCGATAAAAAGAGATGAATTAGATCACTTACACATTTACTGAGTTTGACTATATATATATGAAAAAGATTTGTGACATTTACCGATTGATTAATCTATTCTAGCAGTATTATTCAATCGATGGACTATATTAACTAATCAAAATATACCTCCATTGGTAGGTATATACCGATAGATCACCTATCGATCGATATATCACTACCGATTCGAGAGCATGTACAATATAAATGTTCTCATCCATATACACAAATCAGTGATCTATATATATAATATATATAATATATATATATATATATATATAGAGGCGATGAGCAACTTCAGTCAAAAAAATAAATAAATTCACATTCTCCACCGAAGCAGATGCTTCCTGCCCATTTGATTTCTAAGGTTTTTGAATCCTTTTTTCTTACTTGGACATGATAGACATCAACTGCGCACCGACCATCTATCGACTATCTTTTGCTCTTTAATCATGGCACCCAATATTGCCAAGTTTTTCGTGCCGAATCTATTCTCAGAAATTAAAAAACCTACAGCCCTGTGTAACAGCGATGTTTCAGCAGTACTAGGGTCTGCGGATAGATGAAAGAAGAGAAGAACAAAAAGAAAAGAGTCATAATACACTAAAATCCATGCAGAATTCTAAGAATAACCTATGACTGAAACATTAAGCTAGAGCTAGTCATAGAAGGTCACTCACGTACTCAGAGAGAGAGAGAGAGAGAGAGAGAGAGAGAGATGGATGGCCGAGTATTCTGGGTGAACGTTTGCTTTTGCGAGGACCAAGGTAGTCTCCCTTAAAAAACCAGGGAATAAAGCGCCCTTGCGAAAGGGAACCCCTACCCTTCTCGGGTTTTCTTTGTCAGTATGACAAGATAATAAACCAGCCTTCCTAAAGGTGAGCTAGAGATATCATATACAAGAGAGAGAAAGAAGAGAGAGAGAGAGAGAGAGAGACCATGCATGCAATGCACTTTGTTGTTTTTCCCCTTTGCAGATCAACTCATGATTATGATCCTGATGCTATAAATATACATAAGGAAGTATTAGCACATTATATGGTCATTATGTCACCATCACCAGTAGGGGTGATGTGATGATCAGTTTATATAGATTTATACTACAGTCTAAATGTTTCTTTCTAGAATTTTTATGGCAATATGCATACATCCGGAAGTGATTGTTTGCGTCGTAGTTTCCCCATACTGTCTCATCATCTAAAGATATATACCTCAAACTAATTAAGAGGTCAACTGCCAATTTGATATCAGCTCTCCAAGTACCAGAGTTGAGATCGAGCAATATGATAGAGTGAGCACGGACGGAGAAGAGTATTATTAGGGCCAATTGCAACCCAGAACGACATAGCTTAAGAGGTGGCATATATGGTGCTATTTGTTTGGTTTACAGGGAGAATACATACCACATGCCCGGTTATACATGTGTGAGAGAGAGAGGGAGAGAGAGTCCTTGATCTGGAGCAGGAGCAGGAGCAGGCAGCTTTAGCTTTTGGTGTGGGGGGGTCCTGATTGACGTCTTTAATCTTCATGCTTGTTGGCCCTCTCATCTCAGTATCTCACTGATCTCACCATACATACTATAGCTGAAACTGCAGGAATGGAGAAAAGAGAAGAGGGTGGTCACCTTCCCCAAGATTCCATGTCGACTCTTGCCCCTCTCTCTCTCTCACGTTCCCCCACATGAGCTCAATCATGGCCATAATCGTATGTGATCCGCACGCAGCTCGGCTTTCTTTGCCAGGTAAGGAGATTCGAAGATGCCATCCCAGCATGCTAGCTGTTTATGATAGGATAATGCTTTACGAGGGAGATCCTCCCTAGCTTTTATATATGTTTGTCAGCCATGCATGGGGGACTGCTAATCCTCTCGATCTACTTTCTTTACTCGAGAGTTCCACTTAATTAATTCAGACATGTTTGGAGCTTTAGGGTTCTAAATCTCTAGTTTAGTTCCAAGTGAATGATGCAAGGAATGTTCCACTCCACCCCATATGCAATGCAACGTGATTGATAAGACATATTAAAGATGTAGTTATTTGGTTAATAATATATATCCTGCTCTATTACGTAGCATCTAATAGCGTGTAGACAGCTCTTGAGACATATAAAATATGGGTGTCAGTTACGTTGTTTTGGACGGGAGCCGTGATTTATGCATTGTCATGATTTGGTAGTGAAATACTGAATATTTATTTTAGTTCATCGACATCGGTAGATCATTATCAATGAAATAGGTTAATGAATCGGTATCTCATTATTAATGAAATGTATTAAATGATCGAATCGATAGGCATCGGTAATGAGATATTGATCAATAAATCTAATTTGTTGGTAGTTAATGAGCTATTGATGTGTATAATAAAATTCAGTATTCCATTATGATCCATGGCATGTGAAATACAATAGACGTGGTCATGTCCACGGATTTTTTTTCTCTGAATGGTCCCGTACTCTTATTGACAGTTATCAAAAGATGCGCGTTAATTATAGTTCACTCTGGATTTTTAGAAGACTGTGAAGCCTTATTTGAAGATTATGAATGTATATGGTACAGCCTCATTTATGGAGCTAGCCGAAGTATGCACGTAGATCGTTGTTAGCAAACTATTCCTACATAACCACCTTGATTGGACTAGCAAGTTAGAACTGCTTTCAATCAATCCTGCAGCAGGCAAAGACCTCTGCAACCAGTAATCGTACGGGGAATATGAACCACATGGCAACTGAAAACTGATCCGCTGCCCAGCTTATCTGCTGGGCTAGGTCTCCAATTCACCATTCTTTAGTGCTGGTATCGCACTGCTTCGTAGGAGCTTCACAGAGTTCTTTAGTCAGAACAAAAGCATTAATCGAAGCCAAAGACGCGCACAGACTTCACTGAAATCCAAGTGCTCCTCCACCAAATAGGTTATAGGTGCTAACAAAGTGCTCAGGAGATCCAGTACCCAATACAACAGTCAAGCCTAGCTAGCTAGGACAGAAACATGATCCCTGGAAACATACATATAATATTTTTATATATAGCTAGCACTCACTTTCACCATTATCTTATCTTCGAGCTAAGAAGGGCATCTTATCCCATCAAATCTTTGAAAGCCCTCTTTGATCAACAGCAGACAGAAGGAACAAAATCTTGAATCTTTCTATGAGGAATAAATGAAGGCATCTCATCCTGGTAGTGTTTTATGTGAGATATGTCAAAGAATAGAATATCCATTCGATCTATTTCGAATCGGGTCAGCTGTATGAAGGCCTTAGCCTTGGTTCAATGCATCAGGTCATAATCATGTGCAATTTCTACGTTCCTTCAAGGAGAATGTCTGCATATTTGTTCTTCCAAATCCAGTCTATTCCATTATAATCTTACCATGATTGGCTGGAAAGTCGACATCATTGGTTTCTTTGTAGACTTTGGAAATGGTATTTGTCTTTAAAATCATTATCATCAGAACTACTTCAAGCTGAAGTTGGATCATTTGGTTTTGATGCACAGTCCATGATGATGCCTATCGTCTAAGCATCAACAACTTGGGCATCTGTCAAACCATCTAATCTTTTCAGATTAGTCAAAGAAGGTTCTTGACTGGTTCATGAGATGACGGCACTAGTTTTAGTTGGAGTACTTAGGAGGGTTCTGGAGACTATCAATAAAGAAAGTCTAAAACTCCAGCTTCTTTCCTATCCTGATCCCATAAATGGAACATGATCAGGAATCACAAACCTGCACACTAAATACTGAGTGGCTCAGGGCATCACGCTTTCCCTCCTTTAAGATCCAATATTACAAAAAGTATGCTGCTCTGTTGACATAAAACTTGCAAATCTACAAAATGGTTTTCTGTATCAAACTCTCAATTACAGAATTACAGACCATCCAACTCAAACTTAATGAATTCAAATCGCACCTTACAAGCCCAAATGGACGAATTTTACATTGAAGTAAAATATCATTTTTCTTGAAAAATTGAGCCTTTTACCCTGATTTCGGGTGGCCAAATACCCATACAATCACAAAAATCATCACACATAGGATTCAAACCCAACACCTCACGTAAGAGATTCACAGACCTTAACGACTATACTATGCACTCATGTGCTGAAGTAAAGGTATATTACACATGCTCTGTTTAGCTTATGTATCAATACTAGGCTGCTTTGGATGAATGCTCTAACACCAAGGGGGGGAAATAAAATCAACATGTATCATACAGTACCCAAGAAAAAAATTTGAATAAACACCAAAAAGTTAAAAGTATCAGGGAGAAAGGCAATCTCACACTTCCAACACTGAAGTTAACAATCCCCTTCAATTCAGAAAAGGAAGCTATCTCATAAATCACTGAGGTCTATTAACTCAGGAGTGCTTGACTGCTCAGGCTGACCTTGCATTTGGGCCTCAGTCTGAGCATAAACTTCCTTCTGCTGATCCAGTAATTGTTGCATTCGTTTCAGTAGTTGCAGGGCTTTCCCCTTGCCTCGCTCTGTGCCAGTAGATGCCAGATTCAGCAACGGGGCCATTAATCCACATTCATGAGCCTGAACTAGATGCTGATACTGCTGCTCCCCTCTACAGAGATTCACCAGAACTGCTGCTGCATTCTCTCTATTCCTTGGGGACCAACTTCCAATCACCTTCACCAACACGGGTACAATGTTAGCAGCACCAATCACTGCCTTACCCTCCGGGTGGCTTGATAATAACGCTAGTATAGCCAGAATTTCTTCTCCCAAAACCCCTTCAGGATCCAGCAAGAGCACCATTAGTATCGGAATGATGCCAGCCATCACTGCCTTTATCTTGTTTCCCTGGAATATGCACAGGGTGAAAAGAGCTGCAGCAGCATCCTTCTTCCCTCGCTCAGTGCCCTCATTCAGCAGTGAAACAAGTGCTGGAATTGCCCCTGAAGCACCAATTGTTATCTTATTCTCATCCACCACCGAAAGGCTGAAAAGCGTAGCAGCAGCATTTGCTCTTGCTTCCATTCTTCCATTTTCCAGCACATGGACTATTCCTGGCACAGCCCCTGACAAGATTATTCTCGTCCTGTTCTCCACAAAGATAGAGAGATTCAAGAGGGCAGTGACTGCATGCTCCTGGATGCTATGGTCAACTGTGGTGAGTAGACTTATGATCAGAGGAATAGCACCAGCCTTGGTAATACAAATCCGATCATCGGCATTGAACTTAGCAAGGAGACGGAGCTCGCCAACAGCTGACCGTTGTTCATCAAGGTCAGGGGAAGATAGCTTCTGGACAAGTGCGTGTATAGCAGAATGTTGACTGTGGGAGCAGGCTGGTGAGAACTCAACAGGCTGTGCCCTGTACGTTGGAGGTTCTACGCCATTGTCCTCACACCACTGAGATATGAGGCTACGGAGGATGTAGTTTGGGGTGAAGGATTTGTTGGGGAGGCTCTGTTGCGTGTTTGGGCACGTATCATTCCCACTGCACAGCCATTTCTCGATGCATTCACGGTCATAAGTCTGTAGATCACAATCCAAACAACATCATAAAGAGTTAAAAAGGAACTACGATTGACAATGATGATAAGGAATGATAGATGCATAGAATACTATGACACCTGCCCAGTGGCCAGAATGACAGGATCTTTCATCAGCTCCAGACATATTGGACAGCAGAAAAACTCTGGTCTACTGTGTCCATGAAGCTTCGTACTAGATGATATGACAGGAGATTGAGGCTTTGAACTCGGAGGAAGAACCTCTGAGTTTGTTGGAGAGCCCATTTCAGGATTTTGGGTTTGTACAAAATCCTTAATCTTCCTTAACAATATCGACATCTTCTCCATGTTCTCTCCAGGGTCTCTACCATCACCATCAACAACTAGCTCATGCAAAGCTAAAGACTCCTGTTTAAGGTCAGATATTGTCGTCAGCTGTAACTTCTCTGTCAATTTGTGTAGGACGACTGGGTCTGTCTTTGCATTGGCATTCTTGTATAGAGTAAAAAGATCGGCATAAAGCTCAGCATCAGGCATATCAATCCACTCATTAGCTCTTCTAAACTGAGCAAGCAAACGACGAACCTGCACGAAAGTAGAGCGTGCTAAGCATCGTATTACAGGATAAAAGACTTATATGTGGGATGAGATTGACTTTCGAAAGGAGTCAATTTTTGGGAGGGCCTTATACTCCTGCAAACAAGTAAGATATGACCTGATTGATTGATTTACCTGTTCCTTAGATTCGTCAGATATGCCAAGCTTAGCAGAGCATATTCCACCCAAAGCTTTATCTAAATGAGCAATCACTTCTAGGAATCTTTTCAGTATATTATTACTCTCCAGGACCTGCAAAGATACAAACATTGCTCAGAAGCTTGAAACCAACTTGCAAGAAGTGAGTATATTAGTAAATAGTTAGCAAGGATTCATAGACTGTCCATCACCTTTAACCAGTCAATGTAAACATCAGCTAATCTAGTGTAGAAAACCCTACTATTCCTCTACAAATAAGAGTTTAACAGTCCTCAATTCTTTTATCCAGCTGAATAGTGTGCACTAATACCAAATCTTGAGGAAGATAAGATTGTTTCACAATGAATCTCTGAGTTCCAGGTAAATCACTCTTGTGCACTGATAAAGAACTTTCATAGGCTAGATCACTTATGATGTGAGCTTTCATTACCCAATAGAATATCAGAACATCTTCTACTAAAAAAGGCCGTGTGGTAATGACAACCAAATAAGCATGTTCAAAGGAAGATAAATTATAAAATAGGCCCTATGTAGTAAGCTACTTCGAAAGAAGACAGAATGAACTAAAATTGGGCTTTAAAACTTGACACCATCTGCAATACTTGGGGTAGATACATATTCGTGTAAAATTCAATTTTTCCATGTTGCTAAGATGCTCAGTAATACCTGCGTTCCAGCACCAGTGATTGGATTCATTGGATATAGGATTTTTTTTTTTTTGATTAGTTGAGCCTAACGGCTGGGAAACAGGACTACATCAAATTATGACAACCCTACAGGAGGCCACACGCCATTTCCAGGGTTCCAAACAAAACTGGACAGCCCAATTCTACAGTACCTAGCAATCCCGTCCGCAACTACAGCCCAATTCTACAAAATTGGATTCATTGGATATAGGATGTACCCTAACAAACGTACCCATAAGTCAACCTCAATTATTTCATCTTTGCAATGATTTTGAAAAGCTAGTTCATCATAACAACCCTTAAGATCATGACAAGTAAAAGGAAAACACAAGAGAAGACTCTCTCCTCCAGTTAAAAAGCAAGTTGGCATGGTATTCATTGAAAGCTAATGCCTAACTATTTCTAATATCCAATGGTTAAAAGCAATCACAGCACAAGCAATGATGCAGATTCCATCAGCAACCTGAGAAAAAAATCCCACCTCAGACTAAAGCCCATGAGATCTTCTACACTCAAAAGAGTTTATGATTGAGATAATAACCGCCCTTCCATGTGTGGCTACATGAAAGCCCACCTAGGATGCACAAATTTTATTAACCTTAAAGACCTAGATGAACTAATTACCAAGCCACAAAGATTTTCATCCCCAGCGATAAAAATTCGAATTGTTTTACCAAAATACTGAATTAATGCAAGAAGGTACCATCAGAATCACAGGAATCTACTAACTCCAACTCATTATGATGGCCTGTGTCCAGTCCAAATGCTTTGCCAGAATGCTGAATCAATGCAAACACCAAGGAGTTCTGAAAAGGGTTCTCTTAGAATACTCCCTCTCTTTTATCTTGTAAACCACTCAACTTTTGGGCCAAACCGCTAATTTCCTTTACTTGGCTAGAAACATTGATACTAACAAGAAGGAATACTCAAAAGTTGATATTTTGAAGAAAAGGAGATGTTTGAGCATGATAAGATACCAAGAAGATCTTGCTCCCGCTTCCGAGCCGGAGGAGCTCCTTGGCGTCCTCCAACGCGCGTTTAAGAGCCGCCAGCTTCCTCAAAGCCTTCTTGGACACGGGTTTCTTGGACTCCCTGAGCTCCACCATCAAAGGCTCCAGCAGCTTGATCCGCCGGGACAAATCACCGAAATGCTTATTGTACCACCCGCCGTGGTCGGGAATGGCCACAATCTCCTGCACCGCCTCCGCCAGCCTCCTCAACAGCGTCTCGCAAGCCGCCTTATGATGCTTGCCCATCTCTCCGGCGATCTACCGCCGGAGATGGCGGTGCAGTATCCTATGCTTGAGAGGGGGCCGGAGCAGCGGTCATGACTCCGCTCTTATTACCATACTTGGGCGGCCGGAATTCGTTTAAAAATTTGCCTAATTAAAGAGTTCAGTGGTTATGTCCCATTTTATTTTTACGAATATTTTGAAATTACATTTTTTTTCGGATTAATTGTCTCATACACACCATCAGAAAATTTTAAAAAAAAATTTAATGGTTTCACACATAAAAAAAACTATAATTTTAAATAAATAAATAAAATACTTTAGTAACATATAATAGTTCTATGTTAATGTGAAGTCTATGCTTTTGTTCACCGTATTAGGATAAGGATGTGTAAACTTATATATCGCATAAACTATAAGAATTATTTGTAATACCATATAATGTTTGGTATAACGTGGAACAAAAGATATATAGTATAATATATATATATTATAAATAGATAAAAATGTCTTTTATTAAAGACGTGGATAAGAATGAAAAAATAAAAAAAATATTGTATCTGTCAAAAACAAATAATACGATAAGTTTTATATAATCAACCTTATAAGGAGCAATAACGGTTACAACCGTTTTCCTTATATTAGTTTGTTTACATGTATATTTTCCTAAGTTAACTTTGTATATTTTTATCATATTTCCTAGGTTAGTTTTAAATATAGATCTTTATATAAGGTTGATATCAACCTTATAAGGAGCAAAAACGGTTATGCATAACCGCCCCTTATAATCTTGATTTAATTCATACAGTTATATATATTCTATAGACTATAGTTATAGTATAATAATCTAATATAATCAATCTTATTTAATATCCATACTAATCCATTAATCAAATTCGGTTTTTATAATCGAACGAATCACCCATTAACCTGATGGTTACCCTGCCAGGTGACAGGGGGTTCACCTAGTATTATATATTATAAAGTTATATGTCATCTAATCTATTAATTCATCCAATATAAAATATTATATTATTCACTATGATACCAAACGGTGTATTATAATGACAAATAATATCCTACGGGACCATTTCAATATTGGAACTTGCTGGAGAGATGCTTTTAAGTTATCCGAAGAATGATAGCTGCTGCTTGAAATTTAATTAATTAGAAGAACATCAACATAAGCACATACGCCCAAATGCCGGCCTCTACAAGTAAATAATAGTGTATTAACAAGTCAAGAAGTTGCACACAAATATATGAGCTTAAAACTCACCTAATTAGAGGAAACAGCCATAGCCACTTAGCCAGCCATGGGACTTAAGTTATGCTTAAGAAGTCAAATAATTAAAAACTTTGCTTATTAGAAGAAAACTCTCCTGATAGGAAACAGTCACCATTATTTTATAACATTAGTTCAAAAAACTTGGATCACGTAGCTCATCAAAAAAATGTGGCCGTTACATCCAATGCAGGCCTCGGTAATCTTATAATCTTTTTATATTACAATTGCCAATTAGGATAATATTAACTTAATTCGAAACAGTCAGTTCTTAGCTCGTCATCCAAAGGTAATTAAGCACGCAACAAATCCGTTCAAAGCTAAATCACATTTACGTCATCAAAGTTAATGTAGAATGTCCACGATGTCCTAAGTTCTAAGTTGAAAGGGTGTGAGTTCGAACATTATACCTGATTCTAATTTGGGCGGCCTGGGCTTCTGACATCGTATATGACTCAGTCTAAAGGGTGTGAGTTCGAATATTATACGTCATCAAAGTTAATGTAGAATGTCCACAGGGTTCTAAGTTCTAAGTTGAAAGGGTGTGAGTTCGATCATTTTAATAAGTTGTTCGAACTTAAACTAATCCGTGATAGAACAAAGGATGGTTTGGGGGGTTCGAACATAATTTAATTTTAGTTTAAGGGTGTGTTCGGTATGGGTATAAAAGAGTGAAAAATTACAAGGGTAAATATTTCTTTTCACCCCTTTTTACTCAAGTTTGGTTAGAATTGTAACAATTCCTCAAGGTAAATTTTATTCTTATTTGAGGGTAGAATGGGCATCAAATTTGAACACCATAAGAGAAGGGTAATGGACTGTAAAAGAATTATTCATGTTTATATTTCTACCTCTTTATTTATTCCTAATTAATCCAAGTCGTTGATCAAACCCATGTTAGATATCATCCGTTCAACCCCAAGCCCACTCCTCTCTCCTCCTCCCCCTCAGGCAATCTCTCGCCTCCCTTTCCTCGTGCCCGATCGTCGTATTTGCGACCTCGACGTTGCCGGCGTCGACCGCGACCTCAAGCTCGCCATCATCTCCCTCTCCGATCAGCACCAAGCCAAACAACCACCTCTGCCTCTCCATGCTCTTTCTCATCGAATTCCACCGCACCCTCCCTTCCTCTCCGGCTCACCACCCACCTCGATGCCGACCAAGGTCACGACCAACGCGGTCAAGGCCATCCACGAGGTCTGAGGATTTTTCCTCATCTTCCCCGACGCATTTTGATGGCAACCCAAGTCACTGATCATCTTCTTCAAACTCCTTCACACCGCCCCCTTCTAGATCCAGCATCTCGATTCATCTATTGAGACTATTACAAGGTTTATCATTTTGCATCCAAACATGAGTAACATAGAGATATTACCCTCTTAATTATCACTCAACTAAAAATGACCCTCGTAACTTTTCACCAATAAAAGTTATACACACACCGAACTTATAGTTCTTACGAACTAGTTGACTTTGTTAGGATGAGGCATGATGGATGCTTTTGAATTTATGTTAACTATTTTTCTCACTACAATGGAGATGGCCAAACGCTAATAGCATCATCATAAACGTTGTACCTCTTTAGATTCAGTCATGACATTATCTCTCCTTAGATTCAGTCATGACTCGAATATTAGTGGATTATTAGCAACATTAAATTTCTTGTCATCTCTAACTGGCATGCTTTAATTCTTTAATTCTTTAATTCTCACCCAGTGGTGTCATGGAACACATTTCTTTTCTTTTTTTTAAATTGTCTTTTAGTTGGTGAGATAAGGCTTGTACAACATCACAACTAAATTAACATACGAATAATGATTTAGCTACCAATACAATTGGCCACATGGAGGCAATATGATTTGAAGGCTAACTGGGCCGAGTGTAATGAAGTCTGATCCACGAAAAAAACACGAGCCCAAACTCCTAGCATATGGAACCGTATCAGGTCAATTAAACACGAGCCCAAACTCCGAGCATGTTGGAACCGTATCAGGCCAACAACCTCGGCCCGACAAGGACATCTTGGAAGTTACTCAGAACCTCTTTCTACCAGGAATCTTTGCCGACCTGAAGGGCTGGAAACATAGACTTCAGTAGATGTGTACTAGTTTCTTTCTACAAGAGAGCATGATCAGTTCTTTTTCCCCAACTCTTTAAACAATCACAGAATCATTTGGCTTCCATGAAGAAAATTCATCAGCAATTTCATCGGTTCAGGAGAAATGCAATAAATAAATCTCTATTCTTCATGCCCAAGTTTCTGACATCATGTTTCTGACATCATTCTTAAGCACGGTAGGCATAGCAAGAAGCACACGGAACTGAGAACAAAATACACTTCTGCCGACCAGGAAAGCTCGACCAACTCTGGACAAGTTGGTCTAGAACCATCTATTCCTAACTCTGGGCCCAAGATACCCAAGAAATTTAAGAGGAAGTAGCCTCCCAAGAACGCTATATAATATAGTCCAGTGAAAGAGGAGAGTGATTAAAGGAGCCAAGGAGGGTCTCAAGAGTGGAAAGCAGCAGCAGAGCTTAGCTGCAGCAAAGCTTGGGGATCTCGGTATGTGATTTAACACAACTAAATCTAGAATGTTATGTTTATACTGCAAGAGATATCAATCACTGTATTCACCTGGTCTACCTGAGAAGACGATAAAGGAGGAGAAATACAGATCACCTCACCTGAGATGCTCATTACAGAGATCAATCACGAGGACCACCTTGGCCACAAGCTCAAGCTCAAGTGGGAGGACATGCCGTACAGATGCGATGGATGCAAAGAGCTGGGATTTGGCATGAGGTTCACATGCGAGGAAGCTGAATGCAACTTCCACCTTCACAAGGACTGTGCACAGCCTCGTGATGCCATCACTCATTCCTTCTTTCCTAAATGCAACCTAATCTTCATCAAGTCGGGCGACTTAGACAGATATTGCGATGCCTGTGGAGGGGATATCAAAGGTTTCGTCTACCATTGTTTTGTGAGTGGCTGTGACCTGCACCCTTGCTGCGCCAACCTCCCACAGGAACTACTCTTGGAGGAAGACAAGATGAAGCTTGAGCTCAAGAAAAAGATGTCATCAAAGTGCAACAAGTGCGGGAAGAAAGAGCTCAGGAAAGGGGCAAGGAGCTGGTCCTATAAGTCCACATGCAAGGGGTGCCACCTTCATGTGTCCTGTGCCAAGGACTTGCTTCATGAGAGTTGGGAGAATGTGTTCTTCCTGCATACTGCCAAGAGCAGTCTGGCATTCCAAAGCAAGACCCCTACGCTTGGAATCACCCTACCAAAGAAGAAGAGCAAGACCAGATGGTTTCCAAAGTTTGCGAAGATTGCAAAGATAGCAATCACATTCATCATCGCCGCGGTACTAGGGGATCCGACAGCCATCGTCGTAGGCCTTATCACATCCCTCTTCAATCATTGAGATGTTTGGTGCTGGCACGACACCAACATCTTAATCTGTTTTTGCTGTAAAGTTTGTTGAGCATTTGTGAATTTATGTCCTATGTATATCAGCTCATGTTTGTTTGTACAGCATTTACAAATTTATGCCATATGTAATCCTCTATAGCTTCCAAACCATCTAGTAAAAGCATATGTTTCTGGGTTTTTTTCATTCTATTTCTCAGTTCAAACACCCAATCTGTTTGATATAGCACTGACACATTTCCCTTCCCTTCCCTTCCCTTTGTTAATTGTTACTAATGGATGGTGATGCTTGCTTTATATAAACTGACAGAGACCAGTCTACAGAGAATGAGTTCCTTGCCAATAAAAATATGGATCATATAACCGACCAAAAGCATGGAATTAACAAGATTCAACAATTATTGCGACGTTCTAAGATTGCAAGAAGACCCACGAGTTGTTATCACGAGAAGAGAGAGACAAGAAACATAGTCACGTACTGGAAAGGTCCTTCCATCAAGACTCCTTTTTGGTGGTGGCCGTGTTGTCCACTGGAGGCAATGTCTGCACGAGATAGGAAAGAGAAGTGTTAGAAGCGGCATTACGTCAAACAATAAGTGGGAGTCCAATGCTATTGGGAAATGAGGTAAAGAGCAGGATAGGGGAACCGGAGGAGACCAGGTCGGGTTTGTAGATGTTATGGACGAGGGAGGCCCCAGCGAGCAGCGAGACGACCACCACCACGGCCGACAACGCCAGCGACGGTGTCCCCGTCGGCTGCCGGCCGCCCCCAAATTTCCTGGGTGTGTTATTCATCTCTCGATTCCCTGGTATCGATAACAAGCTCCCAAGCCCGCTTACACCAAACAAACGATATAAAAAGCACAACTCTATGGTTTAGAAACCCTCCTCGCATACTACACCGAAACTGCAGCACCTTGATGACTCTTCATTAATAAGAAAATTCTCCATCCTCGTACCATTTTTGCCTTTTTTCTATTTTAAAGAACCAGCTCAGGTTGGCTAATCACCATAAGCCCAGTTTGTTTGTATGTATATCATCAGCTCAGGTTGCCTTTGTCACGCATAGCAGTGCGAGAACAGTGCTGCTTCGTCACAAAGTACACAACAGACAAAGCACCAATGTCCCCCACCAAGTTATAATCATAATCCTTGTAAGATGAAAGCAGAATCTCTGTTCAGCTCAACAGATACATCCTAGTGGAGGGCTGCTTACCGCCAATTTTATTTTACAAGACCCGGAACAAGCACATTTCCAGCATGCAATGAGAGAGGATCTGACATAATCAGGATATCAAAAATAAAATAAGAAATCAGGATCCGAAATTGTTAATAGAAACCTTGAACATCCCCAATTGCAAGGAACAAAACCATTGAAAATTCAATAACAATACTTCAAAATCCTTGCTCATTCTAATCTAAAATAACATTCTCATGTTGGTGTGCGGGAGCAATTCTTCTCATTTCTTCTTGTCTGAGACGCCAGCAGATCTGCAAATGTTGATGCCACGAGAAACAACAGAAAAGTAAGAACCCAATATAGATTATAACAGGTGAAGAACACAACTTTCAACTGAAGAGTGATAATCAAAACAAAAACACCCGGAGAAGGTCTACTCATGACATCTACGTATATTAATGCCCTGAGACAAATAGCCCTCAAGATATCTGACTCCATGTATTCTTGGACCAAAAACAACAAATAACAAGTATCTCATAAAGCAAACACAATTATCTATATATATATGGTCTAATAATAACCCGATACACATACCATTCACACACAAAAAGATAAGCTTATAAAGTATCTTGCATAGCGAACCTAGAACAAGATTTGATGCTGTGAATTCATGTGTCATTGTACAGGTCAAATGTCACTTTACTATTTATCCTACGTATACAGTTCCAAAGCAAAGGGACCAGATTTTCTCATGACAATGCTCATCCATCCACAAAACAGACAACAAGATCTGCTACAACCTCTCTTAAAGTGTGCCTGCAATTGATTATGGTTATACGGTCATTCTTTCTTGTGTAACATAATCAGAGTCTCTGGTTGAGCATATTTGTGTGCAAATTTTATGTCTAGCAATACTATTACCAATACTTGGCTAAACTTGTGGGCATGCCTTGATACAAGAACTACAACTCCAAAGATTCATACCAAGGATCAACTTAGAAGTCATCAACTTAGAAGTCATCACTTCTAAAGCTACTCTATTACACAGCAATTTATTCAGACACTTCTATATCCAAGTATAAACATTCTTTGCAGACTTGAAAGTATAAACTTAAATAAAACACAAGATTCACATCAAAGTTTTTTAATTTTGATGGAAACCATAAAGAAAAGCCAGAAGCATACCTCATTTTGCGGAGAACATTGGCCATCTCCTCACGCTTCTTTTTGGCCCTCTTGTGAGTACCAAGCTTTCTCTTTGCCACTTTCAATGCACGCTTGTCCTTCCCAACTTTAAGCAGCTCGGTGATTCTCTTCTCATATGGAGCAAACCCAGCAACTTCCCTAATCAAATTCTTGACAAAATGCACCCTCTTGCTGGTTTTCTGAACACAATAATGTTTCCATTGCCAGAAGTTACAAACTATTTTATACAAATGAGAACCAAGTACATAATTTGATAAACTACAATCATGAACTTGGGTCACAAGGACTCTTAACGTGACCAAAGGCAAATCCTATAGCTTTCACACCAAAGAAATTCTACAACCCAAAAAACAAGTCAAATCACATGCGGTTTTGCTGGCACTACATAAATCACTTGCATAATCACCAAGAACACACCCTCTAAGACTCGTATCCAATCCTATCCCCATTACATTCATGTTAATCCCCATTTTATTCGCCAAAGAGCAAACCTTTTAAACTTGTGCACCTCCGATATATTATATAGAATCTACTATAAAGCACGCAAGATTCAACCATTCTTCTTGAGTTCTCATAAACCTACGAAGGCCCAGATCACATCTAACTAAGAACTACTCTCCCAATCTTGTATACAGAACAACTAGAGCACTAAGGAATGGTTTACATACCCCTTTGCGGCTGGAAGGGCGAGTAGCCAACTCCCGCTTGGTGACGACGTGCCCCTTGTTGAGCCCGACGGCGAGTCCACTGCTCGGCTGCGACGGAGCCATCTAAGAGACACACAAACGTCAACCAACCGGAAAACCCAAGAGATCAAACGAAACAAGACGAGATCTTGGATGGAGATGCCTTCCCCCGCCCCCCAACCTGAGCGGCTGACCTCCACGGATACGCGAGAAGAAACCCTAGCGACAAAAAGTGCTTAAATAGTGATGTTCTCCGTCTCCATTCAAGAGGGTAAGATCTCGACCGTCCAATTTTTATTAATGAAACGGAGGACTAATGGACCCATGATTGCGCTGCCCTTGGCCCATGAATAGAATGAAACGGAGGACTAATAGGCCCATGATTGAGCTGGCCTTGGCCCATGATTAGTCAAGCCCATAGAGCGATGATATCGGTCCATGATTGTGTCGCGGTCGCGGAAGCCCAAAGATATTAGTTCTGAGCTCACACAAAGCTTGGCACTAGACTCGACCAACGAATAAGAACGATTTTTTGCTTTGAAGAACAAAACAAGAGATGGTATTATTGTTGAAATATTGAGTTCGAGCACACGCGTCCTCTGTCCAAAAAAACAAAATAATAGGTATATACCATTTATGGATGCTATTAGGCTGGCATGGGCCGGCATGTGCGCATAACTTTTGGGTTAGGCGCGAGCCAAATGTCTGTCGAAGGCCCAGACTGATATCACCATGAGCTGGACAGTCCTAGGCTGGGTCTTTAGATCTAAACTGAAGCCGAATTGGGCCAGACGGTAGAGTTGGGATCGGCACTGTCCTCAGAATCGTGTTGGGTTTGATCTAGCACGGGCTATTATAGTTGGGCCAATTGTTGCCAACCAATCAGCCTCCGTCCGCATCGGGATTCATTCGGCGATGATGCTGCATCGTCCAATATATTAATACCAGCAAATTGATACATGGTCAACCATCACAGAGATAGCATAACTCATGCAAGATCCGTGAGTTTCAGTGCACATACGCCTAGGAAAAGATCAATCTCGGAGGTCAAGAACTATCTCGAATAGAATAATAATTAAGAAATTCACCTCCCCAACCGTGTTAGATCTTTTCATAAATGGTGGCGAATTGGGCCCCAATCCAGCATCTCCGACAGTAGTATGTAAACCAATGGGTTAAAGAATTCAATTATTTGGTGGAGCCAATCATCACGTGATGTTTGACGGGATGCTCTCCTTCCCCATAACTCTATATATAAGCTTTTTTGATCAATGAGTTCAGTCAAAAGACTAATTAGCTGTTCAAAGCTCCTGGTATACATCCGCTGACCAGGCAAAAGGCAAAACTAGTATGGTGTCTCCTACACTGTTTCCATATGGGTTACATTCTCTAGGCATATTAGATAAAAATGACACAATCAAAACGAAGGACTTGGGTCCATATCTCCGGAATATGTGCATCTGTTGCGCTCCCCCAAAGCCTCTTCCGGTGAGTGCCTCCACTACATGTAAGCTGTCGATTTCAATAATAACTCGACCTTTGGTTGTAGTATCCAACCATTTAAGCCCCAGTGCTATCCCCTGTAGCTCCGCGTCAAAATTGAAGAAGTATTGATCATTGTAGTAGGAGCCCACAGTTCCTTCCCATTTGAGTCATAGCAAGTAGCGCCCACCGTAGAGACCCCATCACAACATGAAGCATATGTCTTTGTGATGAAATCTGCATCTTGCTCCTTTCCTCGGTGATCCACCCGACTGAAAACGATGAAGGAATTCCTTAGCTTGTATAGTTGTGCGCGTGGCAATAACTTCTACCGTCTCACCAACCTCTTCAAATACTAGCTTGTTACGGTAATACCCGTTGAAACACTCATTGGGCGAAAGGGCGGTCCACAAGAGCATGCTCCAAGGTCTCGTCCGCACCACATCTCGGACATCCGCGGTCATGAGAGTCACAATAGCACCAAAACAAGTCTCTAACTTGTATCTTTATATAAGTTGAGATGTCTTTATTCTTAAAAAAAATATCTCCAAAACAAACCTAAACATTGAAGAAATCTCAAAAGATAAAAGATGTTTTCTTACAATACTTTTTGGTAGTTAGTTGTTGGGTCAATTTGATCTACCAAAGCTGCTATCATACGCACCTAATTGTCAACAGCTGCAGCACAAAATTATGCATATTGCTGAACAAATCATGGCGCAGAAGGGGACACGTCGAATTTCCAATTGTATTACACATTTACTTGTCCTAAATTAACTTTCCATGTGATTAATAAAAATAGTGATTGGCATGTCAATTGTCAAAATTCTATTGTATAGGATGATGCATGTTATTAATTCCAAGTCAATAGTTTTCTGGCCCACCACCTCCTAATTATAAGAACATGCTCGGTAATTGTTCTCGCGTCATACTTACTGGCTGTTTGATTTCTATTGGCGTTGTAGATGCTCGAATATTCGAAGAATTAGAACAATAAAGAAGGGCTTTCTTTGACTTGCGTGAAAGAATGATAACTTCACCGATCATCTAAAAAGCCTAAACTTATAAGATAGTAGGAACTGTTATATTTATATTACAGTCTAATAAAAGTGTTTTTGTAGCAAGAAAACAAGAAACTGCCACCCATAATGGTCATAGGTTGCTCACAGATAGGTAGGTTCACACAAAAGAGACATGAAATATCGGAGATGGAGGCCAGTAACTCCCTTTCATCTATGCAATAAATGTTAAAGAGAGAGACCTCCCATGCCCTATCTCATAAATCTCCCGTAATTATAAAAACATTATGCTATCCTAACATAGGCTTAGCCTCATTTACTGACTGATTTAAGCTTTTAAATCGAGTAATTAAATTCTATGTTTATATAGACCTGTAAATCCTCATCTCTTGTTAGAGTGTTCTTTGATCTCCATGTGCGTGGAATAGCAATAAAGGACAAGTACCAATTTTGTTTTTTGATCTCCATGTGCCCGAGATTTGGGTGTTAGAAAAGCTACGTTTAAATTAAATTCTCGCGATGTCGTCGGCTGTCTCAGTGGTAAGAGAAGATGACCATGACGTAATTTACCTAGTGCTCAGGATATTTTTGGTGAAGCCGTGTTGTTTGCGGAGATACTTTTTACCTATACCCCGAGGGACTCTAACGGGGTCACGAATGTTCTAACCATAATTGGGTTGGGCAGTTCGACCACCATTCTCTAGACTGTGAAATCTGTCACCCTGTCCTGTAAATCTCCGCTCTTCCATGTAGTTGTTTATTTCACCTTCTTTTTATGTTTTTGTAAACCCCATGCTCGTCTTGTCCCCAAAAAAAAAAAAAAAAAAAAAAAAAAAAAAAAAAAAAAGAAGGAAGAGGAAGAGAGAGAAGGGGGCAAGTACCAACTTCTCTCTTTTCCACCTAAAAGCCGAGATTAGTCTCTCAAATCCTCTTCTATACATCCTTCATTAAAGCACGCCATCTACCATGCCGTGTTTTATCTAAGAAGCATTAATCCAATCTTAATTAAAGATGCAAAAGCATGCTATTAATGGGTTCTCGTGTGTGTGTGACACCGGCACCCATAATACTGGTTTGAATTCTTTCATTTTTTTGAAATATACTCAAAGAATCATTCCAAAACACACCAACCAATGCCTATACCAGACAATGCTGTCTTCAATGCATAAAGACTCTTTCTCAGGGTTAAATTTCCATTTATTACGAATATTGCGTGCCATTATTCAGTATCTTTATATCCGTATATATGAATCATATCAGCTTCCGAGTCAAATAAACTCGACCAATATAAAACGAAAGATTTTTTACCATTTTCAAATATATGTGTAAAATGACATGTAAACCACCCCCCAAAAAAAGAAATATCGTTGTGTGGGGGGGGGGGGGCCAAAGTGACAAAATACTCTGACTCAGCTTGGGATCACCAACAACAAGGTGGCAGGCTTTATAGGTCGTCAATCGGGCGGTCAAGAACGAAGACTTCCAAGATCCCAACGGGCTGGATCCATCCATATGAGAAATTAAGAGGAATTAGGTATTTAATAAGACGAATCTGGACTATAAAATAGAGAGCCAAGAGAGGGATAACACTATAACAGGGACATGTGTGGGATCTCGGATTCCGCCATGGACTTTTGCGGCGACCCATAAGCCACCCGCCGGCTGCCCCACCCCCCGCCGGCCCCCCACCTACGATATGGTCACCTCCCGGACAATATAAGATGAGTTCAAGTTCTTCTATTAATCGCATCTTCAGAAGTTAGACCCATTAATAAATGTCGAATTTATTAAGACATTCGCGAGCGCCTTTGTTGCCCATTGAGAATGCTACTGTTCCCATTACTACCCCCTATATATATATATCCTATGAATATATACAGTAGCTCCCACCTTAATTAGTACTTGCCTCGTGTCGTCTTTTATGAAAGGCCTTTGATAAGCTGAACGAGAAATACGTGAAATGAGCTGAATGAGAAATATATTGAATGAGATGATTCTAGTGCTTGTTGGTTATGGTGTTTGGCTGATCCATATGGAATGTATTGAATATGTTGAATCTGATGATTCTGGTGTTTGATTTTCTTGTATGAAATGAGTTGAATATGTTAAATTTACTAGTTTTCTAGGGCAAAACATAATCATGATCCCAATATAAGTAAAGAGAAATAGTGTCTTAAGTTCAGGATAAATATAATCTTAATTTTCATTATAGTCATTTTATCTTTCTATTACTTGTTTATGAGTCACATCTCTCGATCCGGATCAAGGAAGGAGATGATCGACATGGTCGAGAGTCGCCGAGCTGTATCAACGACGAAAGGATATCGTCAGAGTTCAAGATTGCTACAGGAAGGGTCGTGAAGATGCGAGGACTTGATCCCCAAGGTCTGCTCGGCGGCGCCGGAGGTGGCGGATCTAAGGTGTTGGCAGCAGTGGGATTGAGGGAAAGTGAATGGTGGGCGTATGGGACTCGTCTCTAGGACGTCATCAGGTGGTTGGGGTGGTGGCCAGGAGTCGAGGCAGAGGAGGAATGTCCGTCGGCAGCTTGTGGTGGTGGTGATGAGGGAGGATGATGATGGTTGGGGTTGCTAGAGAGAGAGATTGGGATGAAGTGAGAGATATCTTGATGGCGATGATGTTCCGGCGGTGGTCCGACAAGGAGCGTCTTCCTGGTTGTGATTGAGATAGATGAGAAGAGGAGATCGAGTCAGGGGAGGAGATAGGGAAATCCCGACTTGGAACACTTAGGGATGAGTGGGGCCTGCTTGTGCACATTCCAAATAGCATATTCGTGGTGATTCGTGACCCAGCTACAAACCATTGGCTGCATTGGGCATCCTAGCTTCATGTGCAACTGAACAAAGTGATTTCCGTTGACGAACTCAATCGCTATGATCCTCCGAGCAGGTTTTGGAGACGGTGCAGTTCAGAGTAGTAAGATAGTTGTATACCAAACACTGGAGATGCTAACCAGAACAACATAGTACCGTGAAGCAATGAGATAACCCATGTATGGCATGGTTATCCTCCGGTCAAGAGGAGGGTAGTTCTCGAAATACGACAAGGAGTATATGAGCTTTGAAACCCGCTCTTCCCCTCCGTATAACTCAACATAGCCATCGTAATGATCACGTAACTCGGATATAAGACCCTTCCTCACTTCAGCCTAGTCGTGCTCGATGTAACCCAAAAGTGAGGTTATGGCTCGAAATATGCGATTACCATCTGCCTCAGCGTCTAAAACATTCCATATATATTCTCTCACTGCTTCTGGAAACTGACCAATGTAGCCTTCCGTGGAAATAGATCTCAAACCCCCGACCACTTTCTCCTTTGGCATGCGGTGTGTTTACATCTTCGGTTTCTTTGAAGATATGGGGGTCACTTCAATAGGAGATGCAGCTTGACCGGAGTTGCTCAATCTCCCAGAAAATGAATATCCCTCAAGGTGCACCACTCCGGGGTGATTGTGCATTGCACAGACAATCGTCACCATCCAATTATCATCGGTGGCAAGCTTCATACCCTTAAGTTTGAAAGGACAACCACACTTTTTCGTCTCCGTGTTGACTTTTTTCTTTCGGGAGGCGAGAGGCTTTTTTGAGCTATCATCTTTTTTTTACAGTTTCCCAGTATTCTCCACTTTCCTCACATGCCAAGGTGAGCCATGTCAAGTTTGAGAGCTTTGTTAGATGGGGAAGAATAATGTAGAATGAGGGAAGGTTTTGGAAGGGTGTAAGAGTAGTGATTTTGAACGGAGAATGAGGTTTAGAGAAGGGGTTTGGAGTTTTAGAGTTTAAGGTTTGGGTTAGAGAAGGAGATGGGTTGAAGAAGAAGATGTAGTGTATGGTGATGTGGTGTGGTGTATGATTTTGTGATGAAATCTATGGTAATGGATTTAGGAGGATTTAAGGACTCGAAACATCATATTTTAAAAGGGTATTTGAGTCATTTGATGTCAGGTATTATGGGTAAAAAAACTCATTTGAAACTATAGTATATTAGTCAAAAACGTTGTCTTTAATAAATTAAAAAAATAAGTGGATTTAATACTTCAAAGATTTGGAAAAAAAAACCCATGATGTATATAAAAATAGATTTCTCGTATGTACAGTATCTTTGTTGCGGTAATTTTCGGGAAGGTGGTGATCCGATCCCCGCCACCATAAGCAAGGAAGCTTAGATGACCCTTAATACTTAATTATTGTTAAACCTCTCTCTTTGGCTCCCACTAACCTCTGTCCTCTTTATTAACTCCCTCATGCTGGACGACCCTTCTCCAACCTCTGGGCCTATCCGTCTCCACCAGCTTCTGACATTAGCGCCGCTTGGCCGTCGAGGCGGCGGCGGCGTGGCCGGCGGTGGAGATGGGTCATGGCATGAGCTGCAACAGACTGTCGAGCGACGACCACGGTTTCTTTGCCGCCGTGTGCGATGGTGACTCGGACGCCGTAAACGCCGCTCTCCGGCGAGACCCCTCCGTGATCCGCCGCCCCACCCTATACGGCCGTGCCTCGCCTCTCCACGTAGCCGCTGCCAATGGCTGCGCCGAGGTGGGTGGTGGGCTGTCCCTTTTATTCAAAAATGGCTTCTTTTTTCCATTGCGTTGGATCGAGATAATGGGATTCTGATCTCGGTGGTTCTTGGGTTTGTTTCTTTACAGGTTCTTTCTATGCTTCTAGATCGGTCGGTTCATCCCGATCCCTTGAACCGGCATAGACAAGTAAGAACATCGCTAAAAATTTGATTTTTATGGATGTTCTTGATATCTTCTCTTATTGGAGTTTTGTTCGTGAAGACTCCTTTGATGCTAGCTGCGATGCGTGGGAATATTGCATGCGTGGAGAAGCTCCTTGAAGCTGGTGCAAATGTATGCAACCTTATTCCTCTGTTTTTACTTTGCTCAAGAGATATAACACCTTCTGCAGCTAATCTTGATAGCTAATGGCGGAGTTGTTAATCTGGGTTTCCATCTTCTTCATTGAAAACCAGATCTTGATGTTTGATTCTTTGCGTGGAAGAAGCTGCTTGCATTACGCCTCCTACCATGGCCACTCCGATTGCCTTCAAGCAATCCTCTCCCGCCCGTACCACCCCGGTTTCCGATTCTTGGTGGGCTATCAAAGAATCTTGCAAATCTTTGTTTAATCACATGGATTCATATAGATCTCGGGACATTACTGCTCCTCTAACTTGATTTACTTTGTACAGGGGATTTGCCCGTTTTGTAAACGTGAAAGATGGCAAAGGGGCGACACCATTACACCTAGCAGCGAGGCAGAGACAGCCTAATTGTGTTCATGTTCTTCTAGATAGTGGTGCTCTTGTCTGTGCTTCCACTGATGGATATGGGTACGTAGCTCTCCTTTATTCTCGTTCGTCTCTTTTGGGTTTGGACTGCCTATTTATTGCTGCCAAATTCAATGGCAGGTTCCCTGGTAGCACTCCTCTTCACTTAGCTGCACGAGGTGGCTGTTTGGATTGTGTCAGGGAATTGCTTGCATGGGGTGCAGATCGGCTTCAAAGAGACAGTTCTGGGTAAGAATCAGCGATGAGATTATTAGCCCCTTTTTTTATGAATCAATGTTGTTGGTGATTTGCATCCATTTGCCTTTCAATATGATCAGATTTCTCTTTGTTCATCGTATCTTGTATGTTAAATTTATTTGATCGAACATATCACAATGTTGTTTTCTGTGGATCTTCCAATCTTTTTTTGGATGTTTAGCTTGCATTCTTATGATTAATGGCATTCTGTAGTTGAAGTCTGATGCAATTTGTTACCATTTATCTGCATGCTTTCAAATCACAGCAAGACTTCAGGTTGCGCACTTGTGATTTAACTGACTGCAATGATAAACTGCGACTGGTTTGCCCATTTTATATGAGTGGTTTAGCTTTTTCCTAACTCAGTTGAATCCTTGATTTGAGTTTTGTTCTCATTTCAATTGCAAGATTAATCGCATGTACCATGAAGAAATCATGAGAGAAGTGTTGAATTCGTTTGGTGCTGCAGGAGAATACCGTATCTTATCGCACTGAAACGAAATCATGGGGCATGCGCAGCTCTTTTAAACCCATCATCTGCACAGCCTCTGGTTTGGCCGACTCCTCTGAAGTTCATCAATGAGCTGAATCCAGATGCAAAGGCTTTACTAGAAGCTGCTCTTATGGAAGCTAACATGCAAAGGGAGAAGAAAATATTGCAAAAAGCAGCACATTGCTCATCATCCCCAGTGCATTCAGAAGGAAGCATGGATGACAATATCTCCGAGGTTGGCCACCCTATTCTGTTTTTATTTCCGATTTCATTTGACTAGCAAATCGCTATTAGTTTAATGCAGGAAACGTGATTTGATTCCTTCGTCTTAGTGGAAGTTTAAATTAAAAAAATTAGTACCCTCAGCAAGGTGATAGTGCCTTGTATTTGTCAACAAAATCAAACTAAAAGTGTTGCCATCAGCATGTGGCACTAGAATAGTTTTTCTAGTTTCATACTTTTTTCTTTCTTTTCTTTAAGGCTTAATAGTACACAAAGAACATGTATGTTCTTGATGCTTTCGGAATCATATTGTTCTTTTACATACTTCTGCTATTAGTGATGACAGTAGAAGTTGCTGTAACGTGCATCCGTGACTAATCTAATGAAGTCATGTTAATATTTTGCAGACTAGTGACTCTGAGCTCTGTTGCATCTGCTTCGATCAAGCATGCACAATTGAGGTTCAGGACTGTGGGCACCAGATGTGCGCCCACTGCACGTTGGCCTTGTGCTGCCACAACAAGCCTAATCCGGCTACTTTGATCCCTGCTGCCCCTGTCTGCCCCTTTTGCCGCAGCAACATAGCTCGATTGGTAGTTGCCCAGAGCAAGGCAATGGACGAGGTGGTAGACAAGGAAAACTGCTCAAAGTTAAGGAGGCCGAGGCGGTCTCGAAACTTCAGCGAAGGAAGCAGCAGCTTTAAAGGTCTGTCTCCAGCTTTGGGCTCATTCGGAAAGTCCGGTGGCCGTGGCTCAGGCAGGATCGCTGATAGCAGCGAAATGGTGCACAAACCTTAGCAAGCAACAGCACCCATCAAATAGTTATCAGCTTTGGGAGGTCCTATCAGAGCTCATCGCAAATGACTCTGCTTATAGTATAGAAGGACCTGGTAATTCTATGATCCAGAAGAAGAGAGATCTAATAAGCTGCATTTCCCAGTACTGGTCGGAGCTGATTACCAAGCTTGAAGAACTCTGTTTTAGGTAGAAAATAGGGGTCAGTGTGCATCTTGTTGAGAATAGTTCATCAAGCGTCCGATTTCCCATTTGCTTTGTTTCTTGATGGATATTTTGTGAGGTCGAAATATGAAGGGATTATTCATCTCATCATTGAATGTATCCATAAAAAGAACGCTAGATTCTGGCCAACATGTGAGCCTTTCATATGATAATTGAGCATGGTTATGGCATGACCTCTGTAGCTAGAGATTGAGGTGTCTTCCTGTACACATGGCAGCGGAGGTGGGTCACCTGCAGGCCTTTTGGATGATGATGTTTGTACGACAACGGACATTAGACGCAGTGAAAGGATGTCCCTATCTTTGAAAGGGACAATAGCACCCAGCTTGTTTAGAGTGACCTCTCATTCATGGCAATGTCCTGTGATTCAAGCCCTCTCTCCTCCTAGTGGGAAAAATATCTCATCAAGCTCCAATATTGGTGCTTGCTTGCTTTTGTTTGTGTGACCCCATGAACCCACCAACCTATCTTGAATTGGTCCACATGGATGGCAGAGAGATTGGGAGAGGTGAATGCCGTGTCAAAATGGTGTTGTATCACTATAAACCTGTGCCCAGCTAGCTAGGTGGGGTATTTTTCAGAAAAAGGTTTGATGTTAGCTATGCTAGATGGATAGCTAGCTTGCTAGCAACCACTCGCCATCATGCAGCTGCAGGCACAGACATAGTGTGCATGATTTGACCTTGTACAATATACTGAAGTATATATCTACGTGCATGTGACTGTGTACAGTGTATACGTAGACTTTCTGACACCACTTTGCACCTCGTAGTTATTCTAGTTATAGGAAGGTAAGGTATGTGTCGTCCAACCTCGCATCATGCACGGTCCTATAGGTTTTCCACAATATCTCTCATTTTGGGTATACAACGAGTATTGGATTCAAAAGAATCATTCTGCTCAACAAGAAGAAGAAGAAGAAAGGATTCATCTTTAAATACTTTGTAGTTGTGATTGTGATGATGTAAGAGCATTTGTGAAACATAAACCAAGATCAAAGGATCAATTCAAAAATAAAATAAAATAGATCGTTAGAGATCGAAAATTATGTCCTTTGCCCCGGTTTGGCTCGGGAATAGACGGAGATAACCTCATTTATCCTCAAATATCAAAATCCCTTATACCCAATCAATTATTATTGATTTATCCTAACTTTTCAATCATTATTTATTATTCTCATCTTTTATATTCAAAATCCTTTATCTCCGTTTACCCCTATTTTTTTTATTTATCCCCAAAACCCATCGTCCCAAGTTATCATCACATTTTCTATCTCCAAACCAAACGGGCCTGAAGAGTTTTCTTTCACAGGTACAGTACTTATGCCCATTGCTTTAGCAGGCTGCAGCCCAGGGAGTGGTTCGACCCGAAATAGTTGATTTAGGTAGGAGCTGCCGTTGAGAAATTAATAGCAAGGGCCCGCCTATGGCTTTCCTACCAATACCTGCAGCCCATAACTGCCCAACTGTGAGAGATATGGCTGCCCAATGCCTGCACATCCAAGATCCAACGTAGGTGGTGGCATTTAATGGAGTTTTGCCGCTGGCCTTCCTTTTTAGCCAATGGCCCAATGCTCACCATCCTGCTGTGAGCACTGCCTGGCTTCACGCCAGAGAACTCTTTCTCTAGCAAAGGAGGGATCTTTTGGTTTCGAGCTTCGATTTCTCTGTCGAGATGAAGGTGATCGTGGTCTCTCGTAGCGGCAGAGAGGTCATCAAGGATGGGATCGAGCTCAAGGACTCGGTTCGTGTTGTCTTTTGCTTGTCCTTTCTTTATTTGTGAATGTAGAATGGCTTTCTTTGTTTGGATTTGCTTTTGTTTTTTTTTTTTTTCGTTTGATCTGGCGAAAGATTGCATTTTTCTAAAGTCTCCGTGGATCCGGAATTAGTGGTTGTGATGCTTACATTGCTCTTGTTTGGCGCGTTGGCAGGCCACCGTGAGCGATCTCCAAGATGCCATCCACGCGCGGAGTAAGTTCTACAAACTCGCCTGTGGTCGCCATTGATGTGCCTTTCTTTCTTACTTGAACTTGATGGTCATTTCAGTAGCAAGACTACTGCTTTTGCGTGATTCTTTCACTTTGTCAGTTGAATTGGTCTTTCAGGTTTCTTTGTGTTGGATGCTACATGTTTGTTGAAATGAACGAAACCTGCCAAGCTCCTGTGGCGGTAACGTGGACCTCTCTATTCTCTATGGGAGAGACAACCAGATTTCTCAAGGGGAGAAATCAAAACCCTAACTTTCATTAATCATAAAAAACTGACCCTTACAAACCCTAAGACCTTTTTTTATAGGTTTAAGGAAAGACCAGACCAACTCAAACATGGAATCAAACATCATTATCCTAATCCAAGTACTAAATCCAGAATTCAAATAAAAGAAAACCTAATAGGAATAGGAAATTTGTCAAAAATAAAAAGGATCCGAACAAACTGCCTAAAAAGAAAAGTTTTTCATAAAAACTGAATTTTAAGCCAAACGAAAAGGAATTTGAAGATTCGAAGGTCAAGGTCATGGAGAGATCTTCGATGATTCTTGACGGGCCCGTCGAGCCAGTCGTTTTGACTGGTCGCATGCCCCGATCGGACGTCGTGGGCGAAAGTTATGCCCATTCGACGGTCGGGGTCGCCCGGAGATATGAGTCGGACGGATGGGGCCCGAATGCGTCCGGATCGCCTTGGAAGCTGCTCCGGATCGGACTCAGTCAGGTCCGGCCTTGGTCCTGCATCATCCTGGGAATGGAAATGCACCAACTTAATCATTTTTGTGTGTGCAATATACAATCTATATAATGTGAAAGATATGTTCTATTTTAGTGTCAAAGACTTGGAGGGTTGAATTAACTTGGGAATCTACACCTTGGAAAGAGGAGCTTATGCACCAGCATAAGTTAATAAGAAGCTTGATGCCCTATTTTAGAAAGAGAAACCAAGAACAGCCCGTGTTGCCTTTCTTTTAAATTTCTCACCCTTGAGTGCTTTAGTGTATGGTCCTGAATGTTTGGATGCTCGGTGTTGCTTGTCAGTTGTGTCATTTATCAACATGTACTCGAAATTTCACACAGGCCACGAGATATATGGCATTTTTATTTCCTTATTTGCCAGCTTAAGTGAAACCTTCTTGGAAATAAATGGAGAGCTTGATTTGGTTCAGAAATCAAAGTCAGATGAACATTACACTAGTTAATTGTTTAAATGTTTCATCTTGAAAGAGGTGGTATTGTGCTCCTCAGACAGTATGTCCTCTTCTTTCAGATGACAGTAGCACTTCTCTGTCCGTTACTTGTTGATTTATCCTGGTTCCTGTGTTTATGATGTTTGTAATAACAATTGTATCATTTTATAATCTCAAGCCTTGCTGTGGAGTACATTGTGATTATTCACAACTCTTCATGTCATAGGTTTTCTTTCATAACCTGAAAAATATGTGCATTAGGTGCCTTTCTCTTGTAAATGAATGTCCTATGGTTTGTGCTCTGCTGGAAGGAATGGTATTGTTCATGTTTCTAATGTTCTATGGGTCTTTTAGGTATGATCTAGCTTTGGGGCATAATTTATTTGATTGTCTGCATGTTCGTCAATTTAAGAGCAACAACTGAACATAATAAGAAGCTTGCTACAAATTCTCTTTAGCCATGTCTACATAATTTAGTTGATTATCTTTTCAAAACCAAAAAAAAGCTTGAATTTTATTTCTGTTGCTTTAATTGGATGTTCACTACAATCTTATGGAATGATATATACTCTCAGTTCTGCTTTTAATCCTTTTCACTTAAAGGCTTGGTCTCTTTTGCCTGACTGATCATACTGCTTCTACAGCCAAAAAATACTATCCTTCGAGACAACGCCTCACTCTGCCCCTACAACCTGGAACTCAGGGAAAACCAATTGTCCTCCAGCCAAAGAAAAGTCTTGCAGATTATTCAGATGGAAACACAAAGGTTTTAGCTGTTGTATTCAAGGATTTGGGCATTCAAGTTTCTTACCGTACACTTTTCTTCTGGGAGTATTTTGGCCCTCTGATTATCTACCCAAGCTTCTACTACTTCCCAGTGTACAAGTATTTCGGTTATGAGGATGGGCGGGTTATTCATCCTGTCCAGACTTATGCTATGTACTACTGGTGCTTCCACTACTTCAAGCGTATTATGGAGACATTCTTCGTCCACAGATTCAGCCATGCAACTTCACCTCTCTCGAATGTGTTCAGAAACTGTGCCTATTACTGGACTTTTGGCGCATACATTGCTTACTATGTAAATCACCCACTCTATACTCCTGTGGACGACTTGCAAATGAAGATTGGTTTTGGCTTTGGTTTGATCTGCCAGGTTTCAAACCTCTATTGCCATCTTCTGTTGAGGAACCTGAGAAGTCCTGATGGCAATGGTGGATATCAAATTCCTCATGGGTTCTTGTTCAACCTAGTGACTTGTGCAAACTACACTACAGAGATATATCAATGGCTTGGGTTTAATATTGCCACGCAGACTGCAGCAGGTTACCTGTTCCTTGTGGTAGCTGCTTCCATTATGACAAACTGGGCCCTGGCAAAGCACAGCCGGCTAAGGAAGGTAAAACACAACCCAACATACATATGTCTTGCCTTGTCAATATTACTTTAGACATGCTTTCTACATGTTCATTTCAGTCGGTTCATACTTGGATGCCTTCGCAGGTATCTGTGGCCATTGCCATCTTAAATGCTGGATGAAAAAAGTTTTGTTTTAGCAGAACAGTTGATTGCTATGAGTATTGACTAGGTTTTTTTAAGCTGATTTATTTCATCATTTTGAAGGCTTTAGTTGTTTACTCTTTCTTCTTTATCTTGCAGTTATTTGATGGGAAGGAAGGAAGACCCAGGTATCCAAGAAGGTGGGTGATACTTCCTCCATTTCTCTAGTACACTGGTGCATTTCTAGTTTCGCTCCTCTGCTGGGAAGACCCAACTAATTAAGAATCTGTTAGCCAAATTTAGATGATTTTGTTATCTCTTTTTCCAACGATGCGCGACATCCGCTGTCTTTGCTTGTTTTTCATTGAACTCCAACAGACGATTGCTTGCTGCTTGTCAATTGGCATTTTGCCTTTTGTTAGCTAAATTGTAAGTTCCAGTTCATCTCATGAGAAGTCAAGATCTTGTATTATTTTTGTTCATGAGTTCAGCCATAAGGCTTACGGACCACCTACTAGATCATTGCAAACAACTAGAAAACATCTACAACTCCCGGCCCATCATCCAGGCCCCAAATAAACTCTGCACAATTAAGTCGGCGCCACCGTGCCATAGCATCTGCTCTCTTGTTGTAGAGCCTGGGAACGTGCAAAAACAGGCCAAACTCCAAAGAGAGCACTCTCCTTTGGACTCCAGACTTCTCGCGCCACTCCGGCAACCTCATCTGGCCACAATCTCCTACCATTCAAAATGTCCACAGCCGCATAAGAATATGATTCCACGATTGCCTTCTTTTCCCCTTTCTCAACTGCCATACTGATCCATAGGAGAATCGCCTTTTGTATTGCTAACTTATGAATGGTGTAAGTTCCAACCCCCTCTTCAATGAGAACAAATTATGAGCAAACTGATGGCCCTCTGCTTAAAGCTAGTTTTGCTGCACATGTTATATGGCAGTGATTGAATCACAGTATTTAATCTAGAATACGGATTGCTTGTGGGCATTGTTGATGCACATTGAGCAGTAATGAATCGTTTCAAGCCAAGGAAGCAAATTTGTTATTATTACCCTAACTTCAAGGGGGAAAAAAGATCTTTGCTGGTGATAACTTTTAGAGTTAATTGGCATTTAGGTCTATGAGAAGGAAGTATTTGCCCATAATGTCAGATACCTTCTTCTTAATGTATTTAGACCCATATATATTAATTTATTACTAAAATGTATTTTCAAAATTCCCAATATATCTTCCCTTCATATTGATTGTTCATATTCCCGGTGACTGTTCGTATTCCAATAACTGTTCGTATTTCTCAGTGGAAAGTAAGTTACTTTCCACGATTACAGAAAGTAACTTGAGCTCTTGGTGATGAAATCGTTGAAAATAACTTGAGTTACTTTCCATAATTATTACATTACTATTCATAGTTATTACAAGTTATTTTCCATAATATATTATAAAGTACCGTGGAAAGTAACTTACCGCGATTACGGAAAGTAACTTGAGCTATCGATGATGAAATCGTGGAAAATAACTTAAGTTACTTTCCAGATTAAACCAATGAAAAGTAATTAGTGGAAAGTAACTTGAGTCTCGATAATGAAATCGTAGAAAGTTTGTGAGTTACTTTCCAAATTTAATTAATGGAAAGTAACTTGAGTTACTTCCCATAATTGTTACGTTACTTTCCACAAGTATTATAAGTTACTTTCCATAATCTATATGTTAGTACCGTGGAAAGTAACTTACAACGATTGTAGAAAATAGCTTGAGTCAAAATTGACTCAAAACAAATTGTGAAACATTTTTGTGAAAAATTTGATTGCCCATTGTAAAAAAGTGACTAGCATGGAAGAGCATGGAAGAGAGAGATACTATTTACTTTTCAAAAAGAAAAAAAAGAAGAAAAAAAGGACGTCGTGACCATCGGCTACGTCGTCGTCCGGATCTTGAGCTCAGGATCATCGCGACAAGATCCGAAGGGTGAGGAGTTGGCCATTCGCAAGGTGTGCCTGGCGGCGTTGAGGATGGCACAGAGGGTGAGGAGCTGGGCAGCGGTGACGGGGTCGGACAGGATCTGGACGGCGAGATCGGGATCGGAGTCACTTCTCCACTTTGTGGCGGCGACGGGGAGGCGGGGAAGGAGGGATCGGACAGGATATGGATCAGAGTCGGGATCTGGACGGCGAGATCGGCGACAGGGAGCCGGGGATTGACGACGGATGGCGACAAGCTGGAGATCTGGATCGGTGACAAGCTGGATCGTCGTTAGAAGGCGAGATTGGGCTCGCAGGCCATTTGGGGGGTGGGGGGGGGGGCTGGGGGGTGATTATAGAATAGAAGGGGTTTTTAGGGGTAGGGGTATTTTGGTCCAGTAGAGCTATGGAGCTTTACTGCTGAATCATACCTTTTTTTAGACCCTTTTACAAGTCTCTCTAACTTTTATATGTCTATGTTATTAAGGTGGATATTACATCCGAAAATTGAGAATATAATGACCATTTCAAATATGTTGAAAACTTATTATAAAACTGATAGAAGCATCCTGGGGCATTAAGTCCAAACAATACTCTTATTAGGGGGGCGTTTGGTGTAAGGATAGTTTATTCCGGGTTAATGTGAGTTAAGGGATTTTAGGATTAGTTTATTCTAGATTAAGGGGGTTAAAGAATGGGTTATTTGAGGGTAAGTGTGAGGATTAAGGGGTTCGAGGGATACCCATACCAAACACCGCCTAAACCAAAAGCATGCAAACAATCATAATCCGTATATCCTAACAAAGCAAAAGAGTGATGTTCCAAATACATATATGATTTCTTCTTCTACCTTTCTTCAATTTTACCATTAAAATCATCAATGTATTGTGTACTTAAAGGTTTAAAAGGCTAGCAAATTTCCTCTAAAGCTTGATTCAGCTTTCTTAAAAGATGAATAAAAGGTAATCATCTGTAGTGCTAAGCTTTTCAACAAAATTTTAAGACACCACTCTGAAGAAATTTAAGATACTGGGATCTGGTGATCAGATAGATGACAAGCATCTTCATGTTTTTATGGGTATCCAAGAACAACAACAGCAATAAATATCAAATACCCACAAAAAAAAAATTCCAAAGAAAGAGAGAACCAAAACACACAAGACTTCATGTCAGATTGCAAGAATCATCCACAGTTCCACACCAAGGAAAAAAAAGAATAGGGAAAATATAATATCGATCCAAAGACAAATGCGGAGATAATAAAGCATTGTAGATCACGGCCGGGGATTTCCTCCAAATTCACCGGAGCTAAGGCATCATTTGGCAATGCCGGCATCTCCTCTGGCCTTCTTGATCCTCGGAAAAATCCTCTCAAGCTCCCAACTCAAGAACAACCGGGAGTTCCGATCGGCGAGGATCCTGCGACGAACCCAGTGGCTCCCTCCTTTCCTTTTCCTTCCCGCCAACGGTGATCTCTTCTTGGGCGCCGGCGGGCACTCGACAGCCGGCTTAATTCTATGCCTCGGAGACGTAGGCGTCTCATACCCATCACCACCATTCTCTTCCTTTGCATCAATTCTACAAACCATCATCTCTTCCTTGATTCCAACCTCTGCTACTCCTTCGGAGGAACCCAAAAAAGAAAACAGAGGAGGAAAAGAAGAACGAATGAGAACAGAATTATCAAACGAAACCTCTAAATTCTCCTCCATCTCTCCTTCTCTCTCTTGAACTCGTCTAACTCTGAAGGCCCATATGAGAAATCCTTCTGTAGGGTTCTATAGGCCACTCAATTTGGATCACGAAACAGAGGAGATGAATCACAGAGAGACGAGATGAGAACCATCCAACGAATGCTCACAAGAAAAGAGACTCGAGATCAAGAAGCCAAGAAGACGAAACGCATAAAAGTCTCTCTTTTATGGCGGGTGGCGGTTTATATTGTTCTTCTGAGGGTGGCGTTTAGAAAAAGCGCGCGCCCTAAAGACTCGTTCCTCGGATACACTGTGCCGCGGAGGAGATTTAAGGATCGTTTGTAGCACATCGCCGTCCGTTGATTCCTTCGTTTATAGTCCTATGGATATGATGGTGTTTTTTGAGTTTAAGAGATTGGTACGAGTATAGATACATGGATAAGTGTGGCACATAAATACGAGGTCCTCGGCCATTTATTTCAAATATTTATGGCATTCAGTACTCTTTGGTAGAGTTGTAAATGGATCAATTACTATTAAGATAAGAAAACTGGATGTGGGGATCACTTTAAATGATGAAGAGAGGGAGAGAGAGCATTGGATTCCCTTTAAAAAAAAAGAAAAAGAAAAAAGAGGCTGTTACATATGTGCTTCAAATCTCTTCAATTCTTAAGAAAATAATTATTTGGTTTGTATTTGATAAGATTCAGATGGGGATGAGATGTAGAGAGGGGAGGCCACCCAAAAATTAATGTTAACACCGGAGACTGGAGCTTAAGGAGCCGTTTGGTTCGGAGTTAAGGGGATAATTACACTTTATTCTTATTATTTTTATTTTTTCATTAAACATTAAAATAATAATTATGGGGTTACTATTATTCTAACAATCACATCCCTCTTTATTTTTTTTTATCCCCATTTCTAAACTTTATTTTTTTTAACTCTATTTTTTATTAACTCTATTTTTTCTAACCCCGTGTCAAAGGGACTTTGTGAGGCTTTCCTCTCCATGTGCATTCTCATAGGACTTTAGAGAGGGAAGACGCCCAGAGAAGAATGAAATCTCTCTCCATGCACACATACACATGCATGTAGAGTGGGCCGAAGAATGATTGCATCTCATGCAGTCCTCTCTCATGGCTCATGATTTTGCCTCCATCCCAAGGAAGTATCATCTTACCATAAGTTTTTACACCTATGAAACCCCTTTTTGCCATTCAAATGTATGCCACTCCTGTACCCCACTTATTAGATCCCCTTTTGCTCATCTCCCTGTCTCTCTGTCTCTCTGTCTCTCTGTCATATGGCTGATGCTGCACAGGCTCATCTCTTTTGGGATTATAGGTACTTTCCTAAAAATAAATGGGTTGTTTGGTGGGTCTCTACTACAGCAATTTTTTAAGACAAGAATGATTCTAATGTTCCTGTTGAATTCAACCTTACCCAAAAAAGAAGTATACTTGAAGGGACCATCAACCTGGTTTTTACCTCAATTAAAGGTCTAAAGACTGCCCTTTATAATCATCTACTTCCATCATGGGTTTTCAGTGCTTTAAGGATGTCTTCCTTGGAGGTTTTAGTATGATTCTCGATGTCAATCAAACAAAATATTAAAATATACAAGTTTTATAGGAAATTAAGGAAAAAAAGAGAGATTTTAATTGTCTGTCAGACAACCTCGGGACCAGCCCAGCAAGCCGAAGCTGACTGGGCACGATCATCTACTGTTCTGATCCCGAGGGATCACAGCCGTTAATCACGCTCTGATCCCGAGGTCATTTTTCATCCACCAGACTTGCTTGCCTGTCTCCTTTACACTCAAGGATACAGTTGTACGAGCCTATAGAACAGATCCTGTTCAAGTAAGGTCGTGAAAGGAGATAGGCGAATCTGTTACTTAAACGAGGCAAGAGAAATCGCATAGCCGATGTGGGACTAAAATGTAAGATCCAACCTTTTTGGGTCCCACTCACACCCCCCCAAGGGCGAAGGCCCAGCGCCTCGCTGGGCCTGGTGGGTTCCTAATCCCTTGCCTACGTGGACTCGGTCCTGAATCCTGATGGTAGGTAGGCTTGGCTTTGTCTGTATTCTTGTAGAGAAGGGATTTGGAAGACCATCTCGCGTGTACGTGTGTGAAATCTACAACCCCTACTCGGCGAAGAGGCATCCCAGCTTGCAATTCGGCACGGCCTGCGCCTCCACGTCCCCAACCGGGCTGCGGGCAGGCGGAGGAGCCCGACCAGCTTTGGCTTTGCGGGGGCCAAGCCTCTCCTCTCCGCGCGGCCAATCCTGCCCGACGTCGCCGCCCCCACCGCCGATCCACTCATGTATCAGCTGCTTATCTCTCTTAGATCTCGATGTGGTGTTTAGCCATCATAAATGCGTAGATTTACAGAGAATAAGCTGCCCATTGGAAGCCATTGCGGTGTCATCGTCATCAGTGGGGTGGCATAGTCCCCCAGCAGTAGGGTGGCAATTCGGGTCGTGACCCGCGAACCTGACTCGACCCGACCCGAAATAAACAGGTTCGGGTTGGGTATAATCGGGTTCGGGTCATAAACGGGTCGACCCGTTTATGACCCGGGAATAAACGGGTCGGGTCGGGTTGACCCGTCTAACCCACGGGTCAACCCGGTAACCCGTTTAAAGCCTTACCTACCCCCTGTTACCTACCCTGTCCACCCTCTCCTCCACTCAGGTCTCACCCTCTCAGGCTCTCACTCTCACGGTCTCTCCCTCTCCTCCACCCTTGCCTGAGGCAACTCCCCCCGCCGCCCGATCTCCCTCTCCCACCACTCCTCTCAACCTCTCCTCCTCCCTTGCCACGGCCTCCGCCTCCGCCCCCCACTCCTTCGGTCCTTCCCGTCGCCATCCTCCACGGCCTCTCCGCCCCCCACTCCTTCCCGTCGCCGTCCTCCACGGCCTCCGCGAGGTACCGCCACCGAACACGAAGCCACGACCTCCAGGCTCCAGGACCTCCACGACCTCCCCGGCCGCCGTCCTCGACCTCCAGGACCTCCCCGGCCTCCGTGACAACCACGACCTCCAGGCTCCAGGACCTCCACGACCTCCCCGAGCCGAGGTCGCCTCAGCCACGACCTCCAGGACCTCCCTGGCCTCCGCGATAGCCACGACCTCCCCGGCCGCCGTCCTCGACCTCCCCGAGCCCGAGGTCGCCCACGACCGCCACCGACCTCCAGGACCTCCACGGCCTCCGCGGCTCCGCCCCCCACTCCTTCCCGTCACGGCGTTGCCGTCCTCGACCTCCGCGAGCCTCAGATCCGGCCAGATCCGCCCAGATCCGGCCAGATCCGGCCAGATCCGACCAGATCCACCTCAGATCCGGCCAGATCCGGCTAGATCCGCCTCAGATCCGGTCAGTTCCGGCCGTTTCCCTGCCAGATCCGGCTGTTTGCCTGCCAGATCTGGCCGCCGGCATCGCTCGCGCCGCCTCTCCCTCGTTGGCTGTGGCGGGTTGTCGTGGCGGGTCAACCCGAACCCAACCCGACCCGTTTAATAAATGGGTTAGACGGGTCGGGTCGGGTTGACCCGTTTATATATGAGTCGGGTTTGGGTTTACAAACCTGACCCGTTTAATAAACGGGTCGGGTTTGGGTTTGGTCTTTTGTTAAACGGGTCAGTGTATGACCCGACCCGAACCCGACCCGTGAACCCGAATTGCCACCCCTACCCAGCAGCTATGCTTGAGGCGAACCCCTCCTACATGGGATACACATCCGAGGCCAGCGTGCTGCCTACATGGCAAGAGAATTACATAGAGCTTAACGGCGACTCGATCGGTTTGGTTGTCATCTATCCAACGGTGGTCGAGATCCTCTTCTCTCTCCGACTAATATTCAGTTTTCTCATCTTTTTTTATATTTTGTATATTGTTTATTATTCCAGTTCAATATTGACATAATATTCACTTCAATTTTCTCTTTTTTTATACATATATAATTTGTATGTTGTTTATTATTCCAATTCAATATTGACATAATATTCAATTTGCTTATTTTTTTATATTTGTGTATTCTAATGGGGTTTGGTAAGAGTTAGTGGAGACCTCGGGACGGTGCCTTTGAAGTAGTCGTGGAAGGTTGCTGGAAGAGATATGATGGCCTAGGAGTAAGAGGTTCACGACTTTGTTTGGGGGTTTGATTTCGTCAGAGTAGATGTCAGAGATGTCCGTGAGTTCGCTAGTGTTGGCCGGAAGTGGAGGAGGTGCTCGAGGAGGTGGCAGCAGGGTGGCAATTCGGGATTACGGGTCGGGTCGAGCACCGATATCTTAACCCAAAGGCAAAATCCAAACCCGACTCGTTTAATAAACGGATCATGTTTATCAACATGAACCAAACTTATTTATAAACGGGTCAACCTGACCTGACCCGTCTAACCTGTTTATTAAACGGGTCGGGTCGGGTCGACATGTTTAATAACAATCTGATCCGTTTAACAACAATCAAGCATAAAATTATCAACTAAATAATAAAATTACATCTTGTTTCAATTACATCCAAACCATCCAACCTAAACAATAAACTTACAATTTGTTTTAATTTTCCTTTATAAGACGAGATCACATTCAAATTAGACCTAAAAGTCTAAGTGACATTAAAATTAAACGGGTTACACGGGTCAACCCGACCCGATCCATTTATTCACGCGAACACAATAACACCAAACTCAAATCCATTTATTTCGGATCGGTTCGGGTTCACGAGTCATCACTCGAATTGCCACTCCTATGTGGCAGCGTAATAAGGAAGGGGAGGTGGACATCGTGATGGTGGTTGCCAACGAGATAGAGGTCGATGGTGGTTCTTAGAGGTAGGATGAGAGCGATGGAGATGGGTGGATGGGCAGGGCGGGGATGTGATGGGATCTCCGGCGAGAGGAGGGAGATCTCCGGTGAGAAAAAGGTTTGAATAATTGGCGCTGATGATAGAGGTAGCGGCGGCGTTGAGTCATGATCGGGTGGGAGGAGATTGTGAGGGAGAGGGATCGAGAACAATCGTGGGAGAGAGATGGTGTTATTAACGTGGGTATATAGGTCTTTTGTTAGGTAATTTGGTGTTAACGCTCCGAATCTCGTCCTTAGGGGGTGTTTGGTTGCTTGTATTAGCTAATGCAGTGCATTGCTCAATGCACTGCATTGCATTAGTAGATGCAATGCAATGCATTGCATTAGCAAATGCAATGCTGCATTAGCAAAAACAGCCAAAATGATTGTTTTTGCTAATGCAGCATTGGAGGCCCTTTTTGCATTAACTGATGCATGCATCAGTTAATGCAGTGGCCAACCAAACAGCATTTTGTATTAGCTAATGCATGCATTAGTTAATGCAATGGCCAATCAAACACTGGTATAGACCAAAATGTTGCATTAGCTAATATAAGCAACCAAACACTCCCTTACACTCCGTTTGGTATGGGGTTAAGATAACCCGGGTTAAGGGGGGTTAAGGAATTTTGGGGTTAGAAAAGTGGGGTTAAGGAGTGGGGATAAATTTATTCCCATTTTGGTGTTTGGGGATAAGGGGGGTTAAGTAGTGGGGATAAGGGGGGTTAAGGGTAGAATTTGTAGCTAATACCAAAAATGCCCTTCTATATAATGGCACGCCGAGAAGTGGCAAATAATATTAATCAAATCATACTGTATTAAAATATTAATATAAGTGGGTCCATGTGCCATGTGTCACCTCGTGATTGGTCCATGTCATCCAAAATAGTATTATTTTAATATTAATAATATCATACTGTAATAAAAATATTATTATAAGTGGGTCCATGTGCCACATGTCACCTCGTGATTGGTCCATGTCATCCAAAATAGTATTATTTTAATATTAATAATATCATAATGTAATAAAATATTATTATAAGTGGGTCCCACATGCCACGTGTCACGTCGTGATTGATTCACGTCATCCAAAATGGCATTATTTTAATAATAATAATATCATACATTCATACTGTAGTAAAATATTAACATAAGTGGGTCACACGTGCCACGTGTCACATCGTGATTGGTCCATGTCATCCAAGATAGTATTATTTTAATATTACTAATATCATACTGTAATAAAAATATTAATATAAGTGGGTCCCACGTGCCACATGTCACGTCGTGATTGATCCACGTCATCTAAAATAGTATTATTTTAATAATAATAATAATATCATACTGTAATAAAATATTAATATAAGTGGGTCACACATGCCACGTGTCACATCGTGATTGGGCCACGTCATCCAAAATAATATTATTTTAATATTACTAATATCGTACTGTAATAAAATATTAATATAAATGTGTCCCACATGCCACGTATCACCTCGTGATTGGTCCACATTAATTTAATAATTTAACCATATCTCCACTTCAAGCACCAACCAAACACCAAAACTTAGAAAATTCCAGAAAGTCACTCCCCAGAAAATCACTCCAGTGAAGTCACTCCCCAAAAAATCACTCCACTTCAACTCACTTCTCAGCAACCAAACAGGCCCATATTAGAACAATATCATTTGAGGGTAGTATAGTCATTTAGGTCATGGTGCTTAACCCAGGATAAATTTATCTCCGATTAACTCCATTTCCTAACCCCATTCTTGTTTGGGGATAAATGGGGGGTTAAGAGCCTAAACCCTAAACCCCCTTAACCCCACACCAAACGGAGGCTTAGTGTTTTATTAACGCGATAAGATATGGTGCTGTCGCCACTTGCCCTTTAATCAAATATTCTTAAACATGCTCCTGGTTTATAAATATTCTTAAACACTTCGTTGTCATGCACCTGACAACATGAAAGCCACCATCTAGCTTCTCAAAAGTCTACTCAACACATCCTATTTTCATACTTCACTATCTATATGGTTGTCACTAAATTCCACTGCCAGATGCTTATCCTATGGACAGATGGGAGGCAAAGATAGCTTACTGCTTGAAAAAAAAAAATACAAAGCAACAGTGACGCATTACGGAGAAAACAATAATATCACGAGTACTGTCTGATCAGATTACCTCTAATGTACTTTTCTGTCAAGAAGATGAATGGTTTTTTTCTTTTTCCTGCATCTCACGCTGTTTTTTTTTTAAATTAAGTCCTTGAACCCTGGTTTAGGGGCCAAATGTCCTACGTTTCAAACAAATCTAGAAGGGGTTTGAGAGTTAGACTTTGAGATGATGACTGTCATCTCTCACGCTTAAGCTGCATCACAAATAAGCCTCTTTAAAGCTGATAATCTCATATAGCACATCTGTTGGTGCAAATGAAGGCAGCTCTAATTGAATTGAGGCTGCATAATTGAGCTCGAATTACGCAACCGAAGGGGATCCCCTGTCTTTTCGTTATGTCCACACTCCTTATTTATTGCTGTAATAACACAAGAAAGGTCAGTTTAAGTTATATAAATAAAGGACAAGTAAATCTATTAATGCTGTTTGAGGGACTGTGTCTGCAAATAAGGTAGTTCTGGGGAGGTGTAAGCAAATAAAAAGAGCCAATATTTATTAGCAAATAATATGTGAACATCCGTGACCGAGGGAAACGGCTATTTTTACGGTTTTGAATTCAAACTCGCGACTTGAGAGACCTTGACTTCCTCCATAAAGATAAAAAGGACCAGCCATCATCCTATGTCTATGGCGATCTCCTTCTCTCCCCTTCGAATCCGCCGTCCAATCCTTCACCCATCCCTTTCCTCGATCGTCGTCTCCATTTGGAGGAGTAGGTATCTCTCCGTCGCTGGTGGAGTGGTTGCTGCTTACGATCTCTGGGACCAGCTGTCGAAAGAGCCACCTTGAGATCGCTATCCATTGACTCTTTATCTTCTCCTATCCCAGCTGAATGCATGTCGATCTTGGGAAGCACTACAATGGGGTCTCCCTTTTTCCAAGAGTTAAAGAAGCAGGCTTCTTTTTTTCTCAAAGAAAAGATCAAGACCGCCCGGCTCGCTCTCACCGACGTGACCCCCGCTGAGCTGTGAGTAGCTGGAAGTTCCCGATTCGTTCATCAAGTTGGGATTTTGAGACGTGGGTCTTGTCCCGCTTCGTCGATTTCTTCTTGGGTCGTGATTTCGACGATTGGTTTCGTATGTGCAGGTTGGCGGAGGAGGCGACGACTGGGAATCCATGGGCGCCCGATGCGAAGACGATGAGATTTATATCACGGGCGGCGTTTGAGATCGATGATTACTGCAGGATCGTGAAGATCTTGCATACTAGGTACCATTTCAGCCTCTCGTGATTCGTTAATCTGCTTGATTGTTTGAGAAAGTTGATTCGATTTTTGGGTTTAATTGTTGTTCTCGGTCAGGTTATCAAAGTTTGACCGGAAGCACTGGAGAGAGCCATACCATGCTTTGATGCTGCTGGAGCATCTTCTAACTCATGGGCCAGAGAGCGTCGCCGGGGAGTTTCAGAGCGACGGGAAGGTCATCGAGGAAATGGGCACCTTTCAGTATATCGATGAAAGGGGGTGGGTATCTAAAAGATAGGATTTTGATCTTGTTCTTGTACTTGTTTGCATGTTCTTGGCCCTAGGTTTATCCTCGCTGCTTTTATAGGTTCAATTGGGGATTGGCACTGGGAAAGAAGTCAGAGAGGGTACTGAAGCTGCTTGAGAAAGGACCACTCCTTAAAGAAGAGAGGGATAGAGCTCGGAAGGTGACTAGGGGGATCGAAGGGTTTGGAAGTTTAAACCATAAATGGTCGTCAACCAGCCGGAGTGGCATCGAACAGGCTTCGCATGGCTATGACCGGAGCCATTCTCACTATGAAGATTTTAGTGGTCAAGAAGAGTTTGTCAAGGAGGAGAAAGTGAAGAATTTGAGTTGCCATGATGCTCAGATGACCACGCAAAGAGAATCAGAAGACAAACAGCAGAAGGAAAATGCCAGCAAGAAGAACTCAACAGAGGGGGAGGTTTTGATTGTTTTCGATCAAATTGTTGTCCCAAAGAAGGAGCTCCCAGTGGAAGAATCAAGACCTCTTTTGGTCACTGAGAAAGATAAGACAAAGATGGAGCTCCAAGATCATCCATTCAATAATTTTGAGCATCAGGGCATGGAGTCAATGCTTCTTTTAAGCCAGTCATAGTTCATCAAGCCGAAGAACTTGGTGAATGTTGCTTGGTAAAACTAGCAGAAAAGGTTTTCTCATCTCCTCTGCTGCATGCATGTGCCATATGGGTAGAAGTAGACGGCGTGTCTGCAAAACTCTAGCTTAGCTATAAGATTAGTGACTGAGAGTTCTGTACTTGTTATCTCTTCAATGAGTGACTAATGTATCAGAAACCATGCGTTATTTTGGATCGTAAGAGTGCTGTATTGTGTTTGTCTAGAAATCAGAATCGCATCTTACTACTGCTGCTTATAAGATTTGCATAAAAGAGTACTACGGCAAATATTGTGTATAGATTGGTGATAACTATGAAAACCCAAGATGCAAAAACACAGGTATAAAAGTGAATCAAATGATCTACTACTTTTAGACATATCGTAACAGTTTTGATTATAATAAAATCCTTGTCCCAATACGCTTTACGCAAGTAATCAAATTGGGCAGCTCATATGTATGTCCACACAGCAAACTTTCGTTTTATGTGGTTTCAAAGTATGTAGAAAAGAAAATGAGCCAGCTAAAAGCATGTACAGAAAAACTTCTTTTTCTTCTCGAAAGAAGTATGTATATAAGAAAATGAGGTAGCTAAAAGTATCTTTTAATAGCTCTGACAAGTTAACAACTTCTGAGATAGCTCTCCATGCCTGCAAGATAATGCAAATTCCCACATTGAGAAATCTGACGTATTGAGATGATGAATTTCTGATTTCGTTCCTAATTTTCTTTTCCTTGCTATCTCAAAAATTATTTTATTCTTTCTAGTGGTGCAGGTTTGGATCGACAAATAAGGCTATCTTCAATCTTGAATCAGATAATGATTATTTGCATGACCATGAGATCATACTCTTCTGTGAATTAGGTAGCTGGAGGGATAAGTATCATGCTGATGCAATGCCATGAAGGTTTTGAGGGAAAAAGGGGTTGGGCATCTTCTGGGGAGTCAAGAACCTAACCAACAACACCAAGCAAGTCATCTGAGCATTTGAAATTGTACAGATTATAATATATATGTTATAAGCCCAAGATAGCTGGCAACTGAACATTCCAGTACACTTGCGGATGCCAACTTTTGAGAGATACAGACAATCTCTGAATTATATGACTGTCCATGAGTTGGAGAGCAATGTCAGCATACATATAACTGCAGTCCATGAGAAGGAGAGCAGTGTAGGCATACTTAGCCTTTCATATACGTGAAGAAAACCTCCGACAAGACTTGAGAAGAGTAGGCATGAAAGTCTTCGTAACGACTTGAAAAAACATAGGTCAGATCATGTGGATAGAATTTCTCAATTCTGACACAGGGTACTTATTAGATTGAATAGAATGATTTTGGCTTGTCCAGAATAATACCAATCCAACCCATTTCATGAATAGAATATGACCAATTTTCCGAGACTCCTTTTTATTTCTCATCAAACGAATGGCATCTTCTTCAAGAAATCCTAGCTATTCTTAGCATGATTCATGCAACAGGAGAAAGATTTCCCATTCCTTAGCCGTAAAAATATGTGGCCATGAAAAGGGGATTAAGTGGTTGGAGAAAGAAATGACAAAGCGTAATAGAATTGCCTGCTTAATACAAAAGTCGAACATGTTAAGTGAGATGAAATCACTCACTGACTGTTTGAGATTAAAATTCAATTAATGGATAAAAGCAGCTGCAGGTTCATGAAGGCTAGTCCATTCATGTAAAACCTTCCTGGCAGAAATATTAAAGACCAGGGATGCTAAAAGGAGTTTCAATTCTGCTACATACTATGAAAAAATTATGTGCAAATGAAAGAAAGAAACGATTTGCAAAGAACAAAAGATGATTGGAAGATATTAACTACAAGGTAAGAGGAAAACTGACCAATGGGTCACCATTTTTTCATTATTATCCTGAACAACGGTTGCGCGTGCTATTAGAAGTTACATCCTTTTCTTTTGCTTCCTCTGAACAAATTTAATCAATTTGAAGTGACTTTGCACCATTATAGATCCCTCTGTGCTTGAACATTCAGTTCCGCGTCTGAATTGATGTGGTACATAGGCTTTGGCGAAAAAACAGATAAGGCCAAACCTTTCTGTGAAGCTCTGTACCTTCTTTACTGATATGTATCACTATTTACACACACGATCTCCATATCCGTCCTTCCAAAGAGATGACTATGATCGATACATCATCATGATATCGTCTTCGATCTCCTTGTGGAATTTCAAGCAGTTCATGAAAATCCATGCCTGAAATTTCAAAATGGGACTGGTTAGACCATGATATCAAGCAATAATAGTTCCATAATACTTTGGAAGATAGGAGGCTCACCAGCTTTCTCTGCTGCTCGGAAAAGCACTTCTTCAACTAGGTGCTGAGCGGGATCTCCTTCGGGGCAAGTTTCAATGAACAATTCAACTTGAGTAACGGCCTCCTCGTTCGTGAAGTACTGATAGAGACCATCTGATGAGAGTATCAAAAACTTATCTCTCATGCCAAGTCTATGGTGATACAGATATGGGCTGCATGTGATGTATGGAGAGGAGCCAACATAATCAATTCTGAACACTTCTAGTAGCGCATTGTTCCATTTTGGCTGCAAAAGTATTCAGGCAATCAGTTGCAGAAAAGCCTAAACATGTCGCGGAACGTGAAAAACAAAAAAATCTTACGACCTGTAGAATAATTGCCACTAATGACTCCATTTTGTTAACCTATCCACTTGCCTAGTGAGAATCATAGATGTTAGGTTCTAAAAAGCTCAATGTGCATATAAAATTCCATACAACCTTGCAACTCCAAGACGTTCTTCCAGAACACTCATTTCCTTTGAAGGCACACCATGTCATTTTCTAATCTCACAATCGGTTTGAGTAATACTTTTCTTGTTAAAGGTTTCTTGAAGACAGACCCAGATTCTTTTCTAAGTCTTGGCTGTTGACAGATCCCATCACTGCGAGGATGCATCTAATATTCTATCGACATGAGTCCAAGAGCCACCAACTCCAGCAGACTAAACTCCTAAATTTAAGGTGGCTGAAGAGATGTTCCTAAGTTGATTGGTGATAGCTGACAAGGATGCCCAGAGTACCCTCTTGCTTAGAATCATAAAAACTTCATAGGGACTACACTATGTGGTGATCCACAGTCACATTTATTAGTATCAGTACCAGTGATCACGATGGCCCAGTGTGCTACATTCTCTAGAATTATTCAGCTAAAAAGCATGGTATAGACTCAAACCAAGGACTCCCAAGATGAACACTTGCAAAGAATAATGCATCCATGTCACCGTCATTTCCAGATGATACCATTCGTTTCACAACTGGCAGGTATTCACTGACAGTAGACAAGTTCTTAGAGGATTCAAATGCGAGCCTGAAATGAATCATACCTGTTTCAAGAAGCCAGCTCCGAAAGCTCTAGTGACCTTCAACGATCCTTTAACTCGACCATTTACGATCGCTGAAACATCATCACGATGTGCAGCCTTAATTCTACGAACTTCCTGAGCAACAGCATAACATAAACCATAACAACTAATGTTAACAACGATCAAAGGCAAAAGCAAAACAGAGCCGATATGAACAAAGATTGAACTTTTACCTCTTCCACGCTAGTGCTGTGATCTAAGGTCAGCTGCACAGCAGCCAGATTCAGTAGCCCACCACTCATTTCGACATCATTGAGCATCTCCTCATTAATCATTCTAAGATCCTTATCGGACTCCGGCTTCTTCGCCAAGACTGCCCGGCTATCGCCCACATTCATAAGATACACGTCCTCTCCCTTCATCAGCATCACCAGAACACAAGAGCCCATAAGTGCTAACTCCGGATTCTCTGATAACATCTCGTCGGCGGTGTCTAAATAGGCCTCCTCTGTTTTCCTGAGAGCCTGAGACAGAGCCTTGAGCACCTCGGAGTGGTTTACGGTGCCGCAGGAGCTTGACCTGCCCAACTGCTTCTTTAACCTCCGGCCAAGATCCAACCTTTCCTGATCCCAATCACACTTCCACCTCCTCGCCGCCCCCCTCGACTTCCTCCTCCTCTGCCTCCCTTCTCGGCAGCACCGATCGGCTACTGCTGGATTGGCCGATTCCACTGGAACCTCATCGGAGGGCTCAGTGGTGGCATCGAACTTATCCTCCCAGAGTAATCCCTTCAGCTCGCGGTGGACGGCGGGGTAGAGATTGGAGAGGAGGTAATCGGTTGCATCGGGGCCATTGAAGCCGTCGTAGATGCCAACGAAGACCCAGCCACACTCCTCGGATACGACGACATGCACGCGGTCCTCCCCGGCCTTTCCCTGCGCCCACTGGAGATTACCATTGTTCATGGAATAGAACGAATCGGAATCCTCGCCGCCGACGCTGGTGCGATCGGTGCTGCTGACGGCGTTGGATGAGCCGGTGGAGCTGTAGTCGGATTCTTTGTGGGGTGGGTTCTTGGAGATGGCAGCGGCTAAGGCCTTGGAGATGCCCCGGAAGAAGGGGGCGATGGGGGGCCGATGGCGGTGGCGTCGGCGGATTCCGGGGCCGCCTTGGGAGAGACTGCGGCGGAGGGAGGAGGGGGTGTTGTTGGAACCCTTGGGGGGATCGAGGGGACCGGAGAAGAGGGCAGCGGCGCGTTGGTCGAGGGGGCCGGACATGACTCCCTTCTCGAGGGGGCCGGAGAGAAACCCACGATCAGCGAGGGGGCCGGAGAGGGGCCCGGAGGCGAATCGCGGGACGGGTTGGAGGGGGGCGGAGGAGAAGGAGGTCGAGCAATCGAAGGCCGCGGACGGCGGCCAGGTCATCTCCGAGGGGAGGAGGAGGAGGGCCGAGGTGGAGAGCGCCGTTGACGTGTTGGCGCTGAGGGCGGCGCCGGAGATGGACCGGAAGGTGGTCGTCTCCTCGGAGTGGTCGTAGACTTTGGTGGCGTCGCCGGCGGCGGCTCCGCAGCCCCCTGAAGATGACTCGGGGCGGACGTAGCAGAAGGAGTGGCCGATGTTCTCGTCGTAGGGATCAGAGATCACCGCCACGGAGTCATGAAGGCGGCGGGGGCCCTTGGAAGTGCGGCCGCCGCCGAAGAAGCAGTTGGTAAACTTGGCAACGCCGTTTCCCATGATTGCAGAGACAGAGAGAGAGAGAGAGAGTGGCCGAGTGGGGGTGTGGAGGAGAGAGAATAGTTATGGGAGGACGAGAGGATAGAATGGGAAGAGCATTGGAGGGGAATAATCCAGAGAGGAGTGGAGAAGAAGGGAGAGACGTTGACTTTTTGGGCGTTTGGAGGGGTTGAAATATTGGAGGTTGTGAATCTTTATGGGGTTGACTAGATGCATGGGTTGAGTAAACTAAGGTTTTGGGTTTAGTTAGCTAAATCTGGAGGGAAGACGATAGAGAGAGAAGAGAGACAGGAGTGGGTGGTGGCATTTATAGAGTTTCGATAAATATCGGGGGTTTATTTCTGGAAATTGTCCGTAAGTCAACTACCAGCGGAAATCCCGAACCCGTGGGCTTGGAATGCGCGCCCGATAGGCCGTGCATGACTGACACGTGGCGAGTTGACGACTGAGCTGGGGTCTGGATCGGATCCAAATTAGATTTTTAGAAGAATCTGTATCCAAATCCAACGAGTTATTAATAAATAATAAGTAACAATATCCCAACAATTAATTAGTATATCATCATGGCCCTTTTGACCTTTGATGAGGGTTTTTATAATATATATACATATTTGAGAGGCGGTTTTCGATTAATTAGTTGATCGGGTTCAGGCTGGGTGGGTTTTTTATTGGTGTAGTTGGCTGGTCTATCCGTATATATTACCATTAATGGGTGGGGATGCATTAAATGAGTGGCAATTCCGGCTGCCCGGCCGGCCGGCCGTCACTCCTAGTCCTGGTGTAGAATAGTGGCCCTCCTTGGCTATAAGTGATGTATATGGATTCCCAGCATTTCCGGCACTCAATTAGAGCAGCATAGAAATCCGTGCAATTCAAACGCTATTGCAACCAACCAATTCCATGAGGATTCCCAGCCAGATGTATCATTGATCTTTATCAATTTGTTTGATCACTTTTTTTTATTCCTTATTTCTTAATGCGAGTCTATTTCGGATCGAAAACAGTACACCAAGTTTTTAAATTATTTACTTAGATTTATTTTAAAAAAAAAATGGAGCCTGATGAATTGGCATATATAGAACCCCATCTTTTCTCTCTCTCACCAGCTCCTTCAACCAAACTCGTTATTTACCTGCAGCGTGTTTTCAATCAGGATCATCAAAAATATAATTTGATAAACTTGATAACTTATGAGATCTTTTTCAGCTGTATGATAAAATACACATTTTCTTAGAATTTTGATCGGACTGTGATCCCTCTCATGCATGCAGCAATGACAGCCTCAGGGTATGTTCCACAAGGATTTGTTTGGATCTAATTCCCTTGTTCTGTGCTTTATTTCAGTCAAAAGTTAAGGTCACAAGACTATGCTATCCCATGCATGGATATTCTTGCTGGTTTTCACATAAATATAAGATTATGGTCGTGTCATGAAAGCTATCTTTTGTTAGCAAAAGGACACATGTTAGAACAGGAAACCTGAAAAATATCTTTCCAATTAGATCAGCTATTGATGCATGCTACTGAGAAAAGGTCAATATATTTGCATAATAAATATTCAAAAGGTTGAAAAAGTTGTCAAAGAAGTAGAATTTCGTTGTCATGGTCTAATTGGCTAGCTAGCTAATGACAAAGGAGTCCGGGAGCCAATTTGCTTCACCTGAAAGGCAAAACAATAAAGTCAATATTGTATTGGAAAAAAGCATGCATACGCATGAACATTCCTTTGAAAAATTTAATATAAGAAAATAACATTATTGGGTATCAAATCAAGGTTGTTATTAGTCATGCCATTTGCATGCATATAATATTTGCATATTAGGCCAGTAGTCTATTCTAGTCTTCTAGATCAGTTGTAGAAGTCTCACTAGCTAGCCTCATGCAGGGAAAACTATGCATTCCAGACAATAACGTGGGAAGATCTTGTATTTATTTTCCTCTCTAAAGTCAATCACTAGAAATCCTCATATATATAATGCACGTTTAAGAACGAAGAAGTATACGTCCAAGATTTGACAATATATATATACTAGTAGTGTCTCATCACCTGACAGGGCAACCATCAACCCCACCTCCAATAACCACCCAATAACTCTCTCTCATTAAACCCCATCAATCTAAAATTATCATGCTATATAGGCGTCACATAAGCTTCACCTAGGACATTCTCCCGTCACATAGGACAACAAAAGTTTCACTTATAATCATAGCCTCATATAAGGATGACAGAGAAGTAAGACATGGTTTGGTTGAAGTTCTACAAAAACAAATGGTGATTTAGTAATGGAGAGGACTTAAGGGGCTGCCATGCATGAAGGTTTTTTTTTTATGACTTTTTGATAATAATATAATTAAGGAAAGTTTAGTCAAAGATATGAGATATCACATCATCCTCTAATAAAAAAGAGGGTCGTGTCACACTTTCAATTAAACTTTATTTTGTTGGGGGGCAATCATCATTCATGGGGGGAGTTGGACCCCAAAATTAGAGATTAGTTTGGAAGTGTGGAGTGGAGTCACCCTCTCCAGTTTTTGTCAACTAGAAAAACATTCATATTTATATCATTTGATCCTCAAAGAAATAATTTTATTTTCTAAGTCTGATATATATATTACCCATTGAGATAATTAAGAAGAGAAGTTTAGAACGCATTTCTATAAGAGTGAAGGTCAAAAGTCCACAAGTTCGGCCTCTTACCGCATAGGGCTAAACAAGAACACAAGAAAGCAAAAGCTGCATGTGATCATTATAACCTGTAGAACCTTTGAAACTCTTAGGGCTTTGCCAAAACTTATGTATATAGAGGTGATATGAATGCATGATAGTCTTAGTCAAAGTTGTTGATGAGTAAAGTAGCATTTGAGCAAAAGTTGGTCCCAACATGCAGCCCCACTAAATAAGGAGAGAGATCGATCGATTGAGAAACGCTCCGAGAAGACTCCCATCACATGATCACTAAAGACGTGATTCAATTGGGGGGTTTTTGTTTATACACCCTTTCATATGGTGATACTTGTCTCAATGACACTCTGAAGTTTGAAATTATCTATATATGCTTACGTATGTTCTCTTATATCTTCAAATTTTTATGATCAATTTTGACCATCCGATGATTTTTGAATTTTGAGTTGCTCATGGCTTAATATCAACAAATATGGTTAAAAATTGACCACGAGCAATCCTATTTTTAACGATGATCAGAATTAATCACAAGAAGATATACATAAAAAAGAACATTTATAAGGGTATATTGACAATTTCAAATTTTAGAGAAGTATTAATTTCGACAAACATCACAACTTAATTGCAAGGGAATATAAACAATAATCACTTCAATCTTATATTTACTTAATGGAGTTTTAAGGATGTCAATATTCACGAGCAAAACAAAATGCTCATGTGGCCTTTTCGAAACAAATAACCCCTAATTTTCCAAAATCAAAAACTCTTGATCGGTTGATCCAATTATTTAATTGTTAGCCATAATAATGGCCATTTGGGCGATTGGCAAAGATCAATGGCAATTTCGTAAATAAGACGAAATTGACATCAAATCGTCCATATCTTTGTCTTTAACACAGATATAGTATTTTGGCTATAACTTTTACACCAAGTGTCCAAACTGACCGATTCTTCAACCATTTGAAAGAGGACGAAAAGATCTACAACTTTGATGCTGACGTCATCTCCAAATTCGGTCATTTGATGTATCAAATTAATGGTCAAAGTGTTTAGTGGAAAATTGGTAAATAAAACTAAATGTCCAAATCCAATCGGCCAGATTCTCCATCGGCCAAATTCTCTATCGGCCATATTTTGGCTGATTATTTTAATAAGACATCGATGTGTTTCGACCATTTTGAAGATAACTTTCTCATACGATGTCCAAATGACTTGATTTTTGGACTGATAGAAAGATAATTCGAAGACCTACAACTTTCATATTCAGACTTTCATCAAATTCCAAGGTTATCATCGACCAAATCGCAGTAGAAGACAAGAAGCTCTACCTGATGGCAGTTTCGTAAATAGCTGAAAATATCGCCCAGTTATGCAGTTCAGAGCAGTTTAAAACAGTTCAAAGCAGTTTCTGACAGTTCAAAAGTGGTTACCAGAAACTCTATAAATAGCCAAGAGGAAGAAGGAAAAAGTCTGCCCCGACCATCAAAGCAAATCATCCTTTTATCTTCATGTAGTCTTTTACATTTATTACCAATGTAGCCTTTTGAATTCAGCAATGAAGTTATCTTTCCTTTAAATTCCTGCAACGTCCTTTATTTCTAGGAGTAGTGCTATACTAATCTCTTCCATAGGAGTAGAATTACCATATTTTCCTAGGAGTAGTGCTACCATAATTCTTCATTTCTAGGAGTAGATCTATTACTCATAGAAGTAGATTTACCATAGAATCACATTTCCCATCCTCCATTTCCCATTCTCCCATTTTCCATTTTCATTTTTCATTTTCACCAACAAACAAAATAGCTTCTTTGTACACTTCAACACCTCTGATTCGATCATTCGAAGGAGTAGAACTAAAAATCACAATCTCATGATATTCGAACGTGAAAATAGATTTTGATCTTGATTACAGTCCCGATCAACGGTCGAATTTCTGTTCTAACATTAATATAGCTAGGTAAAATCGACAAAATATTTCTTGATTGAAGCAATAGGTAAATCTCTTGCTAGATGAGAAATCAATTGTTTAAATCATAAAAAGTCGTGATTGAACTGCCCCGTCAACTAAACGCTAAAATACTCTAATAGTTCGGCCTTTAAATCTGACTAATTAATTAAATAATTATCTCATGATTTAATTCTCAAAATTTCCTAATATTCCTTCTCAACTGTGCTAATTGTTAAACTATAAAACTCCAATTTACCTAACAGCCACCTATAAATAGATATAATAGCAACAACCACAACATTTTAGTGAGGCAGGGACTCCAAAGTCAGACATATTTCATAAAGCATTAATCAGGTCATGACTCATGAGGTCAATAAATATATACAACCTTAAACGTACGTAAGTCCCTAATCAAAATTTCTAGAAGCACCTCCCGATGATAACAAAGTCCACTGCATTAATTTGATAGTTTCCAAATCCACCATCATCAAGATATATAAAAAAATATCATTAATTAGAATAATATAGCTCGTTAAAAAGCCATAGACCCCTTTAATCCATTGCTTAATTGACCCACTCCCTACCTGCCCCTTTACACATCTCAAACATCTAAACTTGGTCCTATTGGTCCCAGAATAATTAAATAAATATGAGCACGTATGGATTGACCTAGATGTTAGGTACATGGAGCTATAAAAAAAAAAAAAAAAGAGAAATAAAATAAACGGGGCAAGATGATGGTATCACCGTCTTCCAAACTTTGGAATCGATCCCAAGAAAGGCCTACATCACTCTCAAGGTGGCCATTAAATTCCTCCCAGCCGGCTATATAGATCTGCTTGTATTTCAAAATCCAAACAACTTTATGTATGCCTCCCCGTCTTTGATCTTTCTGATATTCTCTCGTCATATAAGACAATGAAAGTTTCACTTATAATCATAGTCTTAGAATGATATATATACACAATAATATTAATTAACTATAATATTAACTTTTTTTATACTAATTAATTGTGTCATATACGTAGCAACAGTGTTAACTAACCAGAGTAATTACGATGTATTATGGGACTGACATACATATAAAAACTCACCTAAATTAATTAGCTGAGGTTTTTGGATTGAGAATTTTGGAGTTAACATGCATGGTACGTATCAGACGACGTATCAGACCCGGGCCCGATCGATAACCAGAGTAACATGCATGATGCATTGAGTTTTAGAACTGGATCAGAAGGCAAAGGCACTGATCAGGTAGCTTGCTTGAGTGGGAATCTAGTAAGCAGGGATGTGTTGGCCATTGGGCAGGCACGCCACACATCAACCTGCAGGGGCTTCAATTCACCCATTAAATGGTGTCTACCACTCTGCTACAGTCTCTCTCTCTCTCTCTACATGATCTCCTTGCCTGCTCATAATTCTGGAATGGAGCACACTGTGTGGAGCCAGGACTCAGGAGTACTCCGAGCCTGTGGGCGACGGAGGAAATTGGTACGTTGGCCATGATGGCGATGGGGTTCCACATCGAGCTATGCAGACATATCCATTAGCTTTGGACGTCATTCAAGTCCCTGCCTTCTTCGTTCTTGTGCTCCCACAAAGAAAAAAAGATCATTAGAGGGAGACTCTAGCGTTTACTTCTGCACGTCATCCAAAAACATGCATGGCCCATGATAGTAGCTGCCTAGAGACGCGTAAGAAGATGATCGATGGTCTTTATATACTTATATATATATATAGAGCGCGCAATGGATTGGCTTAACCAAGATCCACATTCGATCTGTAAATAAATAAATAAATAAATATATTTATAGCCTTATAGGTAGGGTTCCACCTTTGCATGGATAAGAGAGAGACATATAGAATAAGGTTGATGCTGATCATGCTAATAAGTCTATGTGAGATGTGAGATTTAAGGAAAGCATCGTCGGAGATAGATCGCCGTTGTTGGTCATAAAGGCTTCCTCCATGTCTTCTTCTTCTCTGCGCGCAGTATAAGCAGCCATAAAAGCCAAAACTGTTGCCAGTTCTGCGAATGATCTGAAACACGGTTCTTGCTTTGCCTACAGACGCATCAGCTTAGTCCTCAGGGTACGTACTACTGAGTTTGTTGAGCTGCATTTAGTAGAACGGAAGCAGAAGCATCATGTGATGTGATTTATAGTCGATTTGATCGTATCACATGACACGATATGAGTTAATGTATATTAGAGGCAAACTTTTTAGTAATAATTTACACACTCGAGCTTTATAAAGCACGCGGAGAAACCACATATGGAACCGGATGCTGCATCAATCATTCAAATGCAGTTGAAAAAGAAGGGCCTTATTCTTGACTTTGGGCCAATCAAAGGCCTTTGTTGTATTAGTGACCTCACAGCCCATGAGGGGCCTATGGACCACCCAATGTAAATTGTAATCTTTTTCTTCACTTTGGTGGAGAACTTTTCTATTATTAGGTAATCCTTGCATTACTGGTAGTGAGATTTTAGAAGGACATCCACCAATCACCTATGCCAACGTGGCATCATTCCAGCAGAGAATACACACGGGTCTAGCATAGGTGGCATCATTCCAGCAGAGAATACACACGGGTCTAGCATAGGCGGGTCCTGGTCGTGGTCCAATACAAAGGTCCACCGCCGGACGAGCCTTATCGGAAACTTATAGATTCGATTTGGAGTGGGAGACAGCTGCCCGTTTTAGTACGTGTCTAGAACACCCCTCGGCCGTGGTTAACAAACACGGTGCGACAGTCCAATCAGCCGTCCATCACCGGGGGCCTGTTCTCGAGGCACAGGGACGGATCTCGTCACTCGATGGTGAGCCTACTCAGCCTAGTGTTTAGCTGCTCCTCGGACAGTGGCAATCGCGTGATTGTGGGGAATGTCTTGCAAACAGCCGGAAACCCATCTCTGATCAAGTGCTCGCCGGCGGTGTAACGCCGGAACCCTATTTGAAGTGAAGGAGCCGATAAAAAAAAGGAAACTTTTTCTCGCCTTAAAGGCTCATATCCCCTTTCTTGGCCGAGGAAAAGAAGCAGCTTTGCGAACCAAAAGATTGCCAGAGAACAGAGAGATCCACCAGTGTGGTATCAAAGGAAAGAAGAACAATTAAAAGAGAGAAAGAAACGAATCGAATTCTACTTCTCGATTATTTCAACATGGAAATCCAATTGAATAATTCACAGACAGCTTCTGAAAGGGGAAAAAATTGCTGCTTTGCAGCTAAAAATCGATTCCTCGTATACAAAATCCGAAACCATGGAGGAGGAAAAAAAAAATCAAAACTTTGAAGAAATCTAACTCTCATACCAGTAGTGGATACAAAAGCCCTATACAAAGGAGAGCCCCGCCGTGTCTGCCGCCGCCGGTGTTGAAGATCCCGTGGCTCCTCCCTGATCCCGCCGACTTTATCCCACCTATCAATCCCGGCGGCGAGGAGAGCCTCGTCGGGGGCGTGTCGCCCCCAGCCGCCCCCTCCGGCGCGGGGGCACCCTCCTCCGCAGGTGGTGGCGCGGTGGCGCCCTCCATCTCCCTTCCCCCACCGCCCGCCCCCGCGCCTGTATCTGAATCGCTGAAGATCTCCCTGGGCAGCAGCACCCTCGACACTGCGAAGACTGCTACGGGGTTCTGGTCAAACACCGTGCGTGTGATGGACGCCTGGCCGATGCCGGTGCCGATGGCGACGGAGCCGTTCACCCGGGTAATGTTGAGGGTGAAACGCCCCGCGCCGGTGTCCTCGGTTGCGAGGGTTGGCTGGACTGGGTTCACGATTGACTCGAGGGATCCCAGAGGATAGTACGAGTGGAGAACGTGGAATCGGAGCACCACCACTTTCCGATCCGCCGGAAGCGACTGGAGCCGCTCGGTAACTGGCAGCATCGCGAATGCCTCATCGGTGGGGACGAAGACCGTGATCCCCGCACCCCTCTCATCCGCCTCCAACTCCGACGCTACCCCCGACGCCGCAAGCATCGACGCTACAACGTTGAAATCCCGCCCTTCAACAAGTACCTGCGTGATGTTAAGCGGCGGCGGTGGGCGGCTCTCGGACGCCGCAAGGTTGAAGCCAAACGGCACCAAGAGACCGTCGACCGTGAAGACACTCACATTGTACGGAAAGGCCTCAACTTGGTTGAGAATGGTAGCATTGGAAGCAGAGAAAGGTGCAGGGGATCTGGCGGTGACCACGCCACCGGGGCCGCGGGTGAGGTTGACGTTGCCAAGGTTGGCGGCGGCGCGGCCAGTGGTCTGGTAGAGAGTGGTGACAAGCTTTCCAGCGGCAGGGATCCGACGGAGGTCCGGCCACGAGATGTATTCCAGCAGCACGTGGTACCGTACCACGTCGGCGATGTCAGCGGCGGACTGGACCGGATCCGACGAGTTGAGAAGGTAAGAATTGGGCACCGCTAGCAGCGTCACGGAAGACCGACCAACAAGGTCTCCGGCCACGCCGGTGGTCACCAGCAGCCGGGAAAAGCCGGACAGCTCCGGGTACCCGGCAAGCACCGCGGTGACGTTAATCCCCACCACCGCCGATGGCCAGACGAGTAACACCAGGAACGCAACAGGGGCAAAAAGGGTAATGTGGGAATGCTGCGAGAGAGGAGATGATGCCATTCCTCTCCACGAGAGAGAGAGAGAGAGAGAGAGAGAGAGAGAGTGAGTAGAGTAGAGAGAGAGAGAGGCCACTAGAGAGAGAGGCCACTAAAGGGGGGAAAGGATGGAGGTGATGATGATGTGAATAATGCAATTTTTCCTCTATTTTTCTAATGTACGAAATTTTTATGGTAGTGTTGGGGGTGTCGTTACCTTCGAGTTGACTCACCCCCGATCTCGTTTTTCCCCGCAAGTGTCGGTTAGATCTTAGATCACATCCATGGCTGTTCGGAGTAAGTTACTGGCCGGTGATTCTAAACTCGAGGCGAGAACAGCAGGAGTGCACCCTCGCGGATAGGAAACACAGGTGCCAGCGAATGTTCAGGTAACACGTGGTAGACCTTTAGATACACTTTCTTCTGGTCTGAAGCTGGGAAACTAGGCTGGATTTCCTGGAGATTAGGCTCGATCCAATTGGATCGAAATGGGTTCAACTTATAAAGAATTTTTTTAATTTTTATTATTAAGTGAGCCAAAAGGCTAGCAAAAGCATATAAGAGATTATATTAACACCCTATAGGGCCTATACCTATTACCTAAAGTAAAGCAGAGATGCCCACAGGCCGTAAGCCGAAGCCATCCAAGACACAATACCATCTGAGTCGATGCCAACCGCACCAAACTCCGGCCACTTTTCCGTCGATCCCACCGCTGCATCCCTTCTTACCACCGGCAAGCAAGACAACTACAGGCCTTCTCAAGCTATTCCTTAATTTATAGTGTTGGCCAATTAATTGGAAGATATATGGTAGAGTTGATCGCTTGATCTCTCCAGCTTCAGCTTGCTTTTGTTCCTATTATAAGTTCCTTGTCGTGATCAATGGCATCGAAGAGCAAGAGAGGAGGGTGTGGGTCCCACAATAGGGTCCCTTAATTATGGTCCCGTGACAGCTGAGCTGGCCTTGTCTTACGTCATCCATTATCTGTTCCGACGTCGACTGTTTCCCATTTCCCTCCCTCCCTCCCTGTACGGACATCATAGCTGAGACCCGAAACTAATAAACTTCTCGAAGTCTCTCTACTTTCAGATTCAGGACTTCGAGTCTTTAAAATGAGGTCCAAACGTGTGGGCACGGATTCGGGTGCGGTTAGAGTGGGGCCTAGTGGGGACAGCCACTCATGCAACCGGCATGTGACCCCACGAGGACAGCAAGTCAACAGCGGATTTCTCTTCTTCTCATCGTTGGAGTAGGATCGATCACAGCCCCCCGATGAATGATCCCCGGTCTTTTTTAAACTTCCAAGTTGCTTTGCTATGTGGATCTGGATTCCGATGCACTCGTCAACGTGTTGAAAATAAGATATCCATGGTCACGCGACACATGTCCTTTAATTGATAGTATGATACTTAGATTAGCCGATTAATAAATTCCTACCGATTCGATCATTTATACATTCAATCGGTAAACATATACCAATCGATTGATGTATTTCATTAATATTATTTTACAGATCAGTATCTCACTACCGATTCAAATACATGTGTAATATATATGTTATGATCCATGTACATAAATCACCATTCTTACCATATTTAACCGTGCGATGCAGTATAAGCATAAGATACTGTTTTGCGTATGAATCGTTGGAAAAGCGGGAATCAACGGAAAAGGAGAGGGTCGGGGGGCCTTCCCTCCCTCTTTTCAAGGCGAGCGTATCATGGCTTCCTAACCCTAATTTCCTACATTTTGCTTGGAAATCCGGATCGCATTGTTCACCAATTTGCAGCTTGATTTTCCAGGCTTCTCCTTCACCTCATAATAATCGATCTTTGTTCAGTGATAGGTGTGTTGCGTTGCATGCATGGCCCATGCAGCATGCTTGAGCTCCAGATTGCACGACGATGGGCATACGCATCATCACCACCCTGGCTGCATGTGGGGGCTGCTTCAGTTCCTTGATCTCCACCACCAGCACCTCCATATCAAGAAGATTCTTGCTCACCGGAGGAGTAACCACCGGCCGGATGGAGGACACGCCGGCCGTGAGTCGCCCCACCATTGATTAATGTTCTTATTTGGTCACCTGATCTCTCTTTAAAAAAAGCATCAATAGGTGTACTAGACTGTTCTATTGCGTTCACGAGTCATGGTTAAATCATCATTACTTGTTTCAGGAGTCAAACTTCCAAGGCGAAGGCCAAATTCTCCATCGACAGAGGAAGAGCTTGCTATTTTGGGTTCAGCTGCAAATTTCACCGTAAGTTTAATTGGAGTATTGCTGCATTCACAATGCCTTGAACATTTATTCCATATAATTTGGTTTATGTGTTGATTATAAGGTCTGAATTCTTTGGTTTGAATCATCTCAGGTGGAAGAGAAAGCCAATGCTGCAAGCAAAAGTTCCGGCAAGGCTCGCATGAGAACTCTAATCTCCAAGAAAAGATTGAAGGAATCGGATTCGAAGCCGAAAATTTCTCCTTTGGCATCTCGGTTACTGCGTACCATCTCCATCCATCATCTCCAGTGCAACGATTACGTTCTTCCTCATGATACAACTCCTCACAACAACCAGGCTTCGACACCAGTTAGGCTTACTTCATCACACGAGGCCAGTTCATCCACAAGCAGTGAAACCATGCCATTGCTGCATGCATCTCCAGACGTTCCAATCCTCCGAAACCAATGCAAACTTTGTGGGTCTGGAGATGCCAGAGATTTCCTGAATCCAAAACAGTTCGATGAACTTGGGAATCACTTCCTCAAGAACCAGCTGGTGCTAAGAGAGAAGCTAAACGAAGCAAAGATGATTCTTTTAAAGCTCAACAGTAGGAACGGCAGAGGAGATGCTGCAGTACAGAGCCAAGAAATGCTGGATATAATGGATTTACTGAACACAAACAGAGAGTTGTTTCTGGAAATTCTTCAGGATCCCACATTTCTTTCAGTTGATGATATAAGATTAGCCAGATCTGGTTCTTTCCCAGGACCAGAGTTTTCTCAAGTTGGCAGTAAGAAGACAATAGAATCTTTTGGAAGAACGAATTCAAAGATTAGAGAAGGTGGTGCTCTAAGAACAGAGGCAGTGAGTTTGGATAACAATGCTAGATCCAGTTCGAAAAAACAGAGGAATGATAGAACTGCTATGACTCGTTTTAAGGACATCAAAAGGAGGATAAAAGATATAATCAGAGAGAACAGGAAGGAGAGACATCGAATCTCCATGGATGGCGTTCTCCATAAGATCCCTTATGGCGATAAGGTATCTAAGGATGCCAAGAAAGAGGCACTAGTTTCTTTGGAGGGACCTCCATTAGAAAGACACGAAGGGGACTCATTAAAGAGTGAACATGGTAATGAGGTTGGAGCTGTTTCTTCTAAGATGCATGCAAGCAGAAGTATTAAGAGATCTCATTCTCTGATTGAATCCTTAGATAGGTACTCTCGTTTGCTTCAGACTATATCAAGTCGAGAATCTAAAAGTCACCCTGAGAGATGCAAGCTAATGACAGATGATTGTGATGTGAAAGACGTAAAATCAAGGAAGAGTTTGTCAAGAATTTTCTCTCTTCCCGAGCTAGATTCATATTTACGCGAAGAAGTAGAAAGTAAAAGATCCAATTCATCTTGGTCGCTGAAGATACTAAGCAGGAGCATTGCAGATGGAGATTTGGCATTTGACATCCAAAATTATGGGAAGCTGAATTCAGAAGGTACTATTGAGGAACATGGGATTGCAGTAGATTCTAGTGAATCCATAAATGGAGGTCTTATGGAGGCAGAGACAGCTAAACAGCAGGAGATCAGAATAGAAGATGACCACAGTGATGAACCAATGAAGCCAGGCGTAGTATTCCTTCTCGATTCACCGTCAAAAGCTCATTCGTTCACTACTCCAGGATTCTTGGAAGGTAAACCAGGGTTAAAGCCTAATTCTAACAAAAAAGTCATAGAAATAGCAAACTACTAGTCTAAGCTTCACATTTCACAGAACTTATAAGAGAAAAATGGAGTTTAAACATTGTGCATGTTGTGTTTTGATTGAGATAGTCTAAACTACAGCTCTTTAACAAGTGAGTTTTCTCATTCACCAATTGTGATAGGCTCAAAGCTGGAAGGCGAAGACATCCGTTCTGAGGATCTGGATCCTTCGAGTTCTCCACAGAGCCATTTGCAAGAAGATATTGATGCAGAATTCAACGATGTAACAATGCCAGAAGAACTCACAGATGATGATACTTTTGGCATTCAAGTGGATGAAAAGGATGCCGCTGAGTTCAACTACGTAAGAGACATCTTAAGGAAATCAGGATTTAGCAGTGAAGAGTACCTTCTCGGAGAATGGTACTCGCCCGAGCACCCGGTAGACCCTTTGCTGTTCGAAGAAACCGAAAGCGAATCCCCCCATGATTGTGACAGTGCAAGAGGCGAGTCTGAATCCGAACTGCCACTTGATCACCAGCTTCTGTTTGATCTGATCAACGAGGTTCTACTGGAGATTTATGATACATCCTTCAGTTACTGTCCATGGCTCTCTTGCTTTGGTTCTCGCATTAGACCACTGCCAGTTGGAGAGCATGTCCTCCAAGAGGTGTGGGCAAGCATCAGTTGGCATCTTAGTTCTCATCAGCAGGTGGATCAACCACTGGAATCGTTTGTTGCTAGAGATTTTGCCAAGAACCATGGATGGATGAACCTCCAGTATGAAGCCGAGAACGTCGGGCTGCAGCTTGAAGACCTGATTTTAGATGATCTGCTCGATGAAGCTGTTCTTCATTTGTGTGATCCAATCTAGAAACTGTGTACGTATAGTCCCATAGAGTGCATTGCAGCTGCATTTAGATCAGAAAATACAATCTAATATTTCTCCTCTTGGAAGACACATCTTAGAAGATAGAATTAGTATCGGATTTTAAAGACAACACCCAACATGGCAACATCCCACACCAGTTATTTAAGGGAAAAAAATAATTTACATGAAATAAGAGCTAAAAAAAATGATGCATAGCAGATCCAACGTATGTGCGAAAAGAACCATTATGCACAGATTCATACATTAGTGGGGGCCATCCCTACTCGAGGATGGCCCAGTGGCAACACTAAAAAACAAGATCAAAGGGCTTTGGCCTTTGCTGAACTTCTAAAGAATCTATCTGGATGTTAAATCGTGTCTTCTGTTCTGCGATGCTCTGAGGCATAATGGAAATATGGCAGGTTACTGCAATCTGATTCATCTCAAATATGAACTTCATGCACTTGCTTGGAAAACAGTAGCTTTAAGGAATCTTTCAGGATGTCCAATCAAATCGCGTCTTCTGATCTTGGCTGCTGTCAAGCGTATTATAGGCATGGCACCTCGCTGTGCTCTCATTCACTTCAAATATGAATCTCATGCCCCGGATCTGGACACAATACTTTCAAGTTAAAAAATCTAGCAGAAATAGTTTATGCACAGAGAAGTTGTTGCAGTTCCTACTATCAGAGGAAATAGAATTGTTGGTAGAGCCTCTTTCAGGTTGCTTCTTCAAATTATCAGTGATTAAAATCTGGAAATTTTGCAGCGACAAAAAAGCATGGGGAGGATCTTTTGGTGCTCAAAGGAACATCCGATTAATACCTCGATTAAGCAACAAGAGGTTAGATTGACACGTTTCCTTGGCAGCACTTCCCTGTTGTTGACAAAAATTGAGAATCTGCCCACGTTTAACATGGTGAACTGTCCATCTTCTTTCATCTTGATAATGGCCTACACAAGAAAACAGATGTAAACTGACCTTGTCCCATGGCAAGAAAGGCAAAACATGCCCTATTAACTAGAGAACATCCTTAATTACAAAAACTGAAGGTGAAGCCTAGCATATTGGAAACATTAAAACATTACAAGTCCTGAGCATGAGATACGGAATGAAAAAAATAACAGCACATTTCTCATATGCAACGATGCAGTATTCAGGCGGAAAAGCTATTAGAGACAATTGAAGTATGGTAAAGCTTTAGAGTGCACTCTAAAGCCAATGCTTGCAAAGCCTTTCTTTTATTTATAACCTTCTCCACCTATATCCTAATTTGCAATTGCCATAAAGTCTTTTCAAAATTCCAATTGGGTCCTGGTGATCCCGGGCTCATATAATGTTTCAAGAAAGGATCAAGCTTCAGGATAAGGATCCATAAAGTTGAGATCTTTCTTTAATTTTTAATTGAGCCTTTAACCATGGCTTAGAGTGGGAATTGCCATTACAACCACATAGTCCTCAAAGAGATTCGAACCCAATACCACCTCACACAGAAGGTTCTTAACCAAAGAGGTGCTAGGTTGCAAGCCACCCTCACACAAATCTGAGATCTTCAACAATATTTTTTTCGGAGTTCAGATCATCTAGCTGAGCCCCATCCTTGACATGTTGACCTCGATCCAGTGTGGCTAGCCATGAGGGATGAGGCCCAAGCCCCAAAATGATCTTTAGTAACATGGTGTAGCATACTATTGATTATGATAGAATTTGTTTTCAATTTTTCATAGGTTTGTGATCTGTATCGTATTTTAGGTAAATGGCATCAACAATCTATATTGCCTTATGGCTTACTTTGGTCATTACGAGATCCTAAAACTACACAATCTATAATCATCGCTTTCTTTTTTCCTGAACCAAACCAATGAAAGGCGATGCTTTGACCGCTAAAGAAAAAGTACCCTTTAAAGTGTTATATCTCCCCCCTGAAAAAAGTTGACTTGATAAACATCTTAAGATCTCAACAATAAGAAGCATTGCAGAAAAGCAGAAAAGCTGATTGGAGATTTTCTCGATAATCAGCATACAGAGCACATAGTGTAGGGAAAATATTCACCTGACGTCTTGAAACTTTGTTAGCCCTCCCCTCTCTTCCCAAGTCAATGTCAACATCTACATCTTCTGTTGCCCTACCAAGTAACACCTGCATTTCAAAAACGTTCGATTCCCGATGGTCAATTTTCAAGATGCTGATGAATGGAATTAAGATACCTTAAGAAATCAAAACTGCCAAAGGAGAACAAAAGGAGATTATGAGCATGCTTTACAACTTAACCATGACTACATGAAACAAAGCTCTAAAAGGTGCATCGCTGCTTCATTGACATTACTTGAATCCTGCCAAATGCATCGCGCATCTTTTATCTCAATTGCAAAAAATAGCAAAACAATGCTGCTTGCAGAATTCCTGTTGCAGTAAATAGGCGATAGTCTATAGATTGCTTCACTAGATCCTAATAGTCCTGCCAGTGAACTTCCACAATAAGTCCATTTATCATTTGAAAATCCAGCAAGTGACCAGAGCTCAAGATTTTCAAATCCAATAGAAATGAGATTGATAACTCAATGCACATACAACTGAAACTCATGAGCATAGGTTGAATCTAGAAGTCAAGATTCCTAGAGATCTAAACCGTGATATTCCACTAAGAAGATCGAGTTCTCTTAATTATATCTCACGGTAGTCAAGGGTACAATGGAAACTGTTGTTTTATTTGATTAACTTATCAGAGAATGTGCTTTAACTTCTCTTTGTCCTCTACTAGTAAATGCACGTGCAAGGCACATCACATGGAAAGAGAGGCTGATGGACAGGACTTTTTTGACAATAAAAAAACTATTAGCTTTTCACAAAATCCATGATGCCTTATATTATCTCTATAAAGCATTTAATGCCACTTGCTACAGTTTCCACCAAGGGGACATTCAAAGGCACACCTCACCACTTTACAGTACGATAGATATGTTACCCCAGGAGCAAGTTCTACATCTCTAACTAGTCATTGCTTTCTCGTTATTGTGGTCTTTTACACAGTCAGAGGAACTCTATAGGCAGTTCCTTATGGGCAACTTTGGCATAAGGAAGTGACATGGCAGATCTTTTAAGCCGCCATTAAGCCTTTTGAACTTTTGTAGCAAGTTGCTTTGTTCCTATGACGACGCTTTTATCTGATACACTAATCTCTGAAGTTCTTCTAACCATTTCTAAACAAGGAGTAGAACAAGAAATGGCAGGAGAAGAAACATATAGCAATGAACGACCGAAATAAAAAGCAGGTTATAAATAGTCATCTTTAGGTAACTATAAATGTAAGTTCTTCCACTTAAGTTTGGAACAAATAAGCACAGCACTCTAAATGGATACACTAGAATACCAAATGAAGAGTTCATCTTTGTAGGGCAAAACTGAAAGTGCGTAAGAAAAACCATGTGGTCAAAATTCCTTCAATAAGTACCTTAGGAGTCTTAATATAATACTTCAAATGGCGGCCATACAGAACTGCAAAAGCTCCACGAGAGGACATAGCCCTATGCATGTAAGAGCGTGCACCTTGTTCTAATCTTACAGTTGCCTTCTTAGAATCCAAACCCTGATACCTTGAAACTAATAGCAACAAAAAAAGTATTTGGTGGATTCAGCAAAGCATGTCACTTCTAGAATTTTATGCATCCATATCACTCTATCTCAATAATGAATAATATACTATGAACAAACATATAAGCACAACATATCAGGCAGATAAACAACTCACACAAACTAAACAGCAGAGAGCAAGATACAATCCTGGACATTGCCATATAACCCCCAAGGTAGCAAAAAGTTTATCCTTCCAATGCCACTAAAAACAGGAAGTAATCGTGTTCTACTGCCCACTTAAAACAGGAGTAACTAGGTTAAAAGCCACTTTATCCTTCCTAAGAATCCACAAAATATCTGCTTAAATGTTGATAAGCAAACCAGGCCAGTAATCATCTCTGATTTAAAAAGGAAGGATAAAGAATCATTGGATTTAACCTTTTCCTCATGATGAAAATTAGAGATCCTAGAAAACTAATTGTTCTATCCTTTTTCTTTCCGAGAGGGTGCCCCTAGGTTGAAAGCATATAAAAGAGATTTAATGCATCCATCTTATGGCTACATCCTTCCACCCTGCACTGCAGCTAACCAACAACCAACCAAAACAGATATGCAAATGATGAATGGGAAATAAGGGAAGAAGACATTCCCTCAAAAAGACTAGAAAGCGTGTAAGTATTACCTTCTTTGTGGAGAAGAGATGTTTCCTGATCATATGGACCAAGGTCCATTTCAAGTATCTGAAAGATTATGTACACAAAATAGTTGCATCAGCCTAATGAAGCAACTCCAGCCAGTTCACAGGAAAACAATCATGAGCAAACATACCTACAACAGTGTATCATAAATTCTCACTGGACGTGACTTTGGATCTATAAATTTGAGTGTTGGAGAAAAACTTTTTATTCAATTTTCCAAAATCAATAATAAACTTCTGAGAAGTAAAGCCGTCAGGCTCGGGGAAAAAAAAGCACATCATGGGCACAAATGAATCAGATATATCTATTCTAGACACCAAACTAACAGTAGTTTATCAATTTATATTCTGGGGATTATTCTCCTTTATTGCTAAAGGTGGTCATGAGAAAGGCCCAAGAGACTTAAAACTTCTGCATCCACAATTATGAGCACGTGCGAGTTGAAATTGGTCAAGCTATATGATAAAACTTACCATTGCCTCAATGTCTGAGTAGTTAGGTACATCGCCTTCGCTGTCAGATAATTGCTTTTCCTGATCTGATGCAGCAACTGCAACTGAATCCGGAAACAACATTTCTGCAGAAGCCAGTTCAGCACATGAGCCAATACGCTGCCGTCGTGTAAATTTAATGTCTGTTTCCTGTTGACAACCATCTGCTACGTCAAGCAATGTGTTGGCATAACCACACCTTTGAACCGGCCTCTCCGACAATGATCTGTTAGTCCCATGTATGCCATGATCTACAGATTCTACACTCTTTGCAGCAATTTGGCCCGAGTTCAGGGCAAAGCTTGCACCAGCTATGCTGTCAGACTTCAAAGGCCCATCAGAGGAGTGGATTGAAGTGCAATTCAGGGACACCAATGATCCTGCCTTCAAAGAACATTCAATGATTTCTGCACTAGCTACTTGTTCCTCTTTTACTACCCTTCGCTCACCTAAACTAGCCTTCCCATCAGCAAATAACGTAGAAGTGCGGAAGGATGGCCCAGGACTATTCATAAAACTTTGCTCCAAATCATAGGAGCTAAATGGTGGAGGCAACTCAGAAGATGGAAAGAGATGATCATTGTCTGGGATCTCAGTGTCCTCTGTATTTATAACGCAAAGCACAAAACCTTCAAGAGGATCAATAATACGACATTCCTCTGCAACAGTAGACACAATGTTATCAGAAACGTGAATATTCTGCTGGTGATCGTTGCTGGAAAATATTTGATCTTGGGGATCGTTGGGTTCATAGGGGAGCGCAAAATCAGAATTGAGAGGGAGAGGGTCAATATTCAAAGCTTCTGATGTGCTAGAACAACCAGCATTGGATACATTGTTTTGATGGGTGTCACTGGGAGAGTTCAACAAAATGGAGTTTAGACCTTCAAGGCAGGACGTATCAGCAATGTCCTTCTCATTTACATGGATAAGAAAAAGCTCATCATCAAAAGAAAAATCCATGAATTCAGTCTCAGAGATAATTGCTGGGCTGTTAAAATCATCATTCAACTTTATTCCTGAGTTGCCAACATCACATCCTGGTGAATCAACTGTCTTAATATCCTTGGTACTGAGCAGCAAACAAGCCCTTTCTCCCTGAATATTGCCATCAAAGTGCTCCTCTATTTGCATACTTGGCACGGAACTACCTTCAGTGGTTCTCCAAATAGGCGGGGCTGGGTTTGGAGAGGTATGCGAAAGCTGATGGAATGAAGTGGTACATTCTGGAACCTGTGACACAAAGTTATGGTTCCCCACGAATCCAGAGCAAAGCATCTCATGGTTATCATCGGTTTCATACTTGTCACTCTTATCCAATGACTGCGCTGGCCTGAGTTCCTGGACATCTGAGCTTGCATTTAGGGAAACTAGATTCTCTTCATGGATTGAATGTATATCATTTCCCTGCTCAAAAGGCTGATCTGCATTTTCCTGTCCTGAAGTGTCGACTGCCTGCACAATGTTTTCCTCATACCCCAATGTAGACTCCTTATCCACAACTGCATCTTGAAGACCATCTTCAATTGAATCGAAATGTCCCATGTGAAGATCATTAACAGCAACAGTGCCACTGGAAGAAGCAGAATCACCATTCGGCCTTTCAGGCAAGGCATGATATCCATTATCATAGTCTGCTTCTGGATGTCCATAATGGTGGTCCATAGTTGCTCCGAAAGCAGAATCAGTAGCAGGAGGATAATTAGCAGCCGGATATCTGAAGTGAGACTTTGAATTCTTCCTAGATGTGACGAAATTGGGGTTACAATTATGTGAACGACGGGGCAGAAGACGTACACCAGCTGAAGTACGAGGCTCATTGCAAATTCTCTTCCTCATGGAGTAGTAAAGGCTCTGCACACTGTCCCTTCTCCTTTTCCCGAATAAATATTCCTTTCCTCTGGAACTGCAGGTTCGGTTTCCTTTGGAATAATTTGGAAGAGAAGACTCAATCTCCATCTCAATTATCCGGGCAGACACCTCCGTCGATGTATCCAAGTCATAGAGAAGCGCATGCCAACGGTCTTGCAGTTCTTGAAAGCTAAATCGACGTGAGAACTGGACAGCTCCTTTGGCCAATGACTCCAAGGAAGCTCCCGCCTGCCACATTACGCATTGAAGGATGAAACAAATATTGCCGATAAATTCAAATACGTGCCACGATCTAGGAAATAATAAATAAACTCCACTTCGGACGAGACTTTCTTAAGCAACTTGGAACAAGGGAAAGCATATCAATCACCGAAGATATAAAAATCTATGAACTGGTTGATAAAAATTTAAAGAACGTCTAAATCAATGGACCAAGCTTTGATCCAGAATAGCCGATGCCATAATATCGACACAGATCTCAACTCTAACAAGGGAAAGCATATCAATCACCTCGACCGCGTTCTTCAGGAGGAGATCGTCCTCCGGTATCCACTTCAACGTTAAAGAGGTGGGAGCGCCCATCTCCAGGGAATTCCCCGACGCTAGGGGTTTTGGGGGTTTTAGCCGATTTCTCCACCACTGCTACATAGAAATCAAGAAGAAGAAGCCGACCTCTACTCGGAGTCGGCGAAACCCCTACGCCTACCGGACCAATGCGTGCATATACCCAAAATCGGACCCGATCCGACCAAGAATTTTGAGTCCGTGGGTTTGGCGGCTTATGGGTGAATCAATCCGACCGAACCGAACCCGATTCATACAGAATTCATTAGGGTCTGTTTGACGCCCCAGATCCTGTGAATCTGTGAGATCCGGGGACGCACGGATTCCAATTTATGGGATACACGCGTTTGGATCCCGTGACGGATTCCAAAATCAGGATTTGCCTTGGACGGATCCCAATTTCGACAGGTACCGCACGCCAAACGCACTCTAAGGGTGCGTTTGATGCGCATCCCGCACGGAATCCGACGACGGTATCCACAGGAGCGGAGCAGATACCGCGAACACCGATTTTAGTATCTGCCGTTGGCCGGTGCGCCAAACAGGCCCTAAACCAATATGAGTTTGATTAGTTTAGACCATAAATTGTAACCGGAATTTGAATTAGGTTAGGGATTCGTACATATTAAATACAATTCTTCGACAGCCCTTGAGTAGCTCAATTAGGTTAGGGAAACACCATGCTTCATGTTATTGTGTTCTCCTTTTGACCTGGATTAAGTGTAAAGAGTAAAGACACTGAATCAAATGAACAATCTTAGCCAAAAAATGCCTATTTTAAAACCTGTTAGACTCCTTGAGCGTTTGAAAAGTTCAAAGCTCTCAGGAAGAGATGGATTACATGAAATATAAGAATAATCACTGATTTGCAAAAACCTGAAAAGGGCTTGAACACTCAGAAATACAAGTGAAGCCCCAAATAATTGAATGTTTCTTTTTTGCTCAAGTATTTTCGTGGTTGTGTGTGTGCCTCTCTTTACAAAACATTTGTATACGATGAGAAAGCTTGGATCATATACAAGCACTCTGCCGAAAAAACTGAGGGTGCAAAATGAAACTGATGCAGTCCTTCACAGATTGTTAGATGTCATGGCTGGAAATTGCAAGCCCAACCTCTGTCAGCACCCAAGGCAATCCTAGGAATAAATATTCCCCCTCATCTCTTCTCAAATATACAAGAGGGAGCGACTACCCGGGTGGAAAAGAATTGCTGCGATGTCTTGTGCTGGAACAGCCCTTCACCAGATGCCAATCAAAGAATCAATGACCCCACCAATGCAAATCAGAATGACTTGCTGAATTAGGGTTGAAACAAACAGGCAACAAAATCTCCTTAGGTTTAAATCATCAAATTGGAACAGATCTTGAAACTTCTGATCTATTTGATCGGCACATGCAGTCTGGGCACGGATAGGTGTAAATTGAATCATTCGGTCTTTTAATCTCTACCCCCTTGGCATCGCTATGGACTCGCATGTTCAACAGTTGACGTTTAAAGGCCTTCCAGCTGTTCACAAAGAAGAAGCCAATCAGACCATTCACCAAGTTACAAGGATCGCCATTAAAAATCATTGAAGAAACCAACTCAAAATTGACCGATATAGCACTAAAATGAAATAATCGATTAAAGAAGCACATGACCTAGTATCAAATGATAAGAATGACCACTCAGAGTCTGTTAATGGTACATACCCTATGTTTAGATTGTCAAACAATAATGCCAGCTTTCTTTTATCAGGCTTGATAGTCTTGGCATGCCCACCATATAAGTACCTTCTGTGGCCAATTAGAAAATGAGGGAAGTTTCCACCCTGAGTTGTCACAAATACTTCACTGTGGAGACATACGCCATAGTCTATAGCTGCCATCCTGGAGGAATAGTTCTGAAAGCAACTTATGTTATGACTAACAATTGCAATTGCAACAAACAGGAAAGGAAAAAACTACCATGTAAGTATGACCTTAAATGGAGCGAGTTCTTCAGCTGAAGCCAATGCCTCTTTAGTCTGTAACAGGGGAAACATCTCCAGGAGTGGACCCATGTTCTTCTCTGCCTTGTAGATTTTTCCAGAAGCCAAATATATTGCTGTATTGTTACTGAATCCCATTCCTCGGAGCATCAAGCCAACCTGCGGAAAGTGAATGCCGGCAGTGTGGTGTGGGTCTTTGACACATGATAAAGCAAAGGGAAATGGAACTACTCAATAAAGGCAGAGTCGCATAAGAGGTCAATTTCAGGTCAAAAACCAGTAAGAGATGGAACAATATCTGACAACAATATCGAGATGGAATTCATTACATGAAAGGCAGATAACAAGATTATTTGGGTCAAGGCAAGAGATGACCAAGACAACTAACAATTCGGCACAATGGAAGGCAGTTAATGCAAGCCAGGATTTTCTAAGACCACTCCTTTGGGATTGCAGGAAATAACTTAGCCTACTTGTATTGAATCGGGGCACGTTACTTCCTGGCTATAGTGATATAGCAAAAGCCTATGACTAATGCCAATAAAACACTATACAATGTAAGCTACAGATAAGATAATGATATGGCTAGTTTGCAAATGAATAGAGTTATAGCCAAAAAGTTGAGTTTAGTCAATTAATGCTTTTTAATGGCAAAAAGGAACAGCCAGAAGATCAAGGAACTTTGTGTGAAAGAAAACGCATTGATCCATTCTGGAGGAAGAAGAAATGATTGCCTTGGTCTGAATAGTCATGTTGGAGAGGATACTAAAAATTGCTATAATAGATTACACTTGACAAATGGATACAAGCATTAAACCAAAAGCTCTAGAAATGCAATTTGTTTGGACCCGGGTGAAATGGGCAAGGGGCTGTTTTTTCCATTATTTGTGAAGGGGAGAAGCCCATACCTCCAGGGGTGTAAGGGGGCATTTTCCATTTATTCTGATTAGACCTGGCCGTATAACACGACCAGGCTTAGTAAATTTTCCTCTCCATCCTTTTTCTCGTGCAGCATCCATTTCCTGCTTCTCTTGCTCCCCACCATCAAATGAACAGCATGAGAAGGCGACCATATCCTAGAAGGCAAAAAAAAGAAAGAACAAACTTTACTACTGTACCCTATACTGTGCAGTCAAGTTCCACTATTCAAACAAAGGAAATTACAAAGTTGACCAAAAACTTTGGAAAAACTAACCTCTTCAAATCGGAGATGCACCGAGATATACTTGCCATTACTATCAATACTACGCTCCTTCATTCTAGAAACCAACTTGTCAACCAAAGTTGATATAGGTTCTGAAAACCTTAAGGCCTCAAAATTTGCCAAGCATCTAAGACGTTGCACTGCAGGCGGGGCATCAAATGATAACCGATTTGCAAAAGGAGAAATCCTTATAAGCCTGAATAGTCAATTATGGAAAAAGAAAAGATTTGTGAAGTTGCTATGAAACCATAAGTCGAGAAAAACAAGCATATATGAATTGAAAAGATATGAGTGCATATACAGATTGCCTTCAAATACAACATTGATTAAGATTTTGTGACTATCAAAATATGTTATCATAAGTCAAAATTCTAATCAACTTTTATGAAATGTAGAGCTCTATAAATTTCAATTGAGCCCGACCGTAAAAAACACATCCCAGATCTAAAAACAAAATTTCAGTGAATTGCAGTCAATGTATACAAGATAACAGTGAAAGAAATGATAGATTAAGAGGTTCATTCTGCTTACTTCTCTTCAATTAACTTTGGGAGGACAGAGTTCTTGTAGAACCCAATAGAAGTCCAAGCTTTTATCTTGAAGTTGTAAACGTTGCTCATATTGTGGCCAAATCGTTCCATGATGAAATCAGGCACCTTATTGACCACTCGCACATCATTTTTCAAACTGGAAATGAAGTGATCCTCATCATAGATATCCTTAAATTTGCTGTAACATTAATGGAAAAGGTTATATGTCAATTATATTTCGAGGATCCTAATTTAAAATTAACGATCACAAATACAATTGCAGAAAGCAAAATGTCAGTAAAAACTAAAAAGAACTCAGATGGAAATATCAGATAGATGGGAATGAATTGCTCATCCCAAGAAACTAAATGGTAGGTATTATCTTTTTCACCATGGAAATCTCAAGCAATCAATGAGTGCATGCATAACAATGGAAGCCGAGTGCCTAAAAACATACTAGCATCAACTTATCTACATGATTTATTCATTTAAGTAATCATCTGCATATTCGTAACCTAATCACATAGACAACAAGAACCCCTAGTAGGGGTGAGCTATAATTAACAATGTCAATTGGGAAGTTCTAGGCTACTTACAAAGTTGGAGAATGAAGCATAAACTTAAAACACTCAACTAGACTACATAGAATAAAATTTACTCGGTGATGTGTAGGAGATGCTAGTTTATGCTTCATGGCTATCGCAGCCAAGAATCACGTAATTTATGATAGAACTTTAGGCAATATAAAATGAATTAGCATAGTCCAAAAACTGTTTGCTTGAAAAATATCGCAGTTGATTAACGAAGAGATAACTAGAAAAAGAAAGGCTTGGCTCGGATGGTTTTGGGGATCAGACAAATATTTTTCTAACATAAGTGGAAAATATGGGCAGAACTGTAAATACACAACTCTGTAAGCCCAACAAACGACAACCACCACTGCTCTGTGCCTGGTTAATACACCAAATTTAAGGAAAAGAATTGAAATGGCCTTTCATTAGCCATCGGCTTCACATCAACACAATATCACATGTAGAGAAATCATTGGTTTTTCTCCTTTTTGGGAGCTCTTTTATTATTGTTCATTATAGAACATATTGCCAGAATAATCAAAGTGGTTCTGCAGCAAGTGAGTCTTCAAGGTGAAAACTGTAGCTCAAATGCCACTAAAACCGAAAAAGAAATTGGTGACAATAATACAACTTATACTTCAAAAACAACTATCTACAATATGTTGAACATAGTTTAAATAGCAGAAATGGTAAGGCTCGAGTAGAAATATACAATGATTCCTTAAACCAGGCTATCAATGTGGTAATACAATATTGATGATGCCAAGGTGGAGTCAAGGGTAAGAACCTGGGATCTCTCCAAATGCTGTGGTAATGGAAATTTGGTATAACGAGGGTTGCGTTCAGATATCCTGCGACTGCGACTGCATTGCATATCTGTTAAGTGTAAAACAACAATGAGAAAAATATCAGTCCCTTGTTTTGATAAGATCATGCAGGAATGTCATGGAAACCACAGCACTAAACAAAAAAAAAGATCAAGGAAGAAGAGGAACAACCGAACCCCTTTGTTGATTCAAGCCACCATTTGCCTCAACATATATGTAGCCATTTGACTCGTGCAGTTCTGAAAAAGTAAGATACTTATCCTATTAATTCAATTCTACGCAAGCTGAAACTAATAGTAACAGCTACACAAGAAAATTTGAAAGCAAAACAATCAGCAGGAAATAAAAAACACATACTACGTTGAAATATAAAGAAATCATAGATTCTTGTACTTGAATCATTTGACTAATTAAGGTACAACTCTGAAAAAGCTCAAAAAATGATGTGAAAAGCCCTGATCTATGTGAAGGTACCAATAGAAACGTACAGTTAAGAGAATTCATGAATTAGGAGAGATGTCATACCATCCGTAGAAATGTTTATACAAGGCCTCCACACACCACCTTTATAAGAGTGTCTCCACACAGTTGCTAACTACAACAAAAAATCAAAAGCTTAAGATATACACAGATATTTAGTAATGGAAAGCACTAATTACCTCCAACATACGTGAGTAAGATAAGAGAACAAACACATCTCCTCTCGTAGTAACGAAAGTACTTATGATGTAAAGAACTTTGTAATATGCATATTCAAGGATGATACAGATGTTAAGATGAATTAATTAATTAACACAAAATGGGAGACAAAATTGTAGCTAATAAAGAAGATCAACTGTAAATTGGAGCTAAGAATACAAAATACATAACCGGACAGAAGACCAAGAGACAAAGAGAAATACTTCATCTGTGGCCTTGTAAGGATATAGCCAGTCTTCTAACGATGTAAACCCTCAATGACACAAAACTATTTTATTCAGGAAAAATGTAAACCATAAAATCTAACAAACCCTAAAAAGAACCAGAAACAATGAGTTTCAACTATATAAGATAAGCCACAAATCTAACTCAATATCTGAAATGCAATCGTTCATTGGAATATAGAACTTTGTTCTCTAGCTGTCACATCATATATGAATAAAATATCATATATGGACGTTCTAGTAAAACACATTCTTGAGACTAAAGAATAGCTTCATGAATTGAATTCCCTATATGTGAACCGCCACAAAATCCTTATTACGCAACAGAACAACTGCCTCAATGATCTTTTGATTGAAATTGAACAAGAATATAGACGTGCACTAGCTACATTGTCATTCAATAACAGAGGCCAAATCATTTCAGGTCCAGAGTAGCAGATCGACCAAGTGGTCGTACCAACAGCCTTTTGATCTCAATTTGCTAATATCCTCAAGAACATGATTAGATATATGATCCTTATCGTCCGCACAGGCAGATTTACCAATACGCAATAAGATCACTTCAGAGTAAATTTTGTTCTTCCTAATTGAGAAACATCAAGTGCACAAGGAAGCACGACGGCTTCAAGATCGGAAAGAAATCAACAGGGTTTAAAAATTGGGAACTTAAGGCTAACCGCATCGGAGGAGTTTTCAGCTTCCATATCGGGGCGGAAGCGCCGGTAGAGTTGGGGGCTGCGGTAGACGGAGCCCGGAGCTGGCCGGGAGATGATGCTGGGGACGCTGTCGAGGGACACCGTCCCCATGTAGAACAGCATCCCCGCCACGTACAGCAGCGGCGCGAACAAGAAGATCCCTTGCCGCCTCAGCACTACGGACATCACCGTCCACGCCGCTCTCTGCACCAGACCCCGAGCTCCCCCTCCCGCGCCCTTCCCCCATCCTCCCACCCCCTTCGCTCCCTTCCTCCCCGTCCTGGGCGACCGCCGAGGCGATCCCGGCGGTGACGGCGTCCCCCCGCCGCTGCTCCCCAGACGGTTGTACTTGTGATGCGGCATCGCCGCCGCCGCCGATCCCAACGAAGCAAAGCGATGCCGATGGTTTACGAGAAAGACGCCGCCTTCATGTCCTCCTCCCTTCCTCTATCTTCTATGGCTTGCTCACCCTTCTCTGGTTTCTCTTGGAAGCTGGGAAAGCGAGGCCTGCGAGAGGGACGGGGAGAGGAAGGTAAGCCGACCGGGAGAAGGTGATGAGACCGTGAGGCACGTGCGTAGGGAGAGACCTCGGTTTGACCGACTCGACGGCTGTCCGGTATCGCAAACGGGGTTCTCGGAAGTCGGACCTCAGGCTTGGAGTCGATACGAAAAAGACATAGCCGTTAGAGGCTTCAGGACGAATCCTGGCCGTTGATCCCTTCGGATCCCAAATCTCAATCTCGTACCCGAATCCGGGTCTTCCCATGAAAGTTTGTGGGCCAAATTACACTTTAATATTCTATAATTTCAGGTATTGGCATTTTAGTACCCTCACCTTTCAAAATCACATAACACTACCCTATAGTTTCAAAACCTGACAACTTAGTCCGAGCTGTCAAATGGCGTTAGGCTGAATCACTGCAAACCGATCAGCTTATTTTGACTGGTTTTTTTTCAATTTTACTGGTTTTAGTTGACGTAAGAAGAGAGAGATATATATATATGGGGGGGGGGGGGGGGGGGAGAGAGAGAGAGAGAGAGAGAGAGATGAGAGGGAGAGAGAGAGCACCCGCCGGTGAGCCATTCTTCCCGAGGCCGACACTGTCGCCAGAGGCGAGCCCTGCTGGGAGGGGGGACCTCGTCCGGATTGATGTTGACCTCCGACAGCTCGGCCTTGTCCACTGATGCCAGCTTGGAGAAATGCGGGCACCCGTCGGGGACACGGCGGCTTGCTTGTGGACCTCGGCTGCGGTGTAGAAGGGGTTGGCGGTGGTGGAGATAGCGTCGAGGTAGGACGCATCGAGGAAGGTGAAGACGAACTCAGTGAAGACGATCTGGTGGCATCCCGATGGTGTGCGTCGTTGCGAGGTCATGCGGGGTCTTTCGCAACGGCGACGCATGCGGCGGAGACTAGCATCGTAGGGGGAGCCGGCCATGAGAAGCTCCATGACGTAACCAGGGCCTCCGGGGGTGTCCCGATGGTCCACTTTCTCGCTGACGTCCGTCTCCGCGAGCTAATATCCATGGAGATGGCCACCATGATTCCGAAGGCAACACCTCCTCCACCTCCCGCCTCGTCGGCGATTGCGGCGGTGGAAACAAAGCTTATCTCCACCAAGAAGGGAGCGTCGGCAGGCTGGTCGAAGCAGTCGATAGGGAGCTCTGTTTTATAGAAAGAAAATGCTCTGCTTTATCCATCACATGGCCAGCGTCCGCTCCAATGTGTGGTGGTAGAGGAGGCCAGGGGACGAGAAGAGAAGATGGAGGGCGCGTTGGTCGGAGCGGCCGACGGGGAGCAACGCGAAGCGGATGGGCACAAAGGCATCGTAGGTGTGGTTGACGAGGCCGTCTTGATGTCTTTGTGATATATTGCCAACTGAGCGGTAGCCGCTTCCGACGGTTGCTGAGAGACGCCAGCGGCGACGACGACACAAAGATGTGGTCGGCGAGGTTGCCGTCGGGCATGTAGTCGTAGATGAGGTATCTATGAGGACCATCTTCGCCGCTGTAAGTGTCGTCGGTAATGCAGCAGCCGCGGAGGGGAGGAGGCTCCGGTGGCCGATGTTTCCCACGCCACACATTGCTTCTATCTCACCGTCCTCTACGCCGCCTGCGTCTCTAACATCCTCATCGGGGAGACCAGGAGTTCCGCAATGAGGTCCTCCTTGACGGCAGCCGCATTGCCGTCAAGCGCGTCTTCGAGGCCGGCTTCGAGGGAGACCAGGAGTTCCGCAATGAGGTCGAGATCATCAGGACCCTCCGCCACCGGAACCTCCTCCCCTCCGCGGCTGCTACATCACCGACGACACTTACAACGGCGAAGATGGTCTGTTGCAGGCGGACTGTTGGACGCCGGACCTCCCTCAACCCCCGGCGGGTGCTCTCTCCCTGTGAGAACCTGCCCCTCCATCCCTGTGGCTTGTTGTTTGCCCCAAGGGCAATTTGGGAAATTGCGCCTTGGTGGTCGTTTCACACTGGCTGTGCACACACAGACCTTGGTTGATACTTGTTTTTGCTTAGAAAGGTTGGGTGGACCCTGGTTCGGTAGTCCTGGGCTTGGGCTTGTGTCTCGGCCCAAGGTTTCCGTTTTGGGCAAGGGAGATCGATCTCCATGGGGGTGAAGATCGATCTCTCTGTGCCTAGTGGTCGCCGTTCTGGGCGAGGAAGATCGATCTCCATGTCCATGAAGATCGATCTCCCTGTGCTTGGAAGTCTCTGTCGGTGGCTTTCGAAGGACGGCCACCGCGGTGGCCGTCGCTTCCCCTGTCAGGGGAGGGAAGACTTTCCCTCCCCTCCCCCAGCTTTTCCCCGCTTTAGCCGGCTTTCCCTCGGCCTTACCCGCCCCTTCCCCCTTCCTTCCTTCCCCCTCTTCTCTTCTTCTTCCTCGCGGCTCTGCTTTCCCCTGTTCCGGCTGAGAGCTTTCGCTCGCCGTTCTTCCTCCTCCGGCCACCTCTCCGGGAGCTTGAAGGCTCGTTGGGTTCGTGGCAAGGCGAGGAAGGTCCTGGGGTAGGACTTGTGGATCGAAGCTGCGTTGAAGAGGTAGGGTTCTTCTTCTAAAACTCCGGCTGTTTGAGGGTTTTGAATCCGGGTTTTGTTTTGCTTAGACCTCCTTGTGGAGTTGTTCCTTCTCGGTTTTGAAGCCTTGAGAAGCTTCGTGGCACTGAGATTTGCCAGCCCACCTAGTTTGGTGAGGTTTGGCGGCGGTTTCCGACGGTGTTCCTCGCCGTCCGGCCGCCGGCGCGACCCAATCATGATCGATCTCTTGGGAGGAGATCGATCTTGGTCGGGGTGGCCCAGCCTGCCCGAGCGAGAGCGATCTCCCTAGGAGGGAGATCGATCTCTTGGCGGCTGGTGCCTGTGCGGTTTGCGTCCACGTCACCTACAAGATCGATCTTCATATGGGTGGAGATCGATCTCGTGGGGGTGACCAGGACGGGTGCTTCTAGCCTCGAGGAAGATCGATCTCCATGCTATAGGAGATCGATCTCCTTCAGTGCAGAGAGGGTTTTACTTGCTTTAAGTGCTGTTTTGCCCGCGGGGCTTCGCATGCAAGTATTTTTACGGTTTTGCCCTCGGGGCTTATCCTGTAATGAGTTATGCACGAATGCTTACCGCCTTGTGGTTGAACCGAGAGAGTGATGCATCTCGGGTTGTGTAGAATAAATGGGCTGACAGTATGCCCTTACCGCTTTGTGGTGAACCGGGGGAGTCATGACCCTCGGGAGTGTTTAGTATAAATGGGCCGAAGGTGTGCCCTTGTGGTGTTGGTTGTTTACAGCTTTATCATATCTATCCTGCCCTGTTTTCCTGTGCATTAGGCATGCTAGGGTAGGTTGGGTGGGTGTTGACTCTGCTGCTTAGAGTACCGAGTGATGGTAGTCTTAACCTCGGTTGTTCCGCCAAGTGCGGGAATCCCGCTTGGAGAAGGGGGTCCTACTGGTTGCGTCGTGTCCACCCTGTGTCAGGGAATGTCGGAGTTGCCCACCCCTGAGCAGTGGCGTTATCGGAGATACGCACCTAGGACAGGAACCCTTCGGGTTATTGATGGGATTGTGGGATCCTTGGCAAGCCTCGGTACTTGGCATCAGAGGGTGTCCGGTTGCTTTACCCTTGTTTGTGGGAGTTGTAGAGTAGGACCCTGCTGAGCTGTTGCTCATGCCTACATGGACTGTGTTTGTTGCAGGTGCAGGTGGCCGCTCTGTCCCAGTGTTACCCCCTCGGTCGTCTCGAGGCAGCGCTCCGGATCCTGACCATGTCTGAGGGTCAGGATGGGTTCGTCTGTGCGTTCGCGGAGACCCCGGTGGGTGTTGTGGTTTCCTTTTGGGGATTGTGATCCCTTGTAACTGTTGTACTAAACCCTGTTAACTTTTTATTGCTGGTTTGCAATAAATGTTAATAGTTGTTTAGTTAGCTTGCTTCCGCTCTTTCTCTGTGTCGTCCAGCTGTTTCCGCCAGCTGGGCTTTAGTCTCAACTGTTTCCGCCAGTTGAGGCTGTGGTCGTAGGTTTCTCCCCCTCGCGCCCCCGGCCCGGTTGCGCCCTGCGGGTCGGGGCGCGACACTCCCTCCCTCCCATATCTCTCTCTCTCTCTTCCCACGTCGGCTAAGTATACCAAAATCAGTCAAAAATGGAGAAAAGCGGTCAAAATAAGCACAGTGACCGGTTTGTCGTGACTCAACCTAACGGCGTTTGACGGCTTGGACTAAGTTGCCAGGTTTTGAAACTATAGGGTAGTGTTATGTGATTTTGAAAGATGAGGGTACTAAAATGTCAATACCTGAAACTACAGGATATCAAAGTGTAATTTGACCAAGTTTGTATGATGGTATACTGATGTCGGAACTTACTTGTGAAGCCCACGTGGCATCATCATGAATCATGATTTTGATAAGACTCTGAATGCAGTGATGCCTATATAAAAGTAGTAACATTTTAATAAACCAAAATCTCATGATATGTTTCAATCACAAAATAGTGGATAAGTTATTCAATATTCATGTGGTCAATAATGGTATTGATTTCAAATAGAGCACATGCCGACGTAGCATATGTACACATACCGCGATTGGTAGTCAAAGTATCGATTCTTTCATTTATGTCATCGGTAGCCTACTGACGGGATAGATGAAAATATCGATAGTGGCTACCGATACATTCAATCGGTAGTCCACTATCGATAGCTTCATTTATTACCAATAGGATAGATGAAAGAATCGGTACTTTGACTACCGAACATGACATGGTATGTGCATAAAGGATTTTGCTAGAGGCCAGGGCCTTGCAAGGGTCTTGCAAGGGCCTGCCCACGAGGCAAAATAATGCTTAACCACGTTCCCCCTCCCAACGAGAAGAGCCCAAATGGGAAGCCCAAAATTTGGGCGCGACTTATTTAGGTTTCAACTCTCTCTCTCTCCCTCTCTCCCCCACCGCCCCCCCTCCACCCGACCTCTCGTTCTTCTCTTTCCAACGGCAACGCCGGCTCCTCCTCCGGCATCCGCGCGCGCTCCTCCTCCGTCGGCATCCGTGCGCTCCTCCTCCTCTCTCTCCCCGGCGGCGCTTCTCTCTCTCTCTCCCTCCCTCTCCCCACCGCCCCCCCTCCCCGACCTCTCATCCCTCTCTCTCCCCTAACGCCGGCGTCACTAGCGCCTTCTGCGACACCGACCCCGCATTCCGTGACGCCGACCCCTCCTCGCCTTCGGCGACGCCGACCTCACCAGCGCCTTTCGCGACACCGACCTCTCCCCGCCTTCCTCAACGCCGACCTCTCTCCATCAATATTCACTATCCACTATCCATCAATATTCATTATCCACTATGTCGGAGGAGGAGGAGCAGCGCGCAGAGGAGGAGCAGCGCGCAGAGGAGGAACCGCAGATGTCGGAGGAGGAGGAGAGGTACGAGATGTTGGGGAGCTCCGGAGAGAGATTTCAAAATTTCAATTTTGAAACCCTAAACTATTCAATTTTGAAGATCAAATTTGGTGGGTGGGGAACGTGGCGCTCCTGATCTTGCGCGGATGCCGGAGGAGGAGGAGCGCGGAGGATGCCGGAGGAGGAGTCAGAGCTGGCACCACTGTTGGAGAGAGAGGGACGAGAGGTCGGGGTCTGGGGAGGGAAGGAGAGAGAGATTGGAAAATTAAAACATCCGCACCCAATTTCTCTCTCCGCTGATCTATCATCTCGTTTTGATGGAGGGACACACGGCACTCTCTGATTCAGCCACATGTCCAGGGCGACTTGCAACACCCTTGCTTCCAGCAAAATTCGTGCATAAAACTTTATTCTTTCAAATAACATAGAAAAATGGAAGCATTTGACAACTCTCAGATGATTATTATCTAACACACAGAAAGAATACATTCACAATCTTTTTAAATGCCAAAAATAAGGATCGGTGCGTAATTATGATAACCTCGAAAAGGGTTTATGTGCAAAAACCCATTTGATCCGAAATCTGGTTAAATTAATCCGCAGGACATGTGAACGGAACTCAACTCTTTCTGGGCTTCTCTGGTTTTGGTGTTCTTCTGGAAAGGAAGGAAGAAAGGGAGAGAGATGTGGCGGCGTGCCACGGTTCCATGGCGGCGTTTCGGGTCACGGGTGAGCTCTTCTTGCGAGCATCCATGGATTTCTCCATACTTCGCTTACTCGGATGCACCGAACAAGAAAGGCAAGGCTGCCCCCTTGCAGGTTCTTCCCTCAACCCATTCGCTTTGATCATCATGGAAAGACCTCTGTTTTTATGTTTCTTTTTAGTATTTGATCAGAAAGATCACTTTTTTATTTTTATTTTGGTTGGATATTCGGTTCTCTACTTTTCAAGAATTAAAGCCGAGTAAAGAAGGTGACGGCTGTGTTCTTATGCATTTCTTTGGTTTTGGTGTTTGGGTTGGTGTTTGGTTCTATAGGAGAGGCGGATGGTGGATCGGTTTAGGCTGTGGGCGAAGGGAGGCGAAGGTGGAAATGGATGCTGGAGCAATCGGCGCAGTCGGGCGGATCGGCATGGGAAACCCGATGGTGGGAACTGTGATTGTCTAACTGGGTCTGTTTCTTTTAACTAGTGTTCTCTGCTTGTTGAGATCACCGTGTTCTTGTACATTTGTGTTTACCTGTGGCTAGTCTGTTGAAACCATGTAAATGGGTTTACTTGTCATCATGTGCAAACTTTGATTATGATGCTTGGATTGGTTGTTTATGTGATTCCTTGGAATGTAGAGAAATTAAGAGTCCTGTTTTCTGAGTCTTAAGTTTATCTTTCTTGTTCACTTAATGTAGGTGGCAATGGTGGAAGAGGTGGTGATGTTATTCTGGAATGTTCATCAGCTGTTTGGGACTTCAGCGGTCTGCAGCATCACTTGGTGAGTGGCATGATCTTCTTAGTTTCTTTTTTTTTATTGGTTTATTTTAAATCAACTCCATTATGCTCTATTGCACAATATGTTCCCTAGGTACATATACTGGTTTGTAGTGAAGTATATCCTTTAACTTATTTGTGTTGAAGAACCTAAACCACTTGTTCATGTTGCTTAGTTTATAGACTTTTTTTTCTTTTTCTTTTTTGCAGAATGCGAAAAGAGGAGGGCATGGAGTTTCAAAAGATAAGATTGGGAGCCGTGGCTCAGACAAGGTTATCATTCAGAGGACATTGTACTTTCTTTGTAGGACTAAGAAGCTTCATTGTCCTTCTAACAATTCTCAATATTCTACTGACTGCTATCTTATATAAGAGAAAAGATGTTGATGTCGATGCCTAATGGTTTTATTTCCTTGGTAGGTTGCGCATGTACCAGTTGGGACTGTTATTCACCTAGTGAGTGGGGAAATTCCTTCTGCTTTGGAAAACCATTCCAACGCCTCGTTAGACCCTTGGGAAATTCCAGAGGCTGTTGAAGTTGATCCCGCTAAGTCTGTTCCATACAGTGATAATCGCCTCAGTAAATCAGGTTCTTCAGAGAGGAAAGATGTTAATGATCTATCCTCTTCTGCCCAAGATGATGTTGAAAAATCAGCTAGTATATGCCACAGGGTTCTGAAATCTTCTGGCTGGAATGAAGTGGACAGAAAATCCTTCGAGGGCTCTCTTGCTTGTTTCGATGCTGGGAATGTTGAGATTGAAGATGTAGAAGATGTCAAGGATGCGTATGACATGGAACTTGAAGAGGAGGATGAAGAAATGGAAGATGAGGACGAAGAGGAGGAGGAGGAGGTAGTGCAACACTCCGTTGCAGAACTGACAAAACCAGGGCAAAGGATTTTGGTTGCTCGAGGAGGGGAGGGTGGTCTTGGCAATGCTTCTATCAAAAAAGATAGAAGGGCTCTCAGTAATATCAAGTTCAGCAAGGAACCCTCTTATACAGAGATGGATGGTGAAGATGAGTCCTCATTGACCATTGGTACGCCTGGCTCAGAAGCTTTGCTTATATTGGAACTCAAGAGCATTGCTGATGTAGGCCTTGTTGGGATGCCCAATGCTGGCAAAAGCACCTTACTGGGGGCTCTTTCAAGGGCTAAGCCTACTGTTGGAAATTATGCTTTTACAACTCTGAGACCAAACATAGGAAACCTAGATTATGTAGATTTTTCTATGACAGTAGCTGATATTCCTGGTCTAATAAAAGGAGCACATGAGAATCGTGGGCTCGGCCATGCTTTTCTCCGGCACATAGAACGGACTAAAGTCCTGGCATATGTGGTGGATTTAGCAGCAGCTTTGGACGGTAGAAAAGGCATTCCTCCTTGGGAACAACTTAGAGACTTAGTTTTGGAGCTCGAGTATCACCAGGAAGGTTTGTCAAAGCGACCATCCTTAGTAGTTGCAAACAAAATTGATGAAGATTGCGCAGAAGATGTTTATGAGGAATTAAAGCAAAGGGTCCATGGCATTCCAATTTTTCCTGTCTGTGCTGTCTTGGAAGAGGGCATACCAGACCTGAAAGCTGGTCTTAGAAGACTTGTGGATGGCGGCGAATCACATCAACTGTTGTTAAGCAACATTATGATTAGCTAATTATTGTTTCTAATACTGAATAGTTCGTTCATTCCAAGGTCTCTTCCCCATCAAAATGTTGAATGCAGAGCTAAGTCTTGCCAGGTCAATGCTTTAAAACTTGTAAGCTTATTCGGAGTTGCAATATCTTTTGTGCTTTTAGTCTTTTACAGGTCTCTATGTTTAAATGCTGGAGAGACGATGATTAAACCTCTGATTGTTAATCTGCTGGTGGCTATCAAAACTAACTTGTGCTAACATGCTCAGTATTTATGCCATGTTCCTTTTTTTTAAAACTTTGGTTCAATTGAATACATATCTTTTTTGCATCAATATTTTAATGACTCAGCGTTTCCTTCTTAATGTGCAAGATGACAAAAAAAAGAGAAGAATATAGACACAGTGAAGCAGTCCTTATTTTAGATTTTCTGCGTACATTACTATCACTTCTTGTTTTAGAACCCTAATACTGTTTAGGATCTCGGATTGCTCTTCGTTGTGCACATTTCTAATGGCAACAAATTAATCCTCCACAGTAATTACTGTTGATTTTGCTGTGTATTCATTGTCATGTGGAAATAAGTTTATATGCAACCACTGACACATCTTAGTTGTGACCAAAATGTAACAGTAATGGATAAACAGTGTCACCTGTTTTGCAAAGGCTGGTGCTCTCATGTCTTTATTTATGAGCTGATATTTCCTCTGGCATGCTAGGCATCTTTGCGTTCATCCACTAGGCAATGTGAAGAGCCAGCTAGCGGAGGCGGACCTTGTTTGGTCCGGGAATGAGAGCCTGGAGGCCCTTGAGGGGTGGTTGTAGCTTGTTTTGAACCTTAGCCATTAGGCTTAGCTACTGATGAGGACTCATGTGAGTTTTGCCTGGTCTGATGACGCGGGCCTTGTGGTCCTGGATTGTGCTGTGTAATTAGCCTCTTGGCTGTAACTCATCAAAAAAAAAAAAAAAAAAATGTGAAGAGCCAGCTAGTGTCCGGATCCCATGATGTGCCATCTTGTATGCTTGTGGTATGAGGAATTAGTATTCTGGAACTATAAACTAAGATCATGGGGACAATGAGAGACATATGGGAATTTTTGGCTGTGATGCACTTTATTTTAGCAAAAGTAGATGGAGAAGACCAAGTATAATTATTAGACACATGATAGACTCATTCTTTCAAGGCATCTCGGTGCAATTTCCCTTCCCTTAGCACTATGAGCTGGTAAAATAGAAAATCTTTTACACCTGATAGACATTGAGTACATTGAGTACGTAAAATAGATAACAGGAAAGAAGAAAAAGGAGAAGATCATATGGCATATGGGATTTAAAGGAAATCAGTTAAAGCGAGAGTCTTTAAGTTAAAATACTCTGCAAGTGCACTACTTTAATTTAACTATTTGATGCTTGTTGCTACATGTTATCAAATAGGTTCTCGTTACAAAATGTTGAGCCAAAAAAACAAAAAAAAAACCATGAAAACTATTTTCTATCTCTGAGTCCTTGGTGACAATTGTAAATCGGTATACTCGTATGCTTCAAACTCTGGACATCCAAAAATTTGCTTCAGAAGCTTTCAGCTGTGTGCCTCTTGCTTCCATCTGCCACAAAGATCAAATGCGACTTCTCAAGCTTACATGGATCTCAGGTATGAATTTTCCAAATACCAAGACCATATCCTAGTCGGATGAGGATGAGCTCGAACAACATGTGAATAATGCTAGTTAGACGCACTTTCGATCCAGGTATCTCAGACCAATTAACAGACACCTCCATCATGGGAATGCCCAGCTGCTTGCACAGGTAAACTATTTCAACATCAAAGCACCACCTGCACAAAGTTCATAGGCATTGGATTTCTGCAGAACATTCAGTGAATTCTCTATTTACTCGAAGCTAAACTCAGGTTCGAATATTTATGGCATAGAAAGCTCGAGCATTTTATTGCTTTATCATTGTAAATAAAATTGAGGATACAATTTATATGGTATCCAGCATTCGGTTTATCACGAATAAAGTTAACCGCATATGTACAAGAACAGGAAAAAAAGGAGATTAATGGGGCAGAAGCATCAGCATTTCGTGGCTCATGGTCATGTTCTATCAAAATCCTCGTTAAACCGATGGACAAAAGATAATAGCTGATCGAAGAAAGATTCATTGCTGAGTTCGTGAGGCTATACAGTAGTCAAAATATGAGAACAGCATGATATACGAATAACAGGAAGACAGAAAATGGCATAAAGGCAAAGGCAACAGTAACAAATTAACATCCCTTGTAGTGTGCTATATTGCAAAACATGCACCAGGAGGCCTCTTGATATGCATTTAAACCTAGCCTCAAATGTCTTCTAACTAAGCCTATGGAAGCACCATCACATCCTAGGACTACATACCCTCTTTCACAGAAACACTGAGATATCTACACCATGGACATAAAAAATGACTCAATGATTACAAGACCCATGTGCAAGGTCTTTTTCATCAGTATAATCAACACACAGGTCTGTCTGCTCTCCAAATTTTGACAGGACTGTCCGACTCAGAAGATCATTGCGATGCCAAACAGTCTATCTTCTTCGAATAGAATAAGAAACCCACTTAACTGTATTATAAGACACCTGCCATTGTTTCCAATTATGATAAACCTCCTTCCAAAATTCCTTACCACAGTGATTTGAAAGAGATTGCGCGTTGCATGGATAACTATTTCATGCAACACAATCAGGGACTAAAAATGTGCTTTGAATTGGTCATAATCATCAGAAGTGTTCGAAATCATAACCATACGCAGCATCCCTCATAGATACAATGTGCAATCTGGAATCCTTTCTCCCTAATGATCACTGCTAAAAGTGCGTGTGAACATTAACTTTCTCGTGAAATGGCGACCCTAGTGCAACCACTCCAATCTCAACTGTGAATGAAATTTGGAAAGACCTAGGGTGTCAGAATTTTTCATGCAATGTAGTAGCCCCTCATCTCTAATTTACATCCAAAGAAAACCATATGATTTTCATAATGGCTTACAATTAGCATATAACTCTGAGCAAGGCAACACGTTAGAAAAATACCGAGGTCCAAGGTCCATTGTGACATTTCTAGAAAAAATGGCCATGTAGCAACCATCAGACTTGCGCATCGGGAGGCAGGCAGCATTGTGAACAATGTGATAAAAAGATTGTAAGCTTACCTCTTCAATCGAATATTCGTAAAAAGTTTACGAGCAGCAGCCCTCGTGAACATCTTAAACCCGCACTGCAAAATATGCAACAGATAGTGCATAAACAGGCCCGTAATTCAATGTTACTCGCTCCCAGATATAAATTTCACGGAACTTCAAAAATTTTAAACCAGAGGACAGGTCCTATGTAGTCAAAGGAACTCAAAAGTGAAGTAGAAAGTTTACCTGTGTATCCCGGATTCCTGGACCGGCCGTTAGTAGAACTACAAGATGAAACCCTTTCATGAGAAAGTTCCTGAACCATGTCCGCTGGTGCATGTAACAAATGCAAATAAGTACGGACAGTAAATTAACTTCGCAAGACTACATATTTAACCACTAGAGGCAAAAGAAAGAAACCGTCGCAAGAGCTTGCTTTTCAAGATGAGCCCGAGAACCAAAGGCAGCAATTTCAATATCGGATATATCCTTGCTCACATCACTCGATGCAGCAGTAGTGGTATGCTCCTTGGTCTTCTCTGCCAGAGCGAATATCTAATAGAAAACTAAACTCAGATTGATATATTTGAGAAGAGAATTTTAAACAGGCATGAGTATGGAAGTCAATGAACTCAATGATTCCATGTTCGTGCGCATAAAAACTCAGTACGGACCTGAGATTCAAGCTTTTCTAAGTCAGTCACCTTGGTTGCCCCATCAGCGTCCAGCATTAAAAGTAGCTTACCACGTGAATGGAGCATACCCTGTTTAGCAGTATGCTCGAAAAATTATAGACGTATCGATTATAGACTCTCGATACAAAATAAAAATAAAATAGAAAAGACGATTAAAAACATCTCAAATTATTATACGACAATCATTGTCAAGGTAAATCTTAGAATGACCAGACTGATAGACTTACTTTTCTGATAGCTTCTCCTTTCCCGTGATTCTTTCCAAGAAGAATGACCCTCACATTGTCGATTTTATATTTCCTCACGAAATCAAATGCTACTTTTGATGTCCTATCATTGCTCCCATCATCAACTATGACCACCTGTCCCACAAGACATCCAAAAAATGTAGAGAAAGACCAAAGGAAGTAGAAAAGAGGCGGTTTCAGCATTGTTCATTTATCAATTCCAACACAAGTAACCAGAAATTAGCAAATGAAATTGCTAATTATGCACTGGTATCAAAAAAAATAAACTAGAGATAAAAACGAAGCAGAAGCAAAAACATACAGAGTTGATCTATAGTCAAATCTCATATACTATGTTGAACTGTATATCAAAATATACCTCATAAGAGAAGGACTCATCAGCTGTTGTACGTTGTTGGAGATAGCTACAAGTAGGCAGGGTTTAGGGTGTCATTAGCACAGTTGTGTACTCAGGAAAGGATCAAGAGTTCAAATAAAGTAAAACATAGACTGCATCGACAGCCAGAGATGAGGAGATCCTGGTTTAGATAAACATATTTCCGGTAAATATTTAATTTCAAAATAAACAGCAGAAGACAAATGAAAATTGCTGGCTTTTCATGATAAATCTGATTATCGTCACCAGAAAAGTTGATTGCATTGCAAATTAACTAAGAATACGTAAACCAAAAATGCCGAATTTAGTATAAATAAACTTAAAACAGAGAAACCAAATCTAATATGAGTTGGGATCTGAGATTAAGAAAAAGATTTTAAGGTGAAAAAAGAAGATAAAGAATGCCTCCTGCATGAATCAAAACTGAAGAAAGAAAAGGCTCATCAAAGACTTCATCGCACTACTTCCAACTCAAAGTAGCCAAAAATATGAACCACTCCTGACATCCTAGTTGATTAACTCAAGGAACTGCAACATGACGACTTCTAAGAAATATTTGGCAGCAAATCTCATTTCGAGGTGGACTATAAACGACCAAAGAAAGCACAGACCTCATTTGGAGATGGATTATAAATGACAAAAGAAAGCATGAAGAAGAATTTATGTAAGAAAAGCAGAGTTTTTGACATTAAAAAACTCCAGTTGCATTGGTGCCTTTCCAAATGTCTGATACTCATCAAAGGTGGTAATGAAGGTGTTGCAACTTCAATTAGTTTTTTTACCATCCCATTTTAAGAACTTACCAACCCTATAACAGTAATAAGAAGATATAAGGCTGGCCAAGTATATCAAGGTTCATCCAATGAATTTGAAACAAGCCATGCAGAAAGGTTAGGAACTGTCAATTAGAGAGCTCTTATGAAACCCCAAATATTGGTTTTGGTAACAGCTCTGGATTTACTGGCTCATGAAACTCCCAACACCATTTTAAAAAACAAAAAACTACCAGTCACATAGTCTATCCAGTTTGAAACAGATATGTCCAAAATGAACACATCTCAGCAGCAATGTAAACCACCTATAGAGCATCTTAGCCCAGTTTTTTAATATGGCCCAGCAAAAGAGAGTGAGATGAGAATTGGTTTCTAGTTGAGATCTTTTTGATAGAAAAGCCGCAAGAGATGTGATGAACCAACTTACTTCATAGTCTCAACTAGAGCACCAGGAAGCCTATGCTCTTCATTAAATGCGGGAAATATCAAGGACATATACTTTTCCGCTGGATCAAAGATAGAGGGGCAAGGAACCTGGCAAAAAATTCTCCAAATATTAAGCATAATCGAAACAAGTAAAATAGTTGTTGTTCTATGCAAGACACCATAGAGAATGACCACATCAGTCAGCCTTTGCCCATAGGATATGCAAATCACACCAAAAAATGCAAAAAGATCTCGCTATTAATTTTTCCTACGAAGTTATCCAAGTATTCTTCTGTATTAGCATACAATTCAAAAGTTGAGCTGCATTTGAAAGCTACAAAAGTGGGATACAAGAGGAAAAATCTAGGAATTCATTCGAGAATGCTAACTTATAATAAGTTTAACAAATGTGTAACAAAAACTTGAGGAACTTAAAGAACAATTATCAAAATGTGTCAAGATTACATTGGCTTACTGAGCCAATTTTACAAGGTACAGAAACACTAAAATGAGCAAGGCAAATCATTGGATGCCTATATTTGATTTATCTACCCATACATATACATACCATGGAAAGTTAAAATGTGTCTCATGGAGGATGCAAAGGACAAATTGTAGATCATCCATCTGCAGGAAGAATTTGACACTGACAAGACATTGCTGCATGTAATCCACTGGCGAACATCACTGTCATGCGCTGACACAGAACTTGAACGTCCCGTGCGTAATTATCCTACAGCCCTACTACAATTGACTTGCAACCTGGGAATCTAACCCAAGTCCATAAGGTGAGCATGCCATGCATGAGAATGTCAAAACGAAGAACTGTTATAGATACATGTATCAGGCAACTCTTGATTGCAGAGATACTGAAGGATACGTTGAACTTTAATGGTTAAGAATGGGCAGTTTTATGGTTAAGAATGGGCAAGATTAAACAACGAAGCCCTAAGGGGTTTAAGCACACCACATTGTTTAAGACTTAAACTACGAAGCTGCAAGACACAGGACATGAGGGTTTCACATTCCGTTACAAAATCTCCATAATGCCTTCTACTCTATGTTTGAAACAAATAAAATTCCACATTTGAATTCTGGGAAAGAACTAGCTATTCGATAAGAAACTTCAAGAACCGACCAAGATAAGATATAGGTATTTGTGCAAACAAGAGACAACCAAGAAGAACACAAAATCCGTCCTGGTTAACTCTCTCACCTTTTTCAACGAGTTCGGGTCCTCGAAGAAGGCATTGGAGCAGGCGGTCCGTTCGATCCTGGAAGAAATGAAGACGTTGACAAGCAATCGGAAAGAAGTCAAATTTCTTGAAGCATCTGATACAGGAAATCACACAAATCGGATTGCTTACGTGTGGTTCGATCCGATCTTCCAGACGAACTCGAGGAACAGGAACAAGAACAAGACAGCAATGCCGAGGGCTAGAACCAGTATCTGCGACGAAGGGAAAATGAAGAAAAATTATAAAGGGAAGATCACAGAGCTAGGGTTTTAGAGAATAGAGAGAGACAATCGAACCAGTGAGACGGATGTAGTGATCGGGAGATGGGGATCCATCCATGGCCACCCCATCTTCCGCCGGCGCTGCCCCCTCTTCTTGGCGACGGTGCTATTTGGGAGACAGGCGTGCGTAAATAACGAATACATAGTTATTATCCTTGTTTATACTAACTAAGCAAGAAGCCCGTCTAGCTCAGTAGGTAGAGCGCAAGGCTCTTAACCTTGTGGTCGTGGGTTCGAGCCCCACGGTGGGCGCTTCAATTTTTTATTTATTTTGCGCTTTGTCCAAAAAACTCCTTGCCTAGAACTTATGAGGCCGGCCTTTGCTTTGTTTGGCTGGCCCAGAACTTATGAGGGTGGCCCAATCCGCAGCCCACAATCTTGTAACGCTACTATTTGAGCCTCCACCTCGGCCCATCATCACCATTCTTCTCCCAATCATAATGGCAGGCTGTGACTCTCCTCCAGAAGCAGACCACTTTCGGGGAGGCATATCTTCTTACCACCAGCAATGGAGGAGAGAGGCTAAGGCCCACCATCATCATTACCTTTTTTTACCCTAAAATTTCCTATTCTATACTGTGCTTGAATCCATGGTGCCCCCCACAAGCAATGGAGGAGAGAGGCTAAGGCCCACCACCACCACTAAAACCGACCATGGATGCATGATATGATGCTTTCTTGGCCCATTAATTCGTCCTCATCTAAATTATTGAGGCGTAGAAAAAAAGAGATGAACAGTTAAAAAAGGACATGAGAGAGAGTCCAAGCCGGAATAATGTCCCCTTTAGACAACAAAATAGCTTTTATAAAGCCAGCAAGAGAGGTCATATCTTCTTCTCTCTTTTGGCACTCATGGTGTCTGATTTCCACCATTTGTTCCATCTTCAAATATCTAAGAAAGAGATTTAATCTGTGAACATGTTTACCACTACAGGGATATTTTAGTTTCACTTACATCTTTGAAGATGGTTTTTGTAATTAAACTCTGTTAATATAGACTCATCCTTATCTAATCGGTTTAAACTTTCGAGTTGAACGACTAGAGTTGACATCGGATCCTAGAGGGTACTGAGTTCTGGGTTGAGTAGTTAGAGTAACAGTTGTTCTTTTTTGTTTGTAAACTGACGGAGTTGCATGAGTGTATTCTTGAACCTAGCTAGATAGGTTTGCAGAGTGGTCCTCTGGGAATTGGGATATCTATCTAACTTATCCTGCTATCCATATTGTCATGCGTACAAGCAGAGTCTTGGGAAGCACACTCTACCTATGTTTACATGGTCTACAAGCTCATAGATGAGGCCTTCCCTGAGGAGATCCATGCTTAGCATCAGTAAGAACCTTATCGTCGTCAAGGGCGTGCAATATTGCTGCAAACACAGCCACCTATGGGTTGGTACTGGCGTCTGCCCAGACGCCGGAATATGCGTTTCTAGTACATGAAAGATGCTACCAAAACTGATAAGGCATGATCAAATTGAAAAAGTCTTGGATTTCTTCTGGAAATCATTGCGTTTAGATCATCTTGATTCGTTTCAAGTGCCCATCAATCTTAATCATGGAAAGCAATCCACAAAGGTCTAAAGTTGCAAACCAGAAAAATAGTTAAAAGAAAGGGACTTCTAATGATACAAATGAACCCTTTGAAACAATCCTAAATATATAGATATAATTTTCCAAAGGCATACTGATTACAGCTCTTAAAAACAATATCCCATCAAACCAGTCAAAGAATCCATGCGAAATAACCAAAAAAATAGTGAAAAAAATTATACATGTAATTTATAGTGATGCCATAGTAATTACGCGATTAGAGTTTTTTAATTAGGAGGGGTATGTTGGAAAGGGCAACGGGAGGAGTGGGTTATAGAGAGAGAGAGAGAGCTTTCAGGCCGATAGCTACGCGTTAGGAAACTACTTGGGCTGGATTGATACCCCAGGGATTTATCATCCACGAGATCTCGCCAAGTGTACGGTGGATAGCCGCACTCTCTCTCCTCCCCACCTCTATAAGTAAGCTCGTCTCCTTCCAACTCTCACATTATATATCCTCCTCTTCTTTGCTTTAGTTCATCTACTTAAGAAGATTAGAACCATGTCTTGCTGTGGAGGAAACTGTGGATGTGGGTCTGGCTGCAAGTGCGGCAGTGGCTGCGGAGGGTATTCAAACTGAACCCATTTCCATAATTAGTGTTTCATTCTAGAACTTAAAGAACAGAGTTTGATCATCTTGGGGTCAATTAGTTTTGCATGTTTTCACTGTTTTTGAAGTATACTATGCATGTTTTTCTTCATTCATGCATGATGGTTTTGTGTGACAATCTCTTTCTATCTGCATGCAGATGCAAGATGTACTTTGATTTGGCTGAGGAGAGGAGCACCACCAGTGCAACCATGATCATTGGGGTTGCACCTCAGAAGGGGTGTGTTTTCTGATACTTCTATATCCTCATGCATGGTTCTTTCTTTCGGACATTTGAGATCAAAGTGGTTTTGGGGTTTGCAGGCACTTTGATGGGTTTGAAATGGCTGAGGGATCTGACAATGGGGGGTGCAAGTGTGGATCCAACTGCAGCTGCGGTTCATGCGGCAGCAAATGAGGAATCATGGCTCAGGGAAGGGAGACATAAATAAGTAATATGGTGTTTGTGTTCTTCTTGTGTTGTTCTATGAATCTTGGTGGGTGTGTGTTGTGCTAGAAATAAGAGGCCATTGGCATGACCACATGAATTGGGGCTGTCCTCCTTAGAATGGTTGTCCCCTTGGCTTTTTTAGCAAGATCTCCTTTCTCTTTGATGTGTCTGTATGGTGGGTTCTACTGATGTATGCTCTACTTGAATGAAAACATGGTTCTCGTTTCAGATACCTCTCTGCCGCGTGGATTACTTGTTTTTGACACTTGGGTCTCTTCATTTCCTGACTTCAAGTATATCTCAGGTCAAATTGCATCTTAATGGAGTAGCTGAATAATTGGATGCTAAAGCTAGAGCATAGTTGTAGTCAGGAAATGCCAAAACTAGAGCTTCCCGGCATAGGAGTCCTTTAGAAGGGGAAACCTGAAGCAAAGATCACATCAGACCAAAACAAGAGAGGGGAAAAGTAAAACTGAAACAAGATTCACTCAAACATCAATCTTCAGATTTTCTGTTCTGAATACACAGCTAAGAGGTTTGCTGCCTTCAAGCTTTTCTCGTCGAATCTAACTCTCTCAGACTGATAAATGAACAAAGTCTACATAACAATCAGTACCAGCCAGAATATACTGATAAATAAATTACATACAATATATTTTGTTGTGCTTTCGCCACAGAAACATCAGCATAAACCAGGGCAACACTGATGTTGCCTCAATGCTTTCTACATGAACTATTGGCCTTCGTCACGAGGACCCACTCCTGCAAGCCACCATAAACTACAATCATTCGCTCTCGGACAGTTGCATATTAGACTGTAGCCAATCAGATGATGAAAAAGACGTACCCCCTACTTAGATTGGAACAAATTTGCTTTTATGTGAAGATTCCCGTGGCCACTCTTCTGAACATGTTATGCACCTGGTAAAAAAGGCGATTCAATCAGCATCTCGCTGTTTGTTACACATATAACTAATATAAGCAGCCACCATCAAGAAAATAATTGATGTTATATGAAGGAACAGTCAATATCCTATATGTAGCTAACTTTTTTATTGCCAGAAGCTTATATGGCAACGCACAAATAGAAAAGTTCACCTGTTTTGAAGAGAGGCCTATCTTCTCCAAATCAGACAGCTTTAACCATTGAAACATGTTCATGTCAGCAACTTATACAGGCTCTCCTATGCTTGTGAAATTTGATTCCTTTTAAATGTGTATTGCTTTCAACTTACTGATTTCAAAGGTTTGGGCGTGTCTTCTCGCAGCTGAAGTATGTATTCTGCTCTTCTTTGACCAATTCCCTGATGATGGAGAAGGGAGAAGGTTACCAAATCAATAGAAAAGCATGATGTAATTAGACATAAGCGTAAAAGCTGGTACCTTCAGTTGCAGTAGCTCCTCACTGAATTCAAAGAAGGAAAGTAAAAAGTTAAGATCAAATATTGTAAGAAAACAGAAATAATCTGTACACTGGTCGCTTACATTTACTATGGGTTTGTATGTTCATAGCGTGATTCATTAGTAGCTACAACAATTAATAACTTTGGAAAGAAGAAGAAGAAGAAGATAATGCAATGAAAACTATGACCACACAATAGCCAATAGGGAGGCATGAATGTGAAAGCAATTAATAGAAGCACAAACTGCAAGAACAATTACACCAATAGGGAGGCAAACTTACTTGCTAGCAACATTCAAAAATGACAGGTACTCTTGCACCAGAGAATCCTGGACGTACAAAAACCATCATCAGCAGATGGAAAAGGCCATTCCAGACCAAAGAAAAGATGAAATATTTTCACAGACCTTCAAGTTACAGCTTGATGAATTAAACTTATCCAGTGGGGTATCAGTCATTGGAATTTCATCGCTGTCATTTGTCAAACCAGATTGAGTTTTAGGAGTTTTTGGATCTAAGAAGAAGACAGAACTTTGGTCCTTGAGTGCTAGATGCTTGATTGGTGTCCCATTGTTGCTCACTGGGGAAAGGACCCTTCGAATAGAATTGTGTAATTCTTGTAACTTCTCGTTAATCAGTGGCGATCCTACACAGGACTGCACATTTTCCTTATTAGGAGTGCCTGCACAGTACACAAACACCAGTTAAAATTCATAAATGAAGTGCCTCGACTATTTCACGAACTGGTTCACATAGTGCAGAAACTGGGCAGTACCAGGAATATTCAATTGCCTGGAAACACTGACATCGGTAGTGACTTTTCCCTCCATAGTATTTTTTCGCCTTTCTGCAATCTACAAGAGAACTTCCATATTGAATTTACTGTTCATATTTGAGAAGACATGAAATATCATTACTTACAAGAGATGCCTCCTTTTCAACATTGCTATTTGGTATGGTGTATTTCTCAGAGTATTCTGTCCGGCAAGCAGATGAAGTATCCCACAAATTAGCACCACGATCACCACAGCAATCATCTTTGCAGGAGTATGCACTCTGTCAAGAACATCTTGTGTAAACATAATTATCATAAATTCTATTCACCTCCTATGTCTGAAATTTCTTGTAGATTTGCTAAGTGGAACAAGGAATGACCTCAGATGGTTCTGGATAGTCCTTGACATGGAAAGCACATGCATGTTGTTGACAAGTTTCATCCCTCAACTCGCATTTACAGTCGGCTCCCATGGTGTTATGCTGCTGGAGGTCTATCATTTCTTCTTCATGATGCCTGCTTTTCTGATCGAAAAGGTAATACAAGTTTGTTCTATCAGAATTTAGTAAGCAATGGATTAAAGTAGTTCAATTCATTAATATCGACCCGTCTTTGGTAGTTGATGAACTTGACAATACTGCTACTATTAGCGTTTACATAAAATGTAGGGTAATTGCATAAGTTAACTGATGACCACCAACCTCAATGGCAGTTGAAATTGCGGCCTCTGAATCAAATAGCTTCCTGTGCACCAGATAAACATGATTCTATTAATAGGAAACATATACATACCATAAAGTATTGAAAAGAGAAGAAAAAATTTCAAGGGACTTACCTTCCCTTGGTGTTTAAAACACCCACATCACTGGCCTTTGCTTTAGAAGAAGACCAAACTAATGCTGATTTCTTCAGGGAGGTCACAGATGACAGTGTCTTCCCTAGGAATGGAGAGCATGGCCCATTTTTCCTATGGACATTCTTTGTCTTGCCTTTAGATTCAAGCCAAGCTTGTAACTTAGCCTCCATGTCAACTTTTTCCCTAGGCGTATCTCTTTTGTTTGCAGAACATGCATAGTTTACAATCTGCCTGGATCGTGCAGCTAGGCTCACTGTATGGACAGCTTCTTGGTATGATGTTGGATTCTGCATCATTTTCCAAAGTTAGAATGAGATCAATTTCATACCTACCAGGGAATCAAACAAAAAACTGCACATCTCAAATTCTTACAAGACAAGCAATCATCAGAGCACGACTCTTTCCTCCTAGAGAGTCCTGTAATATGCGAGTCAATTTGCTTGCCCGGTATGGAATCCATGGCTCATTGTTGTTCAGAAAAACATTGGACAAGCAAAACAAGGACTGGTTGATCTTCGCGCTTTCTTGTAAACGTATTCCTTCATTGCAAGTTCTTCTGTTATCTTCATTACCTGATGGAGCGAGGCATATAGTGAGAAACAAAAAACAGCCTGAGTTTGTAGAACTTTAGATAAACAGAACCAACAACAACGAGCAACCTGCCAAATCTATCAGATTGAGCTTCCCCTTCACATTGCCATTAGCAACTACAATCATGAGCACCCCATGGCTCCTACTTGACACATCATTAAGGCCAGTGTGTGCAACTTTCCTCCTCTGATTCCCAGTGGAAAACACTTGACAAAACTCATCCATGGAGTGCACTTGAACCTTCAGAAACCCAACATACAGAATAGATAAATTCAAAGAACTCTACTCATCAAAATGGTCAATTAAAATCAAATACCAAGAAGATTCATGAAATGCCTAACCGAGGAAAGGCCCTTGAGTTGAACTTGCCCATCTGTGTCATCCAGAGCCAGTATCTCCTTCGCTTTGGGCTCCAGTAGGTCATAACACCGGTCCATATAAACTTCATAGTACGAAATCTCCACGGAACTCCTCGTACTATCACACATGGACAAGATAGTTGATATGGCTAATGGAATGAGGCCGGGCTCCTCTTCAGTACCCTACTCAAATACAATGGTAAACCATAAAATTTCTACTAATATATTGACCAAAAAACAGAACTTGAAGCATGAATCATGCATGATTCACCTGCATCGTATATGTCTTCCCACTGCCCGTCGTTCCATACGCAAAGACGGTGGCATTTAGGCCCTGGAAAATCCCCGGTATGACGGAGCTGACCTCCCGTTGGAAAATTTGGGCTACGCGGTCCCCCTGCTCGAAGAAAGAGTCCAACTTGTAGCACTCGTTTCGGCTGCAAAGCAAGACCGGAGAGTGAATCATGAATCCAAAGTTCCAAAGTAAAAAACTTTGCCGAGTTTAAGGAATGCTAAACGGACCAAACCTTGTGTATTGATCTTGGATATGAACTGTGACTTCTTCGCCGGTGGAGTGTTCGGAGTCGAGCACGGTGAAGCATGGCATGAGGTTCTTATCATTTGACGCGATCTCTGATGGGAGGAAGGGGCGAACTCTGAGTACCACCCGAACTTGGGATGCCAAGGAATTCGATGGATACTGCCTTAGGTACGAAGAGGGTTTAGACCTCGGAGTTGCCATTGAAGCTGAGAGAGAGGACGAAGCCCAAATCGGATCAAACTTGGGAGGAACTACAGGAGCGAGAGCGAGGGAGGAGACTTGGATGAGTTTTGGACCGTTGGAAAGAGCCGTTGGGTCGGTAATCTCGGTTTTGAATTTGAAATGGATAGGTCCGCTGAACCGCTTGCAAAGTGGATAACTTTAACGGGCGAATGGGAAAGGAACTTATTTATTTCCGCAACGTACACGTGGTTCATAAACATCTTACCACGTAGAGGAGCACTGATTCTTAAGTTATGCCTTAGACTGTTGTAGCTCCAAGAACTCCAAGTAAAAAGGGTAAAAGCTACGGACGAGGACTATCTGCCATGAAAAGATTTCCAGATGCATTAGTTTAACTCTCAGCTGTATTAGTAAATCAGATCGGTATCAGGTGGAGAACTTGAAATCCGATGATGGGGCCTTTGGATTGCATGATATACAAATATTCAATGTAAACACACAATGCCCTGATAGCAGAAGTTTTAAGCATTTACAAAACCCAGGAGTAGAACAAACAACAACATTCCCAGACCTGATATAATTGCTGGATGGGAAACTGAAGAAGTAACAATGAATCAGAAATAAAACGGAATAATTCGCTGACAGTTGATCAAAATATTCAACAGGGGACTGGACAACCTTCTACCTATGAGTACCACCGTATGAAAAGCAGTCATTCTACACCAATGCCTTAACTGGCTCGAGAAAAAAAGATCGACAAGATACAACTCCACAAATCCTCTCATTTTTTTCTGCTAATTATGTTGTCCCTTCTGTTGAAAACTCTGTTCCTTGGTTTATTCAGTGCCTAAAAAGGTTGTCTGTCTTCACAATAGTCTGCTAAGGGACTTGATTAGCAGCTTCAAACTTCGCCTGGTAGCATCATCACTGGTGAAACCTGAGATGTCCGAACTTATACTCTGCAAATGCAAAGAAAACATAGTTAGATCAGTCTTTGGCCATATACAAACAGAATTGTAGGAGTTTAAACACAAGACCTCAACGTTCTTCAATGTGAATATAAGGGTCATGATGGACTGCCGGATAAGTTCAGCATTCTCGGGAGTTAGCATAGACGAGTGGACCCTTCTACAAGACAGAATTTTGTAGTCTTAAGTAGCCAATAAATGATCAATCGATCATGTTTAACCTACCGCCTCCAACACAATTTAGGAAATTAAAAAATACCTCAAATCTTCTGTTGCTTCAGCCAGACTATTAGTCAAACTCTTGACATCACTCAATAGAGCACTATCACGTACCTCAGCTAGCAAAGGTCGGATATCTTCAGTCATGGCTTCAATCTATTGCATCACTACAGCAGGAATTTTTCCATGTAAGCACACCTAGTATGCTGAACTACTCCTACATTTTACAATAATACGAGAGCAAGGATTCGGAATGTTTAAAAGAAACAAGTCTTACAGTATGAAGGTAGCAGAAACTCAGATCTAACTGAGTATTGAATGATCCTACCTTCAAGCAGTAAGGAGAGAAATAAGGCAACCTTTACCAGAATGTAGATTTCAAAAATGTGATTATAGGTGGCTTTTTTGTGCTTGCAGAGGTCCTGTTGATTCTAGAATCATAATTAGCCATATAAAATGAGACTTGACTGGCAGAGGTTCTTGAAACATATTCTACGTGTAAATGTTTTATAAAGCTCAATTTAAATCATCACCTTTTTTTGACATGCAGTTAACTACTGACAGCAATGATAATTAAGGTGCCTCTGAAATTTGGCTGGTTCAGATGGTATTATGTGCTCTAGCATAGAACAGCATATCAGCACAGAAAACTACTAAGGAAAGAGGTGTGATCTAGACCAGGCAAATCACTTACATCTACTGAATTTCAACAGATGACAGACAACGGGATAAAACTGAGACAAGTCCATAAGCCTTCAGAGAAGGGAGGGATACTTTCCAGGATCAAGAAAACAATAGAATAGACGAGAAGCACAATTTCCCAGCAGTTTACAGCTATAAATTTTCTTGCGACAACAATTGATTAGTTGGAAGAGCTTAACCCATACAAACACACCAGTATAACCAAGATTTCCTCAGTATTCAGTTGGCCTTCTCCTTGCACATATTTAAGTTATGATACCAATCACAGACTGCCAGTCACAAAATAAAATAATCATATCAAGATTAAGGGAAGCGGGGCTGACAATTATGTAAACATCAGTCAAAAGTGTCGATGTTACAAATGTTTCCCACCTTGGCAAGCAGAGGCTGCGCTTCTTGAACAACAGCTGCAACTTTTTCTGCCAATGAATAACTTTTGGACACACCTATTTCTTCCATTTCTCTTCCAAGACGGGTGAATATGCCAACCAACGCATCCAAGCTTACCCCTTCTCGACCTTTTATCCTTTCTCTGTCACAGACAATAAGACCTTCTTTTACACAATCTGGATCATTGGGACCTGCTGAAGGGGTTGGCAGGGGATCTCGTGGTGTGATATCAATTAGTGTCTCCATAAGAAGGCCCGATTGATTCACCTCAACTAAAGAATCACGGGGTATAAATGTTTTATCATCCTCAACCTGTCCAATGTACGGATGCCACAATCAGAAGCGGACAATGGAGAAGGAAATCAAAAACCTCGCAATTGATTTTGACTTTGGGGTTTCTGTGATAGTGGTCTATCCTCATGCATTAGTTCATTAAGTTTCCTATCTTTTCGTCCAGGTGGGTTGGGATTCTTAGCTGACAATATTATCATGTAGAGAGCAAAATATTAATTAAGCAAAGCTAGCATGAGAACCCATTAAGCAAAGGTAGAATCACGTTAGACAATTAGACAAATTATTACTATTCATTCAAGTAGTGGAATTAGTAGCATCAGGCACTCACCTCAACAACTGCATCGATGCATCTCAATGAGGAATTTACTCGAATAACAGTTCCAACAGTCACACCTCGGATCCGAACCGGTGTTCCCAAGCAGATCCCACAAGCCTGAGAGAACTCAATCACCGCCTGATATTTCCTGAATCGTGATCTCAAATGAAACCCCCTCAACCACACCAAGCTCAAGGCTAGAAGAGCCGTCCCTGACACCAGGAACAGCCCGACACCACCCTCCCAAATGCTCTTCCGACCAAACCCAAAATCACTCAGTGGCTGCAAAGTCTGCTTCCATATGGTGCGAGGAACGTCAAGAACAACTGTAAGGGGATTCTTCCCTTTGGAAGATGGCGGTGAATTCTGACTGCCAGTCACTGCGCTAGCCTTTACCAAGGCAATTTTTCTCAAAGCCTTAGAACGAAGATATGGGACAGAACTGTGTAAGCCGCGCGTACTTGAAGGCATTGGTGATATTAGCATCGCTGTTGTCGGAGTACAAAACTGCACGCATGTGTTTGTAACCATCTTTAATTAATTGAATCCACACCAAGAAATTTGCTAACTTCTGAGGTTCGCCTTATTGAGGAGCACTTCTTTTTCGCCAAGAAAAATCTAGCATGGGTTATGATAGCGGTTCATGTTACTTAAAACTTTGAAGCAAAACCTAGAGAGCTGTTCGATGATGACGATCCAAGAAGTACTTTAAAACCAGCAAACCTTCTTTATAGGAAACCCTAATGGATAGTTGCGGTCGTCTTCTGCAGGAAAAATTAGATATTTTGTAGAAAAGGTTGGATGATCTTTACATGGACTTGAAAGAAAGGATTCAAACGGAACAAGAATTAAACATGCGGAAGAACACTGAAGACGATTAGAATCATTTGATGATAGGCTACAAACACGGAGGGAGAGAGAGACGACCTGGAGATGGGGGTGTGCCGTTGTGAAGAGAGATCGCATTAGATTTGGGGGAGACGATGCATATAGAGAGAGAGAGAGAGGACCTGGCTTTCGGGTTCTCCGCCCGCGTTACCAAGCTTCTTCTCCCAGTCCCAGTCGCCGCTGCGACGGCGACCTTCCTATTCCAAGCCTAGTGGCTCTTTCGATATACTAGAGTACAGCGGAGGGCATTTCTGTTATTTGGCGATGGGCGTCCACAGGAACCGGCCCAAGGCCTTACTCTTCCTGAGACCTTCTCAACTTGAGCCTGTGCCGGGCTTATTACGAAAGAGCGGAGGGCATCTTTATTATTTTGGGATGGGCCTCCACGAGGACCGGCCCAAGGCCTTACTCATCGTTGGACCTTCTCAACAATAAGCCAATGTCGGGCCTATCAGGTCTGTGGCAATATTATCACTAGTGGGTTTTTTTAAGCAGAGGACATGTATGTTCTTCACATTGAACTTCTTTTGCCTTGGATTCACCTGGTAGTTCTTGAATGTTGAATTCCCCAGCAACGTATGCAAGAGATCATCTTGGACAGTAACTGGATGAGAGGACCTCTCCTTTCTCGTTAAACCAAAGCGATTTGTTACATTGGATGTTTGGAGGAATGTCTTATAAAACAGGTGATTTATATTAGAAACAAAGCGAAGCGCTTACCCAGCAGGAGCACCGGGCGCAACAACGTGGTAGGCAAGCTTGGATTCGAGATGGGGATCGTAACAGTTCACTCTTCCACCAGATAGTCAAGTCTCGTGCTCAGATCCAGGGTGAAGGAAATTGTGGGGAACGGGGGTGTGGCCGTGGAGGACGATGCTAAAATAGGAGATGTTTTTGTCGGACACTATGAGGAGCTGTGGAGGGCCAATGTACAGAGCACAGGGTTAGAGTTGCCGGAGTTGCCGCAGGTCCATGAGGACCTGCATGAAGCGCTGGTGGCCGAGGTTGGTGCACAAGAGATCAAAGATGTTGTTTTTGCTATGCCACGGAACAAGTGCCCAGGACCCAGACGGGGTACCAACTGAATTCTACGTTGCTCATTGGGACATTGTTAGTGCTGACTTCACCCGGGTGGTATAGCGATTCTTCACGACCGAGAGAGTTCCGCCGGTGTGGAATGAAACGTTGGTATCTTTTATCCCGAAGTGCAAGTTCCCTCGTCGGGTAAAAGACTTTAGACCTATTAGTCTTTGTAACGTCGGCTATAAGGTCATCACAACGATCTTGGCTAACAGAATGAAGCGGGTGCTGGATGGAGTGATCGGGCTTGAGCAGTCGCCCTTCGTCTCAGGCAGGAGCATACACGACAACATTGACGTTGCCAAAGAGGTTATGCATTGCATGCGGTTCGCGCCGAAGACCAAAGGTATGATGGTGATTAAAGCGGATCTCAAGTCGGCCTACGATCGTGTACAGTGGGAGTTCTTGGAGAGGGCCCTGAGGAAGATGAACTTCCCAGTAGCTTGGGTGGGTTGGGTTATGTCTTGCGTACGAGGTCCATGGTTTGCCTTCATTGTAAATGGTTGAGTGCATGGTCATATCTCCTCCGGTTGCGGGCTGAGGCAGGGAGATCCGATGTCGCCGTACTTGTTCTTGGTGGTGCAGGAGGTGTTGTCTAGGATATTGAAGTGTGAGGACCCGCCCCTCTTTTTCCTTTGGCTTGTTGTTGACCCAAGGGCAATTTGGGAAATTGCGCCTTGGCGGTCGTTTCACACTGGGTGTGCACACACATATCTTGTTTGGTGCTTGTGTTTGTTTAGAAAGGTTAGGTGGACCCGGGATCGGAAGTTCTGGGCTTGGGCTTGAGTCTCAGCCCAAGGTTGCCGTTCTAGGCAATGGAGATCGATCTGCATGGCATGGAGATCGATCTCTCTGTGCCTGGAAGTCGTTGGCGGTGGCGTTCGAAGGACGGCCACGGCGATGGCCGTCGCTTCCCCTGTCAGGGGAGGGGAGACTTTTGCTCCCCTCCTTCGCCTTTCCCCCGCCTTCGCCGGCTTTCCCCGGCCTTATCCCTTCCCCTCCTCCTTCCTTTCTTCCCCTTCTTCCCTCTTCTTCCTCCCGGTTCTGTTTTCTTCCCCTGTTCCGGCAGCCCCCTTTCCTCCTCCATTCTCCCTCCTCCGCCCACCGTTCTCGGAGCTTGAAGGCTCGTTGGAACCGTGACGCCGTGAGGAAGATCCTAGGCTAGGCTTCGTGGATCGAAGCAGCTCTGAGGAGGTAGGGTTCTTACTCAAAGACTCCGGCTTGCTTTGAGGGTTTTGAATTCGGTTTTGATTTCAATAGGTCTTCATGCTTAGTTGATGTCTTCCGGTTTTGAAGCCGTGAGTAGCTTCGTGGTTCTTGGATCTACCAGCCCACCTAGTTTGGTGGAGTTTGGTTGCGGATTCCGGCAGCTTTCCTCGCCGTCCGCCCGCCGCTGAACCCATCTAGATCGATCTCATGGGATGAGATCGATCTCGTTTGGGGTGGCACGCCCCGCCCGAGCGAGAGCGATCTTCCTGGGAGGGAGATCGATCTCTTGGTGGTTGGCGTCGGCGCGTCAAGGGTCACGTACGAGATCGATCTCCATATGGGTGGAGATCGATCCCGTTGGGGTGACCAGGACGGGTGCCCTTAGCCTCGAGGCAGATCGATCTCATTCCTAAATGAGATCGATCTCCTTCGGTGCAGGGAAGACTTTACTTGTTTTAAATGCAGTTTTGCCCACGGGTTGCGCATGCAAGTGGTTTTTGACGGTTTTGCCCTCGGGGCTTACTATGATACTTATCATGCTGGAATGTTTACTGTTTTGTGGTGGAACCGAGAAGGTGATGCCTCTCGGGATGTGTAGAATAAACGGGCTGACAGTATGCCCTTCACTGCTTTGTGATGAACCGAAGGAGTCATGACCCTCGGGAGTGATAGTATAAATGGGCCGAAGGTGTGCCCTTGTTGTGCTGTCTGATACTGCTTTCCCTACTCATATCCTGCCCTGCTTCCTGTGCATTAGACATGCTAGGTTAGACGGAGTGGGGTTGACCCGTGGACTTCAGTGATCAAAGGCTAAGTGGTGGATGCCATTACCCGACTTGTATCCCCACGCTGGTGTCCAGTATGGGTGAGGGTGTCCTACAGGTATCGTCTGGCCCACCCTATGTCGAGGACCGTCGGAGGTAGCCCAGTCCTCGAGCAGTGGCTATCGGAGGGACGTACGTTGGACAGGAAACCTGGAGGGGAGAAACATCGATGGGATCGATGGACTCTTTGGCTAGACTTAGTCTTTGGTCGGGGGTTAGGGGTCGTGTTGGCTCTGCTGCTTGGAGTACTGAGAGATGGTAGTCTTAACCACGGTCATTCCGCCAAGTGTGGAGATCCCGCTTGGAGAAGGGTATCCTACTGGTAGCGTCATGTCCACCCTGTGTCAAGGATTGTCGGAGTTGCCCACCCCTGAGCAGCGGTTGTCGGAGGGGCGTACTTGGGACAGGAGCCCTTCGGGTTATTGACGGGATTTATGGGATCCTTGGCAAGCCTCAGTACTTGGCTTCAGAGTTGGTTCGTTGGGTGTTGCCTTCTTAGCGAGAGTGGTAGAGTAGGACCCTGCTGAGCTATTGCTCATTCCTACCTGGACTGTGTTGTTTGCAGGTGCAGGTCCCAGCTCCTCTCCGGTGCTTCCCCGTCGGTTGTCTCGTGGTGGCGCGTCGGCACCTGACCATGTCTGAGGGTCAGAATGGTTTTGTTTGTGCCTTTGCGGAGACCCCGGTGGGTGTTGTAGCTTTTTGGGGACTGTGTTGATCCCTTGTAATCTTGTTGTACTAGAACCCTTGTGTAACTCTATTATATCTGTTTGTAATAGATGTTAATAGATGTTGTTAAGTTTGCTTCCGCCTTGTGCCTGTTGTCAACTGTTTCCGCCAGTTGAGGCTAGTGGTTGTAGGTCTTTCCCCTCGTGTCCCGTCCCGGTTTGGCGTCCGCGGGTCGGGGCGCGACAGTGTCCGGGGTCTGAGCTGGTAGGGTTGAACCTCCGGCGGCCGGATTTCAAGCTGTCACACTTACTTTATGCGGACGACTGCCTTTTCTTCACTCGTGCTACTTGTGTAGAGGCTCGACGGCTCAGGCAAAAGCTGTGGATGTTTCATACGTTGTCCGGACTGGAGATGAACCCGGTGAAGTCAAATATTATGTTCTCTAAGCGGGTGTGCGATAGTAGGAGGGCTGCGGTGTCTAGAATCTTGGGAATTGCTGAGAACGGGGATTGTTGGACCTATTTGGGGTGCCCCTGTGTGCAATAAGGATGCGGAAAGCGAATTTTTCAGGTGTCATAGATAAGATGGTTGCTAGAGTTCTAGCGTGGCAAGGCAAGAGGATTTCGGAGGCGAGGAGAGTCACTCTACTCAAGTCAGTATTGCAGCCGATCCCGGCTTTTCTTATGGCAACTACAGGTATTCCGGTGGCAGTCTTGAAGCAGATGGAGGTTGTCTGTCGTGGTTTTCTATGGGGAGGTAAGCGATCAAGCTTGACTAATGTGGCTTGGGACGTGGTGTGTGTGCACCTAAGGAGCTGGCTGGTCTAGGCGTTAGACGATTCCGCTTGTGGCAAAGGGCTATAAGGATGAATCGTATGGCAGCCTTTTTAGAAGAGAAGCCAAACATTTGGACAAAGATGGCCAGAGCGAAGTATGACTGGGAGGGTAAGCTTCCTTCGGGGAGGACTGCGTCGAGGGCATCGATACATTGGAAGGAGTTATGCTATGTTGCGGATGAGCTGAGGTTGGATGTTAGGTGGCAACCAGCCAAGTCCAGTTCCGTGGGTATCCTACATGATGCTTGGATCCTCGACGAGCCCCTGAGCATGAAGCCTTCGCTATTCAATAGCAATAGCTTGACTGAAGATCTGGTGGTGGGGGATTTGATGGAGGATGAAGTCTGGGACTGAGATGCAGTCAGGTGGATCTTCCACCCGGAGCTTGCTGATCAGGTCATGAAGATGGAGATCTCGCCCATTGAAGGTGATCGGTGTCGCTGGTCATATAGCCATGATGGGAAGGTGTCCACTGCCGATGCCTACTATTCTCTGTGGAGAGAGCACGATAGATGGGGGACGTCGGAGGATGGCGATCCATGGGGGTGCCTTTGGCGGATCCAAGCAGGGCCTAGGGTCAAGCATTTTCTCTGGAAGGTGATGCATGGGAAGATGGCCGTAAGAGATGCATTATGGCGGGTGGGGATCTCGCCGGACAAGGAGTGCCCGCGCTGTGGCTTGGCGTCGGAGACGTTGGATCACGCGCTGGTTGAGTGTCGCTTCGCGCAGGAGGTGCTTGCGATACCGACTGGGCGTCGACAGGTCGATGGACCATGGCAGGCGGAAGAGGTCTGTGCGCTACTGGCCGGGCCTTCCTCACGTACCGGTGTGGCGGAGTTGAAGACGAAGCTTTGTTATGGAATGTGGAAAATTTGGAAAGATAGGAACGCCATTGTCTTCGATGGCCACAACGAAGAAGCGATGGTGGTAATGAGGAGAGCAGGGCGGCTGGCGGGTGAGCTATGGCGCCATAAATCAGATGTGCCAAGGGAAGCCAGCGAGCGGAGGTCAGGGCGGCATGATCCGGTGATTCAGGTCGATGCGTCGAAGGACCCATTGACGAATGTGTGTGCGATTAGAGCAGTTGAGGTAGGGAAGGATGATTGTCCGATTTGGGTGAAAGGATGTCCGGTGCGGGCGGGCTCGGTGTTGGGCACGGAGATGCTAGCGATTAGAGAAGCCATGAGTGCTGCGTTGGGGAAGAGCATGGTGTGGGTGATCATCGAATCCGACTCACTTCATGCAGTTGACATCCTGAATGGTAGGCAGGCGTGGCCAGCTGAAGTGGACAACATCCTCAGGGAGGTGTGGTTTCTGGCTATGAAAATGAAATATGTCATGTTCATATATATACCTAGGACTCTTAATAGCAAAGCCGATGGGCTTGCTAAGTGGTGTAGGCAAGCTCAGGCTGTTTTTGAATGGTCCCTTGATAAAGGGCCATTGGGATTCTGAGATCCGGCTCTATAGGAACTACCTACGGGCTCAATTAATCAAAAAAAATATTAGAAACAAATCACAGAAGATGATCAATCCCAAAATCCAGGCTTGTGATCTGTCAAAGCATAACAAGAATGGAGGCAGAGATCAGTCATTCCCATCCTTAACGATCGATGCTCTGAAGGTCAAAGAGTACAGTCAGAACGTTGTGGTTGTGGTGTCGCAGACTCGCAGCCTTCTTCAGAAGCTGCCGATTTCAACAAGTGGGTTCACATGCATTCATTGCAACTGTCCAATAAAAGAGTTTGCAAGTTGGAGACTTATGGTCGAGCAGGTGGCCCGGTACCCTTAAAACGCTGTCAAGCGTCACATTCTAGCAGGTGTGATCATATGCGTGAGGACAGTTATGTCTATATTTTGGCTTTCGAGTCATCCTCCCATGATTAAAGATGGTTGTGTTGTGTTTCTCTTTTGCAGACCACAAAGCGTACGTAGGGTTGGAGGGTTGGCCCCCCTCCTCCTCTTCCATTCCTTTGCATCATGGCACCCATCCTTTCTCTTCCTTATATAACTTCCAGACCACACCCTGGGCCCTCTTGTGCTTTAAGCATCCACACTATAACAGGATGGGGCCTTTCCTTTGTAGATTTGAGCCAGCTCTTTCTTGCAAGCAAAGGGATCAAAGACTCGCTAACCCAACTAGCTGTCTCCGGATAATTGCTTCTCACCTAAAGCAGAAGCCCACCGCTTCCTTTCTAAGATTCTATCCGCTTTCTTTATCATCAACAGTTCAATAAATACATCATTCTGGAATACTAATTAAGACATTCTAAGTTAAGTTAAAAAAGAGTCACACTTTTGTGAAGCATAAACAAGCTTCTGTTTACAATGCCAAATAAATATGTTCAAAATAGCACAAAATAGGGGGTTTTATACACTTCTAAAAACATGCCAACCAAGCTATCAACACTAGTAAAAATTTCAACAAAGAAATCAAATAGAATTGTTACAGGAAAACTAGCAAACAAAAACCTCTTGCTCTTGGTTACCCAGCCCTCGGGCTCAACTAAAAAAAAAAAAAAAAAAAAAAAAAAAACCTCAATTAATGCGCCATTGCTGCGGGAGGCTGGAAGGCGATGGTCCGCTGGCTCGGCAAGGCCAGCATCGCCGTGTGATCCAAGAAGTCCTTGAGCGCGACCACGGCCTCTAGAAGCACTCTGAGATCATCGGCGCAGGAGAAGCCAGCGGCCCCCAGTCGCCGGACGGCGTAGACGTAGAAGGTGAGGCACCCTTTCCTGAACTTAAACCGCGCCATCTCGCACCCGGTCAGGCCGCGGATGAGCTTCTTGTTGACGTCCCCTAGAGGCATCATCGGCGGCCACAGCCGGTCGACGGCGGACTTCATGGCCTCGGACTCGAAGACGAAGAGCAAGGCCTTGGACTTCTTGGTGCCGAGGCCGAGCGTGAGGGTGTGCCATGCATGGTGGGCTAAGATGGTGAAGTTGGTGGGCAAGTAGGTGGCCGTGGAGGGGAAAGGGAGAGGCCTCTGTTTCTGGGTCTTCTCCGGAGGAGGGATGGCGAGGAGGCGTAGGAGCTCCAGAGGGGCGGCGCGGCGGACGGTGAAGGACCTGACGACGAACTGGCCGCCGAAGCGGATGCCTTTGACGTCGGAGCTGGGCTTGAACTGGGCATCGGCTGCTGATTTCTTCTGATCTTTCTGCTTGTGCTTCTTCTTCTCCTTTTCTCCCATGGATTCGTTGGTCTTCTTCCTCTTTGCTTTGCCGAATGTTAGTCAGGTCTCTTCTTGGCTAATTAGCCTCTCCTTTTTAGTTGTTATTTTATCGCATCAATAGGCCCAGGGGCTTGACTACTAAGCTCCTCCTTAACCACATTTTTATCCCTAAATATCAAATATCATCATTGCTATTTTATTCTCGTTCTATCTATTATCGTCACTCTAATTTTTTCTATCCCCATTCCTTAACTCCATTTTTTCTAACCTTTTCTGACCCTATTCCCTCTTAATCTCACTTTTTCTATCCCCGTTCGTTATTTATGTATGTGCGTGGGGATTTGTGATTGGGAAAGAGATTGATTAATCACCAATGTGGGACCAGGAGTGGTGCAGCGGAGGGTGTTTGGTTGCTTGTATTAGCTGATGTATGCATGAGCTAATGTAACATTTTGGTCTATACCAGTGTTTGGTTGGACACTGCATTAATTGATGCATGCATCAGCTAATACAGAAGGGTGTTTAGTTGGTCACTGCATTAACTGATGCAAAAAGGACCTCAAATACTGCATTAGCATATGCAATGCATGTTTTATCAGATGCAATGCACTGCATTGAGCAATGCACTACATTAGCTTATGCAAGCAACCAAACGCCACTTCTTTGAGTTGTAAAAGCTCTCGTTTGATATGAGTTAGTTTAATTCAAAATAAGAATTTTGGGTTAGAAAAAATAAAAATAAAGTAATAATAATTACTTAAAATAAGAAAATATAGGATGATAATGGTAGGTGATACGGAAATAAATGAGTAATTAATACTTAAAATTAAAAAAATGTTTGAAAATAAATATAAAAATAAGTATTAATTACGCGAGATCTTGAAGCAAATGCCGCACATTTATTTTCTTTTACCCTACGCATCCTGAAAGGGGTGTTAAGAGCACCCGCATCTTTCCTTCCTCTCTGAAATATTTGAACATATGTTTCCCAGTTTCTCTATTTACAACACGTTCCATTAGTTTTCTTAAATCATTTCATGCATTACTGAATTATTTTGTTTTCAGATATTTTATTTTATTCTATTCGTAATTTATTATATATTTAACAATCCTATAATTATAGTAATCAAATATTATATTTATCTTCCATGTTGTTTGAGATGTTCTTAAATTAGAAATTTATAATATATAGAATTTTTTCGCAATAGTTATATTAATTAACTAGTTGCAATATATAAGAATTGTTCACCTTTTGTAATGTTTGGCTAAAAGAGGGATGATTAAATAAAGAGAGATGAAACATATGTCTTTAATGAATGGCATCCATCATCATTCTTTGGATAGAGAATAGTTAAAGGGGAGTGAACAATGCTCCATCGTCACTTTACTAATTTACTTGGCTAAGGACCACGGATGGCAGGGGTAGAATGTTGAGTTTGAGGAATCTGATTGTTTCGGATCCGATCATGGTGCACTACACATAGCTGACGGGTCCGGGGCAGCGCACCAGCGGGGGTTCCGGGGGAAGCTAAATGGATTTCATATATGTTGATATGAATAGTTTATGTAATTTTCTATATCCTATGTGTCATTTCAGATCTGTTGATATGAATAGTTTATGTATTTTTCTATATCTTATGTGTCAAAATCCTACGATATGAGGGTTTATATGGGTGACCGTCATATGTAACATTTAATTGGCTCTTTGTCTGAAAACCTCTAATGACTTTGTTGATGTTGAGATGAATCACGTAAAATCTTGTGTAGATGAGTTCTTCTTATTCCTTCTTACTGGATCCTAACATAGAATCCGATTCTAAGACGAAAATTGATATTATTGATGGGATTATTACTTGGGCAGCTAAGCTAGAATCGTTGCTCAAATGGATACGGTGGGAATCTATTAATGCTGGGAAGACTAAGTTTTCACATACTCCGTGATTTACGAATCAGGTGGTCCTGGATGGTCACGGCAACTAATGCTGTCATGAGGTGGGTGGTGTATGTAACCCGGTCTTCGAACTTAGCTATTAATAATAATAACAATAAAAGTGAACAATGCTCCTCACATGTAGGGGGTGCTGTAGCACTTCTTTTGTTCAGGGAATCTCAAGGGAAACTGTTGGACTGGCTTTAAAGCCCATTTCCCAGTTTCATCATCCCTAGAACAGGGAAAGGAGGCAGCATGTAGGAAGGCTGACGCGGGTGCTCTCAGTGGCAGCAGCTTCTTCACGGATATGGCTACCATTAACATAATAATAGCGATTTTTGTTACAATCATCAAAATTACCATCATCTAACCCAGCTTTTGAGTCAAGGTCTAACAAACAATACCTCAAAAAGCTATGAAAATAATAGCTACAAATGTCACTATTTCAATGGCTTTTTCTTATTATTGTAATTATCATCATCAGTTCATCACCACTACCTTAATTAGTAATTATAACATAATAACAACTATAATATTAGTGATATATACTACCAATCGGATTCGGGGGCCTGACGTAGCCATTGCTATGTCAGGCCCTGCCATACAGGATCGGGGCCGTGCATCTACATCTACTTAATAGCAACGGTCAGGATTTGATCAAGCTCCAATGGGGGAGAACAGCTGGCCGGATTTATCTTATTTTCAACTTTGAATGGCCCTAATAATATTTTGAGATGGCGCCGGATGGAAAACGCCCGCGTCCCTTTCTCTTCCCCCCGGCAATCAAGCCTCTCCTCTTTCACCATCTCTAACACACACAGTGCCGAAATAATGCTTGGGAATCAGTCCTTGATCTATTTCTGAAAATGGGTTCTTGCTTTTTTAGGAGTTCATCGAGAGGTTTGCATCAAAATCTGATCTTTGTTTTTTTTGGGTTTTTTCATATCTTCTTTCTGGAGGTGTTCTTCCTATTTCAATCCTTTGATTTCTCTCTTTCTGGAGCTTTTTGGTACAAATTCTTTTCCCTTTTTAACTGTTCTTCACCGGAATCCAAAATCTGTTTCTTGGCATATAGTTCTCTTTTTTATATCATAAATTTATAGCCCTTTGTGTGCTTGTTTAGGGTGTATATAAACTGAGGTTATAAGAGATAGGTTATCATGGGATGTTCTATTCATTTCAGATTCAATAGCCATTTCGATGTCATTTTTTATCTCCTCTAACTCTGGAAAAAAGCTTGTAAGAAGCTCCTTCATTTGGATGCTTTCTGGTTCAAATTTTGTGCATCACTTGTCGTGTATTGCATGCAGGCACACAACTGCTGTTCTTTACTTTTTGGCACTCAACTTGTACCATGGCTTGAGCTCAATGAATTATACTTCCAAAGCCTACTATATGTTGTGTTATAAAAAGATTTCTAAGGGGAGGCATAATCCTTTTGGCACATCAATTCACACTTCTATGAAGAGCTGCAATGCTTGCCTCCATTCAATGATGCAACGGGCAAAAAAATTAAGGATTCAATGATCAGAATAAGATAAGTAGCAATGTAGGCAAGTTCAGATGAAAACAAACAATTGAAAACTAAAAAGGATATAAAGACAAGTAGCAATGCAGACAAGATGGAATTATATGCAGAAAAAAAATACCACATTCATCCTTTTGATGTCTAGGATGGCTCAAACCCTAACAAAAGCACAGAAATAATTCACCATTACAAGAATCTACACTAGATTTTTGAACACAAGTTGTAATAACCATCTAAATGATCCATCGAACAGAGGATCATCTCTTTATAAACCTATGAAGGCCTTAAAACAATAGGCATTGGCCCAGCACCAACTTATTAGTTTTCAGCCACTCCGAATTCTCTTCGACCGGCCTTGCCATTGTACAGAAGGGTGCTGGTGGAGTCCCTCCTCCGACGAGACATCCATGGATTTTGTGAAGGATGTGGAGAGGTCGCCGTAGAGATCTACGACCCACCGGATGTTGTTGAAATGTTGTTGAGTTCCCTGATCAGGCCGACATTCTGACTGAGATTATCTAAGATCTGAGGCTCATGACTCTGGTTGATTCATTGATCGAAAGCTTGTTCCCATCCAGGATGCTCTGTACCTGAACAAAGCTTTTTATGATAAGATCAGATCCAAGAATTTGCTCGACTGAAATTTTGGTGAAAACAGATGAAAAGAAATCATACATTTATGTGAGATGGTAACACAATCTTAACACATTAAAGAGGGAACCTAAAGGAAAGTGCTGCAAAAAGAGAGGAAAATAACTGAGAATAAGAGGAGAAAGGGATATAAAGTTATGATATAAAATGGAGAACTATATGCCAAGAAACAGATTTTGGATTCTGATGAAGAACAGTTGAAAAGGGGAAAGAATTTGTACCAAAAAGCTCCGGAAAGAGAGAAATCAAAGCATTGAAATAGGAAGAACAAATCCAGAAAGAAGATAGGAAAAAGCCCAAAAAAAACAAAGATCAGATTTTGATGCAAACCTCTCGATGAACTCCTAAAAAAACAAGAACCCATTTCCAGAAATAAATCAAAGATTGATTCCCAAGCATTATTTCGGCACCGTGTGTTTTAGAGATGGTAAAAGAGGAGAGGCTTGATTGCCGGGGGAAAAGAAAGGGACGCAGGCGTTTTCCATCCGGCGCCATCCCAAAATTTTATTAGGGCAATTCAAAGTTTGAAATATGACAAATCCGGCCAGCTGTTCTCCCATTGGAGCTTGATCAAATCCTGACTGTTGTAGATGCACGGCCCCGATCCTGTATGGCAAGGCCTGACATAGCAATGGCTACGTCAGGCCCCCCTTATTACCAAATGTTGTTGAGTTCCCTGATCAGGCCGACATCCTGATAGGGATTCGGGGGGCCTGCAGTACCTCACTTACTGCAGGCTCTGCAGTGGTCCAATCTCAACCTTTGATCTGAAATTTATTCAGATCAAAGGTTGAGATTATAAGGCAGAAAAGTCTGCTCTGCAATGGTACTACTGGGAATGGGGTGGATATGGGCGACGGCGGAGGACTTGTCGACGAACTGGCCGGTGGTGCTATCCCTATACCGGCAGATCCTTATACGGATTCAACTTGCCCAGCTTACTTTTGAGTTGGGAAAAAGAATACTAGAGAACATACGCACGACTCAAATCCCAAAATAAGAACAAAAAAGAATACTGGAGAACATAGGCACAACTCAAATCCCAAAATAAGAACAAAATATTCATTCATGTAATGTTGCTATACAAGACGAAGTGTTCCAAGTTTACCCATTACTAAGAAGGGAAAAAAGTACGCTACAACCCTAGAACAAAGCAGCAGCACGCCATAAAGGCAAGAATGGGAGAACGGAAGCTCACAGAGAGATGATGGGATGAGATGGATTTGGACGCATCGTCATCGTGGGAGGCGACCCTTATTGAGGACGGAAATGGAGTACTAGGTGGCGTCGATGAGATCGGCGATGTTGTGTCGGGACCGCTCCTCGGATCCGAACAAGAAGATGGTGCGGACCTCGGCTTTCTTGGCAAGGCGCGCGGCGGGGGTGAGTGGGAGATCGGGAGAGTTGAGGCTCCTAAGGATCTGCCGGTATAGGGATAGCACCACCGGCCGGTTCCTCGCCAAGTCCTCCGCCGTCACCCATATCCACCCCATTCCCAGTAGTACCACTGCAGAGCAGACTTTTCTGCCTTATAATCTCAACCTTTGATCTGAATAAATTTCAGATCAAAGGTTGAGATTGGACCACTGCAAAGCCTGCAGTAAGTGAGGTACTGCAGCCCCCCCCCCCCTCCCCCCAACCCTATCAATCACTTGCATTGTTGCACACACCCTGCTAAGTGCTTTCAAATATGAGAGAAGCAAGCTGGAATTTTTGGGCCCCTGTGGTACTTGTCCTGGGCCGTAGCTTCGTGGACACCCTCGAGGGCTACCAATTGGGTTCTATGCTTTAGCAAGTCGGCAAGCGCGAGGAATTTTCCTGAGCTTCTCTCAAACAGCCAAACCAAACTAGGAGATCCAACCAAGTGTCTAAACGAGTAAAATCCAACAAAAGTCAAAAATCCCTGGCGCGAAAAGGAGGTCCACCCACCGGAGCGTGTTCGTGTTCGTGTTCGTGCTCGGCCTCGTCCAAATCGACCATCTATATCCACCACGTGGGTGGCTCCGACAAAACCGGTCAACATCCGCACCACCCCCTTAAATAAGCACCTCCTCTCCTTCACCTCTCCACCATCACCAACAAATTCCACTCTACCAATGGCTTGGCCCAACACCCCATCGTGCATCCTACTCCTCATAGCCGCCACCTTCTCCGGACTCCTCCTTAGCTCCGCCAATGCCATCTCCATCGGCGTCAACTACGGCGCCTTGGCCGACAACCTGCCGCCGCCGGCCCAGGTGGCGAAGTTCCTACAGCAGAGCACCTTCATCGACCGTGTCAAGCTGTTCGACTGCAACCCCGACTTCATCCGCGCCTTCGCCGGCACCAACATCTCCCTCATGATCACCGCCCCCAACGGCGACATTCCCTCCCTGGCCAACGACCCCTCCGCCGCGCCCGCCTGGGTCGCTGCCAATGTCGCCCCTTTCTACCCGGCCACCCGCATCTCCCTCATCGGCGTCGGCAATGAGATCATGGCCACCGGCGACAAGAACCTCATCGCCCGCCTCGTCCCGGCGATGCGCTCCCTGTCCGACGCTCTCAAAGCCTCCGGCTTTACCGACATCCGCGTCTCCACTCCGCACTCCCTCGGCATCCTGTCCTCCAACGGCTACCCCTCCTCCGGCCGCTTCCGGCGCGGCTACGACCGCGCCATCTTCGCCCCTATGCTCCAATACCACCGGGAAACCAAGACGCCTTTCATCGTGAATCCCTATCCCTACTTCGGCTACAACGCTCAGACCTTAAATTTCGCTCTTTTCAAGCCCAACCCCGGCCTGGTTGACCCGGTCACCAAGATGAACTACACCAACCAGTACGACACGCTGCTCGACGGGATTTACTGGGCCATGAAGCGGCTGGACTACGGCGACGTGGAGATCGCCGTGGGGGAGACTGGGTGGCCGTCACAGGGCGAGCCGAACCAGATCGGGGTGTCGCCGGCCGACGCCATGGCCTACAACGGCGCTCTGATTAATAAGGTGAACTCCGGCAAAGGGACGCCATTGATGCCGAACCGGAGGTTCGAGACGTACCTGTTCGCGCTGTTCAACGAGGACCTGAAGCCCGGGCCGATCCCCGAGCGCAACTGGGGCTTGTTCCGACCGGACTTCACCCCGGTCTACGACATTGGTCTCATGCGCGGCGGTCAGGTGAGAGCCACACGCTCCTCCCTCCTCGTTTAACGTTTTTTAAGTCTCCCCTTGAGTCTTACGTATATTACGGCAGTGCCACCGGTGGAGTTTGCGGGTGCCAGCTAGCCTAATTGATTTATAAAACAATGACCCGGTTTTCGTTTTCCGACTTTCTTCTGGTTCAAGTCGCTTTCCGGCTTTCAAAGCTCACGTCTTTTTTAGCCTAATAGCCAATAATTTAACCCAATTCGAGTTTATTTTGGGATGGTCGGGTGGAGTCGAGTCCGGAGGCTATGATGATTATAGGAATCTATCTTTCTAATGTTGGCAACTGTTTTTAATTCCGCGATGACACCGGCCAGGGTTTTAAACGGTCTTTTTCTAAAATGCTGTCAGACGTATACGCGTTTCCTGGCCGCGTTCCAGGGTGGCATGACGTGCCGTGTTGGCTTGTGCTTTTTGAACCGGTACCGTTTGGTAGTGTTTGGGTGGGTGCGAATCTTGGCATAAATTTTTTCAGTACGACGTAGCGTGCAGTGGACCCAGCGCGCAGCCCCTGCGTAGAGATCGTCGATTCGTGCGCGTCGTGGGCTAACAAACCCCATGTGACTTCCGGCGGCACCTCTCAAACGAATAAAGCAATCTCTCAACTTCGAGAATGTGTAGGACTAACTCATCTTTAGATCACGTCCGCTGCTTTTGTTTATGTCAGCGAATTTAAGCGGTTGGTCCAACTCATCTTTAGATCACGTCCGCTGCTTTTGTTTTTGACTTTTTCTAGACCTTTTGCTTTAGTACACATTTTGTTCTAATTCGCTGTTGGTGGTGGGGATAGGCCGGAGGGCCGACGCCGACGACGCCTGGGGCGAAGTGGTGCGTGGCGAGGGCGGACGCCACCCCGGTGCAGCTCCAGAATAACATAAACTACGCGTGCAGCCAGCCGGGTGTGGACTGCAGACCCATCCAGGCAGGAGGTGCGTGCTTCACACCCAACACCCTGCAGGGCCACGCCACCTACGCCATGAACGCCTTCTACCAGGCTGCCGGACGTAATAACTTCGACTGCGACTTTTCCGGCACCGGCGTCATCACCACCACCAACCCTAGTGAGTTTCCGGACTCATGAGTACACCCTTCTTTTACAACTAAATTTGTTTAGTTTTCACTAATATACTGAGCTTATTAACAGGTTTTGGGACTTGCAAGTTCGCCTCCTGAGAAGGGGATGCTTCGGACCATATTGGCTTTAATTGTTCTTTTATAAGTTAAACCCTACTGCAGTACTACTTCACTAGCTAACCAGTTGGAATGTATCTATATATATGGGTGTTGTTACCACCAGTAGAAAATAGGTAGTGGAATAGTGTTAGCTTTTAGCTGGGTTTAACTTATCAATGTATTAAATACTCATCGAGTTGGTGCTTGTTTGGACCATTAAGATTTATTTTATGCATTCTTTATCGTTTCTTTGGATTTATTTTCCGCATACTTGGCGATGTCTTCAACCCATCACTCGCTCAGTCTCGTATCCAAATCACTCAAATCGCAACCAATCCTCGATTCCAGCTCGATCGGACTCATCTTCGACCTCATCATCGCCGCCCGGACGCGGTCTCGTAGCCCGAAATCCGCCGTCCTCTACTTAGAACGCATGCTCCGCCGCGGCCTCTCGCCTCGCGCAAACACATTCAACAACGTCCTCCACCTCCTCCTCACCTCCAACCTCTTCCCCAAAGCCTTGTCCCTCTTCCACCATGCAAAATCCATGGGCGTCCGCCTCGACGGGTGCACCTTCGGCATCATCATCCGAGGTTTCTGCGAGCTGGGAGAGTGTCACAAGGCTTTGGAACTGCTAACCCAGTACGTGGACAGCGGAGAGCCATCGAATGTGGTCATGCACACCACTCTAATCGACGGGTTCTGCAAGAATGGCGATATAGAACAGGCCAAGAAACTCTTTCAAAGAATGCGTGATATGGGTTTGGGCCCGAATGAGTTCACGTACACCGTGATGATCAATGGGTGCTTCAGAAAGGGCCTTAGAAAAGAAGGGTTCGATCTCTACGACGAGATGAGGCGTGACGGGGTCGTCCCCAATCTCTACACCTACAACTCTTTGATAGCCGCGTACTGCAAAGATGGCGACTTGGGTGGCGCGTTCCAGTTGTTCGACGAAATGTCTCACAAAGGGGTCGCTCGCAATGTGGTGACTTATAATACGCTTGTCGGGGCGCTCTGTAAGCAAAGGAAGCTCTTAGAAGCTGAGAAGCTATTGGAGGGAATGAAGCGTGGTGGGCTGACCCCGAGTTTGGTTACGTTCAATCTTTTGATCGATGGGTACTGTAAGGTGGGGAAGCTGTCGAATGCTCTGAAAGCCTTCGATCAGATGAAGGCAAGTGGTTGCATTCCGAGTCTCGTTACTTACAACATCTTGATCTCTGGGTTTGCCCGGGCTGGAGACTTGGTAGGAACTGCTAGCACCTACCGGGAGATGAAAGATAGGGGTTTTGCTCCTACTAAGATAACTTATACTATTCTCATCGATGCTTTCGCTAGATTGAACGAAATGGAGAAGGCCATTGAGTTGTATGAATCCATGGAGAAAGCTGGTCTGGAGGCGGATGATTACACTTATGGTGTTCTTCTGCATGGGTTGTGTATGGGTGGCAACATGAAGGATGCGTCGAAGCTGTATCGGTCGATGAGTGAGAAGGGTTTGAAGGCGAGCAATGTGATTTATGACACGATGATTCATGGGTACTGCAGGGAAGGCAGTTCATACAGGGCTTTGAGATTGCTCAGGGAAATGAATGAGAATGGCATGGTTCCTAATGTTGGTAGCTATGGTCTAATTATTCGTCTTCTTTGCAAGGAGGAGAAGTTGCAAGAAGCTGAAGCTCTGGTTAGTGAGATGGTGATCTCAGGCCTACAGCCGAGTGATTCGATACATAGGGTGCTATCGGATGCCAAAATGAAGGAAGTCAATGGAGCATCTTCTAATGCCAACTTGAGATTCATTCAGCAAGCAGTTTCCTGAGCTCTGAGATACCTTTTTCTGGACGAACTGGCCATGTAAATCTAGATGCATTTACGGCTTCCAAAATCACAGGAAATGGATTAAACAACATTCGGAGGTGAATTGTTATCGGCAGAAGAAGAATGTGCATGAAGAGCAAAATCAAAGGATTGCTGAAGTCGAGGCAGCCTATATTTGGAATAAAGCTTTGAACAGAAGAAACTTTCTTAAAAATTTCGATTCCCATCGTCAGATGATAACTATGTTATTTTACATCCCGTCGCCGACTGGGACGGCCAAACAGCATTGTGTTGTATCAACTAAATTGAGTAATGCTTGCAATGTGTTTGACTTGTTAAATGGCAGTTGGTAGGTGCAGTAAAAAACAGAACGATGTGCTTCAAACTTCAGGTATCAAGATACGCTGTCCGCCATCTGCCGTACCATCAAAATTTGTCACGGATGTTGCAGGGTTAACTTCCAGACGGTGAACTCGACTCTTATACAAATACAGAGGTTTGGCAACTTTAAGATAGTGCCAACATGTCCCCCAGGAACCCCCCCCCCAACCCAGAAAAGGACATCGCACAGGATCAACTGATCAAAATTCAATAGAACTAAACAGGCATAAAAATTGTGTTACATTCAGGCAACAACCAAGAATATTATAGTTCAACCAAAGAGCATCCCAGACAACTGAAATAAGCCATCAAGAAAACTGAGCGAGGTACGCTTCGACTCACAGAAGTAAATTGCCAGTATAGTCCAGGAACACACCTAAAAAGCAAGGGTACATAGTGCAGTAAATAGGTGACAGAGGTTCTAATCTGAAGATCCTCCGAGCCCATGCCCTCTTACAGTCCATTCATCTCAGCTGCACGATAGCCCACATGTTCAAGAAATTTACTTAGCTGCATGTGCTTTGCAGCCCAGTGATCGGCTAGCTTCTGTTCCTTTGCTTCAGCCTCTCTCCGAAAACCCGAAATCTGCTCCCGGTACTCGGCCTCGATCCTTTCCAGTGCCATCTGCTGCTCCTCCCTAAGAGCCCTCATTTTCAACTCAAAATCCTCGATCTTCTCCCTTCTTTTGCATGCCTTCTCAGACTCCAGCTGCAGCTCAACCCTCCTCAACCTCCATGTTGCTTCCTTCTTATGTTGCACCCAGGCACGATGCCCTTCTTCTAACTCTTTGCAACACTCCACGAGTTCTGAGACGACCTGACCATGAACTGCAGGAACCCCAGGAATCATGTTGCCCTGTGATGCAGCTAAGCCCAAGTGATTATCTGGCACTCTTTCCATCTGCAGCCAAGGTGTTGGTGCTGCAGGTAAAGTGGCAGGTGACAGTGTAAGGGTAACGGAAGGAGATGGAGGGCTATGTGAGGTCAGGTTATTCGAGCTAGACAGCCATGGAGGGATTAATGGTGTGGCCATGAGCAATGGGGTGATTCGGCGCTCTTTAACCAACTTCTCAGCGAAATTCTCGAGAATCCGGTCGTACTTGCCTTGCTCGATGTCAACAGACTTGTTTATCTCTTTCAGTTCTCTCTGCTGTTTCTCCTTGAAAACTTCCCACCACTTACCAAGCCTTTTGGCAGTACGGCCAGGGACCTCAGCAGCAATCTTCTTCCACTTGTTGCCGTGCTTGGCCTGGAGTCGGATGACAAGATGTTGCTCCTCCTCAGTGAGTGAACCCTTCTTGATACCAGGTTTAAGGTAGTTCTTCCACCTCTCCAGGCAGGATTTGGCATCCCTGTGAAAGGACACACTCATGCGCTGGGAGACAAGGTGCCACTCTCGTGGTCCATACTGCTTTACATACGCACGCAAGAGAGTGTCTTCTTCAGATTTCCAGCGCTGCCTTTCCTTCATTTGGAGACATCAATGCCCATCTTCCAGGACTCCTCATAATGTGCCTCGAATCAAGCCTGGTGCAATTCAATTGAATTGTCATATTAGTTCAAAGTACAATCATTCTGAAGACAAACAAAAGAAAGAAAAAGTTCTGAAAAGGGGCGAAACCAATTTGATGGCTACATACATAGCGATTGTGGAGGACAATAACAACTCCATACGCAACAAAGTTTTGATAAGGAAATTTCAATCAGAAAAATGGAAGGAAAGTAACAAAGATATTAATGCGGATGAACAAGACATCCGATTAACATCTCCAATAAGCTACTAAACACCTTTTGCCATCGCACAAATTTAGCCCTGTCTCAGATAGTAGCATTCTGTAATAATGCTATTAGCCAATCATTAACTAGCATTTAACAAGGCCATCACATTTGATGCGTGATATATCTGAAAAGCAATTTGCAGCATACCCTGATTTCCGTTACTCCTTGTAAATTCGCACTTTAGCACCACTGCAACTTAATTATTTTCAAATAGTCAGGACAATTATTTATGACCACCTTCGATTTTGCTTTCTGAATGCCTTAAGCTTGTAGATATCAGAAGTTTCTTCACCACTCATGATAACCGACATTGTTCACGAGGAGTGATTTGTTTGAATTTTCAGCATCTTAATGCTAATGAACTCGAGTCATACACCTCAAAAGATGCAATCCAAATCCATAACTTTTACATACAGAATCTACTGTCAAAATTTTGGATGCACAAGGATCATGAACTGCAAATTAGGAAGAACACACAATAAAGACTAGTAGTTCGCAAAACACAAACAATTTCTGTGAACTAATCTGTTCTATGGACCAAAGATAAACAATCTTTCTAATCTTTAAAGACTCATCCTTAAATCTTTTCACCTATCAAGCCCAAATGATGCAAGTCTAGCTTTTCTTTGTCTTCGTTTATGTACAAAATTCTAGATAGTTGTGAGCTTTAAATATTAACTTTATTGAAGAGAGGACAAGTCAAAGGTCCAAAAGTCCACATGACAAGAGCGCAACATAAAGAATGGAAAGCAACCAACAACTTGGAGACTTTTACCTAACAGAGTACGTGAATCGCTTTATTAGAAAGACAGTCACTACTGTTAGTGTGTTGAGCTATGATGGGTCTTTCATAAAGAGCGCATTGTCCAGAAGAATAATGAAATTCCCAGTTCCAACTGCACATTGCGCTACATATTCCCAGAGAAGCAGCAACATTTTCCATTTACTAGATGGATTCTGAACCATCGAAAACATAAAAATGAGTTTCTGGAAGAATACTGAATATAGTGCGGCAACCAGGCAAAACCTACAGTTTTACGTCCTATGTATGTCTCCACTTTTCTCTGTATTTTGGCACTGTGGTAATAAAACGTCTTCTATCAATGAAAGAGTACAGAGTATCCCTGTAGATTTATCCTGATCTCAACACTGTATGGACATTGCTTTGGATGATTACCTCCTTGGCAAGATTGATGACCATAAACAAAGAAGAAAACTAAGCAATATCAGACATTCTTCGGCACCAACTCCAAAAAAAGGGTTCTTCTACCTTGTTTGTCCAAGAAATCCTTCAAAACATCAATCGTAAAAGGCGTATACTATGCTATGATTCCCAACCACAAGCTTTTATTAGGCATGCAAACGAAAGCAAGTACCCTATCTTCACCCAGAATGCAGCAACCCAGAAAATTTAATAGACTCCGGTGTTCTAGTTTTGATACATTACTTCTTTCTCCTCCCAGTAACATTCCCCATACAGTAGACAACTAGCACCCTAAGAAGACACTGAGAGATCCTCTTCTCACAAGCTTTCTCAGCTAACCCAGCAATCTCTTCAACACATAGACGAAAGCAGAGAGAGAGAGAGAGAGAGAGAGAGAGAGAGAGAGAGAGAGAGAGAGGGCATCAATGAAACGGCTTACAGTGTAGATCCTCCTCCTCCCACCCCGGCAGCTCCCGAGCTACTTCACCCACCTGGAAAACTATATCCCGAACCCCACGCGAAGAGGGGGAGAAACGCAAAGAGAGAGAGCCTAGAACTCGGCGCTATAATAGAGCAAAGACAAGGCTAATAACAAGGGCTGCTCGTCTCTCTCGTCTGACAGCGGCGTAAAAGAAGGGCACGCGGGGGAAAAGGGCGCTGGAGATGGGTGCATTATTGGGCGCGGTCGGTGCTGACCTCACCGAGGAATGTCCTGTCGTCATCCATTTGTTGGTGTTAGCGAGAAAGGAGACGTTTGCGAGGTCGCAGACAAACAGCCCACCCAGCACTCACTATCCCCCCCAAGTAACCCCCCTTTGCCCCTTTCTTCATCTCACTCCCTTTATTAATTACTACGATCGGATCCACCATTACTAAAGTTAAAGCTTTTATATAGAGAGGGAGGGAGAGAGAGAGAGAGAGAGAGAGGGAGGGAGGGGTTGGTCCGCTACGTCTTGTCGATGATGGTGGAAATGGGGGCAGCGCGTGACAGTAGAGGGGGAAAGACGACGCGTCAGGTCTCCATAAATGGAAGCCGCTCATCTCGCGGCCTTTTCCCGGATCTTTTTCTTTCTTCCAACGGAGTTGACAAGGCCTCAACCCAAACGGCCTCGTGGGGGGGTGAGCGCACCGGAGGTCTACCGGAAACTGGTGTGATCCGGTCAAAGCACCATTGGGCTATGGTTCGGAGATAAGGTGGATTATCATCTTTTTCCTAAACAGAAGCGAGTTAGGAAAATAGAAATGATGTGGATTAATATTGGACATTCCAATAAATGAGAATATCACTTATGATTGTATTTCTATTTTTATTTTTTTATTAAGAAAAATATTTTAATCCATTTCTACTTATTATTTCAATTTTTCTGACCCGAAATCCCTTAATCCGGATTTCTTACGTAACGGTTCTTTTTACCGCTTGGCTGGCTGGCTGGAGTTGATCGTCTGCCGGGTACGGACACCGACTGCGAGAATTACCACCTTAAACCACGAGGATTCCCCTTTTGCGTAGCAAGGAGACTGACGGCTGGTAGTCGCAATCTCCGCCGCGGTACGGACGGAGATTGCGACCTTGGAGCGGAGCGTGGTAGTGAAGGGCGCGGTTCCGGATGGGATAGGAGAGAGGTTGGGTGGTGATGGGACCCAACTCGGAGGGGACGACGACGTGGGTTTTGGGGTGGGAGAGAGAGTGCAGCAGTCCGTGTTTCGCGGCACAAGGGAACAGAGTGGGCGATGGGGACGCGACCTCACTGGCCACTCTTCTCAGGGTTGTCAGTGCGTAGTTACGTCGCTCTCCTGCCAGTCGGTGGGGTGGCACAGACTACTCACTGCATGCCTCCCCCCACTGCTCTCCTCCTGTTTCCTTTCTGGCATTCTCTACGAGTTAAAAATCCAATCTTTTTACTGGACGACGACGGGCTGGCTTCCAGGTTGTGCGCAATCTTTAAAAATCGCATCCATGCATGATTGCTTAATATCGGGCCTGGGCTTGGACCTGGGCCTGGGAATGGGCTGTGTCGAAGGCTTATTTATCGGTTGGATGGATGGGAGCAAACGGATTGGAGATAACGCACGAACGATGCACGTGAATCCTAGAAAGAAAGAACAGGGCAGCATACCCGTGATTTGGGCCACATCTCTTCTTATAGGTGTCTCGCTTTCTTATCTCGCACGCCTCTCCAGTTCTCCAGTCTCCTCCCAACGGTGAGCAGTATATCACACATCCACGACTGTTAGCTCTTTGTTCTCCGAGAAAAATGGGCAGGAAGTTCTTCGTCGGCGGCAACTGGAAATGCGTATGATTCCGATTTACTCGAATTTGTTCGGATCCAATTGTTGAATCTTTAGTAGCTTCTTGTTTTTTTTTTGGTTTGCCAATCTTTTTGGATCGAGTTGGGGTCTGTTTGTGTGATTTGTTGGTTTTTATGATCGCCGATTAACGCTGATGACGCTCGATCATCGGATCGTTCTGGAATTCTCGATCGGATCTACGTTCTTTCTTTCCTTTCTTCCCCTGGATCTATCTTTTGTCGGCCTCATATCATGCGTCATCTGTTGCCAATTTCTTGAAATTTTCATTCATTTGGAGATTCTTGATTGTTCTGTATTAAGGGAACAGTTGTACCATGTGTCATCCGTTGCCAATTTCTTGAAATCTTCATTCTTTCGGAGATTCTTGACTGCATTGAATCAAATGGTTGATGATAACTTGTGTTTCGGTCGCAAATTTGTGCAGAATGGGACCACCGAGGAAGTCAAGAAAATTGTTGACACGCTGAACAATGCCGAAGTTCCGTCACAGGATGTCGTGGGTAAGCATTTATTGTCTTGATTTTCCTTCTTTTTTTGTCTCGATTAGCCGTCTATATACTCGAGTGATATTGTTGTTATGCAATATGCACAATTCAAGATTCTTTGTAATGTCTGAATCATTACGTGCATGCATAATCATTTCTTTGTAACTTTCAACTATAAGTTCGAGGTGTATGAGATATGTAATCATCTCCAAGAATATGCTCATTTGTTGTCGATCATGACATCAGATAGGTGATGTGTTTGTTGATAGAGTGGATTTGAATGCCCTGGTAGCCAAGATATGGGTCACTTGCCATGGTTGTTTTTACGAGCCCATTGACTAGCAATTGCTTGATCCTGATAATTCTATGCACATTTTGCAAACTGTGCTTCTTGCAGAAGTCGTGGTAAGCCCGCCATTTGTGTTCCTTCCTTTGGTGAAAAACCTGCTGAGGCCTGATTTCCATGTCGCTGCCCAAAATTGCTGGGTGAAGAAGGGAGGTGCTTTCACAGGCGAAGTCAGGTAAAAATACTTTGGAAATTGATGTCTTAAGCCCCCAACTGTCCCAATGATTTAGGAACTCTTTAGCATTCAAATGCATTCAAACTTCAATATGGCCTCGTATAATATTCCACTCAAATCGACGTCTATGATTACCGCTGTGATCAATCTCTGGCCACTGCAAATTGAGCTTGTTAATAAGTTTATTGCTTCCCTTGGCTTCATTGTGTGAACTTTTTTCCTTTATGGATGCAGTATGCGTGTTATGAGCTTTTATTGGCTATTACATAAATACTTTTGAACTGCATGTGGTGGTATATGTTCAGTGCCAATAATTAGAATGTTGCGGATGGTATTCATTTCAAGTGTAAAAGACTTATCATGCAACTTCTCAATAGACAGAAGACATTATAATGCTATCCATTTCAAGAGTAAAAGACTTACTATGCAACTTCTCAATAGACAGAAGACATTATATCTTCATAGTTTGATCATGGCAGGAGATAGGTCTAGAGCCCTTCAGGCCTTCATGCACCTATAATGATAAAGTCTTGCTGAGTTGAGATTTGATATTCTAAAATGCTACTGTGCTTTCAACTCCTTTTAGCATTTCTTGACTAGTCTTCAGCTGAAATTACATTCATCCGGGCTTTAGTATAAGATTTATGGTCTTCAATTTTCTCAGTTAGACTCTGATCCCACCAAATCTTAGATTTTGATGCACTCATTCATTACATATTTTTTGATTATCTTCTGTCAAATTTATGCTGATTTCCTGGCTGCTTTTTCAAGTTCTTTAATTTTTAATGTACATTCCACAGCAGTGAATTTGCAGCAGAAATTCAATAACTAATGACTGGAGTAATGAGCTCTTTTCCATTGCTCTGATGTTTTTGCATGCAGTGCAGAGATTCTTGCCAGTTTGAGCATCCCTTGGGTCATTTTGGGTCACTCCGAAAGAAGAGCCCTGTTGAACGAATCAAACGAGGCAAGTTCTTTGACAAGCTTTATGTTTAAAGTGCTATCTATCTGTTTCATGGGAACATTGTAATGGTAAAATCGTCATACAAAACCTAGGACCTATGTTTGGTCAGACAAGTTTTAGTCCCAATTATATCTTTCTGCATTTTTTTTGTTGGTAGATGGGAGTAGTTTTTGTTCAAGATCTAGCATCACATTTTGACTTCAACATCCATTAGCTTCTGGCATACATTGGGCCTCGTATGGTTTTTAACTGGCAAGATCCTATAGAATTTAGTAACATTTGATGCCTTCTTAGAGCATTATTTCATCAAGTTCCTTTTAGATATTTCTTGTTGTTGTATTCTAAAGCATCAGGTTGCTGTAGCAAGTTAAAACTTGCAGGATGTCAGCATTTGTTCCGACTGTGCTGTATCTCCAGCACCAGCATGACTTTGGCTTGCTTCAGTTTTCCTATTTCAGACAGGATGTAGGATTCTTTTCTTTAGTTGCAAAGTCATAATGGGCCCTCATTTGCACCTGTGAACCAAGCAGCTGGCTTTCGTTTTGCATGAGTGCAATAATGCTATTAGTTGAATCATGTAGGAGGATAAGGTTTTTCTGCTCTATATATTTATTCATAGAGAGCTGCTGAAAAATGTTCATGGTCTTTTGCTTATAATTTTTATACGTACTGCTCAATTTTCTGTGAAATTTTCCTTTATGTTTCTTTTCATTGCAGTTTGTTGGGGATAAAGTTGCATATGCACTCTCTCAAGGTCTGAAGGTAATTGCTTGTGTCGGCGAGACCCTTGAGCAACGAGAATCAGGATCAACCATGGATGTAGTTGCTGCACAATCAAAAGCGATTGCAGGTAATGCTGATGTTTTAATGTAGAACATATTGTTCCATTCCAGCTGTTTATGTTGTCACTTGTCACTCCATAGTGTAATACACTTATTGTTGCCTTAAATCTGTTTATGTTGCCACTGTAATCTAGCCAAGCACTCATTTCTTAAGCATCCTCTGGGACCTATATGACTAATATCTCTTACATTGGGTTGTACAGACTCCGCGCTTGCAGTATTGTTGTTTTCTTTCTTTTCTATTAATATTCTTTCTTTTGTATCTGGAAGTTGACCTATGTTTTTTTCCCACTACTTAAAAAACTATCATGAGGCCAGTTGTATCCAGTGAGTTGTGCAGTTCTTGTTTATTGGCAACAATATTTAAGTTGTTTTTGAGGGGAAGTGCGATACTTTAAAAAGTGAGAACATTTCGTGTTTGTTTAGAGTTAATTGATCCTAACTTATGCAACTTCATTCCTCGCCATAGCTTCCGCCTTTCACTTCTTGACAGGCACTTAATATGTCAATTTTTCTGTCCGGGTTATTTAACCCTTATTCTTTTCATGCAGATCGGTCAATTGATTGGACCAAGGTTGTGGTGGCATATGAACCAGTTTGGGCCATTGGAACTGGCAAGGTGGCAACCCCAGCTCAAGCACAGGAGGTGTGTCTTAGGATCTTTGCTTGGTTGCTCATGTGAAATCTTCTGTCATGCATTTCGTATATTCTTGGATGTGTGACATGGTTATTCTTTATCATTCCTGAGATCTTACTATTTGCTTCTCGCAAAGCATTTACTCTAGTTTCTGAATAGGTTGGCAAATTGTGATTGCATGATATACTTGGCACCATTGAAGTGCAACTATCACTTGCCGATCTTCTTTCTCCTTCTTGAATAAATTAGTGATGCATCATATTTATCCTATGTAATTAGGATTCTCTTGGCAAAAGAAAATTAGGAATGCATAACAAGTTAAAAGAGCTCATTGTGTTGATGGTTTCTGATATCCAATGATTGTCGTTATGTTTCAAGCTGTCCCTAAATCTTTACCATTCAAGATTTATCAGGGGTTGGATGATGAACTAGCGTAACTGTTTTATTTCTGTTTTGATCTAGAGATCATTCACAATTGATGCTACGTTGATCTATATTTGTAGTACCTTGTTTACTGCTACGTCTCTCGCTCATTGATGCCAATCAAGTTGTCAGTGCTAGATAATTTAGGCCGTCATATTCTGCAAGATGAAACACAACGAATTATATAACTAACATTGTTTTGTTTTTAGTTCTGAAAGCACCATAAGAACAGTTAAGTATGCTTTACTGATTCACAATGGATGATGACATGTCTTATTGGATAATGGTGGTATTTTTTTGCAATGAATTACTCCCCATGGTGCGGATGGTTTCACTTTGGTAACTGATGAACCGACTCCCTTTAGGACGTATATGTGCAACTCAGATAGTGCATCAACTTGAAAAAGGAGGTGATTGTCATCTACCCAAAGATAATTCAGCCTTCACACTTGTTAAACCGACTCCCTTTAGGACGTATATGTGCAACTCAGATAGTGCATCAACTTGAAAAAGGAGGTGATTGTCATCTACCCAAAGATAATTCAGCCTTCACGCTTGTTAAACCAACTCCCTTTAGGACGTATATGTGCAACTCAGATAGTGCATCAACTTGAAAAAGGAGGTGATTGTCATCTACCCAAATATAATTCAGCCTTCACACTTGTTAGATGTAATGTTTTGCTACTTATTGTTTAATTACTTGGGTTTTATATGAATTTCTTCAACTGCTTTTGACCAACTTACAGTCAGAGCTAGTCCTAAATATTAGCTTATATTGCTGAATTTTTGAATGTTTGTTTGCTGTGAGACTTTGTCTAATTAGCATGTTCAATGTTAGGTGCATGTTGGCTTAAGGAAATGGTTTGAGACAAATGTGGGAGCAGAAGTTGCTGCATCAATTAGGATCATTTATGGAGGTATCTGTTCCACAGACAATCTGGTCTTTTTATATCGCTTTCCCTTATAGTTCCTGGACTTTGTGATTACTAATCAAATATGGATAAGATCTACGCATTTCTTAAGCTAGAAGTCTGTTAAAATTTGTCACTGCAGAATTTTTCTTTTGCATGTGTTATGCATCATATCTTTTACTGGGAACAACTTGCCTTTGAGGACAATAAATATGCTCTATAACAAAGTGATTTGCTCATTGTAGGTTCTGTAAATGGAGGAAACTGCAAAGAATTGGCTGCGCAGCCTGATGTTGATGGGTTCCTTGTTGGTGGAGCTTCTTTGAAGGTTTTTATTTTGCCCTTGATAGTTTGTTAAAATATTTAGGAGTCAAAATTGAAAGGAAGAAAATGCAATTTCCCTTATTGGTTGGTATTGTGCTTTCGTCATTTTGGGCCCTCTCAGTCAGTAAATCGGAGAGAATGAGGTATTCCGTGTCGTACCATTTTTGTCCTCTCAGTCAGTGGTTGGAGAGAATGAGGATAGGGAGTTTCTTGATGTTTTAAAACCAGCTCAGAAGCCATTTCGGCATGATACTAGCTGTCACATCCCTTTGTCGCCATTGTAGACATGCTATAATCGTGACAAATGTTGAGATGCGTGAAAGATGGCTACTATCATGCTGGATGGCTTCTTTCTACTCAGAGTCAAGGAGTTCATTCTTACCATTGAATATTGGGTGAAACCCACAACCCCTGTTAGGCTCCCTATCTTTAGCACATGCACTGGTGTTGGGGTCGGAAGGCAGCTAAGTTATTCTCAAATCTTTTTATCATCCATCTTCATGCATGTGGTAAACATGTAGTCACTATGCCTGCCAGGGAGAGGATTTATGGTAATCCTTGCAAGACTCTTATATATGTGGATCTGTTGTAGGCTGATTTATTCTTTTTACCTTTCAGGCAGAGTTTGTGGACATAATCAAGTCTGCCACAGTGAAGTCCTCAGCCTAGTGTTATCTATCTCGGATGTTTCATTGATGATTTGGGTCATCTGGACATGTTAGTCTTCATCAACTATCTGGAGTTTTTGGATTCTGCTGGTTACTGTTGTATCTTGCCTGTCCCTATAATGCACAGGTATCGAACATATATCATGCGTGAAATTGATCGTTTTTGCAGCAGCTTGTAATAACGGACGTCAGTATGCTTTTCATGATATGACATGAATCTATTTAACATGCCAAAGCCTTGACTGGTGATGTTTGTTCTTCATGCATTCTTCATGGTTCTGGTGGTTTTTGTAAATGATGCAGCTGGTAATAAATTTCACGAATGATCGGTTTTAGCTGATATTTTGACTCACATGATTTTATAATCTCTACTATGAATTTTTTTATCAACAGGTTATATTTGCTTGTGTATGATATGAGGGAAGTTTGGAGTATCTCCTTTATTTATTTCTGGGAGCTATAATTTTTGTGGCTGTCTCGGATTATTATGCGGAGTACCTTGTTGAAGAGTTAGGGGTCTGGAATAATATGTCAGAGTTTATGATCTTTGAAGTTGGATACGTTTGAGTTCTATTAGGAATTTATAAGGGTGCCCAGGATCCATCCCCATCTATAGTGGGAGTCTTAGACCTACAAGGAAGCTGCTTACAGGTCTCTTACGAGTCCTAACTCAAGTGTAGTCGTAGTCCTGGTAGATGTCAATGGGTCTGCTATATATGTTCATATCCTACTTCACCTTATAAAACATAACCTCAACGCAGGACTTTTCTTTTGCTATCTACGTGATTAATGGAAGCCCTTAAACTTAGGGTTCCCAGATTTCTTTGCAAGCACCACCCTGTGAACTCCAGGCCTTCCTCCTCTCTCACTGTAGTCGGCAGCGGTGACCATGGCGTACTCTTCATGCATAAAATCCACAAGAACACACAGACCCTAGCCATGTCTTCAAGCTTTGCTTACCCAACGGCAACGGGTGGTAGGTCTTGTAGTGCCATGAATGCAATCCATAATGGCTTTACTGGCTTTACCTCCGAAGAGCCAGTCGTCGACATGAAGAAGGATGATCTCTTCATGCAGAGATTTGTGGAGTCTCTCACACTTGAAGGCGTTGAGGAGGTGTTGATATGCGTGGCGGAGCCCACCGACAAGCTATATAAGGCCTTGGTGGGATCACCGGCGATCGTCGCCGTCCATGTGAAAGAATGGACTTCAGTGCATGCTGTTTCTATGTTTGCCCTTGTATCAGGCGTTCCTGCAGTTGTTTACATGCAAGACATCACCTCCAAGATCAACGACATCAAAGCAGCACTCCTGGACGGCCTCCCTATCGTCGCCATCACCGGCAAAATAAGCAGTGACTTGGACTCTTGCACCAAGAGAGTCTTCACATTGCAATATGCTGCCGAGATGCCCAAGGTGCTGCGCGAGGCGTTCCACACCGCTCTTTCCGGCGATCGGGGTGTCGTCGTCGTCTGCATTCCGACCCTCAACGGCATCAGTCCTCGTCACGCCGTCGATGCTCTGGAAGGAGTGGTTCGCGGCAAAGACAACATCTTTGTTGGCATTGGCCCTCACAGGGGCGCGGCAGGTGATCTTGACACCAGTGGCTGCTCACTAGTGGCAGCGTTTTGGGGTTTTCGCCCCCGCCGGGAGGACTCCACGATCGTGAGCGTCGAGGACGGGAAGAGCTTCTTAGCATCAAAGGCTTTGTTGGAGGAGATGAAGGAGCGGCAGGTCTGCAGGAAGTTTGTGGTGCTGGAGGAAGACGCCATGGTGGGCATCAGCGCAGCACTGCTGGCGTCGGAGCATGATATTCCGGGAGTGGTCGTGAGGGAGCGCCGCCACCTCGAGGAGGATTTCAAGAGGATGCTGGACTTTCCGGGCTCCTACGCTGTTGTTGTCCAGATTACATCCTAAGAAGATGTCGTAATGCTGGTATTTACGCTTTTTTTAAGGGATTTTTCCCCCTCAAATTTTGACATAGATTCAAGCTAATACAACATATATAGTACGTTCAGCATGATGGAATACTTGTTTCTAATTATCAATATTTGATATCATGTTACAATCGTATTTTTTATAATCATAATTATATTTAGAATTGCAAAACGTAATTATCATTGCAAAATACAGCTAAATGATGTCAGATGTGATGTAAGTCAGTGTTCAAATGAGATCCGAGTGAAGTTGTGATGCATGTTTGATACGGGAATAAATTTCAGGAATAACCTTAATTTGGATTAAGGAGGAATATTTTTGAAATATTTCTGAATCCACTACTTATTCCACCCCTTAATCTCAAACACTATTTCCCTTATTTCAATTAATCATTATAAAATTATTCTCATTTTTCACTCTATTTTTTTCTTATTTTAAATAATCATTATAAAGTTATTCTCAAAATATAAAATAAATTTCTTTAATTCAAAATAAAATTAACCACGTACCAAACGACGAGAGAGAGGAGAAAAAAAAAAGACGAGGAATATGAGAGAGCTTCCTACAAATATCCATCGTCAAAAGTTATAAATAAAACCGGTCTAGAGCATGCCAAATAGTACAATTAAAAAAAAATAAAACAAATAAAAAAATCTCTAATAGAAAACGTATCTATATGATAGACTAATCCACAAGATTTGCGTTACGCACTCGGACTTTAATCGGCCACCTTTAAGATGAACAAGATGTAGCCATTGCATGAGCAAAAACAACTGGTATTGCTCCTTATTTTTATTATCATAACTGGCTAATTAACTAGTCAGCAAGGTGATGTTCTATAGGACATTTGTAATAAATCTGGAAATTAGTAGCTTAATTAATTAGATACCCTTTATACTCAACCATACATAGCTTTACCACAACTGTATATAATGATGCCTTATTATTTAGCTATTTGCTCTTGTTGTGATTTGAGTTACCTACTTTGGTAAAGTACTATTCGTTAGAGGTTAATATCATATTTCACCTGTGATTTTTAGAATTTTTTTAAAAAAAATCTTATAATAAAACTCATTAGAATATAACTTTTAGGATAAAAGTCTTTCATGACCTTGTGATATATAACGATTTGGTAAGAGCCATTACTAAAGAAAGAAGAGTATTTTAGTAAAATGTAAGTTTTTACTAACAGTTTTTTCAGGAATATTCGAATATATTTTCTAACAGTACTCTTTAGGAGCATTGGAATATATTTTGATGAAATTAGCCCAAGCAAATATATGAATTGACATATAAGATTGTAACGCAAAATATGCCGATTGTAACGTGAAATATAATAGTTTGAGAGTGAAATATGATAGATAGTAGCCCTTTAATTATCTTTTTTTTGGGTAAGAATATCCAATATTTTATCCAGATTTAAGCTCCTAAAACTATAAAATAATCAAGGTGATTAGAGATTTACATCATTGGCCAGAATCAAGGTTTGGATTCGAATCATGAACTTCGTAAATTCAAAATAGCATTTGTCCATTCTAAGCCAAAATTAAAATAGTCAATTATAAAACCTAAAAATCATGTCACAAGTACCACATATTTAGATATAAAAATCAATAACATTATTAAAGGAGGAATATTTAATATAATAATCTTAGCCGGCCTATCTCCCTTGTTGGCTTTATTAACAATCAAAACCCTGCAATATAAACTAAGCCATCATCCTACTACAGTCTCATCATAAGCTAAGACGTCACATCAATTTTTATATAAACCAACCACACAAAAGAGACAAGATGGAGATGGATTGGCTGCTAAACCGTCGGACGGTATGTTGGCGGCGGCCGGCTGCCGCCGGCGAGCAAGAAGAAGACGGCAGCATGATCCTTCTTTTAATTCATGGAAGCATAACCAACACCGGCCGGGGTTTATCTCGGCTAGTGATTGATTCGGATTCTCTGGACACGAAACAGATCCTCAATGGTATTAGGCTTTAGCCCAGGGAACTTGAAAGTCATATTTGAGATATTTGGTCGGAGATCTTAGGTTTTGATTTGGTTTGGTTCCTTCGTATCTCTAGATTATGTAATTATAGAACAGATAGTGCTGCTCACTACTGGGACTCAAGCACGGTTCGCTTGGTCCGATGATGAGGGCCTAGAAGCCCTGATGAACTGTATTGAGTAGTTGTTTATAGAACTTAGCCGATTTGATCAACTCATGAAAAAAAAAACCTCTGGCCGGTTAAAAAAGTCCAGCCTCCTCAAAATTTGAGCGCGGCCCTCTATTATTTTTAGTCCCTCCAGATGTACACAATAGCCGACATGTGTCACACTCGTGAGGTCCTGATCTTGACCATGTTCCCACTCATTGAGGCAAACATGCAGCTGTTTATGTACTTCAGCCATTATAATGGGCACATCATTCACGTCATAATCTACCCTCGTTTTCTGATATTTTAACGTAGTTTAACACATAAGTTGCTCGATTTCCGGTGAATTAGTTTGTTGTTTGTTGTCTCACCATGGAGGTCGCAAACTTTTGCTATTACACCATATATATAGATCCACTTGCAAGAATGCTCGCCTCTAAATTAATTTGGTTTCATAGCAAATCTCCGGTACATAAATTGTGTCAAATACAGGACGATTAGCACCTCTTTTGCTTGTAAAACCCGTGTAAGGTCTTGAGATGCATTTGCACATTATAACCATGATTAAAGGTTTAAATGTGGGGAAAAAAAAAATTTAAAACAACTCTCCTTTGGATGATTTTTTTTTTTTTTTTTTTTTTTTAAAGAGTTGAGCCAATGGCTTACAAACCAACCGGACTACATAACCCCAAGCACCCTACAAGGCCTATCACCCGGGGCCAGTCAAAACCTGACGAGTTCAACCTACACCATCTCGCCAGCGCATCTGCCCTCCCATTACAAGACCTTGGGACATATATAAACAAGACATACTCAAAGCTTAGGATAGTAGACCAAATTGCTCTCACTGTCGATGCTACCTCATCTGGCCAAGTCCGCCCACCGTTAAGAACATCAATGGCTGCCATACAATCAGACTCCACAACGACCCGCACACCACCCTTACCTAGCGCTGTGCGCACCGCAAGGAGTATAGCTTGCAACTCAGCTTCCAGGACAGTGGATGCGATGACCTCCTTACCCACCGCCCACTGTACACCTCCATTGTCCTCCACCGCCACAACACCCACTGCCGCCGCTTTCGACCATGGATCCCACGAGGCATCCCCTTGAAGAACCATGGCCTCGTCCTCCCGTATGCGCCGAGCCCCGCCAACCCTTCGTGGTACACCAAGCACCTCCTCCGCCAGCCGCCAAGCTCTCCGGGCCACCACCGCCGCTGGCTCACCGCCATCGTCAAAAAGGACCCGATTCCTGTCCTTCCACACCTCCCACAACCCATAAGCCAGGTAGGACTTCAGCATCCCAGCACCCGGCGACGAGGACGATCGCACCAAGGCCTCCCTCACCCTCTCAGGGCACCAGTCTCCTTCCTCCCCGCACCGCTCTGCAACTGTTCGAAGGACCTGCTGTGCAAACCCGCACCGCACCAACGCATGATCGATCGTCTCCTCCTCCGTTCCACATCTTGGGCAAACCAGATTAGAGCATACCCGTGCTCGCCACAAGAACTCCCTCACCGGGATCCTGTTGTGCCAGGCTTTCCATAGGAATTGCCGCACCCGCGGCGCCACCCTCAGTCGCCACAGCGACCGCCAGTCCTCGCCGTCCGTCTGGCCCACCTCAGGACTCATCCTCCTTAAAACAGAGGAGTAGATCGACTCTGTACTAGCCACCCCTGTAGCGTCCAGGATCCACCGCCCTCGATCGCCCTCCCTGCTAATCGCCATCGTACTCACCTCCGCCGCCAACTCAGGACCCAACGCATGGCAAACCTTATCCGCCACCTACCATCCGCCATGAGCGATCCAGCTCTCCTTTGGATGATGAACTAAAAGTGTACAACACAAACTTTTGAGGCTCGAGCATAAGCGTTTTTGTGTTTGCTTCCGAAATAGCTCGACTAATTTCTCGAGGGAATGATCTTGCTAATTTAATGCACTGGAACTGCAAAGCTAAGCGAAAATTAATTTCAAGTTAACATATTTTTAAATCAAATTTGTTAGTATAATAATGCATAGACTCAGAGATGTTATCAGTTTTATATGTTTTTTAATATAATCATGATCACTCAATTCAAAAGTTTATATAATACATGACCTCTGGTCTGATGGCATGATACAACTCTAATCATTCAATCTAAAAGCTTAAACTAATGAATAAAGATGAATTAATATTAATATAATCTAAATACTTTTTAACTCAAATAAACCATGCTGGTTTGACTTATTAAACGAGCCGAACTCGCGACGGCTAAAAAACAAATTGAGCCGGAAACGAGCCAATCATTATCAGCTTGAATCGGTTCGAGCAGAGCTACCACTATTTTTAAGTTGAGACCTTGAGGGTAAGGGCTTAATTGTTAGAATATTTAATAATGGACCTCGTAACTGGCCGATGTGCTGGAAGGATGCTGATCTCTCTTGCATTGGTTAGCTATAAACTATAGCGGCTGATGGGTGGAAGTTGGTGTATCCTGAAGTGGATGTTTGGGTTTCTACTTTCTAGAGGAGTCCAATCTCTTGCAACATAATATTGTTAACAATCTTATTCATCAATAATTGTTTAAACAAATAAAATCACTCAACAATATCACTTCTCTAGCTTCTCATGCCATAAATATCCAGATATACATGTTTTTTTTCTTTTTTTTTTCGATAAGTTATCTTTCAAAACAACGATCGAGTACGAAGCATTCAACACGGGATGAAAAAATCAACTGCTAAAATTAGTACGCACATATTTCAAAAGGTTTGATTAGAAAATGCAAGATAAAAGGTACCATTAATTAATGATTAAAATCACGAAACTTATAAGCTCGTGCAGCTGGTAACCATTGAATTAAAGCAGTGGAGGCCGGTATTAAACAAACATCTAAAACGGAGACTTGTCAGACATGGATGGTGACCTCGTATTAACTAATTAAACTTATGATAATTAAGTTAGATATTGGATATGAACGAGTTGGATCATATGATGCATGGATGGTCCCCAAAATGATATTATTATTTATAGCTGTCTCTTCGCCGGACAGCATCCAGAGCCATTTAATTCTCATGCTCCCCCGCCTGTAGCTTTAGCCAAGAGAGAGCTCCACGCTGTCGGATTAGGACCGTGCCGCCCGGACTACCGCGTGCTGCCCGGACTACTGCGTGCCGCCCGCCAGCGGCTCGAGCACGCTCTCTTCACCATGGCCGGCGCTCCCACGCCACCACCAGACTCCTCACGTCAACACCCTACACACTATTAACGGGTCGGATCCCCCTATGCATCCGACTCCGACCTTTTCTTTTCTTTTGAAGTAAATGGACGAAATTCAACATCCATAGCTAATTTTGGAGGCAACCAGCGTCTTGTATCTCATTTCGTACGTTATTCAACTGCATATTTGCATTCGGGTAGCAGGTTAACGGATTTACACATTAACGGATTTTGGAGCTCCAAATGATAAAAGCAAGATGCGCGCGTCCGAGTAGCCAAAGCGGCGCTGGCGTACGGACCGGGATTGAAAGAGTCGTCTAAACGAGGAACGACTCGGTAAAAAGGATGCGGCGGCGATTCCCAAGCCCTACGATCAAAATCCAACGCACACGAAGCCACCACCTTGTTGTTCAATGCAAGTACAAGAGCAGCCGATCGAGTAAAGTGGGATCATGGGAGTTCGAAGAGTATATATCAAGGTGGGATAAGAAGCAGCAGGGTGTCGGGGGACCACAGCCCGCCATTAACGCAGCGCGAAGGTCTAAAGCTTAGCGAACGGGGAAGCCAACGGTCCGGCGACGATAGCAACACTTCGATACCTCTCCTCTCCGCCTCTCTCTCTCTCTCTCTCTTGCTCACTGTGATTCGAACCTTTCATACCAAGTTTAGAGGCTGAATCCGAGAAGGTGGTTGTCGGGCCGGCCGCTGAGAGATCTCCGATCCGGTGATTCTCTTTGCGGATCCGGCGGCTGGAGCTGCATCTCCGTCTGGAACACTAGCTCCCCTCGGAGAGCGCAAGAGGAGGTTCCGGGATGGGGATCTGCGGGAGTATTAAGATTAAGGCGGAGACCTCGTCTCATAGCGCCTCGCGTTCAGGTAGGAGCTCTAATTTTGAGCTTAGAATAGATTGATGCTTTTAACTTATATATGGTTTTGGCTTTTTTGGTGTTATTTTAGAAAGTTTGAGTTCTGTTAGTTAAATTATGGCAAGTCCTAGGGTTTTTGGTTGTTTTGTGCTGCCAAAGATGGAACCTTTTTTAGTACATGGATCGTTCCTTCGTTTGTTTTCTTCTCCCTAATAAGTTGTCGTGGGAGTTGGTGGGTTTTATACGCTTGTCTCCTTGGCATATAGCTCCTGATTACTTGTTTGGATCACTAAAGATGGCGTCTTGATCATCATTTTTGCTACAATTTTGACCTGTGATCTGTATCTTTTGTAATATGGCTTCCTTTGGATGTATACAGGGTCAAATTCCAGGCATAGTAGCAGACATGGTACTGGGATTAGTAATTCGAGCCGCCGGGTGTCGTCAGCCTCAGTGCCTCTGACCCCTCGGACAGAGGGGGAAATCTTGATGTCTTCGAATGTGAGGAAATTTACCTTCAATGATCTCAAGACCGCCACCAGAAACTTCCGCCCCGACAGCGTGTTGGGGGAGGGGGGTTTCGGCTCCGTCTTTAAAGGGTGGATTGACGAGAACACGTTCTCAGCCACCAAACCGGGGACTGGAATGGTCATTGCTGTGAAGAGGCTCAACCTGGAAAGTTACCAGGGTCACAAGGAATGGCTGGTTAGTTGTTCCCTCCCATCATCATGATTTTGGTAGTTGGAGACTGAAGAGCATGTTAGTTTCCTTTTGGTTGTGTTGTATTTTTTGGCTATGCCAGTAGCTGAATTCGATGACAATCAGAACAGGGGTTTTTATATAGCTTCTTCAAATGAAATCTCTGCAGGCGGAAGTTAATTATCTTGGTCAATTTTCCCATCCTAATCTTGTAAAGCTGATCGGATATTGCTTAGAGGACGAGCACCGGCTTCTGGTCTATGAGTTTATGCCTCGAGGAAGCTTGGAGAATCATCTCTTCAGGAGTAAGTTCTTCTGTAGAAAATGTTCTTCAATTATTTACATCTATCAACCCATGCGATCCCCTAATATGTTGCTCCTTATGGTGACTGCTGTATTGCTTTAATGTGAATTTTTCCATAAGTGTATATACACATTAGTTTTATTAGTTCGTTCTCATTTTTTGTGGATTCAAAGTATCTTAAATTTTGATGGTAATGCAGGGGGGTCACACTTTCAACCTCTTTCTTGGAATCTTCGCCTCAAAGTTGCTCTTGGTGCCGCAAAAGGGCTAGCTTTTCTGCACAGTGCTGAAGCAGGAGTCATATACCGTGATTTTAAGACCTCCAATGTGCTTCTTGATTCAGTACGTGAAGTTTTGAATCCTTTGTTGTGGATACGGATTTTTTTCGCCTTGTGCATACTCAATATTTAGTTTCCTTATAACCTTTATTTCTATGCACAGAACCACAATGCAAAGTTGTCTGATTTTGGATTAGCCAAAGATGGTCCAACCGGAGGTAAAAGCCATGTTTCAACAAGGGTTATGGGGACACATGGATATGCTGCTCCTGAATATCTTGCAACAGGTACCTTTGCAATATAGTTCTGCTTCTTTATGTGCATTGTTAAGTGTCAACTGCTTCTATTTATTGCGGAGAACAGAGAACATTTCCATGTCATAGTTCTGGCGTGTTTAAGTTCTGTCTGTCATCCATATCTTTTTGATCCTTGTTGTAGGATTATACAGTGCTTTTGATCCTTGTTGTGAAGCATGTTGCATGGGTTTGTTAATTGAGCAGGTTTGAACTGAACACACTATTAGTATAAAGTGAACTTAGAATTTTTGGATGGTTTTAGAGAATTTTCCATGCATCTGTCTGCCATCCATATCTTTTTATGGCTTTTCCTGTTGCTGGATTCATATGTAAGTAACACAGGAATAGATCTTACCTATTTGCTGTAATAGTATCTATCTGCTGACTCAAATATAACCAATAAAATTATGGTGTAAGTTGTCAGTGTTTACAACTTTTACCTATCTCTCTGGTGTGATGTTCGATATATCACTCACTTTGCATTTCCATTGTCTTAAATTCACAAAATGATCTACACTATCCAGAGAAATTTCAAATCCTGATTCTAAATCAAAATTTTATCTTAAAGGTCATCTGAGTACAAAGAGCGATGTGTATAGCTTTGGCGTAGTTCTTTTGGAAATGTTAACTGGAAGACGTGCTCTAGACAAGAACCGCCCACGCGGGGAACACAATCTGGTAGAGTGGGCAAAGCCATATATTGGAAGCAAGCGAAAGATGTTCTGCATCTTGGACAGCCGACTTGAAGGTCAGTACTCACTGGCAGGAGTGCAGAAAGCTGCTATCCTTGCGCAACAATGCCTATCCATGGAACAGAAAAACAGGCCTAACATGGACCAAGTGGTAGCGGCACTGGAAGAGCTTCAGGATGCCACAGGTACGGTGAGAAACCATGAGCCTGGGCAAAAAGTTCACAGCCAAAACTCCGTCAGTGGTATGCACAAGGACCAGCGGAGAAGCTTGGAAGAAGAGGCCAGTGGGAAAGATTCATCCTTGCAGAGAAGTGTGGGAGAATAGTGAGACCCTTGGCTTCACCACTTTATTCTTAGGGGAAAATCCAAGACGAGCTGAGCTCTTGGATTCCAACTTTTGAATTTCGCAACGAGGAAAAGCGATACACGAGAGCCCAGATAGCTTGGGCATATTGTACAGTAGTTTCCTTGAGTCTTTGCTCATCTCTTCGAATGTGTGTGATTTTGATAGCTCAAATCAGCTTTCAAGAACAAATATGCTTTATTGAATATCTCAATGTAGCCGGGGAAAAGGCTATTATTAAGAAGGGTAGGAGTTTGCTCGTGTTGTTTGCTCTAAATTTCTAGAGTTATATGTGACAATTTCCTTCTTTTCTATGTATTAAGTTGCTTTTTAAATCTGTCCTGCAATCTATCTCAGCTTTTGTGATGGCCACTACAAGGATTCCTGGAGGAGCAGTGAAGAGGATGGAACAGATCTGTCGGGATTTCCTGTGAAATGGTAAACGTTCTAGCTTGAGTACTGTGGCTTGGAGATTAGTGTGTTTGCCAAAGGAGATGGGTGGTATTGGGGTTAAAAACCAGGATGTTTGCCGGTTGAGTCTCAAAATGACTCGGATGGCTCGGTTCCTTGATCCTAAGCCTAATGTTTGGAAATTGATGGCGAGAGCAAAGTACCCTTGGAAGGAAATCCTTCCATTGGTAAGAGATTTGAAGAGAGCGTCTATTCATTGACGTGATCTCTGTGTTGCTGCTAATGCCCTTCGTAGAGGACTATCTTGGAACATTGGTGAGCAAAGCAGAGTTAATGTTATTTTTGATAACCGGGGCTTTGATCTTCCATTCTCTCGATGGCCAATCTATTTTAATGTTAATTATGATGTTGAAGACATGGCAGTTGGAGAATTTATTGGGAGAGATGGTTGGAATACTAGTGCGCTGTTAGAATGTTTTCAACCCTCTCTGGTTGATCATATCCTTCGGACTCAGTTAACAAGAGAAGATAGATGCAGGTGGTCTTTGAGTTCTTCTGGCAAAATCACCTCGGCATCGTCCTATTTAATGCTCCTGCAAGAGAGGTTGTCTGCTTTAGTCATGGAGAAAGAGAGTTCTTGGTATGGTGTTTGGCGGCTCCCTGCTTGCCCTAGGATTCGCCACTTCTTCTGGCGGTTAGTACATGGCTAAATCCATGTCAAGAGAGACTCTTTGGAGATTGCATTTAACCTCTGATCGTGATTGCTCTCGGAGTGGAAGGGAGGAGGAATCTATTGCTCATGCTCTGCTAGGCTGTCAGTGTGCCTATGATGTCTTTAGTTGGTGTTCGACAAGGAAGGGTTGGAGTGTCCTCGATGGGATGCTGATACTATCATGGAGAGAATATTGGGACCTACTAATAGAGGAAGCTTGAGGAAGATTAAGACTATCCTTGCATACGGTATGTTTTTGATATGAAAAGATAGGAATTCTATTATCTTCGGAGAAGGAGGAGAGACAGTTTTGGCAGTGGCGTGCAAGCTTCGTCGCATGGATGGGGAATTTCTGACAAATGGCAAAGGGGACTCAATGAGACAACGTACACCGGCGAGTTCCTTTGTGCTACAGGTTGACGCTTCCTTTGATCCACGATTAGGTGAGTCTGCGGTTGGTGTGGTTGGAAGGTTGAGGCCGGATTCTATTGACTGGGCATTGGGTCGCTGTGTTAGAGTAGGCTTCGTGCTGTCAGGTGAGCTGGCTGCCATTCTTACTGCTATGGAAGAGGCGTTTGCTCGCGACTATCAGCGAATTGTGGTTGAATTTTATTCCTTGGTGGCGGTTCAATTGGGCTGCGTTTGGCAACCTGGAATCTGACGAATGAACTGAATGAGGAATGAGCTAAATGAGATGAATGAGGAATGAGATGAATTTGATGATTCTGTGGATTTTGGTTCTGTTGTTTGGCTGGTCTGTATGGAATGAGTTGAATCTATTAATTTTGGCGTTTGGTTTGTCTGGTATGAATGAGATGAATCTTCTGATTCTGTGGATCCTAATGTTTGGTTCATAAATCTCTGAATTAGAATCGAGTGAATTTTAATAACATGTTAATAATAAAGATTTAGATTTTATTCAAACTAAGATTTATTTTCTTTTATAATAATGACAATACTCATGAGAGATAAATAATTTTCAACTTATACATGTATTGTGCGCTAATCCTTAGTTCTTATAACTCAACAAAATTATTACAAACTATAAAAACTTGACAATATCATGAATACATAAGTATATTGGGTTGAATTGCTAGCAGCCATCTGAATCCACAGCCTCTTCTTACTGGCCCGCCTCAATTGCGGATTAAATAGAGTTAGCACTTAGCAATAATATATAGGAGTTTTCTTATGTATAACAATTACAATAACTTGGCATCATTTATAAATCTACAGTCAGCTGCTTGATTTCAAATAAACCAATAAAGAATTATAAGTTAGCTGGTTTTACTTATTTAACTATAGGTTATTAAAATAAAGCATTATCTATTCAAACTCTCAAAATCTATATAAGAAGAAGACATCACCACTGATTTTGGGTACTCTCAAGTCCCATCCTTCGAATATCATATGATCCATCTCTTATGAATATAATAGGAGGTAGGTGGTATCGTGTATATTCAAATCAAAAAGGGCAGGTGCAGCCAAAGATTATTCATCACCCCGGCACCACCACACCACTTTCCAAAGTACCAACACATTCACATTAGCTCGTTTGGGATGAGAAATCGTGGGCCCGCCTCAATTGCGGATTCCGTTTGGGATGGATTGGGATGGACAGCGGCGTCCGCTCAATTTGAGCGGATGCCGCGATTCAAGAAAAGTGGGATGCGAGGTTGGTCGGATCCACACGGATTCTATGTACCGTCGCATGCCAAACAAAGGGATAAAGTGGATTCGGGATCCACTCATCCCTTAATTCATCGTGGATTCACCTCATACTGGGCGACTTTGGCCCCTGAGGTTGAAGGGGTGGCAAAAGATATATGACCAAGGGCATTACTATTTGATTCTATCTTTTTTATCCATATTCCAAGGAATTGTAACCATAGAGCATATGCTATTGCTCATGACTGTCGGATCGCTGGATCGGGGTTTGTCTGGTCCAGAAACGATGGTTTCGATCTGTTAGATAGTTTGTGCGGGCTCATCTAATTAAAAGAAGGAAAAAAAAAAGTCGCCTTTTAAATGCACATACGGATAGCTCTTTAGCTGTGAATTAAGATCTGGGAGCTTCTAATCCACTTATTGAGATAGGAGTGATCCAAGAGACTGAGTACTGATACATGTAGCTGAGATGATAGATAACAGGAAATGCTGACAGTTTCTTTCTTTTATCCCCCTTTTCACGGCGTGTTGTTGCTAAAAAAGTTTACTTAAATTTTGTGAATTGGCACTCAACTGCACCAATTAATATAGCCTGTGTTCTAAAGTACAAATAAACAGAAAGTTGATCTCCAGCAGACAGGAACAAGTAAACTGACATATATACGCAAACAAAGTTTCTTTCTTTCCCCTCTTTTCCTGGAGAGTTGATGATCCAAAACTTATACTGGCCCTAGGTCCTCCCCAAACACCGGTTTCTTATGCCCATCTTCTCCATGATGCTCGTCCTATAACTTCCTCTCTCTTTGGATATGTACCTAAGACTGAAAAGATCATTAAAAGAAAGAACATTCTTGGTTGGACTAGACCTTGGCTCGTCCAAAGTTCCAATAATCTGATCCAACCTCTCAACTACCTCGGACATATTAGGGCGTGACTTTGGTTGCTTCATTAAGCATCTATTTGCTAGAGCAACTACCTTCCTGAAGAACCATGGCCTCGTCCTCCCGTATGCGCCGAGCCCCGCCAACCCTTCGTGGTACACCAAGCACCTCCTCCGCCAGCCGCCAAGCTCTCCGGGCCACCACCGCCGCTGGCTCACCGCCATCGTCAAAAAGGACCCGATTCCTGTCCTTCCACACCTCCCACAACCCATAAGCCAGGTAGGACTTCAGCATCCCAGCACCCGGCGACGAGGACGATCGCACCAAGGCCTCCCTCACCCTCTCAGGGCACCAGTCTCCTTCCTCCCCGCACCGCTCTGCAACTGTTCGAAGGACCTGCTGTGCAAACCCGCACCGCACCAACGCATGATCGATCGTCTCCTCCTCCGTTCCACATCTTGGGCAAACCAGATTAGAGCATACCCGTGCTCGCCACAAGAACTCCCTCACCGGGATCCTGTTGTGCCAGGCTTTCCATAGGAATTGCCGCACCCGCGGCGCCACCCTCAGTCGCCACAGCGACCGCCAGTCCTCGCCGTCCGTCTGGCCCACCTCAGGACTCATCCTCCTTAAAACAGAGGAGTAGATCGACTCTGTACTAGCCACCCCTGTAGCGTCCAGGATCCACCGCCCTCGATCGCCCTCCCTGCTAATCGCCATCGTACTCACCTCCGCCGCCAACTCAGGACCCAACGCATGGCAAACCTTATCCGCCACCTACCATCCGCCATGAGCGATCCAGCTCTCCTTTGGATGATGAACTAAAAGTGTACAACACAAACTTTTGAGGCTCGAGCATAAGCGTTTTTGTGTTTGCTTCCGAAATAGCTCGACTAATTTCTCGAGGGAATGATCTTGCTAATTTAATGCACTGGAACTGCAAAGCTAAGCGAAAATTAATTTCAAGTTAACATATTTTTAAATCAAATTTGTTAGTATAATAATGCATAGACTCAGAGATGTTATCAGTTTTATATGTTTTTTAATATAATCATGATCACTCAATTCAAAAGTTTATATAATACATGACCTCTGGTCTGATGGCATGATACAACTCTAATCATTCAATCTAAAAGCTTAAACTAATGAATAAAGATGAATTAATATTAATATAATCTAAATACTTTTTAACTCAAATAAACCATGCTGGTTTGACTTATTAAACGAGCCGAACTCGCGACGGCTAAAAAACAAATTGAGCCGGAAACGAGCCAATCATTATCAGCTTGAATCGGTTCGAGCAGAGCTACCACTATTTTTAAGTTGAGACCTTGAGGGTAAGGGCTTAATTGTTAGAATATTTAATAATGGACCTCGTAACTGGCCGATGTGCTGGAAGGATGCTGATCTCTCTTGCATTGGTTAGCTATAAACTATAGCGGCTGATGGGTGGAAGTTGGTGTATCCTGAAGTGGATGTTTGGGTTTCTACTTTCTAGAGGAGTCCAATCTCTTGCAACATAATATTGTTAACAATCTTATTCATCAATAATTGTTTAAACAAATAAAATCACTCAACAATATCACTTCTCTAGCTTCTCATGCCATAAATATCCAGATATACATGTTTTTTTTCTTTTTTTTTTCGATAAGTTATCTTTCAAAACAACGATCGAGTACGAAGCATTCAACACGGGATGAAAAAATCAACTGCTAAAATTAGTACGCACATATTTCAAAAGGTTTGATTAGAAAATGCAAGATAAAAGGTACCATTAATTAATGATTAAAATCACGAAACTTATAAGCTCGTGCAGCTGGTAACCATTGAATTAAAGCAGTGGAGGCCGGTATTAAACAAACATCTAAAACGGAGACTTGTCAGACATGGATGGTGACCTCGTATTAACTAATTAAACTTATGATAATTAAGTTAGATATTGGATATGAACGAGTTGGATCATATGATGCATGGATGGTCCCCAAAATGATATTATTATTTATAGCTGTCTCTTCGCCGGACAGCATCCAGAGCCATTTAATTCTCATGCTCCCCCGCCTGTAGCTTTAGCCAAGAGAGAGCTCCACGCTGTCGGATTAGGACCGTGCCGCCCGGACTACCGCGTGCTGCCCGGACTACTGCGTGCCGCCCGCCAGCGGCTCGAGCACGCTCTCTTCACCATGGCCGGCGCTCCCACGCCACCACCAGACTCCTCACGTCAACACCCTACACACTATTAACGGGTCGGATCCCCCTATGCATCCGACTCCGACCTTTTCTTTTCTTTTGAAGTAAATGGACGAAATTCAACATCCATAGCTAATTTTGGAGGCAACCAGCGTCTTGTATCTCATTTCGTACGTTATTCAACTGCATATTTGCATTCGGGTAGCAGGTTAACGGATTTACACATTAACGGATTTTGGAGCTCCAAATGATAAAAGCAAGATGCGCGCGTCCGAGTAGCCAAAGCGGCGCTGGCGTACGGACCGGGATTGAAAGAGTCGTCTAAACGAGGAACGACTCGGTAAAAAGGATGCGGCGGCGATTCCCAAGCCCTACGATCAAAATCCAACGCACACGAAGCCACCACCTTGTTGTTCAATGCAAGTACAAGAGCAGCCGATCGAGTAAAGTGGGATCATGGGAGTTCGAAGAGTATATATCAAGGTGGGATAAGAAGCAGCAGGGTGTCGGGGGACCACAGCCCGCCATTAACGCAGCGCGAAGGTCTAAAGCTTAGCGAACGGGGAAGCCAACGGTCCGGCGACGATAGCAACACTTCGATACCTCTCCTCTCCGCCTCTCTCTCTCTCTCTCTCTTGCTCACTGTGATTCGAACCTTTCATACCAAGTTTAGAGGCTGAATCCGAGAAGGTGGTTGTCGGGCCGGCCGCTGAGAGATCTCCGATCCGGTGATTCTCTTTGCGGATCCGGCGGCTGGAGCTGCATCTCCGTCTGGAACACTAGCTCCCCTCGGAGAGCGCAAGAGGAGGTTCCGGGATGGGGATCTGCGGGAGTATTAAGATTAAGGCGGAGACCTCGTCTCATAGCGCCTCGCGTTCAGGTAGGAGCTCTAATTTTGAGCTTAGAATAGATTGATGCTTTTAACTTATATATGGTTTTGGCTTTTTTGGTGTTATTTTAGAAAGTTTGAGTTCTGTTAGTTAAATTATGGCAAGTCCTAGGGTTTTTGGTTGTTTTGTGCTGCCAAAGATGGAACCTTTTTTAGTACATGGATCGTTCCTTCGTTTGTTTTCTTCTCCCTAATAAGTTGTCGTGGGAGTTGGTGGGTTTTATACGCTTGTCTCCTTGGCATATAGCTCCTGATTACTTGTTTGGATCACTAAAGATGGCGTCTTGATCATCATTTTTGCTACAATTTTGACCTGTGATCTGTATCTTTTGTAATATGGCTTCCTTTGGATGTATACAGGGTCAAATTCCAGGCATAGTAGCAGACATGGTACTGGGATTAGTAATTCGAGCCGCCGGGTGTCGTCAGCCTCAGTGCCTCTGACCCCTCGGACAGAGGGGGAAATCTTGATGTCTTCGAATGTGAGGAAATTTACCTTCAATGATCTCAAGACCGCCACCAGAAACTTCCGCCCCGACAGCGTGTTGGGGGAGGGGGGTTTCGGCTCCGTCTTTAAAGGGTGGATTGACGAGAACACGTTCTCAGCCACCAAACCGGGGACTGGAATGGTCATTGCTGTGAAGAGGCTCAACCTGGAAAGTTACCAGGGTCACAAGGAATGGCTGGTTAGTTGTTCCCTCCCATCATCATGATTTTGGTAGTTGGAGACTGAAGAGCATGTTAGTTTCCTTTTGGTTGTGTTGTATTTTTTGGCTATGCCAGTAGCTGAATTCGATGACAATCAGAACAGGGGTTTTTATATAGCTTCTTCAAATGAAATCTCTGCAGGCGGAAGTTAATTATCTTGGTCAATTTTCCCATCCTAATCTTGTAAAGCTGATCGGATATTGCTTAGAGGACGAGCACCGGCTTCTGGTCTATGAGTTTATGCCTCGAGGAAGCTTGGAGAATCATCTCTTCAGGAGTAAGTTCTTCTGTAGAAAATGTTCTTCAATTATTTACATCTATCAACCCATGCGATCCCCTAATATGTTGCTCCTTATGGTGACTGCTGTATTGCTTTAATGTGAATTTTTCCATAAGTGTATATACACATTAGTTTTATTAGTTCGTTCTCATTTTTTGTGGATTCAAAGTATCTTAAATTTTGATGGTAATGCAGGGGGGTCACACTTTCAACCTCTTTCTTGGAATCTTCGCCTCAAAGTTGCTCTTGGTGCCGCAAAAGGGCTAGCTTTTCTGCACAGTGCTGAAGCAGGAGTCATATACCGTGATTTTAAGACCTCCAATGTGCTTCTTGATTCAGTACGTGAAGTTTTGAATCCTTTGTTGTGGATACGGATTTTTTTCGCCTTGTGCATACTCAATATTTAGTTTCCTTATAACCTTTATTTCTATGCACAGAACCACAATGCAAAGTTGTCTGATTTTGGATTAGCCAAAGATGGTCCAACCGGAGGTAAAAGCCATGTTTCAACAAGGGTTATGGGGACACATGGATATGCTGCTCCTGAATATCTTGCAACAGGTACCTTTGCAATATAGTTCTGCTTCTTTATGTGCATTGTTAAGTGTCAACTGCTTCTATTTATTGCGGAGAACAGAGAACATTTCCATGTCATAGTTCTGGCGTGTTTAAGTTCTGTCTGTCATCCATATCTTTTTGATCCTTGTTGTAGGATTATACAGTGCTTTTGATCCTTGTTGTGAAGCATGTTGCATGGGTTTGTTAATTGAGCAGGTTTGAACTGAACACACTATTAGTATAAAGTGAACTTAGAATTTTTGGATGGTTTTAGAGAATTTTCCATGCATCTGTCTGCCATCCATATCTTTTTATGGCTTTTCCTGTTGCTGGATTCATATGTAAGTAACACAGGAATAGATCTTACCTATTTGCTGTAATAGTATCTATCTGCTGACTCAAATATAACCAATAAAATTATGGTGTAAGTTGTCAGTGTTTACAACTTTTACCTATCTCTCTGGTGTGATGTTCGATATATCACTCACTTTGCATTTCCATTGTCTTAAATTCACAAAATGATCTACACTATCCAGAGAAATTTCAAATCCTGATTCTAAATCAAAATTTTATCTTAAAGGTCATCTGAGTACAAAGAGCGATGTGTATAGCTTTGGCGTAGTTCTTTTGGAAATGTTAACTGGAAGACGTGCTCTAGACAAGAACCGCCCACGCGGGGAACACAATCTGGTAGAGTGGGCAAAGCCATATATTGGAAGCAAGCGAAAGATGTTCTGCATCTTGGACAGCCGACTTGAAGGTCAGTACTCACTGGCAGGAGTGCAGAAAGCTGCTATCCTTGCGCAACAATGCCTATCCATGGAACAGAAAAACAGGCCTAACATGGACCAAGTGGTAGCGGCACTGGAAGAGCTTCAGGATGCCACAGGTACGGTGAGAAACCATGAGCCTGGGCAAAAAGTTCACAGCCAAAACTCCGTCAGTGGTATGCACAAGGACCAGCGGAGAAGCTTGGAAGAAGAGGCCAGTGGGAAAGATTCATCCTTGCAGAGAAGTGTGGGAGAATAGTGAGACCCTTGGCTTCACCACTTTATTCTTAGGGGAAAATCCAAGACGAGCTGAGCTCTTGGATTCCAACTTTTGAATTTCGCAACGAGGAAAAGCGATACACGAGAGCCCAGATAGCTTGGGCATATTGTACAGTAGTTTCCTTGAGTCTTTGCTCATCTCTTCGAATGTGTGTGATTTTGATAGCTCAAATCAGCTTTCAAGAACAAATATGCTTTATTGAATATCTCAATGTAGCCGGGGAAAAGGCTATTATTAAGAAGGGTAGGAGTTTGCTCGTGTTGTTTGCTCTAAATTTCTAGAGTTATATGTGACAATTTCCTTCTTTTCTATGTATTAAGTTGCTTTTTAAATCTGTCCTGCAATCTATCTCAGCTTTTGTGATGGCCACTACAAGGATTCCTGGAGGAGCAGTGAAGAGGATGGAACAGATCTGTCGGGATTTCCTGTGAAATGGTAAACGTTCTAGCTTGAGTACTGTGGCTTGGAGATTAGTGTGTTTGCCAAAGGAGATGGGTGGTATTGGGGTTAAAAACCAGGATGTTTGCCGGTTGAGTCTCAAAATGACTCGGATGGCTCGGTTCCTTGATCCTAAGCCTAATGTTTGGAAATTGATGGCGAGAGCAAAGTACCCTTGGAAGGAAATCCTTCCATTGGTAAGAGATTTGAAGAGAGCGTCTATTCATTGACGTGATCTCTGTGTTGCTGCTAATGCCCTTCGTAGAGGACTATCTTGGAACATTGGTGAGCAAAGCAGAGTTAATGTTATTTTTGATAACCGGGGCTTTGATCTTCCATTCTCTCGATGGCCAATCTATTTTAATGTTAATTATGATGTTGAAGACATGGCAGTTGGAGAATTTATTGGGAGAGATGGTTGGAATACTAGTGCGCTGTTAGAATGTTTTCAACCCTCTCTGGTTGATCATATCCTTCGGACTCAGTTAACAAGAGAAGATAGATGCAGGTGGTCTTTGAGTTCTTCTGGCAAAATCACCTCGGCATCGTCCTATTTAATGCTCCTGCAAGAGAGGTTGTCTGCTTTAGTCATGGAGAAAGAGAGTTCTTGGTATGGTGTTTGGCGGCTCCCTGCTTGCCCTAGGATTCGCCACTTCTTCTGGCGGTTAGTACATGGCTAAATCCATGTCAAGAGAGACTCTTTGGAGATTGCATTTAACCTCTGATCGTGATTGCTCTCGGAGTGGAAGGGAGGAGGAATCTATTGCTCATGCTCTGCTAGGCTGTCAGTGTGCCTATGATGTCTTTAGTTGGTGTTCGACAAGGAAGGGTTGGAGTGTCCTCGATGGGATGCTGATACTATCATGGAGAGAATATTGGGACCTACTAATAGAGGAAGCTTGAGGAAGATTAAGACTATCCTTGCATACGGTATGTTTTTGATATGAAAAGATAGGAATTCTATTATCTTCGGAGAAGGAGGAGAGACAGTTTTGGCAGTGGCGTGCAAGCTTCGTCGCATGGATGGGGAATTTCTGACAAATGGCAAAGGGGACTCAATGAGACAACGTACACCGGCGAGTTCCTTTGTGCTACAGGTTGACGCTTCCTTTGATCCACGATTAGGTGAGTCTGCGGTTGGTGTGGTTGGAAGGTTGAGGCCGGATTCTATTGACTGGGCATTGGGTCGCTGTGTTAGAGTAGGCTTCGTGCTGTCAGGTGAGCTGGCTGCCATTCTTACTGCTATGGAAGAGGCGTTTGCTCGCGACTATCAGCGAATTGTGGTTGAATTTTATTCCTTGGTGGCGGTTCAATTGGGCTGCGTTTGGCAACCTGGAATCTGACGAATGAACTGAATGAGGAATGAGCTAAATGAGATGAATGAGGAATGAGATGAATTTGATGATTCTGTGGATTTTGGTTCTGTTGTTTGGCTGGTCTGTATGGAATGAGTTGAATCTATTAATTTTGGCGTTTGGTTTGTCTGGTATGAATGAGATGAATCTTCTGATTCTGTGGATCCTAATGTTTGGTTCATAAATCTCTGAATTAGAATCGAGTGAATTTTAATAACATGTTAATAATAAAGATTTAGATTTTATTCAAACTAAGATTTATTTTCTTTTATAATAATGACAATACTCATGAGAGATAAATAATTTTCAACTTATACATGTATTGTGCGCTAATCCTTAGTTCTTATAACTCAACAAAATTATTACAAACTATAAAAACTTGACAATATCATGAATACATAAGTATATTGGGTTGAATTGCTAGCAGCCATCTGAATCCACAGCCTCTTCTTACTGGCCCGCCTCAATTGCGGATTAAATAGAGTTAGCACTTAGCAATAATATATAGGAGTTTTCTTATGTATAACAATTACAATAACTTGGCATCATTTATAAATCTACAGTCAGCTGCTTGATTTCAAATAAACCAATAAAGAATTATAAGTTAGCTGGTTTTACTTATTTAACTATAGGTTATTAAAATAAAGCATTATCTATTCAAACTCTCAAAATCTATATAAGAAGAAGACATCACCACTGATTTTGGGTACTCTCAAGTCCCATCCTTCGAATATCATATGATCCATCTCTTATGAATATAATAGGAGGTAGGTGGTATCGTGTATATTCAAATCAAAAAGGGCAGGTGCAGCCAAAGATTATTCATCACCCCGGCACCACCACACCACTTTCCAAAGTACCAACACATTCACATTAGCTCGTTTGGGATGAGAAATCGTGGGCCCGCCTCAATTGCGGATTCCGTTTGGGATGGATTGGGATGGACAGCGGCGTCCGCTCAATTTGAGCGGATGCCGCGATTCAAGAAAAGTGGGATGCGAGGTTGGTCGGATCCACACGGATTCTATGTACCGTCGCATGCCAAACAAAGGGATAAAGTGGATTCGGGATCCACTCATCCCTTAATTCATCGTGGATTCACCTCATACTGGGCGACTTTGGCCCCTGAGGTTGAAGGGGTGGCAAAAGATATATGACCAAGGGCATTACTATTTGATTCTATCTTTTTTATCCATATTCCAAGGAATTGTAACCATAGAGCATATGCTATTGCTCATGACTGTCGGATCGCTGGATCGGGGTTTGTCTGGTCCAGAAACGATGGTTTCGATCTGTTAGATAGTTTGTGCGGGCTCATCTAATTAAAAGAAGGAAAAAAAAAAGTCGCCTTTTAAATGCACATACGGATAGCTCTTTAGCTGTGAATTAAGATCTGGGAGCTTCTAATCCACTTATTGAGATAGGAGTGATCCAAGAGACTGAGTACTGATACATGTAGCTGAGATGATAGATAACAGGAAATGCTGACAGTTTCTTTCTTTTATCCCCCTTTTCACGGCGTGTTGTTGCTAAAAAAGTTTACTTAAATTTTGTGAATTGGCACTCAACTGCACCAATTAATATAGCCTGTGTTCTAAAGTACAAATAAACAGAAAGTTGATCTCCAGCAGACAGGAACAAGTAAACTGACATATATACGCAAACAAAGTTTCTTTCTTTCCCCTCTTTTCCTGGAGAGTTGATGATCCAAAACTTATACTGGCCCTAGGTCCTCCCCAAACACCGGTTTCTTATGCCCATCTTCTCCATGATGCTCGTCCTATAACTTCCTCTCTCTTTGGATATGTACCTAAGACTGAAAAGATCATTAAAAGAAAGAACATTCTTGGTTGGACTAGACCTTGGCTCGTCCAAAGTTCCAATAATCTGATCCAACCTCTCAACTACCTCGGACATATTAGGGCGTGACTTTGGTTGCTTCATTAAGCATCTATTTGCTAGAGCAACTACCTTCCTGATAGAGATTATACAGTACTGCCCCTCGAGACGAGGATCTACAATAATGTGGAGCTTCTTGGTGTCTCTTGCATAAGGTCTCACCCAATCCAGCAGCTTTTGCTCCCTTCTTGGTAGGTTCCTGTCCACGGACCGTCTTCCTGTGATGAGCTCATAGAGAACTACTCCAAAGCTCCAAACATCAATTTTAGTGGTTAACCTCCCAGTCTGAATGTACTCTGGAGCCAGATAACCTATGGTACCTGCAAACTGTCCAGAATAAATGATACTTATAAGCACATTGTGTTTTCTGTTTAACTCGTTCTTATACATTTTAAGATTTGAGTGTTTCATGCCAACAGGATGTGCCAAAAGCACGTCCTGCAGGTGAAAATGGTTTCAGCTTAAAAAGATCATCAAGGTGTCCTTGTGATCATGAAAGTGATAACAAAAGGCTAAGAGCTAAAGTGCCTTATGTCAGGGGAGAAAAATATATTAATCAAGGTAAATTCTTGGTAGTCCATGGGACGCCTCTGACAAAAAATAAAGATCAACGAATTAGGTTAGGGTCATCTGACTTCAGATACATTGCAGCCCAGTTCAAGCTAGTTTCCTTATTAAAGCTTCATTTATCAAGTATATCTGCTCATTTGACAGAAAACTATTGAGAACCAGTTTAATTGAGGTAATAGTGTAGAATTAGACAATACGGCCTTTGAGTTCTAATATCCTAAATCTGTCAGAAATATTAGCTTCAGAAACGAAAGCAAAAGAATGAAACTTACTGTTGTGAAAGCATGTGTAACTCCTAAAGCAGATCCATGTCTGGCAAACCCAAAGTCCGAGAGCTGTGCATTGTAATCTTTATCAAGCAGAATGTTTGATGATTTGAGATCTCCAAATATTACCTGCCGGGAAAAAAAAGAGAAAATGAAGGCTTTAAACGAATTAGGTCATGAGAATAACAAGTTAGACCATAACAAGTAGTCACACAGCACAGCTTGTGACACATCAATGAAAAATGTTACACATACCTGAAAATCCATTTCTTCATGGAGATAAGCCAAACCCCGCGCAGCATCCTTTGCAATTTTCAACCGCAAAGCCCATGGGAGAGTTGATGTGGTCTGCGCAAATAGGTGTTCCTCCAAGCTTCTGTTTGGCACCAATTCATATACTAAAAGCCTTTGAATGCCCCTCTCATCCTCTTCAGCACAATAGCCAACTAATCTCACAAGATTCGGATGCTTGGCTACACTCAAAAAAATGACTTCTGTGATCCATTCCTTGTGTCCCTGAACACTAGAAAGTAAAGCAAACGAAGAAAAAAGAAGCAGCTAAATTAGTCTTATTCCTATATCATATGATATACCCATGACGCAACTCATGCACACCATTATACTTAACAATACCTATCTGCAGTTAGATATGTTTCAAGAGTTAGCGTTCACTCTGTATTATTCCATCTTAGTTCCTTTTGCGTCTTGGTACAACAACACAAAAAGATATAATTCCTCTGCCTTTGGTCCTTTCATTACATGGATCTATAAAGGCTTCCAGGGATATCCAAATTCTAGAATTAACTGATGAGAACAACGGAAGAATGGGATATAGACAGCATTTGGCACCATTCTAAAGCATTGTATCATCAGCGTCGAACAGTATGTAGAATTGTATCATCTTCGATCCTAAAGCAGAGCAACTACTCAATTTCCCCAACCATATGGAGAAGATGAAAACTATGCATCTTGCAAAAGCCTAACTTTTGGTATCCAGTAAACACTCACAACCTACCTGAAAATTCTTACGTGTTACACTAACATGATCGATCAGTGTCAAACAGTATGTAGCCGATTGCATGTACATCTATCAACCCAAGATCCAAGCAAATAGGCATAAATCGACTTTCCAATGAAAATAAGATTAGACGACGAACATCAGCATTAGATGTAAAAGAAACTCACTTACAGTGAGTTCATCTTGCTAAATTAATGGACATCAGGAAACAAGTTTCAAGGATAATAAAAGCTGAATCTTGCCTGCAAACCATTCCTATTGAGGCACTTCACAGCCACATCCAAAGTCTCCGCGCCGACCCCGCCATCCTCGTTTGGAACCTTGACGACGCCCTTATAGACGCGACCGAACCCGCCCTCTCCGATCACATTTAACCGGCTAAACCCTTTGGTCGCCGTTGCCAGCTCTGCGAACTGAAACGCCCGGAGCAACTCCGGCCTTCCCCACCGCCACGACGGCTCGAGCTGGGACGAGCCCCGCAGCCCCGTCTCAGCTCCCCCCAGGCCGAAATCAAACCAGAACCGCCTTGGATTGGACCAGGTCGAGGCCAGACTAAAAGACCGCGCCCAGGAGAGACGCGAGAACTTGAATCCGGACTCGCAGCCGTCGGAGGCATCATACCTCCCGCCAACGTCGGAGAAGTGAAAGCACTTCATGGCGGCTAGGAGGAGGAGATAGGGCGGCGGGATCCTGGGAAGGCAGTGCTGGGGTTGGATATCGAGTCCATGGGCGGCGAGACAGAGAGAGAGAGAGAGAGAGAGAATGCGTCAATGGAGGTGGGCTGCGTAGCGTTGTAAACGAACCGGGCTTTAATCGTGCATAATTATGAGATACTTCTCGAGCTAGAAAAGCATTTGACGATACTAAATGAGTTCTTTTTTTATTTATTTATTTATAAATATCCTTGAAAACTTTTTAAATTATATATATTTATCTCTTAAACTTTCAAATATCTTCTCGAAATTTTTAGTTTTATTACATAATTATGAAATTTGAGGTGCTAATAAGAGAATAGTTCTTTAAAAAGCTAGATATGTAATTTATTTAAATATTTCAATAAACATATTAAAGAATGAATGTATGATTGCAAAAAAAATAAAATAAATAAAGAATAATTTTTTCTTCTTTATAAAAAGACCCTATTTTGAAACGGTCCTTCCGTTCTGACGAGGAAGAGAGATGTGTGGATATTTACCATATTATAATATTAATTAGTTTGAAAATCTAGAAAGATAAAATTATATTTAACAATAGGCTCTTGACTTCAGCCCTTCTTTAAAGCAAATATTCTAGAAGGATAACATTTTATCAGTGCCTCAACTATTACTCTATTAGCATACTTGCTGTTCAAAATCTATGAGCGAGGCAGCTTTATCCATCGAGCATATTGATAATTGAGCAAACTCATTTCGCTTGACAAAATATAAAGGGCAAAAACGAAGGAAGAAGTGTCTCTCACCAATGCCATGGCAGGCTCCAATGTTCGCTATAGTCAAAAATCGTGGCTCCAATTGGTCAACACGAACTTAACCGTTTTTGACCGTATGCAAAGAGAGGACCGAGTCATGATTAGTGTGTGTACATAGGAATTAATCATTCTTACATAGCAGGATGGTTAAGAAGTTAATCTTTGGTTTGTCCTAGCTGACGTCCTATGTGGTAGATAAATCCTATGTGACTGCTGATGTGGAGGGGTAATAGTGGGGGAGGGGAGAGTTATGAGAGGTTAGTGGGGAGTTATAAGGGGAGATGGTGGTTACCTTGCCAAATGGCAGAGGATCCCACTAGTTATCATCCTTACATGACAGAAAGGTTGTCCTACATGGCTGTAGAATGTCCTACGTGGCAGATAATGTCTTACGTGGCGCATATGTGACGCTTATGTGACATCATAAGGTTGATGGGGTTTAGTGAGAGGAAGTTATTGGGTAGTTATTGGGGTGGGGTTGGTGGTTACCCTACCAGGTGGTAGGAGCACCACTAGTTAGGCTATATAGTTGCAGGAAAGTAGAAGATATTATATCTTATCCATTTAACCTGGATGGGCCGTAGGCCGTAGTTAGGCCGTAGTATTAGTTGTCGGCATTAGAGCAGAGAGAAACTTAAGTGGGCCGAACCGGCCTCTTGCTTACGTGCTAGAGCAAGTTGGGCTAATCGAGACAACAGTCTGGCCCATTTTCTCAATGGTTAAGACCTGTTGCTTAAACGATCGACTTCCTTCTATTTTCTCAATATTACATAATTTTCCCATACTTTATATTATTGTTTTTTTTTTTTGAACAATTGCCTACACAATTTTCAATAAGATCCTTTTCAAGATCAGAAAATAGATTGTTCTTCAGCATTATTTATTCCAGGACTGAGACAAAAGGACGTTCAATAAGATTCTTTTCACGATCGAAAAAAAATTTATGTATGGCTTTTTAGTCATGTATATTACACATGGCTTACGTGATCATGTATTATTGATTTACGTGATGGGACCAATGGATGTGAATAAATCTGAAACATTAAAAGTGGTCATGTACTATGCACATGACTAAGTCGAGCTTTGTTCTAGATTCTCGTCACCACCACGTGTTTGACCAATTTTTTTTAAGTGCTCTTTGGATGCAGCCACTTTTTAAATTGGAGGTCTTTGGTTGACCTGAGACTTGGTCTACAGTCAACTCTCCTCCTCACATCACATCTTAAACAAACTAATCCCAACTTTCCAACTATAATAAACCTAATCTTAATCTTGATGGGTTCATTGATTTCCAATCTCAACATTGCCATAATAGTGAATCAACTGGAGATCTGGATCACGAGTTAGATTCTTGATTGAAGGAAAAAAAGAAAAAAAAACAAAGCTGGATTATTAGTTAAAAAGTTTTATTTCGAGGAGGTGGGGCTTCTCATAGTTAAGTAACATCTAAGACCCGTTCCTATGTGCATCGCCTCTCTCTATTTGTAAGTAGAGAATAGAAGGATGGCATTGGAGAGGTGAGAACCATGGGGAAAGGGATACTAGAGGTGCAATTGATCGATGCCAAGGGTCTGGCGGACACCGACTTCATAGGTGGGTTGGATTCCAAAGAGAGAGATTTGTGGGGGACCTCTCAAAAAAATCGATTTTTTTTTCTGAATTCTTTCGATTTATATGTGGGTTTATTTGTGGATGCAGGGAAGGTAGATCCTTATGTGGTCATCCAATATAGGAGCCAAGAAAAGAAGAGCAATGTTGCCCGAGGTCAGTATTCTGTGATTTTTCCAGTCTCATTCGTGCAATTTTTCGTTTATTGTTCTTGTTTGAGGATAAATTTTTGTTTTGGAATACATAAGATTGAACTTCTTGTTGTCTATCAGTGGGGATTTTATTGTGCACGAATGAACAGAAGAACTATGAAATAGCTTATTGTTCTTTTTAAAACTGGCGACCTAATTACCTCTTGTTCTTGTGAATTCTGAAGTTGTTTACAACATATCAAGATACCAATTTATGTGCAGCTTGAATGAAGGCGTTTAATGAAGACCAAGAAAATTTATTCTTCAATACTTGATGAAAAATTCAAGAAACATGAAGAATTTTACTGCAAAATTAAACATAGAGAACACACCCCTGTTAAATAAATTCTTGGCTTTATTTGAGCCAACGTGTATCTGATTGGAGGTATTGACCCACAGGATTTCTTTCTTCCTTCTTTCATGAATAATAATAGCGCAAACTAGTTTTAGTGCAACCATGATAGCTTTAACATTCCTTGGTTTTATGATTTAAAGTGAGTAATTAATACATTTGATGGAAGAACCCTAGGAGGTAGCATGTGTCCACACACCAAGGATTCAAAAAAAATTTCCGAGAGCCTAGAAGGTTTTCATAGACTTCCTGACACAATGAACATCACATTGCTATAGAAGCCAACGTCTCCTGTACCTAACGCTGTACATAAATTTCTAGTGTATTGCAAACCATCTCATTGTCGTGCTGTAAGTTTAGATGAGATGATGCTCCAAAATATGGCCAGCCTAAATTGGGAAGTTGATTTTATATACAACGGTATCTATACAGGATTGAAAGCGCGTGATATATTTGATTTCTAATGCTTCATAGATTAGCTGGGGACCGGTGTTGTAGATGTAAGTTCAGTCATTCATTTGATACTGGATTTTTCGGGTGTGCAGACGAAGGAAAGACTCCTGTGTGGAATGAAACGTTCCAGTTCAGAGTGCACTATTCAGGCGCGGCTGATCATCAACACAAGCTCATCCTCAGGATCATGGATAAGGACACTTTCACCGCCGATGACTTTATCGGCGAGGCAACGTAAGCGATTTAAAACATAGCTTCTTCATCATTCCCACCAACTCTTCAGTTGAATTAAAAAAGCTTGTGCTTTGCATTGCAGTATCAATGTGGCAGATGTGATCTCCTTGGGAGTGGAAAATGGAGTGGGCGAGCTCCGCCCTACCAAGTATAGTGTGGTCCTTGCAGACCGAAGCTATTGTGGAGAGATTCGAGTTGGTATCAAGTTTACTTCACAAGTATGCGATATACTCTATGCTCCATCAGTTGATTTGTATTCATGTCAATCTCTGAGATTGTTCTTTTATAGAATGTACACAGGAAGTATCTTATGTTTTCATTTCATGAAGGGTGATTCCGGTCTTTTTTTGGCATGCTTAGGTGGAAGAAGCAGGGGACAATGAGTTTGGAGGGTGGAAACACAGCTTTCACTCATGAGATTCCTCAGAATTTAGTTATTAGTCCTTAAGAAAACCTTTCTTGTTCTTAGTAGCACTGTTTGTTGCAATTCAGACGAGGTCTATGTTATGCTAGAAGCTGCACAAGTGAAATCAGCTAAAGTTAATAGAATTGGTTGTTTATCAGCATAATGTTTGCAGGAAGTGAATCATTCTATATATTCATTTGTTTCTACTAATTCGTGTTGGAATCGCTAAATTCGTAAAAGGTGGGCCTCTGTACATATTCTTAGGGTCCGTTTGGGCGTGCGTTTCTGCTGTCCAAACGCACTTTTTTTTTGAACCGAATGCAGCCGCGTTCACAAAAACCCCGTTTGGGAATAATAATAGGCTAGTGGGGACCACGTCAAAACTGCGTCAGAGACGAAGCAGTTTATAGGTGCTTTCATCTGGCCGTACCTTGGCTGCGGCGTAACAAACACAGAAACTAAATAACAAACAAATATTTTACACTGTACATTTAAAAATAAACGCACACCCAAATAATAAATTACATAAACATACTTTTCTACCACAGTTTATTAACGTGTTATACCAAATAGTTTTTAAGCCGTTACTGCACCGCACCACACCACAGTTTATAAACATATCACACCTCACCACAGTCATAAAAAAACACAACGCACGGGCAAACGGAGCCTAATATACTAATGACTGCGTGTCTGTGTGCATCCCTGATTTCCAGTGCTAAAGAATAGCGCTGCAAAGTGTGGTCATTGGGCTAGGCTTGGAATAAGGGGGATGTATGTGACTGGGCTTGGAATAATCGGATGTATGTGACTACGATGCAAGTCCAGGAGGCCCAGTTAAGGCCTGTTTGCTAGGGCCTGCTTGTTCAGCCCAATCGCTCAATAAAACGTTGCATGACTGTTGGACAGCATTACGCATCTGACGGTTTTAGCGGCCGTACCAACAATTTTAACGGCGCGTACGTGAGCGCCGCTAATGTTTGTTTTTTTTAGCGGCGAACTTTTCCTGGCCGCCGCTAATATCGCCGCTAAAAGTGGTTTTGCCCTTTTCGGTTGATTTCAAGTGATGAAGACAGGAGAAACGTAAAACATTTTGATGACCGCCATTAACAAGAAAAGAAGCAAAAATGGGGCAATGCCGCAGCCATGCTTGCATTGCTGTTGGTGTTCTTAAGCTAACCATGATCTAAGACCCATCTTTGGATTCAATTTGGATTTGTAATTAATTGCAAGATTCTTCTCCAAATTAATTTTACAAGCCAGTTTTTTAATAAGCAAATGCCCAAAGCCATCTGAATGAATATATAAAAGAAATTCATCTCTCATCACCCAAAGTTCAACGATAGTTCTATTGCGGAGAGATTCGAGTTGGTATCAACTTTACTTCTCTGGTATGCAATATACCTTATGCAACTTCATTTATATATATGCCAATTTCTTGTACTTTTAGAAGGTACTCAGGAAGAATCTTATGTTATCCTTTCATGAAGGGGTTTTTTTTTTTTTTTTTTTGAAAAGCTGGTCCCGAAGTATGACTATATTATTCAAACCCAATCTTGGAACCAGGATCCAGAAGAACTTCAGCCAGCTCCCACACTTGTGTCGTACTGTCGTCACATGATCAGCTCTATCATTTGTTTCCTTAGGAATGTGAAGAATATGAAAACTCCTTATCTTCATGAAGGTTGGCTGATGGAATCTTTTCTGATCTATTAACATTAGTTCGTTGCATCGCACATGGGAGATCCTTTAATGATCAAATGCCAACTCCAAACCCAACTCCAACCGTCCAGGTTTTAAAGACACTCACGTGTCTCATGCTAAGAAAGCGTTCTGCATAAATGTATAGGTGGGTTCATGGGAGGATCATGCACTCCAGAATACTCGCCAAAAATCCAAAACCATTAATCGCCTCTCTCAAACCGTTCCCATGTCTACGGTGTTTCCTTGGGCATCATATCTCAGCTCCCACCGCAATCCCTCCTAACAAAAGGTAAGCTCCCCCTCACGAGTCCACTATCCTTCCTTCCACTCCAACACCGAATAGCTTTAATATCCCCACCTCTGTCTTTTAATACACCACCTCAAAACATCACTGCTCTCAGATTTTATATCTATGTACTGCTCTTCGGGCACACTATTATGAAATTTGAAGACTTCCTAATGCAGCCAGATGAGGAGCAGCAGATAAGACTCGATCTTCAAGAGGAGGTGAGATCGGATCATTGCTTGGCTAGGATGCCATCTTCATATTTCTTCTACTGGAGGCTTTTCTCCTCATTTGTTTTACTATGAAGTGATAGGTAGCTGAGCTAAAATTGGTACTCGAGAAGGAACAGCAAGTTAGTAGGATCCTGGAACGAGCATTGCATGGGCCACAGGTTTCTTGCCCCCAGTTTTCTTCAGTAATTCCCCTTCAGGTACTTTCTCAGGCATATGATCTTCTCCGTTGGGTTCGCTATTATGTCACCACCATGCAAAAAACTATAACATAGTTCGGAACCATAGGTTTTTACAGTAAAATCGAAATACTTTGACAGCTCATGTGTTTCAATTTGTTTCCAGTATAAGTCCTATAATTAGGAGACCGATACAAGTCCTATACTTGGTATTACGAGACTAAAATGAGTGCAGGGGGCCAATAAAATTGACCCATGCTCACGAACAGAAACTTAGGAATGCAGCCTGATGCTGCACTCGTGCTGTGCCCGTACAGAAAATAGTGTACTAGAACCAAGACGTTACTAGGCCACTCACCAAGTACCGTATTCCCCATATAAGAGCGCATTGGCTAATGACTTACATGTTGTTAGCGCATCACAGGACATTCTACATTACTTGTTTCCCCATCCTTGCCATCAGAATAGTTAAAGGAGAAAAGCTTCTTATTTCATTACACCCGCATCATGACACTGGAAAATTCCACACCCGAAACAAGCCTTTGATATGTGTCCTCAAAATGAAGCCCCAGAGGGGAATGACAGTTACAACTTCAAAAGGCCGAGTTTTCGTTTCCACTTGAGAAATTTACGGAGATAAATCAAATATGGCAGCATAATATAGCATTTGCATCATATATTCTAAAGAGAAAAATTCTTTAGAGAATAAAGGCATTTCTAAATAAGATTTATTTGACATACATCCACATACCTAATGCACCAAATGACAGACAAACCACATCGATATTTGTCACATTAACCAGTCACATGGGAATTCACTATTTATGCTGTTAGAAACTAAAATTCAAGCGCAGGTACAGGTGCTGCTTGCAGAACTAGCAATGGTGGAGGACGAGATTATTTACCTGGAGAAAGAAGTAGAAGATTTGAAACTCCTAATTTATCAAGAGCAGAAACATAAGAAAGAATTGAGTTTGTTGCAGTGGCAGCAACAGGAGAAGCATTTCCTCTGTAAACTAGAAAGCACTAAAGAGGTTTGGGAAGCTGATCATTTACCACTGCTACCTCATAAAGATCATAGATGTCAGAGGCTTATCAAAGAGAGGAAGTCTTCTCTAGAGTCTATATCAGAGACCAATCAAATCATGCCTTGCAAGAAGAATGGTAATATTCCTCTTGGTTAAGTCCAAAAAATGAGCTTAACTTTGTGCGACCAACTTGTTATGAGCATTGCTTTTCTTTTCTGACATGCGCATCACATCATCTTTCATAAGTCATCAGTCGTGAACTTTCCTGCCTATCATAGTATCAGCTTCAGGGAGACTAGAGGGTGCAACAAATTCATTGCATTCACCCGAGTATGATTAAATATTCTGATGCTAATTTTGCAACAGATCAGGAAACCCAAAGATCAAGGAGCTGCAATCAAGCAAGTCTAAACAAGAGTCGTCTGGTTAAAGAGGCCACAGATGCACCGAACAAGCTCTCGGAGGAGATAATCAAGACCTTGATAAGTATATTCAACACTCTCAATCAGACATCAATTCATCTTGACAATGAACAACCAGCTATCCGTAAGTTTAATATCACTTGCATGAACACAAGAAGTTTCATGCCAAAATCCTCCAATTGTAAGATTATGCATTCTTCAGATGACACATCAAAAGCATCAGATCCTTATGGAATTTTGTTAAGTATTGATGGAACAGAGAGGGACATTGGGTCATACAGGAAATGTATTCAATTCACAAGAAGTTCTCTAGATCGGAGTCGAATCTCCCTGTGCATTGCAGACATTAGAAGACTAAGGTACGTCAAAAATTGCTTTAGCATTTCATATGCTACCTAAGTATCATGAAGGGGAGTACAAAACTAATGACAAGCCAAAGACCCTTTCGGATAATGGATGCCAGACTCATAGGATTTGAAGATACTCGCCTGTAAGCAAACTCAACATCAAAAGAAATGCACTCTCTGGGCAATATCTTTACTAACATGCTTCAATAGTTAGCAATAACTGAAACCAAGTATCTATTGATTTGCAAGCAAAAATGTCAATTTCTGAAGTCAAACGAGAATAATTGTTTTTTAAAAAAAAATTCTTAATGCTTTAAAACTCTACATTTCTTTTATTCCCCTATTTTGATAAGCACAAGCAACCATGACAGTACAATATATAGACTTGCAAAAGCAACACAGACACAGTTAAAAAGTCTCGTTAACAAGTAAATCTAGGAGCAGGAATGTTAGATATAATGGTTGCATCTTATGACAAACTCAAGTCATTTCTCATGAAAAATATGCATTGGAACTTGGAAGTGTTAGTTTCTTCCCTAGGGTGATAATGATCTTGAGCCCACTACATTTACTTGTTTCAGGATCATGATGCTCAAGCTCTCCAATGTTGAACTCAGTTTCTTGACTTACAAGCAAAAGCTGGCATTTTGGATCAACATCTACAATGCATGCATAATGAATGTATAGTAAAAACCTTCTTCTAAGAATATTTGTCAACTAATAAAACAAAAAAAAATCACGTAGTGAAGCTTCTTGATGATTTCAGGCATTTTTGCAACATGAGCTTCCAACCTCTCCAGACAAACTACTCGCATTGTTAAACAAGGTATATTTGCAATTTAACACAGAATGCAAATAGTTTGTTTTTTTAGTTCATCTCCATGTCGATAAATTTAGCAGCATAAGCAGCATATCACATAAAGGGTGTCCACTTCACATATCTTACTATAACAGGAAACAAAATAAACATAGATGAGAACACTGCCTTAACACACTACTTATAGAACAAATTCACGCATAGATAGAATATACATTAGCGGCCAACTGTACAAATCATGACATATCTCGCAAAACTCAGGATGCAATTTAGCCGTTTGGGATATTGCCGTGACATGACCCACATAGGCTTTTAGACAATGCCATGGTCCATACTCCATACCACATAGTTGTGATTTTAATGGATCCCTACTTGCTTTTGCAAGATGAAATGACCAACATGAAAGCAGACCATCACTTATTTGTTTAATTGATAGGTCATTTAAACATAGCAACAAGATTCTCAGCTACTTCCATCAAAATACTAACTAAAGTCAGAAGGAATAGGAATCACAAAAAAGGGTGATGAAATTGAGACCCAGCTCAAGCTATAGATTGGTTACATAATGACCAGATCTACAAAAAGGTGTCCCAAGGTAATTTATGGAGAAAAAAAGTGAAGAGTATTGTGTTAAGTCATGAACTAAACTACATGACCCATGTAATAATTAATTAGCATTACATAGTCCTATTTTTAAAAGAGCTTTTGACATAATTTTTAACAGTTTACAAGCCCAAGGTCCTATTTGTCCTACTTCAAACTCCCTTATTTGCATAATCTAATTCTTTTTGAAAGGTAGGAGACTTCACTACAACCAAATCAGAAGATACTGGACACGATAACAAACACGGAATTCTGTACTTGTAAGTGACATGACACTCAAAAATGAGAACCAATTTTGTCTCAGGCTGCAGTAAATGTTGGAGGTATGGTATTAAATGCTCTGGCTATCGAGCACTTCATTCTCAGGCATTCTTCTGATACCTCAAATGTGAGTAACACATCAGAACATGCACTTATTCCAGAAACTTGTGCACGCCTTTCTCCAAACTCAATAATCTTCATTCACTAATGAGCTGCTTACTATGGTACTAGGAAGCCATCGATGCAAAAGAAGCACTTCTACGACATGCCTATGGACTAGGTTACCCAGAACCAAATATCACCTTTGCACTATGCCGAGGAAGTTGGTCTTCACCTGCAGTAAGTGATTGCTTCTCATATTCTCTTACTAGGATCTATAATTCTTCTGACATTATAAGCACTTTAAAATTAACTATAGGGCATTCCAAGCATTAGGATATTTTTATTACTGTTGCTATCTTTAAATTCTTCAATTTGTCTATTTAGTTCACTCAACTTAAGGGTCCAAATCTGTTGGGAGTTGGTGGCACAGACTGAAATTCTATTGACCATGTTAAATTTACACGATCAATGAAATAGTCTAAAACAATGCATATCATGCACCGCCTTGAGAGGAAAGAGGCAGGGTAAGTAGTGATTCACAAAAGAAACATGAATTCATTTAGTGCATACCCTATCATTATGCTAAGTGCTTAATTTTAACAATAGACAATTGCAACCATGCTACAATTTCTCGTATGTTTGGCTAGAAATAAATGCTCACCTAACTTGTCAAGTTTTTACCATGTTTCCAAGATCTGTAAGTTTCTCCAATAGACAATTTCAAACCAAAAGCACTTGGTCCTACTTCCTTGTGGAGATGGACTAGAAAATCTTTTCCCTATATGATCATCTTAGAATTACACAAAATTGATCATATGTAAATGATTCTTGCAGTTAAGAGTTTACAGTGCAGAAGATGTGCCAAACGAGCTGGAAAGAGCAAAAATAGAATATCTGGAAGCTTCAATAGGCATTAGTGGCAGGAAGAAAATTCACTTGCCCAAGCTACTCTATTGGCACATGAGAGATTTTGCGGATGACATTGAATCACTCCTAGAATGGATCTACAGTCAACTGCCAAGGTCTGGAATGCTGAAAAGATCAATTATGGAATGTTTGAATGCGGATAGCAAGACTCCATTGGCTAAAATGGTAGAAATACAACCCTATGAAGCTGAATTCCGATACTTGTTGCCTCCTTAGACAAATCTGTATATGTTAAACTGAACATGCTAACCTTCATAGTAAGTGGTATGCATAAGCACATCATTGTGCGTGAAAACCTTCTCATCCAAGATCCCAACCAAAATCTAATGAAACAGTGGAACTCATTGCAAGAAGCGTGATCCCCATTGTCAATGCTACAGTATAGTAAATGGCTGTCCTTAACAAATTGAATAAAGAGAGAATAAAGGAAATATTACTATATTGCAACTAAAAAAATCCAACTAGATCCATTTGCAAGTCCTATGAGTGTAAATCGTCTTCTGTTCGAGTTAGAGAAAAACTACGATAAATGGTAGCTAATGACAAATTCAGTAACTTGGTTATGCACATATCTAGCATCAAAATCAAAGAGGATCCAATGTCCAGGTGACAAATTGCTTTTCTGCACTCTTGCAGAGCCATGAAACTTTCCACTTTACTAGCAGAATTACAGAGAAGAAGAAAATATATGTACTCATTAAACTTTGTAGTTTGATGAAAGTACAGGGAGATGTATAAAGACGAAAACATGAAAACCAAAAGAGCATGTATAAGTTGACGAAAAGGTACAAATTATCACCATTTACAGGACAGACTTAATGAACTGGTACCATCTGCGGTAAAAAGAATACCATGACTAAGAGGGCAAATTCAAGATTTCAAATCGGTCAACAGAGGACAGCTGACAAAAAAATAGACAAGGATCTTTACTGTAGAAAGGCAACTATCCTGTTTAACTGGTTCGGACCAAAAATTGTGTCCTCACAATTAACTTTGACAGACACATCTAAAGGTTCATAACATTTACCTTCAGCCATAATAGTTATGAGGCATGAGTTTGAGCTGCTCAACACTTCACCACTAAACCTCAAGCACAAGCCTGATGCATCATCTACAAATGTAGAAACTGGCATATCCACTGATACAATCTGAACATTAGCATTGCTCAATAATTTGGATGCTAGACTACGAGCAACGACAAGAAACTTGTCGATATTAGATGGGACCTTGTCCTCATGCTTTAGCTCCTCAAGATGGCCGCTGTAAGTTAATCTGTTGCAAAATGGGTTGACAAAATTGGGATATTAATACTGGGCAGAATCTCGAGAATAGTTCTACAGATAAAAGTTCACAACTCATCTCTTTTTAAATCAATTTAAAGGTTTCTGACCTTTTTGTACACTCAAACATCCCACGCATCTGCGATTCCTTCAGAAAGAAGGCATCCATGTCCAAAGGAAATGGTCTCAAAAAATATCCAATCTCAGGCCACAATTTAATCAAATGTTTTTTTCCGTTGCAGAAAACAGCAAGCTCCAGAGGTAGCAGGTGATGATGAAAGCGAACCTGAAGAATTTTCTTAATTGTATGACCTGGATCTAGAGATGCAATCTCCTCCATATGAAGTATTGTGGGAGTGTCATTGGTAGTCAATGGGCTACAGAGAGGATAAGAAAACTTAGCAACACCATACAGAAAAAAAATCTTTGGTAAAGAACCTACAGGCTATGAAAGAATACAGTTTACTGCTAAAATAAATGCGACATCATCAGGAGAAATAAAAGCATGTATCACCTTTCAGAATTTTCCACCAACATATTTGCAGATTGCCCACTTTCATCATGCACTTCATTTTCGATAGATATACCCGTCAGTGGTTCTGTGGAATAGTTTCCAAAAAGCATTTCAATGCACACCATTAGTGGAGATATGGCTGAAGTCTCAGACGAAAAAGTATATTCCACTTTCAAGCCATTCACAATTGCTGGATCTAGGACAGTGTGCACTTTACGCTGAATGCTTAAACCAATATCATTTATTGATAATCTTGCAGCAGTCACTTGTCCAGATTTTTGCACAGACAATGTAGAAGGTTGCTCATCCAGCCATGACTCCAAAGCTGACTCAGACATCAGCTCTGCTAAATTTGAAGAGAAGGATGTGTGATTATGTCCCTCAGAGCTTTGCTCACCATCAACTCCAACATCACAGAGACTGACCAGAGGGATTCCTCTCTCAATTTCAGTTGCATGTTTGTCTGGTAAAGAAGCATGCTTTCCATTGTCATACGAATCACTTGCTACTCCAGAACCCTCACTCTCATAAGAGCTAATGTCAGAGCACTGAGAATCATAATCAGAAACACTTTCTTCCGTAGAAGGCCCAGAAGATGCAGCTGGGTCCCTCATTCTGAATGCATCTTTCTTATTTCTTTTATCAGCAGGAAACCTTCCATCAGCCATCTCATAAGAGTGATAGTGATCATCAACAGGCAAACTACAAGGCTTTGGAAGAGGGCCGTAGCCAGGAGCTGCATGGAGAACTATTTGCGAGAGAGAACCGGGCAGATAAAATCGCAAATGGTCTACAAGGTTAGGAGTTGTCTGCTCTTTTCCACGTATGATGTGTTCTACAAACTCATGATGCATGCCCTCATCCGGCGATAAGCAATAAGCACCATCTTCCTGACTGAAAGAGAGGTGGCATGGAACAAGTTTTTCTATGATACGCGCTCGATCACGAATATCGTAACTTTTGTCACATTTTGCCAATTCAAGGATATAGCTTAAAATTTTCCTGAAACTATTCAGTTCCTCTTCTTCAGCACTTACTACAACCTAAAGAAGAGAGGGATAGCATAAGCACGTAGTTTTCAAGCATAAAGATAAAATCTTAAGATTCAGGAAGAGGTTATCATGTGTGAAATGGGAAGCTTGGCTGTGTTTCAGTTAGACAATAACGTGATTACATATGCAAATCATGTACCTATGTTATGACCATTCTATTTGTTCATGACCTTAATCGTGATATTTCTTTGGAGCTTATCAACATGGATACATGAAACCAAAGAATATATTTAAACAAACAAGTTAACCTTGGTAGCATAAGAAAAAGAATAGTAATGATTTCATATCTTATACACTAACCTTCCAGACCATGGGAGAAAAATGTATTCAATGGAACAACAGAACAGTAAATTCACAAAGCAAAGACGTCAACTGATTTTGTGAGAAACATTTCTGGGTTCAAAACTTCAAATATTTACCTTAGCAGTAGTATTCAGAACCTGAAGCTTGGTTTCAATTTCTTCTGAAGTAAAGCTCCAAGCAAGATACTTGAGAACAGTTGGGACTATTTTGGGAACAATCTTTCCGATTGAGCTGTACTCTCCCACTATCCAAACTATTAAAGCACGTGCCACAGACATCTTAACCACATCGAGGTTGCGAACTAACAGGACAATCACCTTTACCAATATAAAAGCGATAGAGATCAGATGAAATAAAAAGGAGTTTACAAGAAGAGGACGAAAATACTACTGAGTGAAGACACATGAAGTATTATAGCGGAAGTATAAAAGGAGAGAGATTGGGTATGGGCTCCAATTCTGGGGAGAAGAGTAAGCCTTTGTTTTGGGTGGTGGAGGTCGGTCATTGAAATTTCAAAGCAATAATAATTTGAACATAAGAGAGTACCACATAAGCCAAACAGGCCCTTCGTGGAAAAATTTGAGCTGATTATTCCAAATTTAATGCAACTAATGCAAAATTGACATGAATATGAAATATTCCACATTTGATGCAATATATTCTGGTCAAAAATAAAGCTATTAAATGTTCTCACAACTAGCAGAATACTTGCTACTTTCATCAATTAAAATAATACACAAGCTTGACTTTAAGAATATGCCTTTCACACAAATTGTATGACAAAATGTAAATAATGCTTTCGTACGTACAATTTGCATCCCATAAAAAGGTAGGAGGAATGGATTGCCATCCCGGCAGCTTGGGGGGGGGGGGGGGGGGGTTCTATGCCGCTAACCCCCCGGCACGGTACGTGCTGGGCGGCACGCGCCCACAGTGCCGGACCAGCACGGAAATCCATCAAGGGACACACAATTACATGATTAATGAATTTGGGTTGTACGAGTATTGAGAGATAAAAGGAGTTAAAAAGGCATAAATATCAGGAGTTGCATGTCACATTAGCCCAAAATGGCATCATTTGCTCATTTGATGTTGATTGAGAATAACAACGCAGAAATTTTCTGTCTATTCTATGAAATCATGATTATTAAACATCAACTTGGAGATGTCGTAACTGTAGAACACACTACTATGCTGCTCAAATAAGAAAATTATTCTGATGTACATCAACTTGCAAACATAATTTCTACATCAACTTTAGGTATTAGATCGTCAATTCTATAATGCAATACCAAAACAAACATGCGTGCTTCTCTGCAGAATAAAAGAATAGCATCTTAGATTTCAGAAGATTACTTTCTCGCAAGCTGCTGGGTTTTGCTTTATTATAGCTTTGATTGACATGATTGCTTGAACCAAGATGCCTCCTTCCCCATCCATATGGCTCTCATTGCAGATGTGCGATTCTGTAATATGCATCCTCAATACAGTAAAGCAAAATGCCTGTAAACTCAGATGCAGGTATCAAGAGATAAACCTATAACAACTACCTTGCACGGTGAGAGCTATAAGCCCTTCAAGACAAGTACTAGCCACGGAAGGAAGTTTCAGAGCACATAATCCAAGTGCAGCAACTGTATCAGCAACAAATCTCCTATCTGGATCTTTAATATAATCCTAGCAGCAATACTAGACAAATCAACATCAGCAACTTTCTTCCTTTCAAAAAGTGCATGCAACTAAAGATGAAAAAGAAAAAAGAGTACGAGTATCCAAATCATTCAAAAAAATAGGCTGTTCCTATTCCTTTACGAGGATAAGCAATCAGCAATATCTGCTGTACAATCTAAATATCTAATGTCCATTTAAAAACTCTGTGCTAGCTTGGGAAGGGGGTTGTTTTTTTTTTTTTTCAGGGGGGGGGGGGGGGGGGGGGGGGGGCTATGGTAATCAATTAGTATGATGCTACATATATAAGTGCTTTAGCTATATTTTCCTTTAGCTTTATTCATTTATCATTTTCTGCTTACCTTAAATTTGACTTAATGTTTGCATGCCCATTTGTAGCTTGATGTTACTACTTCAAACTTATATACAGAGATAATAGATACAATCAGTAATTACAACAAGAATTTGACATGAAAAGTGTTCGATGAGGATGACTGATTGCGAGTATCATACAAATTCTGTGTGAAATCCTCTAAAATAGACAGTTATTTCAATTACTTGCCTAGCACTTCTTCCATAATTTCAAGGCCAACATTGCAACAGGCACACCAGTTCTAATTAAGGAACATGAGCTTGAAGCTTAACATATACCTGGAACTCTTCAAAAATCATAGCAATTGATGAGTCCGTGGCAACAGCTGAAAGTATGTCAAGCTTGAGAGCTCTAATCTGGAATGGGTCTGAGGTACATACAAAGAAATCCTCAAAATATGGTGCAAAAAGTGCAGGAATTACTTTGACAAAGACTTGTATGTTACATAGTATCTGCAAGACACAGAAAATCTGATTCAGGTTCGGGCAATTCCCAATAGCCATGGCGCATTGATTCTAGCATCGACTAGACAAGGAAAAAGAAAAAAACTAGCCAGTGAAAATTGTTTGCATCCAATAAATAAAATTACAGTAAAAATAGCTTGAAGAGTTGATACGCCATTATACTTGCATTTTACTGTCAAAGAGAGAACCCTTTTTCTCAAAATTCAATCTTCGGACATTATAAAGCTTTTAAGAAAATTCAATCAATATATCACTGCACAGAGAGTCAATGACAACTTAAACACCCCACAATTTTCTATTTGCCTGCTCTCGAATCAACTTGCTACATGAATAAAGTTCTCTTGTATATTTCAATTTATGACTCTAACTTTATTCAGCTTAAATGAATGTATTGTATGTGGCACATCCCCTCCAAGGCTTCTCCCTATTGGAGTACTGCTAAAATAAATGTATGCAGCATGTAAAACATCTTTCCTTTTTATCTAACTTGATAGCCCATACATCTCATTTTTGACCCAAAATATGAAGAGAAATGCTCAAGGAACGCCAGCCATCTATAATGTTATCTGTAACAAATAAAAAAATGAACAAACCTTCATAAAATGAACAGGAAGAAAATGGATTGATTAATAAGCCTTACCACATATTTTGAGGCGGGAGATGATCTTAAAAGAAATAAAAGAGGCTTCACAATCTTCTGAACTTCCTCTCTTGGGGCCAAAATCCAGTGTACCCCAGCAGCATTAAGTACAACCGCACTATTTTGGCTCCACAATAGAGGCAATGTGCACTGCAAGAAAATTTTCACATCATTGTTCTGGCTGGAAGTTGACATTGAGCTGTCCAAATCATAATCTTCATCAGTGCAACCAGACTGAGATAAGTATTCCTCTTGTCCTTGAAAGTAACATCTGAACATCAACGCATTTAACTTAATTTTAGATGCTTCCTCCGGCGAAAAATCATGATCATCATCAGAGATGCGATTAAGGGCAGTTGAAATCCCATCAGATTGGGAAGTAAGATTGGAGCTTGGCGTACATATGATAGACTCTTTGACAAGTCCATGTTTAGCGACAACATAGCGTAAAAGAATCTCCATCAAGACAATCTGACCCCACTCTTCAATGTCTGGTAGGGTCTCACACAGCCTTCTAAATTCTTTGCCAATCAAAGATAAATTCTTCGGGCAAATGGAATTGAATGCCGAGGCAGCGGCTCCGACTACTCCAGGGGAATGATCACTTAACAAGATGCTGACAAGCTACGCATTTGTCATTGTTAGTTCCAACAGATGGTCTTATTTTGCCAACAAAAAAGACAAACAACACCAGGTGAATGGAGGTGAAGAGCAAACCTCCTCGATAGCTGAAGAGTCCTCCAACTGATGCAAATCGTATAACTTAGGAAGTGCATTGGCGGCGCATTTTCTAACGTATGCAGACGGATCTCTCGAACACTTCCTGATGGCTACTAACACGAGGGGAGCTACTACATGCAGCCGAATCCCAGCCATAGCACGCAGGGCCCACGCTCGCACCAAAGGATTCGTGTCTGAAAGGTCCTTCTGGAAACAGTTGATCGACAACAGAGCCTCATTTGGCCGCCTGAATTCAAGAAGAAGCCAAAACCCCATTTCAAATTTGAAAACAGTGCAAACCAGTAGATCGTTATCAGAAATTTCATAAGCAAACATGAGTTATAGCTAACAAAGAAGTTGATTAATATTCTCCAAAATTATCAGGTCTTGAAAATTCCAGTGTGATATTTACAGATCTCTTCACCAAGAGCAGAACACATGCAATTCTAGGAGATATTTCTGGCAATAAACTGCTGCAGTAAAGAACAAGGTTCTTTAATTGAAAACCGAGCAGATAACGAGGAGTATTCAAGCAGACAAGAATTAAAGATCACAAATGATACATACTTAGCGGATAACGAGGAGTATTCAAGCAGCCAAGAATTAAAGATCACAAATGATACATACTTTTCAGCATAATGAAGCAGGTAGAGGTAAACAAGTTTCTTCACTTCCAGCGATTGGGATGCCACGTTCTTGACGACCTACGGCACCAGGTAAAAGAAACGATCAGATCTATGAAGAATTCTGGAAGTGAACTACCCCTAGGTCTGTCACAAAGTGAAACAAAATCGGTAACGACAAGAAGGGAGAAGAGAGATGGCGACGATGCCAGAGGGGGAAAGGAAGACCTGGGGAAAGAAGTTGGATACATCGGCGCCCTGGGCGATGAGGGCGAGGAGGCGCTTGAGGGCCTCGGATCTCTCGGAATCGAACTTGCTGTCGAGGAGCGGAGCGATGCTGACGTCGTCGGGGTCATCGTAGAGGTGAGCGTCCGTGCCGATCCGCAGCACCAGCGACGACGCCTTGCTCAGGCTCTCCGCCGTCGCCCCAAACTGGGGAAACATCACCCTCCCCTTCTATCTCCTCCCTAATTCTCGCGATCCGCTCCTTATCGTCTCGCGCGAGTGGGCTAAGCGGCCGGTGAGCTCTAATTAACCGAGTTCTTGCTATAACAACACATACTTAGAAAGAGCACTGATTTGTGAGCATACTTACCCGGCATGAGTATTACATAAAATACCAATTTTTTCATTTATTTCACGAATAATGGACTACCGATGGCATAGATGAAGCTATTCGTAGTGAACTATCGATACATTCAATTAGTAACCTACTACCGATTTTTTTCATCTATCTCATCGGTAGTGGGCTACTGATACATTCAATCGGTTGTATCGATTGCCCCCTATCGATATTTTCATCTATCCAATTGGTGATGGATTACCGATAGAATAGATGAAAGAATTGATACTTTGACTATCGATCGTGACACGTCATTACACATGCTGATGTTCGGCATGTGTATTACACATGCCGATGTTCGGCATGTGTAATACATGTACCGACATTCGGCATGTGTAATACACATGTCACGTCTACATGTGCACAAAACTTTATTTATTTATAAAAAAATATAACATTTCTTGAATATATCGTGTGTCGCCCTACCTTATTTTATTGTGAAAATCGTTATATGATGCGACCTTTAAACCATATATGTGGCTCGAAATCGGGTCGAACTTTGTCGGCCTATCTTATTTTATCCTAAAAACCGTTATATGATGCTACCTTTAAACCATATATGTGGTTCGAAACTGGGTCGAACTTTTTGACCTAGGTACGAGGGATTTTAAGATTAGAAAAGATAAGAATAAAATAACAGTGATTATATGAAATAAGAAAAAATAAAATGACAGGTGGATCGTGAATAAATAGGTAATAACTTGAAATAAAAAGATATTTGAGGATAATCCCACACCAAACAGGCCCTTTGTATTTCCAATATCCATTCCCGATCTCGGAAAAATCTAAAACCCCAGTAGAAACCATCACACTCATCGCTCTAGTCTAGGGTCCACCGGAATAGGAGGAGGACCGGCGACCATTGCCGGCGGCCATTGGTTTGTTCTGTTTTCCCTGTTTTACACTAACCTTATTCTGTATTGTTTTCCTTCTTTTGGCCGGGTGTTTTTAAGATTAACAATAAATGCTACAAGCTATTGGTATCGTAGTTTTCTATCTCTACCACAAGATAGGTAGCATTTCGAGGAATGGTCTTTCAAACTGGATGAACTCAATGCACAGTTGTGCCTGAGCTCGGATAGGCTATAAGAAGTGTACAATACCTTATGGCCTTATTTGTTGTGCAGGAGAATTTCTTCTTTTTTTTCTTGTGATTTTTTTGTTTTCAGCTTAGGCTTTATGAATGGCAAGAGTTGTTGGCAATCTTGTTTTCTTGTGATTTTTTTGTTTCCTGTGGTTACTGTGCCAGCGCCGGAGGCAGAGCTGTTGGAAATCTTGAATGACATGTTTTGGGCCAAGGATAATGGTGTTGAACAGGTGATCGTGGAGACTAACTCAAGAATGACAAGAGATATGATATATGATACTATGATCTGTTCACCTGCAATTGAGCCATTTCTTCGGGACATTTGGGCTTGTAAGGAATCATGTTAAGATTTCATATGAGTTGGTAAATTTTGTTGATTTAATATTTAAATTAGCTAGATTGGGTATATGGTTCATACAAGATTAATTAAAGTCAAATTGGATCAAGTGGGATCAAATTGGCTCAAGTCACATCAAGTTTGATCAAGTTTATATCAAGAATTAATCACGGTCATTGGATTGAAGGGAAGCGGAATCGGACGGCTTGGATAAATAACCTAGATGACACCTACATATATATAAAGGCTTGTTGCTAATAGAGATGCCTGCTCTCTCGGCGGAAAAAGAACAGAGAAGGCCGGCCATGTGAGAGAAGATTGAGAGAAATAGAGAAGAGATGGCGGCCAAGGGAACATAGAGAGAGGAGATGTGTGCAGAGAAGATTGCGTGGAAGAGGAAAAGTCAGAGAGAAGAGAGAGCGGCTGTGGAGGAAAGAAGAGAAGAAAAGTCAGAGAGGAGAGAGCCCGGTTGTGAGGAAAAAGAGAGAGAAGAGAGAGAAGACCGGTTGTGTGGGAGAGAAGAGAGAGAAGAGAAAGAAGAAACGGAGAGCTTCGCTGGGCTGTCACTGAGAAGAAAAAGATAGTGAGGAGAGAAGAGACCGGCGGAAGAAAAGAACACGGAGGAGAGAGAGAGAGCCGTGGAAGAGAGAGAGAAGAGTTGAAAATGGTGTGAAGGCGATTCATCCAGAAAACAAGAGTTGCGGACCGTGCTTCGAGGAGTCGAGCAAGTTTCAGGACGACATATGTACGCGAGGAGTCGGTACAGTGAGTTCGTCATAACTTGTGTAAACGGTACTCTTGTTCTTTAGTGGATTGGTTTCGCCTAGTCCTGCCCCGTGATTTTTTCCCGTGAGGGTTTTTTCACGTTAAAAATCGTGTGTCTCCTTCTTGTGCACGATAGATTTATTTCTTATACATGTTTTCGCATATTTCTGATAATCTGTGGGGTCTATTTAATTTCAGGGCTGTTATGATGGAGCTACCGAGAGTAATTTGTGTTTATATCACTCGTTCGGTTAATTGTAAAGGGGATGATATGGCTCGTTGGTGTCGTCATTTTTAAGTGCCACTGTATTGGGCATTGAAAGATGGCATAACGAGTTTAGATAGGTTCTTGTAAGCCAGCCTTAAAGGCTCATCTAATCAAACAAAAAAAAAAAGCTTAGGCTTCGTGAAGCTTCTCGGATATCGTGATATTGGAGGATTTATTAGTGCTAGCAATGCATGTGCTGGGCTTGGCACGATTTATTTTAGAATATAAGGGGTGGTTTTCTTGTCCAGTAGTTGATTCCCTTTGGTCGAGTAATTTATGTGAATGATTCACCAATATTTGGGGTTTGCAGTTGTTGATTTACCTTAAAATTAGGCTTGCAGCATACCATCTCCATATAAAGCGAATTCCCACTGATGGAACATAGAGATAGAAGCTGCTTTTCTAATAGTCATATGTTTATTGAAATCTAGAGGAAAGGTGTAAATGATTGCATTTATTATGAGGAATGCAGCTTCTTTCTATGACTTGGTTCCACTCTGTCTGTATTGCCATTCCCTTTGGAGAATTTATTGGCCATCTAATCTACAAACTTTCCTATGACCCTTCAACTTCTTTGAGGCTGAAGGATCGATGTCCACCCAAGCACAAATGTCTTGGTCTGTGTTCCAAACCTTATAAACGCTGCGCTTGGAAAAAGGATTGGTTTATTTAACTTTCGTACTTGTGTTTATGATTTATATAAGCTCGTGCAAAGTTTGTTTACTGTGATGTCGTGCCCATTTTACTTAATGCAAGCTGACTTCTTTTTATGATCTCCTATTGCTTTTTGATTATTTCTATATTTCTCAGCGTAGCTTTTTTGTATTTATTCTTTAGGAACTAATCTTCGTGGGTGTCTCGACTCTTAATTACTACATTTCCCTAACCTAACATATGAAAAATCATGTTACTGCATGCCTTCGTATGCACTTTATTAAGCCTAAATAGCTTTGTAGTAAGCATGGCTCTGAACTGTGCCAACGATGTCATAGCTCCAATATGGCTGTCCGAACAACATAGAGATAGACAAGATTAAGGATATCCTGTTTTCATTCTTTACTTCTCTGATAAATGGATGTAATATATGGCGTACAACATCGGTTCAAATCTTGAATTATGGACTACTATTTATCATTCGTCAAAACTAGCCATTTTACTTGATGTTTCTACCACTGCAATCTCAACTTTTTAGCTGGCTTGTTTTTAGAAACTGGTGGCACCTTTAACACCTTGCTGATTCAAGTTTACTTGTTGGCGCATGAAACATTTTCAGGTTGAATTGCTTCCCAGGAATTTGTTTGTTTGTTATCAACCTATATCTCTATCTGACAGCAGCATGAGCTACATGTATGATGCTCTAATTAAGACTCTTCTCATTGGCGCCTTTTAGTAGATCCACATTTTGTTTCCCTAAACCATCCCATTTTGATGTTATTGTCATGCCCATAATGTCGAGTTCAATGTTCCAAGTACTTATTTATTTATTTATTTGCTTCAGTTCACTCCAATTCAATGGATTATAGTTCAGAAGAAGCCTCGGAGATTAGTGACTCCGAGATAGATGATTATGAGGCCAAGTCCTACTTACTGTTGAAGGTGGATAAATATAGAGTCAAAAACGCAGATGGGCACTTATAGATGTCCTTTTTGTGTGGGAAAGAAGAAGCAAGACTACCGCTACAAGGATCTCCTTCAACATGCCAAGGGCATTGGTGCCTCCAATTGCAAACAAATAGTGAAGGCAAATCACCGGGCTCTGGCAAAACTTTTGATGAATGACCTTGGCGATGCTGCAAGTTCGTCTCTGCAACTGATGGTTATAGAACAGGACAATCCTGAGCCGAAGCAAGATGAGCTGATGGTTATAGAACAGGACAACTATGTCCCTCGACAGAATGATGGAAGCGAGAGATAAGCTTCTGCAAGCTTATAATGAAGGTGTTATAATGCCCACTCTTTGTGAATTTCAATTCTTTCTATATCGAAGCATTGTTTATATCTATGAAGCTGTAAATAACCTCATGTTTCTAGTCAACTGTCTACAACTTCTTTGTAGAAGCTTTGTAGAAGCCATGGAATAATGGATGCAATTTTGCCTCATCTACTTTATCTGCTCCAAAGTCGCTCTAGTTCCTTTTCAGAATAGCAATGATTAACCTTTGCAGAAAACTGCATTAATGTTACGCTATGCTTTATCGGGTACTCATGAGTGTCGGTTGAACCTATTTGGTTCGCTTGGTGAAGATTAGAGCCACTATTCAGAGTGGAGCCTTCTTGTTCGCAGACCTGGTGCTTAGTTTGCATGTGCTATGCAGCTGCAAACATCTTTCATTCTAGAATCATATGAAGCACTTTATTTGACTGGATTCACTGATTTAAAATGTGTTTTGCTTACACCAGAGATTCTATCATTCACATAGGATTTTTGAAGAGAACAAGAAGCTGAGAACAGAATTAGATTCTACGCGGAAAGAACTCAATTTAAGATGTAAACAACTGGATAAACTGGTTGCTCAGACTGACACTGAGAAAAAGAAGCTTGATCAGGAGAAGCAGAAGGTATTGATATTCTTCATCTGTGAATCTTGATTTCTTCGACTTTCCTACATGTGTTCCCAGATAATTATGGGAAAGGAAATGCACTGTTAATTGTCGTGAGTTGCCACTATTTGATCCGATGCTGGTCATCCATAATTCTACTATGGGGTCGAATCTTAATGTCGATGTATGATGCTCGTAATGTCTGATTGATACACGATTTGACTTTGCAGTCCTTTTTTACTCTTTCTTCATCTAACCAGCAAGAGTCCTTTATTTCGTTATATACTAGCATGACTCGCCTTTGTCACATGCTTATGTCTAGTCTCTGTCCTCGGCTCAATACCTAAGAGATCCGTGTTTAATGTGCCAAATGGACTCCAACAGGGGCCAGTTTGCCAAAAGTTATGATGCATTAGCAGTTTATGTTGGGAACCAATACCTTGAGTTACATGGCGCAACAATGCAAATTTTACCAAAGTTATGGCACACAGATGTGATGAAGCGGAGATGGTGGCCATTCTTCGTGCTTTGGAAGAGATGGTGGTGCGAGGAATTCGCAATGTTATCATTGAGACGGACTCCAGAAGCATTGTTAACTTCATTAATGGGAGAAAAGTTTGTGATTTAAATTTGAAGGCTATTCTCATGAAGATTTGGAGTGTAACTGCTTTTCTAGGGGAGCAATTTTTACTTTTATACCGCGGAATGAAAACGCGGTGGTGGATGATCTCGCCTGACGGGCAAGACATGCTGCTGGTGTTGGGGCAGTAGTGTACGCTGGAATCAAGAGTTGTAACACCTAGCCTTTGGGCTCAATTGCAGCAAAAAAAAAATCATTCATACCATGCAGCAGTTGGTTATTGCCTATTCTTGAATGCAAATTCCTTCTGTTTTGAATTCGTTCATCTTTACACTAGAATGACATTTTAGATGCGCTTTCAGCTGTTAATCATGTGAAGCCAGTGCTCATTGGACAATCTGATCTCTAGTCTACATGTAGTTATTGCTTTTATTAGCTTCATGATTTCTTTCCTGATAATATAGCTGTAGACATAAAGTTAGCATCTGTTAGTGTACTTACATCTCTTGTGCCTCAGTCATAGTGTTAAGTGATACACGCGATTGAAGGCATCTATAACCCCTTCTCACATCTATTAGCAGTTGTTCACAAAAATCATAGATACACGCATTTGTTTCTTGCAGAATGCAATGAAGAATAGTTCACTTCAGCTGGCTACTATGGGGGCCCAATTAAACTGGCCTGTTGATACGGGCACTTCAAGCATACAGCCGACAAACATTTGCAGCTACAATAGAGTAATTTATTTTCGCACTCCACAGCGATGTATCTAAACCCATTTCCATTGTGGCTAGAACAGGCAATCATAATGCGTTAATACAATCTTGACAATTTAACAATTAAAAAGGAAGACATATAATTACTTGTCTTACATATATAGCATCAACCTCGTGCCAAGCCATGGCTTCCAAGTCAAGAATGTATAAATCGTTCAAGAAATTTCTCTTAGCATCTTCACCACCAAACATTGCTAAATTCATACGAACAAGCGTCACCGATTGACCACCACGTGGGACAGTCGGTCGCCGGTGCCGGTGCGTCGGATCTGAGCTAGCGGCCGCGGTGCTCTTGGAGAGAGGAGGACCGTCGTCGCCGGATCGGAGCTGAAGACGAAGGAGGAGAGGTCGTGAGGGTGAGGGGTTCCGGATCTGATGGTTGTGGAGGACGGGGAGGCCAGATGCAGCAGTTCTCAGAGGTAGCGGCGGCGGGTTGCCATAGGGGAGCTCGAGGTTGGGTTCCGACGGGGATAAGGTTGCGGACGGCGTGGAGGTGTGGGAGGAGGTCGTGGAGGCGTCGAGATGGAGAGGGGATGCCACCGAGATCGTGGGAGGTGGGAACGGCCTTGAGAAGGGCGGTCGTTAATTTATCATTGGATTAGATAGTTCAGATTGGCATATCAGTAGTTGTTATGTATTAAGAGGATGATGGCTGAATCCCATGGGTTGATTCCATATTATATAAAACAGATGTAACCGTTTAAATGAATTAGATCTGCCCCTAACTCTGTTTTTTCCAAATATAATTATTTTTTTAAGCTGTGCGAGGGCAAACGCATACACTAAGAGACTGTTTGGTTGCTTGTATTAGCTAATGCAATGCATTGCTCAATGCAATGCAGCATTGGATGCCCTTTTTGCATTAACTAATGCATACATTAGTTAATGCAGTGACCAACCAAACAGTCTTTTATATTAGCTAATGCATGCATTAGCTAATGCAGTGGCCAACCAAACACTAGTATAGACCAAAATGCTGCATTAGCTAATGCATGCATTAGCTAACACAAGCAACCAAACAGCCCCTTAGAAACGTCATAAATAAGGAAACTACACATATAACCTAATTGATATTAATTAGGTCATATAATCAATCAGCTAAAGCTAAATTTTGGTATAAATTTTGGTAGATAAATGCTAAGATAGTAGAAGAATCGATCAGTGGGGTGTGTGTCCTCCGCGCAGTAGGACTCCCTAGACGCAAAGAGCGGCATAACCAGTGGAGGTCGCGATGCCATGTAGTCGGCCATGGCTTCACTGTATGCCAACCTCCATGCTCGACACGTCCTGCCGTAAGCCATAAAGGTCGGTATGTCGCTAAGCTTCATGGCGATGGAGGAGAGGACGAGGTTGGGGAGATCGGACCATGGCCTCGTCGTCGTCTGACCATCGTCCACTCGCTTGATCTTAGGGAATTTGACATAGGAACATGTAGGATCGGAACATACAAGCCTCCTCGCGCCAAGAAAATCATTGTCGACGAGCTTCTTCTCGCCTTTTAATACGGCCTTCTTCTTCTTATTGTTGTAGCAAGACGACAGCACTAGACCCATGAGAAAGAAGATAGAGGAAGAATAGATATATAGACGATGAATAGTTATAGGCTTATGGCATAAGAGAGAGAGCAAAGAGAAGTCCTAATCCTAGCTAAATATGTCTATTCTTCGGTGCGTAGCACTCTGTTTAGATAAAAAGAGTTCTACTTCTACTAATAGTGTGAGTTGATTCAAATTAAATGGCCCAATCTGATCGAAGTAGTCGGCGCCTGAGACCATATTCACATTCTGAAAATTGGAGTTATCCCTATCCAAAATCACAAGTTTGGAGGACGTCAGCTGGCTTGGCTTCGGCTGTTTCATTTTTGTCAAGTTCTACTTGGAGACTTGGAACCAGTTGAAACCAATCCTTATCCGTTTGGTATGGGATTAAGATAACCCGGGTTAAGGGGGGTTAAGGAATTTTGGGGTTAGAAAAGTGGGGTTAAGGAGTGGGGATAAATTTATTCTCATTTTGGTGTTTGGGGATAAGGGGGGTTAAGTAGTGGGGATAAGGGGGGTTAAGGGTAGAATTTGTTGCTAATACCAAAAATGCCCTTATATATAATGGGGTTAAGATAAGTGGCAAATGATATTAATTAAATCATACTGTAATAAAATATTAATATAAGTGGGTACATGTGTCACGTGTCACCTCGTGATTGGTCCATGTCATCCAAGATAGTATTATTTTAATATTAATAATATCATACTGTAATAAAGTATTATTATAAGTGGGTCCATGTGCCACGTGTCACCTCGTGATTGGTCCATGTCATCCAAAATAGTATTATTTTAATATTAATAATATCATACTGTAATAAAGTATTATTATAAGTGGGTCCATGTGCCACGTGTCACCTCGTGATTGGTTCATGTCATCCAAAATAGTATTATTTTAATATTAATAATATCATACTGTAATAAAATATTATTATAAGTGGGTCCCACATGCCACGTGTCACGTCGTGATTGATTCACGTCATCCAAAATGGCATTATTTTAATAATAATAATATCATACTGTAGTAAAATATTAACATAAGTGGGTCCCACGTGCCACGTGTCACATCGTGATTGGTCCATGTCATCCAAGATAGTATTATTTTAATATTACTAATATCATACTGTAATAAAAATATTAATATAAGTGGGTCCCACGTGCCACATGTCACGTCGTGATTGATCCACGTCATCTAAAATAGTATTATTTTAATAATAATAATATCATACTGTAATAAAAATATTAATATAAGTGGGTCACACATGCCACGTGTCACATCGTGATTGGGCCACGTCATCCAAATAATATTATTTTAATATTACTAATATCGTACTGTAATAAAATATTAATATAAATGTCTCCCACTTGCCACGTATCACCTCGTGATTGGTCCACATTAATTTAATAATTTAACCATATCTCCACTTCAAGCACCAACCAAACACCAAAACTTAGAAAATCCCAGAAAGTCACTCCCCAGAAAATCACTCCAGTGAAGTCACTCCCCAAAAAATCACTCCACTTCAGCTCACTTCTCATCAACCAAACATGCCCATATTAGAACAATATCATTTGAGGGTAGTATAGTCATTTAGGTCATGGTGCTTAACCCAGGATAAATTTATCCCCGGTTAACCCCATTACCTAACCCCATTCTTGTTTGGGGATAAATGGGGGATTAAGGGGGGATAACCCCCCTTAACCCCACACCAAACAGAGGCAGGGTTACGATTTGGATATGGCTTTGGTTAGGGGTGTGCAACGGGTTGGGTGACCCGTTTCGACCCGGTCAAAACACCCGACCTGAGCCTTAACGGGCGGGTCATGAGGTGGTAAAAAACGGGTCGGGTCGAACCCGACCCGTTATGGTGAAAAACGGGTTGGATAATGGGTATTCATTTTTTTTATTAACGGGTTAATCCATTTACCTGTTAAAATTAAAAAAAATTAAAAAAATTAAAAAAATTAAAAAAAATTAAAAAAAATTAAAAAAATTATATTTCGTGATATCTATAATGAAATTATTTTCAGTTATGAAATATCAATACTACTGCCTTCTTATGTTGTACTCAAGTAAATAACGTGCTTTAGCTTTTTTGTTTGGAAGGTGACTAATTAGATATATGAATAAGGTTGAGAAATTATCTTAGAATCCTGAAAAAATAACAGGTTAAACGGGTTAACCTGTACCTGTTTACCCATTTACATGTTAACCCATTTACCTGTTAAAAAATAGCAGGTTAATGGGCGAGTCACAAGGGTGTGTGAAATTAACAGGTCAGGTCCGACCCGCACCCATTTACCTGTGACCCGACCCGTTGCACACCCCTAATAATGGCTAATCAGAAAAGTATAATTCTCTCCTCCATCTTCTTCCTCGAACCTTCTTTCTCTTCTGATTCTCTGCTACTTCTTCCAGCCTTGAATTTCTCCTCCACAGCTACTCTGTTTCCTTCCACCAGCTCCAACCTTTATAGGACTTGCACCCATTAGCAGTTTCTATCAGTTTTGCTCGAAGTGGCAACAGGAGCTGCAAAATCCTGCCTGGCATCCATTCAAAGTAGTCACCAGTAAGGGGAAGGGAGAGGTATGGACTAAAACTTTTGGTTAGCACAAGGCCTTACCCAGAAAACTGGAAAAAGATCTTTCAAACATGCTTTTTAACCAAACACATCTCTAAACTTTTTGCCTCCTTAGGAATTGTAAATAAGAAATATATATCAAGCTTTACGAACGTGTATCAGAAGATGATCAAAGCGTTTGAATATCATCTTATGTTATTCATTTGTTAATGTTGTTCAAGTGTGATTGACTGTGAAACCAAGAAACTATTTAAGAATATCTTCTGACTGCATAGATGCATTAGTAATTAAACCTCCCTGCTGTATGATTACTGGTTGTGGCACTGCCATCTTACGAGTGCTACTGTTTGATTTCCGTACATATGTTCTTTGTTTTTGCGCTAAACATTTAGTCAAAAGATCTAATTTCAAGATTTCTAATATTTGGTGCAGGAAATATTAAAGGGAGATGATGAGAAATTGCAATCCTTGAAGAGTGAATTGGGAGATGAGGTTTCTACTGCTGTGATCACAGCCTTGAGGGAGATAAATGAGTACAACCCAAGTGGTCGATATCCTGTTCCAGAGCTCTGGAGTTTTAAAGAAGACAGGAAAACAGCATGGAAAACGCATAAGCAGAAGCAAACTTAAGGAATTGGTATGCTGTGAGTTGCGGCGCTTTCCCTTTCTTATAGTGCCAAACTATTTAGCTTGACGTTCTGAGCTAGTGACTGAGGACATATTACTCAAGTTTGGAACTTTTTTTTTTGAACATTAAATTGCACTTCAATTTTTGAACTTGTCATTGTGTCATCTCTGAACATTGGATTGCGCTTCAATTTGGTGCATCAGATATATATATGACTAGCAGTAGCAGATAGAGGAGGGCAAACAATTCCAGTGCATCCTCCGATGCACTCTTTCTACATCCGTACAAGACATTTGGAAAATTTTGAGTTGAATGCCTTGCCAGATACATGTTGTTAGCAAGTGCACCGAAGAGGGGTGTGCAAACGATGCAAGCACTAGTGAGGGCTCTCGAGTGGCTTGTGTTGGGTTTGGAATCATGGTTATGGAACTCAATCCGGGCTGGAATTTAACTCAAGCCTTGAATGCTGACTTGATTTGAGTTCAAAATGAATTGCTTTTGATTTGTTTTTTATCTAGCTTGAGATCGGGTTAGATTACTTAGTGATCTAGCTGCACTAATGAAAGCTTTTGTATGAATTGGCTTCTTTATAACCTTGTTTATTCTTCTAGAATTTGTGACCAATGGAAATGAAATATCATATATAAAAAAATGATTGATACTACGGATAAATTTAACAAATTGAGTTAATAATATGTATATAAAAAATACGTTTAACTTTTGAAAATTACTGAAACTATATAGAGCTAAAAGTCGGGTTTGGTCACGTTAGACTGGACCTTAAACAATTAGCTCGTGTTCAATTAGAGTTGTTCGCGATCAACCAAGTTGGATGTATTAAAACGTTTTGGAGCACCGATCGTAATGTCAATCGGACGGTGACGGTTTCTCCGATCAGGTAGGACGTCACCCAACGGCCACCATTTCACGTTGGCGGGTACGGGACCTGCTCGTTGCCTCCCCCCATTCCCGCTCCCGCGTACTTCTTGGGGAAATGGGTGTAGTAATCTCCACGTTTTCTAGGGTTTCACTCGCTAAGGGAAAAGCTTCAATCTTGTGAGGTATTCCTATTTCTCTAAGCTCAAATCCCTTGTTTTCCACTATCCTTTTGGTTTTGTTGTTCGATTTTAGATGTTATTATGTTTTCTCTGCGAATCAAATGAAGATTTTTTAAGCCTAGTAGTGAATGATATGGGTTTGTAAAGGCTGAATGTTCGAAGTGTGAGTTGCGGTTTCATGTATTTTCTCGGATTAATCAAGAAATATTGCCTGGCTTCGTAGGATTTATCGTGTATCAATCTTATCTTCTTGTTGGGTTATGCGCCTTTTTGAGTCTAGAGTCCAGACTTGCATTACCATTTCTTCTCAGTTTGTGGCTGTCCGCTGGTTTTAACCTATGTAACGATTGCTTGATTTAAATGTCATGTTTGATGTTTTGCAGGTACTTGGAGTTCATGCGTACACTATTCTCTTCTGATTCTGTGTTCTTCTATGGCGCACGAATCACAAAAACTGGAAAACCTTGTCACGAGGCTGATGAATGAAGTAGATGTGAAGAATAAGCAGTTGTGGGAGTCGGAGAGCAAGCGTAGAGATTGGCTTATTACTTAGTCGGACACTTCAAGAGAAAGATCAGCTGAATCAGACTTACCTGGCAGGTTTGCAAACGATAAGCAATAACTTTAGAAGCTAATGCTTTGATCAACCCCTAAACAACAGAGACAATGACCACACTATGGATTTTCCTTCCTTTCCAGATTAAAAATAATGCCAAAAGCCTACACGTATGTGGACTATGAGCCTAAGATATGTATGGCATAGAAAACCCATACTATTTTGTTTTAACCCAAACTATATCTTCCCTTTTACCTGGAGACATTGAAGAAAAAAGATTTTGCTTTTTGGTAGTGTGGACCTTCTTCACAATATCTATTAATTGACTTTCTAGTAACCTGATGTGGTGCGTCATTTTTGCTTAAATTCGTGCATATACTAGTATAACACAATATTATGTTTGTAGAAGTAGCATGCTTTTGTTTTTGTTTTTGTTTTTTTTGTTCCTTTCACCAGAAATGAAAAGGATGCAATTTGCTGGATGTGATTATTCTGTGAGGATGTCTCTGGAGAATGAAAAGCTGAAGTTGGAATTGGAATCACTAAGAAAGGAACTTAAGCGAAGGAAGGAAAAACCGACAAACACACAATATTGCACCAAGATGGAGAAACTAAATGATGAATATGAAAAGGCACCTATATTTGACCATGTCGTGAGGGATGAATGAAACCTTTTCTTCGCATTTGAACTTAATTTCATTCTAGCATGCATCTTTTGATTGTTTGATGTGTATTCGAACATAAAACTTTCCGCTTTAGCTTTTGACATGACTTTGATTCCAAGGTCAGCATAATACTAAGGCTTGTGAGACTACTCCTTACTGCTGTATTTGTTTACCCCGTGTGCTTTAGATTTTCATCCCCCACCTATCTATGTGAGGGCTGCTTTCCGGTGGAATGGAGAGGTCAATGTTCATTTAAGAGCACAAACTAACATGTGCGCCGGTAGTCTTTTACAAGGAAGATGTGGTCGTACACACTCATTTCTTCACTATGGTTTGATCCAAAGTTCATATCCAAAGCATGAGGATTCCACCTATCAAACTGTGCATGAGTATAAATGGTGTCTGATGCTTCCTAAGTTCGAAAAAACTAATTCAGTTTAAGTGCCCAATAGGAATCAAAGATCAAGCATGTAAGAGGTGATGCCTAAACTGTACATATTACAGCACACAATGACATTGATTTTTTTCCGGCTGTTCTTATTATTGCACCTTTCGTCGTTATCGAAGGACCAATTTGCCTCTTTATTAGAAACCCATGAATGATAAAAGGAGCAACACTTGTATGTTCCTTGGAATGTGTGTCTAATTTATGTATGCTACTGATACGAGACATAAAATTCTGCATATTTAACATAGCTTTATCTGGTTTTTAGTAATTTTTCTGATTTTGTGATACAGTTGACACCTAACTAGTTCTGACATACAACAAATGAAGTGATTTCTGTTGAAACCATCATTGAAAACCAGGTGCAAAGTAGCCCAGGAGTAGCGAAAGGGTAGTCTCATGTGCCAAAACAGCTGAAAGATGATAATGAGTTGGCATTCCAGGACATGAATGAATTGATTGACATGCAAGAGGAAAACGAAGCATTTCTTAATTTTCTCATAGTCAAAGAACGGATGGGTAATGATGAACTACAGGAAGCTCGCAAGCAACTAATAAATGTAAGATTTATCCCATATAGCTATCATTCTCTGTTAGTTAACAATTGGCTAGCAGTGTTCTCATCAACTCATCAACCTAGATTATAGAGGTTATTTGCTCTACCATACATAACAAGGTGTGATTTATGACAAATAATTTAGGATACACTTATATAAGCTTTCATCTAACACTTCTCCTACAGGGCTTTGGGGAAGTTTCTACTCCACGGAGTTTGATTAGAGTCAAGAGGATGGGTGAACTCGATGAGCAACCATTTCGTGATGCTTGCCGTAGTAGATTTCTACAGGAGGCAATATATGTAAGATGTGCTGAGCTTTGTTCTCTGTGGCCGCAACACTTCAGAAATGCAGAGTGGTATCCTTTCAAAATTGCCACCATTAACGGAAAATCCAAAGTACACACCTCACCTGCTAAACTATGCAATGTGTCTCTGGACTCTTTATTTTCCATGTGTCAATCTTTTCTCTTTTGTGATGACTTAGAGTTTTGATGATTGATGGTGTGCTTGTGCGTAGACCAAATATACACGTTGAACTAATGTGAACCAATGTAGTTGTGGCTCAGAAATGTGTATTGGCATGGCATGTTCATGGTTGATCAATTTTTCATTTTCTGCCCATTTTGCTACTATAGGCGTATGGCACCATTCGTGTGGCTATTCTGATCCCTAGGCATATGGATCTCACCATGCGAGAACGCTTTCATTTCATGGCAAACCGTAACTTATATCTCAGATTTCCTATATTTTCGTTTGCATTTCCTTTTTCAATAGGAAATCATTAACGAGGATGATGAAAAGCTAAGAGCTCTGAAGAATGAATGGGGTGAGGAGCTATACAAGGCTGTCTCTACAACTTTGTTGGAGATAAATGAATACAATCCAAGTGGAAGATTTGCAGTCCCAGAACTTTGGAACTATAAGGAGCGTAGGAGAGCCACTTTGAAGGAGGGTATCGAATACATTCTAACGCAACTGAAGACTATTAAAGCTGCTAAACGCAGGAAACAGAGAGTCACAGAAACGTAAGATACTCTTTTATAGTCTTCAGTATCTCTTTCTTGCTATGCCATATAACTTGTGATTCTTGAGTTTGGGTTGTCCTTTTACAGTTTGTACCACTTTATTCGATAAATTTGAGTGAACATGTAAACGTTTCAATAAGGACTTCGTATTATGAGCATTGGCTTTTAGCATCATGAGTGAGTTTGCATGTGCCTTCATTATTTGGACTTTGTACTATGATATACGATTCTATACACATAAACCCCTATTCTTGGCGTTCAAAGCACAAAATCTACACCAGGAATGAAAAATGTTTTTCATTGTCTTAATCCAATATACTCAAAATTTGTGATACCAATTCTTTTAGCTAGTTAGTTCTGTTTGATTTGTCTCGAGTAGAAAGAACACTTTGATTTATGTTGAAGCCGCTAGGATGGTCACTTTGTTGTTTATTTTACAAATGAGTGCTTCTCTGCTGATGGACTTGCTGAAGATGGCAGATGAGTTTCGGTAGCTACATATTCATTTGTAATTACGATTGGGGATGAGATCATGCGATGGGGACAAGCTGTCTGAATCTTGAACTTTCCTTGAATGGCTGTAAGTAAACCTTTGTCCCCCCCTGCCTCAGTGGATCTGTAGCCTCTGAGGAAAAGTTATGTAAATTTAAGACGTAGTACGTGCAGAGTAAATGATATAATCAGTTGTCTTTCAGAGCTGATCAACCTGAATGATGATATATTAACTCTTCTGAATCTATATCATAGACCATCAAGCATACTTGCATACCTCGTTTTCCATCACAATCCTTTCAAGTCTTTAACCTCAGAAAGTCACTGTTCAATGTTCTTATTTGTTATTTCTCAAGATGATTGTGTTGCTGAATTTTGTTGTGTACGAATAATGCATCTGTGGCCGTATGAAAGGTTCGATCATAGAATTACCTGTGCTAATCTCACCCACTGACTTCAATTAAATAGTAGTACATTGTAGCAGAAAGTAACCTTATCGAACATGTTCCTTCTTGTAAGGGATGTATACAAGCAAAGTATATTCCAATCATCAACACAAAGAAAGCTACCAAACAGAAGATAATACTAGCACACATCATATGCGAATAACAGTGTAAATATATATGAGCAGCTGCGGGCTACACCCTCTTTATGGTTCTGCAGCCACTTCAGCCACTGTTTGCTTCACTAATCCCCTACTAATAAAGCACACATCAATATCACAATCCCAACCCCATCCAGTCAAAAAGTTTCCCAATCCACGCACAAACCATACCCTCCCCCTTCCACTCCTTTCGCTTTCACAGCTTCCAAACCCCCCCCCCCCCACTAAAAACAGACACACCGATATCAACTTAAATATTTTGGCGCCAATCATACTATACTAACAATTAGATGACACACAAAGGAACCATAGTTTTAGAACCGGAAGTTCTTGCCGGCGAAGGTCTGGCCGAACTGCCACCCGGCGGGGGCGACGTTCCAGGAGGTGGAGGTGCGGCGGTCGCTGCCGGTGACGCGGAAGGAGAGGGCCTGGCCGACGAGGACGGCGTTGGACTGCCAGTTCTGGCCCCAGTTGCGAGACATGGGCATCCACCCGGTCCGGGAGCCCTTCACGCTCACCCGCACGATGTCGCCGGCGCCGGCCACGTTGGTGACCAGCACCAGGTTGAAGTACCTGAACCCGTTTATCGTGAACCGGATCCCTCCCGCCTTCCGGCACGGCACCCTGTCGCACATCACCCCAACCAAACATCCATTAATCCTTCATTACTCATTAGCCGCCTAATAGCCATTAGTATGGGAACTAAAGCCTACAGCGTTCCGCAAAATTAGGAGACGTGTTCACGTGGTTTCTCTCAAGTGGGAATGGTACAGTGACCGTATTGCCCTAAACCAGCTTAGCTATTGGCAAAGAAACAATGAGGCTATTTGGGTCATTTAGTAGCGAATATGACAAGTGGAAGCGACCAAAAACGCGGAAAGGAGCATCCGAGGCCCGAGGAGAATACGGACGGTCACGGGCGTTAGTGGACACGAATCTCGATGCAATTCCCCGCGCTTCTTAAAATAAAGCCTTCCAACTACTGGATTACTTTAGATTAAGAACATTTGTTTGCTAATCTTGGAAACCCAAGTGAGATTATCAACTAAATAATAGGTTGTTGGTCAAAACGGGTGAGATGGAGACGTACGTTTGTTGACGGTTAATGGTCAATTGGTCGTTAAAAAGAAAGACGGAAAAGAGTTGAGTGCGTAAGATATAGATATATATACATACCGGCGGTAGGTGACGGGGACGATGCCGGCGCGGTACTCGGCGATCTTGAGGAACATGGGCATGGCGAGGTCGAAGTGGGGGCGCGGGGGGTTGCACCAGCCGCCGTTGTCGGAGGGGAGGGCGTAGTTCGGCGGGCAGAAGTTGGTGGCGGTGATGAAGATGGACGGGCTACCCGGGTGGCACCATTGTGGCTCGTCGGCGCACTTGATCTCGAAGCACGATCCGCAGGTCAGCCCGGAGTTGAACAGCGCCGTGCTCAGCGCCGCCGTCTCCACGCCGTACCCCTGGCTATACAGGTTCCCGTACCCACACGCCCCTCCTGCTCATTTATATTTAATTTAAGGGCTTATTTGCAAATGTAGGTGGATGGGAGCGATGAATAGTGAAAATAAGAGGGGGTTAAACGTAAAAGAAGCTTACCCATGGTGCCGGAGGCGTCGCTGCCGCCGTAGAAGGTGGCATGGGCGGTCTGCCAGGGGCTGGCGGTGTAGACGCCGGGAATGCGGGCGATGGCTCCCGGCGTGAGAATGGCGAGGAGAGAAGCTGCGAGGGGGACTATGTAGAGGAACGCCATGAGAGTGGAGCTATAGCTAGTTAGAGAGATGAGAGAGTGGGAAAGAGAGAGTGGAGGGGAAGAGGCAGGAAGGTGGGCTACTTATGGAGGTGAGTACGTGGGACCCAATAATGGCAGTGGGTGTAATTAATGATCTTTTTCTAGGGAGAGAGACAGGGAACGTTTCAAACGTTACGAGCTATAGGTATAGAGAGAGAGGATAGGACTGATACCAAAAATAATAGAAATGAGTCCAGGCCGTCTGATGAGTCATTGACGGTGGATGTCAGTTGTGGCGTTCTGGAGCTGATATGGAATAAGAAGAATGTGGGAGGGTGTATTTAGTAAATCTTTAGGCCTGGTAGTACTCTACTCATAGCAATGCAGAGGAGGGGGTGGGACAATTGAACAAAGAAGTGGAAGTGGAAATCCTCTCCTTTGCTTGCATCGCAAGTTGTGCCGTCGCCGACGGCTGGGATTCCACCACTTTTTTTTCCCACGGCGATCGTACTCTTTTTTCTTGCTTCCAATGATTTTATCTAAAGAAAAAAATAGAGGAAGAATAAAGTTAAAATAAATAAATAAAAATCGTACGAAAGTGATTTTTTATTAATTTATTTAGAGGCATTAGTCCAAAACCCTAACTCTTGCCCCCTCTTCGTCCACAACCCCATGCTCTTTGTCAAAACCCAATGTCACTTTTTTTCGTTAATAAGCTTGAATCCAGGTAAAAAAAAACCAAAAATACTATTTTTCTTTTTCTTTTTCTTTTTTCCCACCCTTTTCTCTCTCCTCTCTCCTCCGGGCGACTCACGGCTTAACTTCCCCGGCGGCTCCGCCCCACCGTCGCTTCACTTGTCGTCGCCGCCACCTATCAGAATTGTATGATTTCATCAAGGATCACTTCAATAACCTACACTTTTTTTTTTCATGCTTTTCTTGGTTTGAGCCGCGACTTCATCGCCCCAGCTAAATCGTGGCTCGGGTCGGCTTGACTCCGAGCCGTGGCCTCCACTTTGCCGCCGGCGTCGCTCCTCCCAACAACCACCACTTGCACCACCTTCACCTCTCCTATCTTCCTCTGAGCTTTACTACCCTCGGAAAGATCTCCTTCGACACCAGCCATCACGCCCAAAACCCCCTCCGCCATTCTCCATCAAACCGGGCGCTCCTCTCCACTGAAATCCTCTCAAACTCGACCAAATCACACCTACCTCCCCGAGCCTCCCCCTTCGATGTTGCCTCGGATTGAGGCCCCCATCGCCGTCGATGAACCACCACCAAGAACCCATCGTCGTCGACGAACGGATCCGGCCACCTCGGACCCCAATTACACGATCGGACCCCAATTACATGATCGGACCTTGTGGATCTCCTCCTAAGACCTCCACGAACTCTCCAGCACTGGTTCCACGCTCCGAAAAGCCCTCCTCACGAGCGATCAAGCTCTGGCAAACCTCAGCCACCGGATTACATAGGAGTATTTTTGTCATATATAGTTAACAAAGAACTAAAACGCTTAATTGATGGGGATTATTGTCTTAAAGAAATTTAAGAACGGGATTTTTAGCAAAATATTTCATTAAAGTGTGGTTTTTACCAACTACCCATATTTATTTTTTGTCGGTATATGGATCGGGTCTTGATAATTCGCAACAAACCACCCATGTTGGCGGTGGGGTCTGCAATCCGTCCGTATTCGTCGGTCCTTAGATCGCGCGATCCTAACCGTACATGGGTCCCGCCTCGAGCCTCTCGTCAATCTTGGCGCCGGCGAGGGCACACTAGAAGTGACTAAACCCACATCCCCCACCCCCCTGCTTTCTGCAACCATAGACACCATTTTATATGGTTTGATTATTTTTGGGTCAAAGGGTCTCCATTCTGCTCCAAATAGATCGGTTATTTGGCCCTCTCTTCACGTTTTCATCTGGACATTTCATAGCATTTGAGCTCAACGTGTTAACTAACTCAATTTCGAGAAATAAGAACATGGTCTTCGCAACTGGAATCCCAATTGAGAGAAATGTGGAATTATTGCTGACCCAATTAAGTAATTGAGAGTATGATGGTTGCTGACAAGTCAGTCACTAGCTTGTTACTTTGCGGCTATGAATATGGTAACTTAGCCGGAGTTTTGAGACCGGTGGTGGGGGATGGGGTGGTGAGGGATGCGTGATGCGCCGCTGGGGCATCGTGATCCGCGCGCCGTTCGCTTCGACGTGCCATGCCCAAGGCCACGAACCCACTGTAGCATTACCTTGTCTACCGTGCCAATGGCCTATCTCTATATGGTAACTATAGATCAATAGATCATGGAGGGTGTCCCTATAGGCGTAAGTTGGCGCCACCAGTACCAACACCACCACCACCACGACGGAGCACGGGCAAGTCCCAACGCCACCACCCTCCCCCATGTGACCAGTATAACTCGAACCCACCTAGCCTCCATGTGTTCCCACTTATTGCACACCACATACCTATATCGACCTGAATTAGTTTGCAATTAAGGTTTAGACTTGGATCTAGTAGTTTTAGGGGTGGGGGGGTTGTTGACAAGCGGGGGGAGGTGGGAGTGGTTGATTGCATTGCATGCATTGGGCTAGCTAGTGAGTTATTTATGTGAGGTAGTTAACTTCATGAACAGTTTGTCCTCTATCCTTTTTGCTTTACAGCTAGCAAATTAAGCTTATTCCCAAAGTCCATCCACCTCCCCCATGCCATGTGGAGTTGTGGACACTGGTCAAACTACTGCTCTATGTCATATCCAATTCGTTGTTAGCATCTGCTTTAAGTCCACCTTTCTTTCATGGCGACTTGCTAAGAACATCCCTGCAACAATTCCTTCTCCATTTCGTACTGCATTGCATATTCTATTATAGTTCACATCGATCTGAGCCTATTAATTAAGAGGTAGGAAATATATTATATATCTCTCTCTCATCTCTCTGTCTCTCTATATATATGTATATAAGAGGTGAGCAAACAGAGCAAGTCGGTGTAGTTAGTTGAAACGTCTATCGTTACCAGCCATAAGAGGCTCGAGCGTTACTGTGACACATGGGTTCTTTAGACAGGGGAACGTGCGCCCAACCCGCTAATCCGTCGCTCGTTATCCATATTTGATTCTTAACGAGTGTCCTTTTGCTGGCCGATCCTTTGATATGCTCGGTTCGTTTTTGGTCACTGCTTTTTTTAGATTTAGATTTATTGCTCTAGAATTGAAGCGTCTGATTTGGACTGTTTGCAACAATTTGTAGCTTTTCTGGGGTTGATCAGATACTCTTTACTCTTAGCATACATGGTTTTCAATATATAATTATGTGTAAATATATGAACTTAATCTTTCTTTTTTTATCACTCGCTAGCTAGTCCTAGTATACTGTTCCCATTCATAAAAAGGAAGGTGAGCTCAGCCTTGTGGTGGGAATGGGAAACAACCGTAACGTGGGGGCTCCGGCTGCAATGCTGGGGGAGAACACTGAACACTGAACACTGAACACAACCATGTGGGGGTGGGGGTGGGGGCACAGCATGCAGTACTGTAAAGTGGGCCTGTACTATATCCTATCCATCTACACCTGGGTGGTGATTTAAGCCGCCGTTTTGCAGAGGATGTTCCCATGGAACCAAGAATACTCGAAACAGTACGTTAGGCCTATTAGTTGTTTTAAAGCCAATTAATACTCAAATCGTGCTTGGTTTGGCGTGTTTGTGATAATGTTTGATCCATTTTCTATTGCTGAGCAGCAGATGATAGTAGTGTCCTCTAGGCTTACAAATGTCTTAATGCCAGTTTGGAATGCCAAAGACATGATGCGACTATATTAACTTGCATGCATCCTTTAGAGAGGGGCAGGGGTCATCATTTTTTGTGGTTTAAGCCGCATCACTTTTCTCATACACTAGAACTATAATTATATATGCATGGCCTGGCCACTAAGAAATGCTAATGGGAAGCAGGCATGCTTCTGGGAAATGGTCCCCGGAATTAAGTCCTCACAATTTTCTCACAAGGCTAGCTAGCTATTCATGTTCCCCTGGTATTACTCACTCATGGTGAGGCATCGATTGCAAATGATGGAGTTCACAGCATTAAGCAACGCTTACTCAACCCATCTTCCCTACTTATTACCATGTCCTCTAAAAGGAAATGGCGTCGCTCAACCTCATTATACTTATTCACGTGAGCAGTTCCAACCTCAATGGTACAAATGGGTCGGCTACCCAATTCCATATTGGGCCAGGTAGTCAATTTGGGCTCAGTTTACCAACTCGGACCCAACCCATATGGTTACCAGTGGCCTGCTCAGCCCAGCTCAAAAGTCAGACCTAACACATGTGTTACTGTAGGCCCCGCCGTTGATTAATTAATAAGCAGCTCTTATGGAGTAGATATGACATCCATTTCACAGCTTAATATGAGCATAAGTTTAAAGTCATATCAGATACCCCAGTTGTAAAACCACCTCAAAAGCTCACTCCCACAACGAGATGAAGCAAAGCATACACATAAATGTCTCTGAAGAGCAACACAAAAGAGCCTGCTCAAGAGTTCGATTTTTCAACCGCGGTATGCCGACGGAGGGAGGGAAGCAGATGGTAACCCTGATGCTTGGTATGTGAGGGAAGCAGATGGTAACCCTGATGCTTGGTATGTTGCTGGATCTCGATACGTAGCAGGCTCTCTGTAATAGCTGTAAGGATCATGGTAAGTGACAGCCTCCCGCGGCCTCGTCTCCACGTCGATCACCCTATAGCCACGCAGGTCAACTGCTGGGTCTCTAGGATCTCTCCTGATGTAATAATCATCTACTGGCCTGGTGTAGACATAATGCGCCAACGGTGGTGGTGGCACCGGTGCCAATGGCTGGGGAGGTGGCAGGCCGGCTGATGGGCGATGTGGTGATACATAAGCTTCTCTTGGATGATAAGCTTGACTTCTAGAATACACGTACTCGCTCCCACGAACAGTGGGATCCGAAGCTGCTGGTGGGGGGAGTGGTGATGCATAAACTTCTCTTGCATGGAAAGTTTGACCTCTAGGATACACATACTCGCTCAGACGAACAGCAGGGTTCCTTCTCTCCCTGTCCTCATCATTAAAAGTCGAAGCTGCTGGTGCGGGAAGTGATGTATAAGCTTCTCTTGCTGGGTAAGTTGGACCTCTAGAATACACGTTCTTGCTCCTACGAACAGCAGGATTCCTTCTCTCCCTGTCATCATTTAAACCCGAAGCCAGCTCTGCTTGCCTAGGTCGAGCAGGTTGTTTCGTCCGCTTGGGGGACTTGTTTGCCTTCTCAAAGAGTTTGCACAAGTTCTTAACCTGTTGGGCAATTAAATAACTCACACTATCTAGTAAAGAAACTGATGACTAGTAAACTATCAAACTCACCTGCTCTGCAGATAATTTAGTGTCGAACTTGCCTCTTCCATAGTAGTTTGCTTTGATTGCAGGCTTAAATTTCTCTTCAGCCAGGGGCAAGCAATCTCTGAGAACACTGAATCGTACCTGCCAGTTCCAGAACAAGAAAGTTGAATAAAACTAGTGACTGAAAGTGCAATGTGGATAAATCCAATGACACAGTAGATGAGTTCGCGAAAGAATATTCAATCAGCTTGCACTAATCAATAAGTGACACGCAAAAGTTATTAGCCTAACTAGATGGAACTACCAAATCGCATCTTCCATAGTTGTTCTTTTCCAACTATTTTACGATTTAAACAGCAAAAAACATCTTTTTGAATGTCACCAATAAAGGAGGAATAGTGAGATGCTAAAGTCTTTCCTCCAATTGTCGAGAGAAGACAACCTTAAATATCCATCAGTTCTAGATGCAAAGAAAATCAAAGCTTTTTGTAGTGTGGTATTTTCCTAAACCAAGCACAAACCTCCGCACATCTTGCAGGCCAATCCTTCAATCCCTGAATTTCACAGTTTCAAGGAGGATAATGCATACCAATTTGTGTTGAAAAAGGATCCAGTCACCTTCTTACCATATATTTCCACAAGTCAGTCTCAACAGAATGCTCAAGAGCAAATCCAATTTCCATCACTTAGAAACGCATCACTAAAACTACACTATCCTATCATAATTCACAGCAACAGACCCCGGAAAAAAAGAAAAGTGATGACACAATCGCCCATTTTACTTCTTTATTCTCCTTTCAGAAAACTAACATATTTAAGTGCATGAAACTCGGATATTTGAAGGACAGCACTAATCTTGTGTTCTGAATTGGTTTCACTCATTTTGCACCATGGAAGAGAGAACCCTTTCTATGCAAGTTACAAATCATGAGGTTTGTCATTAATATCTTCAGCCATAACTTGGGAGTACACTACGACTTAAACTACTTAACCAGAAAATGCCCAACCACTGAAGTGCAGTAGCAAATGGATTCCTATATCCTAATATGCCCTCAGAGAGAAACAGAGTTTCAACAATCACATTTTCAACAATCACATAGCGAAAGAAACAAAAAATGCCAAGATATTAAGCCTGAGAAAGCATCTAAAGGCCCAAATACCTCCGGTATGGAAAGCAAAGAAAGAAAAATATGCTGACCTGAGAGGGGAATTTCGATTGGAATGCCTTGGGTTCAATATTATAACCACCAGGGCTAGCAGCTTTGAATATTCCATACATCAGCTTAAGATCAAAGTCGAACAAAAATAGCCTCATACCCTTGTAAACTTTTGATACAATCTCCTTCTTGCTTTCTGGGAGTCCTAAAACCATATAACGAAAGCAATCCTGTTTGGTTTTAGCGCTGCACATGAATATTAACCCTGCCTCATCATTCTTCAGATCTTTCTCTCCAGCCGAGAGACCAGTATCATCAGTAGTCTTGGAAGTTGTAGCAGTTGCAGTAGCTGCTGCAGCATTTAACTTCCTCTGTCTCTTTTTCATCCTTCCAGTCTTCTTATTTGAAACACTGGCTAGCTTGCCATCATCTTTGACCTCATCGTCTTTCTCAAATTTTAATTCCTTTCCACCCAGCTTGTTATCCTTGGGAGTAGCATTAGTTTCTGCAGCTACCATTTTTTCATCTATGACCTCTACCCCTGTATCTCCTTTCTCCAACTTTTCATCTATAAAGATGAAGTCAGCTGGAGCTGCCTCGTCCTTCCCAGCGTCCATAATCTCCACAAAGTTACCCTCACATCCAACATTGGTGAGTGACACTTCTTCTACGACAGATCCAGTTGAGGTTGGGTCAGCTGCTAATGATACAACAGGGGCTGTGACTGCATTGGAGGTTGCAGCAACAGAAGCTGCTGCTGATGGTGCAGCAGCATCTACCTTCCTCTGTCTCTTCCTTATAGACTTCTTTTTCTTCTTTTTCTTTACCACTTCTTCTATGAAAAATCCAGTTGAAATTGGGCCAGCTGCTAATAATGCAACAGGGGCTGTGACTGCATTGGAGGTTGCTGCTGATAATGCAGCAGCATTTACATTCCTCTGTCTCTTCCTTATAGACTTCCTTTTCCTTTTATTCTTTATCTGCATAAAATCTTTGACATCCTCTTCACCATATTTTTGACCCATCTTCTCTTCTTCGAGATTAGCATTGTTTTCTATTGCCTCCAAATTTCTATCCTTGGACTCTTCTTTCATATCTCCTTTCTCCACCTTTTCAGCTTCAGAGATGATAGCATTCATGGCTGCTTCCTTATCATCATTTTTAGTCTCCGCCAATCTGCTTCCTGACACAACCATGGTCGTTTCTACAGCTACCACTTTTTCATCTTTGACTTCTTCACCTGGATCCCCTTTCTCAAATTTTCGATGTTCAGGAACGAAGCCAGGAGATACTTCTTCTTCCTCCCCATCATCCCTGATCAAGATGACATCATGCATTGTTGCTTCCTTGACATTGTTTTTAGCCTCCGCCAATTCGCTTCCCAATACAACCATATTCTGTGGTGCTGATTTTTCCATGCAGCCTAAAGAAGTCTGGAGCTGGTCAGATGCAGAAAAACCCGTGGAAAACACCAAGCATACATGGAAATAATAGTTGACCAGAAATTAATAAAAAGAACCTAGGAAGCCATGTTATTTCTTGACAAAAACAGAGCACATGGTGATGAACAGGAAATGCAAAATCCACTGTGATTGTGATCATTACAAACTACCAAGGAACCTATCTTCATAACTTCATACGCAAAGAATAAAGCATAGACACCAACAAAATGAGAAAGAATAAAGCTGATATTAATTTCTGCTATGCTCCGTAGTATAATCAAAATGAAAGCTTTTCATAGCACCATTCCTACTATGCAATATCATGTGTATTCAGGATCATATGGATATATGAACCGAGGGGGCCTCCTTAAGCTAAAACTCCAAGAAAAAGGAAACAAAAGATAACAGGGGTATGAACTTGCACCAGATCCTAGAAGAAAACTTACCGTACTTGATAACCAAAATATATAGACATAGATCAGTGTTCTCTTACATACTAAGACTAGGGCAAATAAGCTTCAATTTAATCAACTTCGGGGCTCAGCACCTCACAAAAAACTACATTTTTCAAATGACATGGCTATCTTAGAGTGCTCTCATGAAGAACCTGACAATGGTTTCTGATGATACTGCCTAGGTTTTCTCTTCCATTTTTGTTGATAAAATGGTTTTGTGCTCACTTTTAACAAAGAAGTTGAACCACCTTCATATATTCCCACATGGAAATCACTTGTATAAAAAGCACACAGCCTCCTCCTAAAAAGAAAAGCCCATATCTTTTTGTCCATTTTTCATATGTGATAAGAATTTGTTCTATTTCCGCATTACGATACACAGACTATAGTCAATTTTTTATAAAGTCATCAATCACCAAAAAAAAAGAAGGGAAAAAAAAGACGAAACTTCCTGCTATACCAACATTCACAGGTTACTCTCATTCATTTGGCAAAAAAACATTCACCAATTACTAGAGTGAAATAAACAAGTAGAGCCTTTAAACCCCAGCATACATCACGGACATTGTGAGCAGAGGAAAAGCATCTCTGCTGATGGAGAAGTAAAGAAAAGAAAGGAATAAAGGAATATAGAACATGTGCTTAGTAAGAAAAGGAAGGGGTCCAAAAGGGAAACAATAATGGAGTATCTAATTGTAGGCGAAATCAGCCTTAATCTGACTTTCCAGACAACATTTAGGCAAAAAATATAACAAGAAGGTCAACAACAGCATTGAAAATCTTCAAATACATTTTGTAGTGTACTGCACATCCAAGGCACATAAGATAGCCAAGATAGTCGGCAACATGAAGGTGTTGGTTGATGCTGAATTGCAACATATGTTCGAATCAAGTGCATGTCATGATGCAGCATCAAGGGGCTCTTCTCGTCTCGAGTTGTCAAATTTAAAACTCACAAAACCAACCAATTAACATATCATCCCTCAAATGCATCTCCAACTTAATGTCACAGGTATTCACTAACAAAACTAGCATAGAATTTGGTTTTCATACTTGCATGCCCCGAATCGTAAGAAACCTCTCCTACTAAAGACTTGCTTTCGAGTCCCAATCGAATCATAACTAAAGTTGATTCTAGCATACATAGTAGAACAAAATTCACTCACATTAGAGGACTTGACCTTCCAAGATTCACACAGAAACTTATATGCTGATCAAGAACGCTAATATTTTAGGTAAAAAATTCTTGCAGTTGGGCGCCAATAAATCACAAAAAAGGAGGCAGCACCCAAAGTAGCAAGTGAGGCCACAAAAAACCTATTTTACTTCCCATTCAAATACGGGCAGCCTGCCAAGAGGCCTTTGGTGGTAAACTTTCATAAATCAGGCAGGCATTCCATGCGGCCCCAGATCAGTATTGCCAATCGATCATATTCCCTAAATATGAAACAAGCATAATAATTTCATGAAAGCTCTTGTCACAAGTAAAACTCATGCACAACATAGAAAAAATCACAAACAAACACAAGCAAATAGTTAGTCATAGACCAAAATCTTGTAGTATTAAATTACCAAGCTCTCAGTGGAAATTTTATGAGTCTAACTTATTACTCACCTTCTAAATGATTATGGAGAATACTATCATGATTACTATTTACTTCTCATTGGAAGATGATGAAGAAGTTTATTTGACAAAACAATCAAATGATAACTAATTTGTTTCTAAGGCACTATTTCAACTAAGATCCAAATAATATTGCAGTTTGATTTCATCTAATGCATACTCCACCTTAAAATTGGGCCGATCATGGTCTAAAGCAGTCTAGTCACTTGAACTATTCATTTAGATGCTTTGTGGGGTCGGTCAACAAAGAGGATAGGAGTATCATATTCAGCATCCATTTAGCTGCCTAAGCACCAACTCACTCCTATCTTGTTGCTCACGTCCAATAACAGTTTCACACTCCCCGTCAATTTTATGCTGCCTAAACAACAGTACACATGTCAAGGTTGGACACCATAAACAGAACCATACAAGGTGCTCTCCAATATAATAGGCGACCCGGATATGTTTATTCATGTCCAAATGAATCATGAGAACCCATATTTAACTTGGGAAGAGATAAGGAAGTTGTGAATGTGGTAAGATAATCTACTCCCATTGAATGACTTATTAGATAGTGGAAAACAGCAAAGTTCATAAAAAAATGATTTTTTATATAGAAAGATATGAAGCAATCCCCAGTGACGGTTATATGCTCTGTATACTGGTCTTTGTAAGGATATATTATAGAAAATCACATATGAGCATAGGTCATTTTTGCAATTTATAGAAAGAGGAATTAGTTCCCGTATCAGCTATTGAGCCCTTGCGCCGATGAAGTCTTGCTTCCATAGCGGAGACCAGGAGATGAGTCAAAAAGAAACGTCGACATATTTACCATTAAGTACAGAAAGTAATGCTGTAAGACAAGCAAATGAAAGTGCAAGAAATTCTTGAAGTTGAAGGATCTAAGATGTCTTAGTGCCTAAATAGATATCCGACATGTCGACATTATATACAGAGGATTCAAGCAAGATTCAGGATGACACTGCTTTACTGTGTCTGGCTTATAAAACAAAGAATCGCTAAAAGTACTCTGTTAAGAGTTGTATAACTCTATAAGTACGATGCCGATGAAATGTCTGTAAGAGAGGCGAAGAAAAGGAAAACATTGATGAATCATAATATTGGATGGCATCTAATAAGCCATCAACCTATCATATCAACCTGCCAAAAAGTACATATGAGATACAATTTCACCATCCGGCATTTAACTTCTTTTCTCTTAACGCCGAAACTTTATGTGCCCTAACGATGTCATATTCAAATTCTGGTAGCAATGAATCCAGTATACTCATTATTTGTTTCCCAAAAAGCAACCACTAAGGTGATTGGGTAAAACTAATTGGCTAGCTTCTGGTCTGATTGAAGCAACAGTTTCCTATACATTGATTAATCGAAGCACATCAAATATTTACTAATACAAACAGTATGTTCATTCGAGAACAAAACATAGAATCAAAACTGTTTTGGTTGCTGAAAGCACTGCATAGCTACTACTGAACTTGTCAGCGTCCACACTGCTTAGGTGCTGCTCAGCTAGTTTGACAACCTTCCTTGTACCACGAAACGTGAGCAATAACTGTCGGCTACCGCATGGAGAATTGGCAAAGTTGAATGCCAAGCACCGATATGCATCCCGTTAATTACTTCAGAAATCAGCTAAGCAATAGCTTCATGTAAAATTTGTAAAATTTTTAAAGAAGGCATGCATTCAGATATTAACCAATTTAAAAATGTACATGATAACTTCAGTGGAAAAGGTATGTGAATGATCATACTACTTGTAGATAGAAAGGGAGTTTTTGAACAATCTAGCATGACCAGCATACATAAGAAAGACCGTTCCTTAGCAAAAAATTCTACAAATTTCCATATTCAACAATAGTAACTTCCTAACTAGGATGACCTACATGAGTAGTAAAAGCAACTACATTCAAACTAGTTTGACAAAATATAAAGACTAAGGCAAAATCCCAGGATGTGCTAATATGAATCCAACACGATGCAATCCAATTCCGGACGGCTCTTGTTTAACTAACTCATTATGGTCACTTCAAATTGCCGTATTCAAAAGATGGCACTCGTCCTACGAATTGAAATAAAAAAATTAAAAATAGAATCGCTGCCACCATTTAACGGCAAAAAATATGACCGACAAACACGAAATTGATCCTCCAATAACCCTAAGAACAACGAAGCAAATCCTTAGCAGCAAGAAAAGAACCCAGTTCTTGGACATCTCAAATCAACGCAAAAAGCCCTCAAATTTCAGTAATAAAACTTCACGGCAGGCGATCTACCTCTTTATAGGAATCAATTGCAGCGATGGAATCAAAGAAATGCTTGGGACACAACGGATTCAACACGGAAACAAGAACAGCGCGAGATGTCCGGCTGAGACAGGGCAGCGAGCGATAAAAGATTTATACCGATCTCGAGGGTCGTCCACCTCAAATCGAGAAGTCTAAGCAGCGGCCATGGTGGCAGGAACGAGGCTGTAGCCAGAGAGTGCCATAGGCGACTCGGTGCCAAGGGAATAGGGATTCAGTGACCCTCCGTCCCGTACCTCTTTCTCTCTAGCCGCTGGAGTTTTAACCCATTGGTCGTTTTCCGTTACAGACCCTCGTGGATGTCGTAATATCAAATGCGTCCCTCGATTTCCAATTCCCCTCACAGCGAAGGAGCACGGGCGACACGAAAGGAAACGATTGGCTCGGCCGCCCCCATTTGGTCCGTCAGAATGCCCTCACGATGCGGAGGGCGATCATCATGCCCTGGATGACGACGCTTTGCGATTCGCACATACGATCACAGCAGCGATGGACGGACATAGAGACACCCGCATGGTGATCTTATATTTTCATCAGCAGCGGCTTTTAATACGATTTATTTCATGCTGATATGGACGCCTTGATTTCTTGAACCAATGAACCACGAAGCACTGCAAAACCTTTCAAATAGAGACATGGACATAATTCACAAAGCCATAAAAACTCCGGCAAGATGACTTCTGTGTTACCTCTAGATTGGTACCAACTCTTCCGGTGTTATTATACACATACAGCAAATGATGGCAGTTTGGAACAACTTCAGATTGGATACAGCAAGGGCATTCCAAACTGTCAATGGATCTCATGCTGTGAGAGAAAAAATTAAGCTTCCTTGAAGCCCCCTTTACAAAATTTCCACAAGATGTGAAGACAATAGCAGAACCTATGGCATTTCCCGTGAGCAGGGACCATGAACCTCCCTCTCCGAAGAAATTTTGAGTCTATAAGCACCAGGGCCTCAACATCCAAGAGTAAATGTCTTCAGGACACCAGTCCATTCACGAGCGCAAACCTGATATATAGACAGGGTCTCGTTGAAATCAGTACACATCAAAATCGTTTTTTTTATCAACATGATTTCAGGAAAGCCTTACTTACAAATTAGATTACTAGAACGAAATGGTCCCGTATGATCAAGCAATGCATCTGTATCTTGCTCTAAGCTAGGGTTTCTATTCAGGCAGTATGGTGGAGTGGATATAAACCGTTAATAAATAGACATAGTTGAACAAATAGAAGTGAAAAAGAGGAAAAGCCTGCTCTTGTTTTGCAGGTCTTGTTGAATGCAAAGAGTATGGCCAAGCAGGGAGGTAACATGGCAGTTCAGGTGGCGCCTTGCAAAACATGCCCGAAAAGAATAAAATAGTTTTCCCTTACCTTTCAGCATGGTGTCATGGCAACGCCAGCAAAATATCCAGATAGGATGTCTTAGGTGACTTCTTGAATTCCTCTATACTTCCTTAACAGAAAGGAAATCATCCCGTGGATGAGCCTCTTCAACAATCACTTCCATCTCATCTCCAATCTGTTTTCCAACTGACACAGATGCAGACGATTGAACACCTACCTGCAAAAAGCAAGAATACCAGTTCAACATTTATTTTACAAAAGAAATGCTATATATAGAGAGAAATAAACGTAAAATATGACTATCAATTTCACCAACATTTTAACTACTAACCTCAACCAGAAGTAATGCTGCCAATCGGTCTTTGATGAATCTAAGAATCAAGGCACGGAACTTCCTTTCCTTTGGTTGTCTTTTAAGATACACCAATAACCAATATCTTAAACTGCTATTATAGAGCCTTTTAGCTACTCTAACATGTATGCTTACAAGACTTGCTATCCCTTCCAAATCGCCAGCAGAAAATGGTGGGGGTTCTCTCCTAAGAAATGCTTTAACCTGTAAAGCCAAAGCACAAAGTTCCATCTAAATCCAAAGTACATGACACCTCTTTTAGCAATAAAGCAACATATATTAAGCAATTTTTTTTTTGGGGTCAAATTTCAATCTAAATCCAAAGCACAGCAAAATATTATGTTTTACTTTTAGATAACACCTCTTCTGGCGAGCAGAATATAAAATCTAAAAAACACACCTGATAGTGCGCAAGAAGATCGACATATCTACGAATAGGAGATGTGAACTGTACATAACCAGGAAGCCCAAGTACCCCATGGCGTATTGGCACTCTGAAATCTAACTCCGCTGCACGCATTATTTTGACATAAGCAGCACTTCTGACAGGTCCTTCTGGGAGGTGAGAAAATGCTGAAGCTGAGATGCTTGACTGGGGTTGCCCTCTGTAAGGCAAAGGAATGTTGTTTCGAGATCCAAACGTTGCTATAACCTCTCCACAAAGAATCATCATTTCAGAGACAAGTCGCATCGCAGGGTCAGATTGGTCTTCAACATAAAGAGTGATCGATGGCTCAGGATCATCAGAATTTGCCACCTTGATTCGTGGTTCTATAGTAGCTGTGTTTATGGCACCCTGGGATTTACATTTGTCAATTTCCTCAAAGTCAAAACAATATGAGATCTTCAGGGATAATTAGATCCATCGGCAAAATTGATATTTGCAGGGAGGAAGGCTGTATGTGAAGAAAATAAAAAACTTCCTTTGGGATTGTTTTTGAACTGGATTTAAAATAACAGTAAACCAATAGCTATAAACATAATAAAAACAAAATGATGCAAACTTCTAAAAGACTACTTACTAAGATTAAAAAGGTACAGGAAGGAAACATCATAAAGAAATTTCCTTCTGTTTGGATATTGGAAACCTCAGTTAATATCAGAATACCTTGAATACTTACACAAACATGTGAATAGAGGGTAAAGAAAAAACTAACAAGAACAGGAAGATGGTACTTAACATTCGCATCAAAAGCAGAACATGTCACATAGACAGAAAATGTACATGGAATATATGATAACTGGATACAACTACAAACCTGGTTCCTACGCCACTGTAACCGGAGTGTAGCGGCTTCAGATAGGATTCTGAGTTCAGCCTCCTCTTCCAGGTTCAAATGAAGCAGCTCAGATGCACTTTCATATGTCAACATGTAGGTTGGTCGGATAATTGAGTTGTCTACAGAATATTCTGCAATACTACAAGATCGGAAGTATGTAAGTACCTCTAAAGCAGAGAGCACAAATTTCAAGAAGTACATTTTTTGTAGGGGAAAAAATCACACAAGGGGATCCACAGTGTACCTGCCATCTTGATGCAGAGTAACTGAAACACTAACAGCCTTACAGAGTTTCCCTTGTTGCAAGCTCATACCCTCCATCGCGAGCTTCTCCGGGAACATCGGAAAAGTAGCAGTGGGCAGAAAAACAGAGGTTCCTCTTCTTCTTGCCTCCCTATGTCCACAAAACAAAAGTTACTTGCTTCATCCGCGTTATTATTAACAGCTAAAGAAAATCAGAGATATCCAAGGAAAAAACCTGTCAACTATGCCATGAGGCTCTACTAAAGAAGCAGGATCGGCAACATGAATCCAGATACGCATCCTGCCATCTTGCAACTTTGTTGCACTCAGCGCATCATCAAGCTGAATCACCAAACAAAAGATATTAGACTGACTATAAGCAATCTCCAAACAACATTTATAACAGAATGTGATATTTGAAAATGTAGAACTTCATGAAAAATCTTCTCAATATGTAGCTGAACAATCACCTCATCAGCCTCATCCACATCAATTGCATAAACTTTCAAGGATGTGAGATCTTTCCTGTTCATCTAAAGGTGGCTTGCACAAAACAAACACATTAGGTGCATATATCGAGACAAAACAACTAGAATTTAACCTGAATACCGTTCCTACCTCATCGGGGTCAGAAGTCAGAGTCAAAAGGTTTTCAGCAGACAACAGAACATCTTCAGGATATTCAGTACGGACGTTGAACTTCAAGAGATCAAGATTGACATGCAAAGGAAAGTATCCAATATGTATCAGGAGGTCTACCGCAGCTGATGATGTCTTGGGTAAATCCATCGCCTTCAGTATCTACACAAAAGAGAAAAATTATACGATTCAATTAGCATGCGCAAGATGTGCCAAAGAGTGAAAAGGCCATGTTGAAAGAAGAATGAGATCCTGAATTTCAACTTTTGGACCAAGGAACAAACACACAGCAATTGAAGAAAGGGGATAGTGCTAATGAAATAGTAGTCTTAGTGGAACGGAATGCAGAAAATGGAAAATAGAGATTTAGAGCAGGTAATCAAAGTTACCATGCCAGCTGTCTTTCTCTGTTCATCACTCTTGCATGTGTCAATAGCATAAGCCTCAAGGGACTCAATCTTTTGCTTGATTTTAACTTCTGACATCCAAGAACATTTAGGCGGCTTAGAGCATGACGGCATCGCCTTTGCAGATAGCAATAATTGGACAAATTCTTTAAACTCCTTCTCAGATGCTTCCTTAACTTGTTTCCTATGAAGAAGTTCTTCTACCTGAAATCACACAACTGCATCATTGGATATAAGATTATAATCAAAGTACTAAGGCAACAGCTTTGATTCAAACTTTCACCAAAATGCTAAATGAATCAAGATACAAGCTCCAAAAGGGAATAAATGTCAAATGGCCTATTGGTTATTGGTGAAACAAAGCAACAGAAACATGCTTGCACCAAACCATAATAACAACTCCTTTCAGTATTAATGTAGAGAAAGAGAATTGCATGGTCACTGTCAAGTGTGGACATACGTAATACAACTCCATGCAGTAATATCAGTCTTTTAAAAGTGATCAGTATCTTTCCAGCTGAAAAGAGTACCTGAACAGCGGGCCGAGGTTCATAAACCGAATAAGATCCTTTGGAATCCACCACATTAAAGTAAACCTCATCTTTCGACAGCAAGATATGAGCACAATAGCTTTCCAGCGGCTCCCTGCTCCCATATATGATCTGGGAAAAAACCACACTTTTTTCCTTAATAAGCTGGTTAAATTTGCAAACTTTGCAGTATTGTCCATGCACGCCAAAAGAATTCTACCTCAGCTAATCCCTCAGCTGTCACCATCTTCTTCTTTTCCAAAAGTTCCACCCAAGCAAATTCCAAGATCGTCGGATCCTTTAACATCACATAACAGGGTTGTAACAAGCTTACAATACATCCCAATCTTCAGAAAAAGACAAAAAAATATAACCATGCCATACCAAGAGACATTGAGCTTTCTCAATAAATTCTGCAATTTCTGTATGATCAAAATCTTCGATACCAGGCACTATATAGGTAACTTGCTGAGGCTTTATGGAAGAAGTGATTCCATTCTGCATCAAAAAAACAAATTTCAACACAAGAAATAGGTGTTGTATCTGACACCTGATTGATAGCATAAGAGGAGAACAACATACGAAACGAAAGAGCAAACACCTAGCAACCTATTCAAAAGGCCGCATCAGTTGTTTCTATAAGGACCTGATCATACACTGTCCAATTTTTCTTGCCGTCAGGTTTCTGCACAACTGCTAGCAATGACTTTTGAGAATCCTTCCGAAATTCGAGCAATAGTCCTTTCTGAAGAACTCTCTTTTCCATCTTGTTTTCCACCAACTCTTTACTGCTAGATACCCCAAGCCTGCATCCACCCTTAAAGTATAAATACTGCAAGCATTCACGAACTTAAACCCTAAAATTTCCTTCAAATTACCAGCATATGCAATCAGAAATTCTATAGTAAAATAGTAAAGATAATTACTTGCTAGCGGCGCGGATCCGCCTGCTGGCGCGAAGGGCCTCGAGCTCCTCCGTGACGGAGTCGACGAGGCTGTGAACGACGCGAGCGCCAGCGCCGTAGCCATACCGGAGGACGACGCCGTCCAAAGGACGCTTTAGATGACAAGGACTGAGAGGGACAAGGTTGAGGCGAAGAGCGGAAGGGCGGAAATGGGGGAATTGGCAGTAGAGGAAGGTGGAGAACGGAGAGCAGTAGGCCGAGCGGAAGACGCTCCCTGCTTGAGAAGCCATCGGTTTATTCATGCCAGAAAGATGGGTATAACTCCCGAGGATAGGAGGTCCTATACGTGCTTCTCCAACGAGGAAGCCATGTTTGCAGAGCTCCGGCGCTCGGGCGCTTACCTGTTGATGGATAACTCGAGGCCGATGGGTATTGGTTGATGAGCACGGTCTGAATTGAAAGCCCAATTTCATTCGACAAAAGCCCACAACTGTCGGGAAAAGCCCGTTAGGAACAACCCGTGGCCTGTAGACAGCGGCTAAAATGCCCAATCCCTCAAGTGAATTTTACTTTTTTTTTATTTGATTAGTTCAGCTCGAAAGCTAGTAGTACAACTTACATCACACTATCTAAAACACCTAGCCCATCAACCTCCGATCAGGCAAAACAACTATCGGTGTCTGCTGATTGGATAGAGACACATCCAACAACAGGCTTCCAAACAGCAACAATCCCTCCACATCGGCCCTGAGCTGGAATCACAAAGCAATCAAAAAGCCGCCCCAGCTTGCTCTGTATCCATACAATCTTATCCTCTGCAACAAGGGTATCAAGAAGGAAAAGACATGACAAACTATTGTCAGCAAATAATCTAAAGCAAGAATCCACAACTCGCTTCGGCCCTGCTGACCTACAATTCCAAAAAACTGTCAATGATACACCATTTGAGAAAACCATCCATATTAGCATCATCAATTACAAAAAACCATTTATAGTACTAGGATAGAAAAAACAAGGTCTCCATTAGGCAAATATCCACAAAAAGATTCCTCGAAAGTTTTTAATCTCGCATTTATTTTTCCATATACACCACTAATAGGAAAAGTGACAAGAGAACGAGAAACGACCTGGCAAGTGGCAACAAGGTACTACAAATTAATGAATGTCTTGTAAGAATATGTGATGTAAAACAATGATAAGACCATAGGCAAAATTATGGACACGTCAAGGGAAGATACTTGCGGAGAATCCCATGTAAGCGAACCAAAATTGGAAGAGAGAGTTCCCCTCCATGCCCACCGGGACATCCCCTTATACACATCTATGCGCGGTAGAGATACAGCTAAAACAGACATTGACACGACAAAGCTCCTTAGACATTAACACATCAACCTGGTACCTACTATTCTAACTATTTGTAAACACCGAACTACAAATGGAAAGGGCCACTCCAGGGAAATGTCGCCAGGACTTCTCCAAGAGTTTTAAACACATGGCTTCATCTCTTGCTCCTATTTGCACAAGTATCTGAACAGGCACTACCGTCGCTCTTGGGCAGTGCTTGACGAGTTGGTCAACGCCCAGGAAAGGACCTTTTGTGGCGTAGAGATTCCTTTTCCATGCAAGTTCCCTGCATTTTTCTTGCCAAAGATTAAGCAGAGAGGTCATTTAAGAGAAGATTAATTTGATTATGAGATACTTTTCGGGATGATTAAAATGCTGAGAAGCTGATAAAGATTGCACATGATCATGCAGGCACTAAGCAAACAGGTCAAACTTTTCTTACAGCGACAGAGAGATGTTATACCAGGGGCGGGTAGCCGGGGTCGACGGCAGTGCCGCAGATGGCACACTTGCTTGGATACTGGTTCTGTGAGCAAGCGGCACACACCCTGTGATAACAGGGGATCAAGGCCAACGTCCCTTCCTCCTTTTGGCACACTGCGCAGAGTTTGCTTGATAGCTGCACCTGCACGCATCACTCAGATATGGTCAGCTCTTTCTGATGATAAAAATGTTTAGAGATATCGCGCTCCATGAAAGCAATTTTTCACTATAAGAAGAGAGAAATATACCTGATTGGCAGTTGGGACAGAAGCCTCGGAGACAGAAGCCTCGGAGACAGAAGCCTCGGAGTTGTTCGTCGTTGATGGCAGCTGGGGACTGTTCGGATAATCGCACCATTCTCTGGAGAAATAAGAGAACGGGGGTCGATTCTGGGCGTTGTTCAAGTTTGCTGCATGCTGCGGGGGCAACCTCGAACCTCCTGCTCCTTGTGCATAAGACGACCATTCCTGAAGACGTGCCCAGTCGAATCCAAAGAGTTCCACTGGTTTTCCGAGTCCAGGAACGAAGTCCCCGACTTCTCTATTGTTTGACTTCCGCTCCGCTGAGTCTCCATGAGCAATGCAGCCGATCTTGGAGTTTAACTTTTTGGCGAGCCAAGACTTAGCAGACTCGGAGAGATCTGCGGATTGTAGGGACTCCAATGACCTATGCATTGTGAAAGCCGGAGTTTCATGGCGATGGTAATCCATGGAGAGCCCATGTACGCCTGGGCTAGTGTGGAGCTGCGCCTGTTGATCGGGTGGAGGTGGGACCGTCTCGTAGACAAGCCTGGACGGAAACGGGAGAAGAACCATGTGGGTGGCCGGCCCGTTCCCTGTGGGAACCACCCGCATCTGGCAGGTGCCTGGGAGTGCACGCACGAAGTCCTTGAGCTTTGGATAGCCCAGCGAGGCATGGTCCAGCTCCATTCCACACGTAGCCCTGAAGTCCCCTTTCAAAGAAGACAGTGGGTACCACTCGCCCTCCGGGAGCCGTTTGCAGGCTTCTTTAAGGTAATCCGGTAACCAGTTCTTGAACTTAGATACCCAGGGTGGAAGTATCTGTTCGTTGTTTAGATCAACAGCTGAGATGTCGTCTGGTATCATTGTTTGCTGGTCGGCAGGATCAGTGTGGCCTAAGAACTTGCATATACCCGCCAGCAAGATGCTCTTAGCAAATGCTCTTTTGATCTCCACCCTCTTGTTGTAGATGGAGACGAACTGGGCTTCGATGGCAGCAGCGAAAGCTTCCTCTCCTTTGAAGGTGACAAAGCCGAACCCCCTGGATACCACATGATGCCTAGTTTGTGCGCCTATAACCACGGCTTCTTCTACTGCTCCAAACTCGGCCTCGAAGAATTCCTTCAGGTAATCTGACAGTGACAAACACAAGCACGGAACCAGAAAATATCATGAGTACTAATCCGCCATTGTTGCAATTTGACATGAGCTGAAGAATTTGTTCCCGCGTTGGGAATTTTGACTCACCAGAGTCGACAAGAGGAGGCAGACCCCCAACGAAAACCTTGCGACATAGATCGTCATCGTGGATGCGAGTGCGATGCTAGTAGATATTCATCCAAAGGAGAAGTTGGGAGTAATCAACAGTAATGTAGGTGGTGGTCGATAATTCCCGGAGTTCAGCTTACCTTGGTTGGGGATTTGAACCATCCATGCTTTGTTTCCAATGAGGAGTTCTGGAGCCGCTTTATCTCAATATCCCCGGGCGCATACTTGCATCTTGCATCTCCCACACAGCGAGGGGACGAGTCAAAGCAGCGACAAAGTCCTTGCTTCGCATGCTGGTGGCTGGAGCTCAACAGACTGCAGGACAAGAATGCCAGGTAGAAGACAACAGAACCAAAGTAGGAATTTGTGTCAAGAGTTACAAAAGTTAAATTGAACTGCTCTTACGTTTTGCTTCTTATGTTTTCATCTTCATTTAAAATCTCTTCGTCTGAGTGGTTGCTGAAAGGCAAACTGTGAGCAGTCTTTCTACGAGGGGTAACATTGTTGTTCAGCGCACCCATGAGGATATTTTTGTTCCCTTAATGATGAGTTTTGTAAGAGAACACATGTGATATTTGAAACTATAAACCTGACCAACTCAGGAGAACGTGAACTGGAAAAATCATTGGTTCAGGATGAGTAAGAAATCTCACGAAGTCCTTCATTGGCAGGGCTGAGCAAAAGACGCACCTCCTCTGATTTTGCAACGTCAATCGGTCTTAGTCTCCTGTCAAAGATGAAACAGAAGAAGAACATAACATCATAACAATTCAAGAGAAATGGAAGCTAAACAGGAAAAGTTGAATGGTTAGATATGATGTCACGGATTCACAAACTGAATGTTCATGAAATGACTGCTGGCTCCACAGCGTAAGAGCAGCTTCACGCAGCATATGAAATCGTTCTTTACAGCCAAAAATAAAGGAGTTTCCCCCATCTCTGAAGAGATATCTACAGATCCTGGACTATGAAGCAGCAGTATCTCCAATGCCGAATAAAGACGTGTTAAGCTCTCGCAATCCAAATAATTTGAGACAGGAACAATGGAGACACCATATACATAAGAGAAGCTCGCGAAGATCACCTGAAGGGCTTCATAGTTGCCTTTATAAGCAGCAAAGTGCACTACTGTGAAACCTAAGTTGTTCCTCTGGCTCGCACTGGCACCATTTTTCAGCAAAAGGCATAGGACTCTGGCAGTTTTTTGAAGAGAAACATTTAAAGATAAAGAAATTTACGCTAGCGAACAAGTAAAGATGTTTTGCTGTTAGTTGACCTTGGGTCCTTCTGAGTTGAACACTCCATGAGGCACCAGTGAAGTGCAGCGTTACCATCGGTATCGGTTTCATTCACGTTCACATCTTTCTTAAGCAGCAGCCCGATGATGGTTTCGTCGCAGGCCTGAAGGGGAATACGTTGTCAAGCCATGGCCAGATGCAAATAACAGAGGAAAATAAAAAAGAACCAAACAAAAGCAGCAGAAGAAATACCCGAGAGGCCCGCAACAGAGGTGTCATTGCCTTGCTATGGGAGAACCCGCCAAACACGTGAAGCAGCTCGATCTCGCGGAGCAAGGCAAACCTCTTCTCGTAGCGAGTCTCCTGCAGATCATCACGCCATTCATCGCCGAGCCATCTACCTGAGCTCGGCACCTTTGGCGGATGCCTCAGAGCTATGGCATTATCCAGCACGAAGTCATAAATGGTCAATGAGGCTTTGGCGCTGGAACGTACAACCTTATCCGCGGCTACTATAAGCAGCGCAGCGAGCGCGATGGCTCGCCCAGCCAATGCATTCGATAGCGCGACCGCCGCAACGTCCCTCGTCTCCTCCGCGAGCAACTTAATTGAACTTAAATCCTGCAACACAACCTATTTAAGGTACCGGCTTAAGAGAGTGTTAGCGAGTCATCATCTCCGGAAAACAAACCCTTTGGCTGAGCCGGAGCAGCAGCTCTTCGACCGATTGGCTCGGAAACCACTCGATCTGCATCCTAGGAGAAGGGATGCAGAGCGAAGATGCCAAAAGGAGAAACCAGTCACCACAAACAGGAGCAAGTTTAAGCGGAAGTACCTCAAACTTTTGATCTACCTTCTTTCGAAAAGGCAAAACCAAAGGTAACGCCGATCGATACCTTTTACTGCATAAAGCGATGTCAAGAGCGAGGAGAGACTCCTCGTCCTTGGATCTCAGATCGGTGCGCGCCTTCTGGCGCAGGAGAAGGTCAATGCACTTGGTTGAGTGCGCCTCCGCCGCGTCGTGAAGCGGAGTCCGCCCCGAGCCGTCCACATCGTTGATGCGGACCGCCGCTTCGATGTCGCCTTCGATCAAAACCCTCGCGCACTCGACGGAGTCCAGCTTGCAAGCCAGATGGAGTAGTTTCGCGGCTAAGACTGGATGAAGGGTTTCCCGGCACTCGGAGCCGCCGTCTTCCAGATTCACTTCAGCCGATGACTTCTCCCGGGCTTGCTGAACCAGCGAAACGAGCTGTATCCTATCGTCTCGCCATAAGGCCTCAATGAGGCGTCTCTCCAAGTCTCCTCCAGTCCGACTAACTCCGGACTCCCTCTCCTCTTCTCGAAGCCCATCCTCGTCAAAGAGGAAATCCTCATTTCTTGAGTTGGAGGAGACGAAAGGTGCCGGATCTTTGCTTCTTTTGAGACCTGGTTCTTGCGGGAAGACCTCTGGATCTTTCATGATCTGCAAAATTGAAGAAGAACATCGCAAGAGAGCAGGTATACAAAAAGGCGAGCAGAACTACAAACTTCCTAAGGATTCAGAGTGCTAGGAGATCTAAAGAACGAAAAAATCAAGCTAAAGATCTCAAGAAAATATGGCAAAACAACAAAGGCCACCGAGATAGCAAGAAGAATCCAAAAAAAATTCTCGAAATCTGGCAAGATCGACGCACCTCCTCCATCGCGGACCCCGGATACACCCTGCGGACATGAAGAGCCGAGATAAGTCCAGCATTCGATCTCCAAAACCTAGAAATCTCAAATCGTGATCAATGCTACCTCAAATTAGAAGAAATCCAAGAAGACATGGAGACGCTACTCAAAGACGAAACAGAGGGAGGCGCCAAGAAGAAAGAAAAGGGCGGTCCGAGGTAGCCCGCCCGCTCGTATTTATAGATGTCAAATTCGAATCCAAGAGCCCGCTTGCCGGACAAGCTACCTTAAATCCGACGTGGCATTCGCAGTGTCGGATTTGAACGCACGAGTCACGACCACCTGTGTATATGTCCACCACTAACAACTTCACACGTGTCCACGATCAATGTTCTTTCGTGCCACGCATTCTGATGCCGTTTAACATTGTTGGCTCTCATGGTATAGAAGTACAAATTGAACAGGGTTAAAAGTCTTTGTTTCACCTCACCGGTAACAAACTTAAAACGAACAAATTATTGGTCCGAGCCACTTATCATTTATTTACGGGTTAATTGGTGTTTAAGACATTCAGATGGAAATATTTTGTCTTAGGTTATCATACTTTTTTCTTAAGGCATTTAGTGCATAAAACTTTTTTTATTATTAAAATACTCTTTCAATATTCCTAACATATCCCATTGACTGTTCATATTCATGTGACTATTCATATTCATGTGACTGTTCATATTCCCGATGAAAAGTAGGTTACTTTCCACGATTACGGAGAGTAAGTTACTTTCCACGATTACGGAGAGTAAGTTACTTTCCACGATTACGGAGAGTAAGTTACTTTCCACGATTACGGAGAGTAAAATAACTTATGTTATTGGTGATGAAATCGTTGAAAATAACTTGAGTTACTTTCCAGATTAAACCAATGGAAAGTAACTAGTGGAAAATAACTTGAGTCTCGATGATGAAATATACAAGTTACTTTCCACTTTTTGGGTATTGTATAAGTTACTTTTCACATTTTTTACAAATGTATAAGTTACTTCCCATTTTTTTTGCAAATGTACAAGTTATTTTTCACTTTTTTGTAATTGTGCAAGTTACTTTTCATGTGTACAAGTTATATTTTGTACAATATAACTTGTACAAGTTACTTTCCAATTTTTGCAATTGTAGATTTGTGGAAAGTAACTTGAGTCAAAAATTAGTCAAACAAATTAAAAAATATTTATGAAAAATTTGATTGTCAATTGTAAAAATTAACAAATGAGAGACATAATTTACTTTATTGTCAAAATTCAAAAAAAAAACAAAGAAAAAAAAACATTCTACGCATGACATCCTATTTTACTTTTAAAAAATAAAACAAAAAAAAAGAAAGAAAAAAAAGGTCGTCGCGATCATTGGCTGCGTCGTCGCGACGGAATCCGGAGGGTGAGGATGGAGCTGGGCGACGGCGACAGGATCCGGAGGGTGAGGAGTTGGTGGATACCGGCGTCGTTGGAGCATACGGGGGATCTAGACGGCAGCGGCGGTGACGGGATCTGGACGGCAATGGCGACGGGGGAAGGAGGTGGCGACGGGAGGTGTTTGGCAGCGACGGTGTGAGGAGCTGGGCCTCCGCGAGTTACTTTCCAGTGGCGTTGAGGATGCACGGAGGGTGAGGAGCTCCACGCGGCGACGACGACGGCGAGCTCGGAGCTGGATCGGCGACGAGCTGGATCGACGTGGCAACAACGACGGCGAGCTGGGGGGGGGGGCGGGGGGCGCCGCCGCCGGTGGCTGGCGACGAGCGAGAACGGGCTGCTGGGGGGAGCCTGCGGCGGCTGGGGATTATAGGATAGGGGTATTTTTGTCCCATCAGTCCCTATTGCCATATCAAAAAAAAACTAGAACCTACTGACAAACCCTATTTTTTTTTAGCCGCTATTGACCCTTCTCCCTTTATTTACATGATGGAAAAGGAAACAAAAAATCTCTGTAAAAGAAAGACCAAAATAATAACATTGAAGATTGATTACAAGGAAAGAATGGGCAAGAACAATGAGATCATAAACACCTTTCAATGACAAGAAGCTCCATGAAAGGAAGAATGAATCATACAAGATCAAATGACTAGTTTTCATCAGCTTCAAATGCAAGATACAAATTCCCAGCTGGGCATCATTGCAGGAAAGAATGCTGTTAGCGACAGCAATACTACTAATTGTTCCTTTTTTCTTCACAGATCATGTACAAGTGCCAAGAAAAACATCTCCTACTAAACTTCACAAGGAGAGAATCCTGACTTTACGAGGTGGTCGCAGGTGAGAGAAATATTACAAAGTCCCATGAATTCAGTCCAAATTACCTTGTCCTTGTTTTGGAATCTGTACATTAGATCAACCATCTAGTCTTTTTACCTCCATGATGCAGGAAGAGAGGTTGATTTAGAGCAGCAGGCTGACCTCCGCTTGTGACGGTTTCATCTGGAGTTTAATCTGCTGCTGCGACCAGTAGGAATGAGAGGCAAGAACTCGGTCCAGCAGCTCTTGAGGAACGGGCTCTCCCCTTCTTTGTTGAGGAGATATCTTTGCCGTGTGCACCAACGTCTTCCACTTATCCTGCATGCCAAAACATTACGATAGTTCCAGAAGAACATGAAGGTAGCTTAATTAATTTGCCAGTGAAACACAACCTAAATGATAAGATGAGTCGAAACTAAGCTAATTCTCCAATTCTCTTACATGGCTTACAACTCTTGTCTTATTGTCAATAAACTTGTTTTGAAGAATGGCAAAAGCTTGCCTTGCACAAAGCATGGGCCATATTAAAAGAAGCCATAGCTATCCTGGACAGGCCAAAGATAATGTGGTTCTTTCCTTACTTGCCATGACAAAATGGAACGCTTTTGGTGGGCATCTTTGCCCAAAAATGACACGACACCATGAATTTCTGCCCTAACCTCTATTATTCACATGTCCCGCAGCATGTTATAATGGTTGCAAAACCACAATACTGCTAAGTATAACAAGTTCAGCTGTTGTGATGATGACAAACCTTTAAATCTACATAGGTTCGGTGTGACGCGTCGTCAAAAGCCCGGAGTTTGACATCTCGCCACCTGTATGGAAAAGATATGCACAGTTTATCAACTTATGACAATGGCCAATGACCAAATCAAGAAAGAAGACTCAGCTTAGATGCCTAACAAGATAAATGATGGGCACAGACCTGCCAGTTCCAAGCTTCTCAACTGCATGGACGAGAGCTTCAACTTCAGAAACAGAGAATGGTCTCCTTATACGGCGCTGGATAAGCTCACACCGCCTGGCTTTGTGCATTGGAACCATGGCCATCTCCTCCATATTTGTGGATGGAACTGGAACCAGAGCCCTTGAAGCTCGTAATGTTTTGTCCACGGGCGAAGTATCAACTGGAGAGTGAACTGAATCATGGTCACTTTCAGGGCCATTTACTAGTGATGCTAGTGGAGATGCTGGGCTAGCCCCAGATGTTCCTGGATCCGCTGAAGGGCAAGCAGATGGAAGCCTGCAAAAGATAACCGTCAAAGAATGAGAAAATAGAAGCAATAAAAAGATTCAAAATAAGGTTCAATTCTCGATGGGGCAGCAACCATTGTGAGGACTGCCAGGCTAGTTACCTGGTTATTGGGTCGGTAGAATCACAAGAAATAAGTAAATGGTGTTCTTCACGGCTTGCTATCCGTGAGTTAGCTTGTGAAGGATTTGGCTCCAAGATGAAACCCACATTATCCACTTTATCACTACAAGATATTCCAGCTTGGAGCAAGGTTTTGTTGTCGTCTCTAACCTTCTTCCCTTGCAAAACAACACCCACATGGAGGCCACCTCCGAGTAGAGTGGTTATGGCCTCCATTACAGTTCTCTGGAGCTCAAAATCACACAGCGAAGAAATGAGGTGAGAAAATGAAGATTGGGAAGCTGCAGAATTATGCACGGGAATGTAACAGTATATATCTTCAATCACATAACAAAGATCTGCATGACTCTCCAAGAAAACAACATCCAGACGAAAACTGCATGTATAAGACAACAAACCTAGTATGTTACAGGTACTGAAACTTCGCATCTATGAAATGTTTAAGAGGATTTTTAGAGCCAATAAAAGATACCTTTACAAGGACTATGGTTGTCAGTACAAGCCTTGAGGCTTTTTTGCTGTATTTCACCAGTAGGTTACAATGAGAAGTCAACAGTAGTGCATCTATGAAATGATTAAGAGGATTTTAAATCCAATAAAAGACGATTCTTCAAAAGGACTATGGTTAGCAGTACAAGCCTTGAAGCTTTTATGCTGTATTTCACCAATAGGATACAATGAGGAATCAACAGAAGGCCACAGAACAGACCAAAAGATACAGAAGCCAGGGGGGATGATATACCTTTAAGCAACCAACACTGGCAGTCTCAGGAATTTCAATAACTAATTCTGGAACCTTGACAGACTTGATACAGAGTTTCACTACAAAAGTGTAAACGAAACTCATCATTTCAGCAACATCATCCAAGCTGAGAAATACTGAAATCACAACGATGTATGAATTCTTAGAGTACCATGGTATTCTTCAGGAGGGTATGAAGAACTTTGGCACTTAGCGGAGGAAGATGACACATTGGCTGAAACTAAAATTTAAGTAAGTAAAAATGAAGCACTGAACAGGGAGTTGCGGCGAGAGATCTGAAGTAGAAATGCACAACTTTGTGCAAACCTGCATATGAGGTACTTGCTTCTGCCTTGATATCCTTGACAGGAAAGTTCAAAATATTTCCATGGCTAGTCATGCCATCAGATGTTGATAGTGAGTGGGGTTCATAAAGCCTTTTCCTCTTGAAAAAAGACCTCTGAGATCGTTTGCGTGTGTAATACATCTCCCCACCGCTACAAACAGGCTTCATTTCAACAACTGACCAGGAAAAGACAAAAACATGAACCAGCAGCCAAATGGACATCAATATCATTCGTATAAGTAATCTTTTGGTAGATATCAGAAGAAAAGTAATAACTTTGCTTTGGGATAGAAGTTTGAGATCTGTATTATAAGGAAGAGGGCATGCAATATCATACCCTTGTTTGAGCACTCCGTCCTCTTTAACACTGTGGGAGCTGTCTTTCGCAATTTTGATGCCAACATCTTTCTCATCTTACGATATCCTAGAATATGCGGCCTAAAGGCCTTAGAAGTTATGGTGCTAGAATAAGAGCACCCAGAAGATTTTTCGTCATCATCTCTATTTACAGCTAGTTTCATGCCATATCGACAATTAGGAAGGGAGTTAGTTCGAGGAAGCCAATCCCCACAGAGAGGCACCTCGACACTACCATTGGAGATAGCCAAAGCTGGACATTTAATGTCTAATTCCATCGGATCCTCCAAACTGCATATCTCTAGAGCATTTCTATGCAAAGGAGTACTATTTGTGAGCTGCGTAGCTCGGATCTTTGCCTTGTTTCCTTCCTTCACTCTACCTTCATGAGATTCTGCAGGACCAGGGGAGAGTCTATCAATACCGCATCTCTCAAGGGTCGTGCCAGGAGAATACCCACTTGCCAAGAACCCCGTAGAGAATGTATCCCCATCTGACCCATCAGACTTTATGTTGCCTGATGAAGATCCTTGAGTATCCAGGCCCAGTAAGTTCTCTTCCAAAGGATGATTAACCAGCCTTTGATGGCCAAACTTGAAGTCCACTTTGCTCTCATTGCAGCTCCCATGAACAAAAGCATCATTTTTACATGGCTTCTCTCCAAGTTCCCTCAGATTAACAGCATCCTTTCCACTGGGATTTGTTCCACATGCTATAGTTGGATTCAATGAACTTTCTTTCTCCGATAACAATGACCGTGCTACTTCAGCAAGCAAGTCAAATGCATGCATCTGATTCTTCTCAACCTTCTTTCTAACTGAACGCTTACCCTGCAGGCAATTAATTATTTTTTTAGCAAAGGTCAAGCAAATAAACAGTACAAAAAAATATCCATCCAAATCGCAGGTGACAATAGACATGGACCTTTGCAGATCTTGGAACTCGAAACATCGCAGGAACTTGGGATCTATTAAACCCATTGTGCAACCTCCTCTGCAACACCATGTTCTACAGACTCATGACAAAAGTAACTCAGCAGGCAGTATTGAAGAGATCAATTGGATCCACAAGCTTCTTCAGACCACAAAGTGACATCAAAGAAGCGCCTATACCCCAGATATGAAGAAAGCAACATGAGATGAAAACAGGCAGCTTATTGAGCTTAGGTACCTCTGATTACATTATTTGCAAATTTGGACAATAGGAACAGTACGAGAGTATACGGATCTAGTATAAACAAAGATCGTAGAGAGCCATGGAAAAGAAACCAATTGTGTTATTTACAAGTAAAAGCCGATAAGCTTCACATCTTATGGGGCCATGAATGGGAAGCAAACAGAATGATGTCATTAGAAGGCGAAACACATGTAATGATACCTTAAATGAGCACTAGCATTTAACCCCAGAAACCTGAATAAAAGAGATACCAGCAGGTTCTTAGTGGGAACTCCTAGAAAAGTATAAATCTCCCATGATTCAACAAATAAATCTATTCACATTTACTAACGAAGCTTAGTCAATGTTCTCTGAACAAAACAATCTGCGATCAGCAAACATACGAAAATTATTTTGATCAAGAATTGAAAACTAGGAATGGGAAATAAACGTATTTAGTCATGGAAACAGCCATGAAAGACGTCATTCGAATTTCCTTTTCCGGATGCCAAGAATAAGAGACCGTTACATACAAGATTATACCTAAAGCCCAGAACCTCCCCAAAACCACGATATCGCTAACTGAGATCGCATAACAAGACTGTAACACATCAAAGATCTCACCTTTAACGCCTCAGATAATTCTTAGATTAGCTAATATCCTCAGAGAACTCATCCTAGATTGAAAGATCAACGCCGCTTCAACTTATTTTTCTGCATAATTCAGAGAAAGAAGCTCTCTTCTCCATTCGCGAGGAACAAGAAAGCAGAAATACTTGCGGCAAAGGAAGGAAACAGGATCTCATTTGCAGCGATCTGTGAAGGGCAAAAAAGAAAAATTCCAGATCCAAAATTCAAACAACAAAACATGATCCAAACAAAATTTCTTCAATTGCACCAAGAAAATGAGAATTTGGATCGCCATCACGTAACAAAGATGGATTCAGCAAGAAACAAAAGCCCCAACCAAATGAAAACAGCTTCTATACGAAACAAATCTCTAGAAACCAAACAAATCCGGAAGACGGAACTCAATTCCGCATCGCAAGAGGAGATCCGACCAAGATTTAAAACCAAACCTCCACCAAGATCCAACGGAAACCAAACGCGAATTCAGCTCAAGACCCATCGGAAGAATTATGGGAGGAAGAAAACCAGATAGAATTCTTTATCTCACCTCCGATCCACCCCAAACTGCATCGAATTGCTCCCAATACCTCATCCAAAAGCGAGAGGGATCATCGGGAATCGATCAAATTCCATTCCGAAATGGATCACGCGTCACCTCCAGATCTCGATCCAATCCCCCACCCCACCCAATTCCCCCTGATGTGCCCTTCAATTCTCCTCAGAGATATCCAACTCTATAATTCATTAAATAGTACAAAAAACCCATTTTTCCATATTTTCTCTTGTTTCTCTCACACCCCTTGGAGATCGCCAAAACCCTGAGGAAAACCACCCCTTGGCCTAAACCCCAGCTCTTATACAAGCGACCCCGGCAACCGGACCCTCCGGTAAACCCCCACACGAGCCACACCCGAATCCCACCCGAACTGCCTCACGCCGGTAACCCCCCATCCAAACGACCCGTTGCCTTCCCCTCTCCACCCCCCGATCTCCGCCACGTGTCTATCGCCCGCCCATCGTACGGATACTGGTGCAAGTTTACGAACGCTGGACGGTTTCCGAGTTGGTCCCCGTTTCAAAAATAAAACTTTGGTTACCGGAAAAAGAATCTTTCCGGCGGTTTCCAATCCGCATTATAGATCCTCCCACAGCCGTCCGATTCGCAAAGCCTATCCCCTTCGGTGTACCTTATCTGGTAGCCGTTGGATCTTCGAATATTCGTAATATACTGCTGATATCCCATCACGGCTATGAACAAAAGATCGTGTACTACTTCCACGTAATGACGTAAGTCACCCCTAATTCGAATCTTAATGTTGATTAGCGAATATTCCATTCCAATTTCACCGCAATCCGAAGAAGATTCCGTCCCTCTTTTGGTTGCTCGAGTTTTGGGGATTAGGAGGGCTTAGTTTAAACGCTGAGAGTAATTTCGTCATAAGGTTGGAAATCGTGAGTGCTTTGCCACGTGGGATTGGCTCCGCTGCCACGTGGAAAAAGAGCGTTAGCGCTTTGCCTATTGGGTCCCTATTTTTCGAGGATTATCCTGTGAGAAAAAAGCGCTCGGGAAAATCAAAAACTCAAAAAAAAAAAAGAGAAGGATTTTGTGCGATGGAGAAGGGTCAAATTTATCCGGGTTGATCGACGGCGTCGGGACCGTCGGGTCAGTGGTGACGTGGCGGCCGGAGCGGCCACAGGAGTTGACGGAGTCAGCCCCGGGGATAAGACGGGGGTGAATGTGTGGTGATTGACGCCACGATGGGCGACGGTTATCCGGTGGAGAAAAGGACGGCACCATCCGGAACGTGTCGGCACCGCCACATACGATCCGAAACATGGAAAGAGGGATCAGCGGAACCGGGATTAATAAATAATAAAACTATTTAAGAGCACGGTACTCGGGCAACAACGACCGCCGTGTCAAGACCTATTAAGATAAGAACCCCACGTCATCAACAGCAACGCATGGCTTTCGTTGCAATCGACTGACCCCTCTCGTGGGCTCCCACGAGCTTGGTTTTGTTGAAAGGAATATGCATGGAATATCTACCTCTAGAGTCCATCGCAGGTGTAGACGGTTAGATCCGTTTGATATGGAGTTAGAAAAAATAGAATTGATGAAAAATGAGATTAGAAAAAGTGAGATTAAAAAATGAGAATAGAAAAAAATAAAATGATGATAATAAGTGAAATGAAAATAAAATAATAATATTTACTTTTGAAATTAAAAATAGGAATGGAAATTAGGAGGTTATCCCCCCCCCCACCCTTAACCTCGTATCAAACATGGACTCAGGGGTTGGCGTTTGCTCCATTTGATCCTTTGTATGACTATATGAGGTACTTTTTTTCCGACGATGGGAGGATCAATTAAACAGACTTTAAAATCCACCATTGTCCCTAAACTGGATAATGGACTCAATTATTTGAGACTACAGCGGAGTAAGCACGGCACTGAGATGGGGATAAATAAATATGCTATATATCCATGACCATCCGCAAACGGAGCTGCATGTCGCCATTATTATTACGTGAAGATTCTATCATCCACAATAGATACTCGTAGCCTGCCAAATAAAGCAACTAATAACTGTCAATATTATGGTTTTGCAATAATACGGCCTAGGGCTGTAATCGAACAGTGTTTGATCTAAGTAGCTCGGGCTCCAGTCCGATTAATTAAGTTCGAGCTGGATTCGAGTTCCAATTACAAATAAGGTTCAATTCTTTGTCGAGCTCGAGCTCGAGCTCGAGCTCAAGCACGACCATTAACCTTATAAGGGCCGTGCATTTTATCATACTATCTAGATTATCTATCCGTGTTTATCTAATTTAAATCTAATAATGGAAGGAGACGGGGGAGTTAGTGGGGAGAGAGAATATAGAGACAGAGGGTCAGTTATAACCATACCATGGGGTCAGTTATAACCATGCCATGTGGCGCGGGTGGGTGGCACGGGTGGGCCATTAGTGCGGGTGGGTGGCACGGGTGGGCCATTAGTCTTCTATTGTATAAGGGACGGTGCATTCTATTAGACGGTTTAGATTATCTATTTGTGTTTATATAACTTATATCTAATGATGGAGAGGGGTGGGGGAGTTAGTGGGGTAAGAAATGTACATAAAGTGAGAGGGAGTTAGCTATAAAAGTGTTAGGTGGCACATGAGTACGCCCACTAGTCAACCTTATAAGAGGCAGCGAAGAGAGAATAAATACACATTTGACGGTTGAAATCCATTGGTGGAGATTGGAAAACATGGACTGAAATTGTAACTGAAGAAATATGAATAAATAGAAATGTGTCAGGTGGCACGGGTCACACTAGTATATATATATATATATATATATATATATATATATACTAGTGGTGTCCCCTACCACCTGGTAGGGTAACCACCAACCCCACCCCAATAACTACCCAATAACTCCCTCCCACTAAACCCCATCAACCTTATGATGCCACATAAGCGCCACATATACGCCACTTAGGACATTCTCTGTCACGTAGGACATTCTACAACCACGTAGGACAACCTTTCTGTCATATAAGGATGATATATATTAGGTGGACTCGTCATTCCCACCTTGTAAGGGTAACCACCACTAGGGGTGTGCAACGGGTTGGGTAACCCGTTTCGACCCGGTCAAAACACCTGACTCGAGCCTTAACGGGCGAGTCATGAGGTGATAGAAAACGGGTTGGGTAATGGATATTCAGTTTTTTATTAACAGATTAACTCATTTACTCGTTAAAATTAAAATAAATTGAAAAATGACATATGGTCCAACCCAAGTCACCCGCTGACTCAACAAAATGTAATTGCTATTGATTTCGAGGAGATTATTTTTGAAGATGAAGAAGTTGACATCGTTGAATTAGCCGCAGTAGAAGGTATTGAATAGTTGATTATGGTTGTTTTCTAAGTTTTCTTAGATACCTAAATTCAATTTTTTTAATGGTATGAAACATTGATTGAATTCATAACATGACCCTACTTATTTGTCATTTCTACTTGTGATCCAGAGATAGATGGTCCCACACGAGCTGCACATTCCATCACAGATTCAATTGCTGGCAATTGTCCATCTTTCACGACCATCCCAGGGCCTTCATTCTCCAATCAACTCGGGAATGCTTAGTTTAATTTTTATTTTAATTTCATCTGTTAAGTTTATATCGAGTAATTTTATTATGTCTTTTCCTTTAGTCTTACTATGTCAGAATTGCGAAGTACTAATGCATAAAAAATCAACAGTCTTTTTTCGATTCTTTGGTTGTATGTTTTTTTGTAATTATAACCTTGGGGGCTTTACTTCTTCTGAGATAGGTATATGTTTGTCATGTTTGGACACTAGTATCCAACTCTTATGAAGAAATGCCACAGTTGGATCCTATTATATTGTAATGCTTATTTTATGTCTTTTGCTATATTGTTTTATATTTCTTGATATGTATGCTAAAATTATTTTCAGTCCTGAAATGTCAATACTGCTGCCTTCTTATGTTGTACTCAAGCAAAGAGTGTGCTTTAGCTTTTTTGTTTGGAATGTGGTTAATTAGAGATCCAAACAAGGTTGAGAAATCATCCTAGAATCCTGAAAAACAATAGCAGATTAAACGGGTTAACCTGTACATGTTTACCCATTTACCTATTAACCTGTTTACATGTTAAAAAATAGCATGTTAATGGGCGGGTCACAAGGGTGTGTAAAATTAACGGCCGTGTGAGGACCCGTACCTCCAACCCGGTCCGACCGCGTCGGTCGAGGGTCTGGTTCGTTTGGTTTGGCTTGGTTGGCCTTGCTTCGCGATCCCCTTTGATCGTTGCGGCTCCGGGGATAATTTGGTAAATTACCCTAGACGGAGTTGGTTTCACACACGCGTAGCGCACACACGGCCTTGTAATGATGTATGTGTTTGAATAGATCTTTAGGTGTGCCTCAGATCAAAGGATCTGAGTTCGATCGCGAAGATTGAGGCTTGATCAGTCAGGATCTAGTCTGACTAATCGGACGGCCAAGATCCGTTATTAACCCTTCATATTAATAGGTTAATAAAACCCGTTTAAAACCCTAAGAGAACTGTAGCCTCTAAACCATCGCGTGGAGAGAGAAAGAATAAGGGTGGCGGCTCAGCCGAGAGAGAGAGAGGAGGGGAGGAGTCCGGCGTCGATGTCCAGCGGCCGGAGGAGAGGAAGCGGGCGCGCATTCCGTCCGATGACGGCGACCGCGGCAGGGAGAACGACAACAGCGGCAACGGTGGTCGACGGCTGAGGAGAGGAACCAACGGCGGTGCTTGCAGCCGGAGAAGAAGAAGAAGGAGAAGTGATTTAAAGGTAGGGTTTCTAGCCTAAACGTGGTTTAGACTCTACTAGCATAGATTAGGCCATAGGATTGCATCTATGCTATGTTTGCCCTGTTTTTCCGGTGAGGATATGTGTCGTTTTCCCCTTGGTGTTCCGGCGAGGATATGCCCTGTTTCCATTTGGTTTTCCTTTCCGATAAGGTTGTTCTTCTCTTCCTCTCTGGTGAAGTGTGCTCGTGGTTTTCGGTTTCCCGGTGATGTCGAGCTCTATTCCCGGAGCTCCCTTCCCTTCTTTCCGGTGGCTCTTTCCCCTGTTTCCCTGATTGTCTTCCTTGCCATGCTATGCCCTGCCATGGATTGTTGCTTGGGTTGTTTGTGATCGATTGAATTGCCTGAGATGTGGGATTCCCTCTTTCCTTCCCCTGTCCTTTGGCCGGTTGGATGCCGGGGTTCCCCCAGCTTCCCTCCCTCCGGGCTTGATCGACTTTTCCTCTGTTTCTCCTTGCTGACGGTGGTTGCTTGGCTTCGATTATCCTCTTCCCGGTGAAGTCCCTCGAGGACTGGCTCCAAGCTACTATCAAGTTCAACTTCCTTCTTACTAGGCTTGCCTTCTGGTTGCCTCGACTCAACCGGGGTGCTAAGTTCTCTCGGTGTTCGAAGAAATGTCGCAGAGGGGGTGGACCCGCTGCTATGATGGACCTTCCTCTTCCTTCGTTGACACAATGCCATGTTCGCTGCCTTATCTTGTCTGTCATGCTTACCTTCCGGCAGCTATGTTGTACTTATGATTATGCCATGCTCAGAAATGCTTTTGTCATGCTTAGCTTCCTGTTGCTATGCTCGGCTTTCATGCTTACTGCCACGTCCTTTCTCTGTCTCCTTTCTGCTCACACACTGATGCCGTTAAGTCATGCTTACTACGAAGAGTAATAGGATGAGTAGTCCCCTATGTTATTCTCTGCTGTTTCAGAACATCTGTCATGCTTCATTCCTAATGTTGGTTTTCCTGTATTATTTAGATATTCCTTTTATTTCATTGGGGTTGTTGGATCTTAAATTGAGTCGGCTTGATCTATAATGCATACATTCTTCGTTGGGTTTCTTGATTGAACATATATTGTCTCAAGCTGTGCCCATTATTGACTTTATGCAAGTGTGTGGTTTAGATGTAGCTCTACGATTTCGTTCCATGCCAATTGATCATTGATCCTGTGCTAGATGTTAAATGCTAATCTTCAGTGCACTATGTTATGCTCCCAATCAATTCTGGTGATCTAATACTAGTCTCGCAAATTCTCATATTGCTAGATATATACCTCACACCTGTCTTGCAGAAATTCATCCTTTTATCAATCTGTGGATTAACCAATGGGTGATAACCCTTGAAAATGTTTATATTAAATGGGTCGAGGTCGTGCCATATGTTTAATCTGTTTCTTAATACTATGGGAATGTTTATATTGTGCGGACCAGTGGTGCCCTGTTAATGGATTAGCTAGGGGTGTGGCCGTTGTACAATTTCTGACTGACGGCGGTGTAAGCCGTTGTAATGCCGAAATTTGGATTGAAATATGTCGACTGCTTGTGGTTATGCATTGACCCGTATTTGCGTATGGTTAAGTAATTGTTATTCCTTGTTGTACGTTAATAGCTTAGCTCCCTCTTTTATCATATTGTATGTTATATTGGACATGTTTGGTGAGATGTCATATAGAGACACCTAGGCCTAGTTGCTTGTATAGGCTCATGTATGTTGTATGCATTAGAAGGATTAAGGCTAGGTGGTAGGCGATGGTTTCGATCGCCGATCCGGGGTTCTCGGGTAGCCCGAATCTAGCCCTAGGACCGGGGTTTGGGTAGTCGAGGATTAGGACGTGATTGTCATCAATGATTATGTTGGATATCTTTTGAGGTTATTGCTATAGTCGACTATGGATTATATGTTCATATTTGAGGTGTAGAGGTCGTGTCGGTCTCCAAGGCCAAGTGCTAAGGATGGTTGTCGATGTGTTTCCTGACATGTGTCCCCGCGAGAGATGGTATGACTGGGCAGGGTGATACCTGGACAGGAGCCTGCAGTCTTTGTTTCCTCTCGTTTGTTCTTGGGTAAGGGTGATCCCGCATGGTACTATTCCCCCGTTGGTGCTTAGGGTGATCTTGGTAACATGTTCAAGAGAGAGATTCATGATGGGAGCCCTTGGGACATCGATAGGGTTATGGGACCCTTGGCATTCCTTAGACTTAGGCGGAGAATGGCACAATTGCAGTTTTCCCTTCCTTTCTGTGCGACGTAGAGTAGAACCCTACTGGGCATTGTTGCTCACACTACCTGGGCTGCATCGGCGATGCAGGTCAATGCAGTTCCTTTTTTCAGGTGATCTTCTAGAAGATGGCGCGATATTTCGAGGTGATCGAGGACTTGGAGCTTCGAGGAGTTCATCTACAGTTAATTTACAGTTTTAATCAGTGATGTATAAATTGATGTATAATCTGAAATATTCGAGAACAGAATTGTATGATTATTAATTAAATTCTATTGGAGAAATGTTGTAACGTTCTTTAATGTAGAAATTTGAGAAATGTATTGATTGATCATTTTGTCCTAATTGTATTTTGCCAAATATCGAAGTTGTAAAGTTGTCAAATTATTCAATGTACAGGTTTCCTGTGTTATAATTATAAAGGGGATTCTGTCAAAATTCTAATGAATTTGAGGATTAAATTGTTTAAATTCATAGCAGTTATATCTTGGTGCGCCATTTGATGATGTAAACAGGTTTAAGTGGTTCACGCCTCGATTCGGATGGATTTTCTGGGTCGGGGTGTGACAGGCCGGGTCCGACCCGCACCCATTTACATGTGACTCAACCCGTTGCACACCCCTAACCACCACCCCCACTACTCCTCTCTGTCCTTTCTAACCACCACCCTCATTACTCGATCGTATGATATATTCCGGTATAACTTGAATTGGACATCCTCAGTCGCATGATAGAATGCAATAGATCTTATATAATATATATATACTCTCGTGTTATACATCTCCTCTGATCATAGAAGGGGTTTGGGATAAAACCAGACGGGGACTTGAGCAAGAGTACCAGTTAAAAACAACTCCTACTTTGAAAGGGAATCTACTCTATCTACCATTGCCTCGTCGTCGAAGGTATACACTTCATAGTCTCTCTCGTCCGTTTCGAAAAGGTAGAAGCATTCATATTCAGGCATGATTCCTTGCACTTTTTCCGGCATCTAGCACCTCACATATGCATCTAAAGCGTGATACGAACAATGTCCGACCAAGCTCTTCATCTTCACCCATTCCCTTGTCGTGGAGTTGAACCTGCTGACAACAAAGCAACCGGGCCTGTCATGATCACATCCTCTGTCGTCAAATATCAGTAGCTCTCCATCCCAATCCCCCAGCGCACACCTCTGCGTCAAGTGATGATCCTGGCCACCATCCAAGGACTTCATCTCCGACGGCCAAGGTCCGGCAAGTTCCATAAAGAAGAAGAAATGTTTCTAGGAGGAGAGGGCAAACAACGTGTCCTTGATAACAATGGCTTTTCTCACTGCTGCATGCGGGAAACGTGCATGGGTATGGGTAGTGTTGTGCATTGGGTGCCTTGGATTCTGTCGCGGCTCGACTATGACACACTACGCGGAGTTAACGGGGTCCGGGGCAGTACCCTGCGAGGATCTGATGTGAGGACCCGTCCCTCTACTCCTGTGGCTCGTCGTGGACCGCAAGGGCAATTTGGCAAATTGCACCTTGTCGGCTTGTTTCACACCCGCGTGTGCACACACCGGCCGTGTTTGTGGTAGTGTTTGGTTAGAACAATTAGTGGGACCTGGGATCGAAAGATCCGGACTTAAGCTTGAGTTCTTGCCTAAGTTTAGCTTTTAGCACAAAGGGGATCGATCCTTCCTAGCTAGAAGATCGATCCTTGTGGTGCCAGAAAGTCAAGTGAGATCGTCATGAAGGATCGATCCTCCCTCAGGGAAGGATCGATCATTAATAAGTCGGTTCGTTTGCCTATAAAGCAGACGAGATCTTCTTCCTTGAATCCCTTTTGAAATCCGGCGATTTGAGCTCAGATGTCGCGATTTTTGAAGGCATCTGAGGACGATCCAAGGCCTAGCTGCTTGGATCTAAGCTGCTTTTGCTCCGGTAGGGATTTCTACCTACATTCTTTTCGGGGTTTTGAGTTTTTCTGGTTTGATCTTGTGTTTTAAGCTTAGATCTGTTAATATACTTGTTGGTCTCTCGTGTTTTAACCGGTTTTGGACTCGTGGGATCCAGATCTATCAGATTCCAGAGTTTCATGATGGTTGGGTGTCTCTTCCGGCGGTATTTCTCGCCGGAAGGACGCCGGAGAACCCATCGGGATCGATCCTTCTTGGGGGAGGATCGATCTCTCTGGGTTGGTCATGCTACGCCCGATGAAGGATCGATCTTCTGCTTGGAGAAGATCGATCCTGGTTCTTGGGTAGCATGGCTACCCTTCGTCGCGAAGGAGATCGATCTTCCTGGAAGGGAAGGATCGATCTTTTTTGGTGCGACATGAAGGGTGCCCTCTGTCTTAAGAAAGATCGATCTTCCTGGGGGGAAGGATCGATCTTCTTTGTCTCGACAGTGAGGGAAGCTCACTGTGACTTAAAAGATCGATCCTTTCGTTGGGAAGGATCGATCCTTCAAGTAGCAGAGAGGGTTTTTCATGGGTTTTGCCCGCGGGGCTTGGTATGTCGGTTTCCTTTACCGCTTTATACCTTGTATATACGTTGGAGCATGTTAGCCCTATAATAGGGCAATGGTGAACCGGGGGAGTGATGACTCCCGGGATGTTTAGAATAAACGGGCGGGTAGCCCTACAGCTTTCCCTAGCCTTGCATGCCGGCGTGCGCCGAGGGCCTTATCTGTTATATCTATGTGAGATGTTGTTTGCGGAGCTGCTTCTCGGTGCAGGTGTTGTGGTGGACTGCTGACAGTTGGTGGTGGTACCACTGCAGCAGCTCCCTAGACTTTATTTACCTGCTCACCACCCCGGGCCGGCATGGTGCCGTGCCCAGACCTTGGTTGATATATCATCACATATTGTTGCATGCTTATCTGTATTATCCTGCGCATGTTCATACATGCATCGTGTTGTGCACTAGTTGCATCTGTGTAGGGCGTTGCCGATTCGGGGTTTTCGGGTAGCCCGGATCTAGCTCTAGGACCGTTGCGGGTAGCTTGGTCCAGGATCCGATTTGTAGTATTCAGTCGTTTTCGATGATAGGGTTAGTTTGACCTGAATACTTGTTGTTTGATGTTTAGAGGTTGTGTCGGCCTCGAGCCAGATGTTGTGGGTGCAACCGGTGTCAGTTCTTGTTCTTGTGGGCCTCGGAGGGGTCCAGCCAAGGCAGTGTTTGTTCCTGCCCGCAGTGGCAACCAATGTGGGCCCGGTTCGTTAGGGTGACCACAGCTGGAACCCTGCAGCACTAGGTGTATCCAGGATGGGCCCTGTCCTTTAGGGTGACCATGGTTGGATATGCCTAGAGACACCGGCAAAGGGTTATGGGACCCTTGCTGCACACCCAAGTCTTGCTCGAGGGCGACACTGTTGTGTTCCCTCCCTTGTGAGTGTCGTAGTGTAGTGTCCATGCTGAGCTTAGTGCTCACTCCTACCCGAGCTGCGTTTTGCAGGTGCTGGCGCTAGCTCTTCTTCGGTCGCCCCTACCGGGCCGGTGTTCGGTGACGTGGCGGTGTCTGGCGGTGCTTGAGATGTGGTGATCTTGCAGTCTTACCCCTTTTTGTATAGATAGTCTCCTACGGGAGTGATAAATGTATAATTTCCCTGTTTTGAGGTTTGTAATATTATGTCAGTTCAGTCTTTGAGTTGAAATATTTTGTTAATACAGGATGATTATGACTTGCTAGGATAACCACTACGAATAGAGGGAAACCTCGCCAAAATTTCCGCAGTAGGTTAGTATCCACTTCGCGTCGCCCAACCCGGTTGGGCCTACGCGGGTCGGGGCGCGACAATCTGCTTATGCGGTTTTTTGGGATCTGCTTATGCGGGCCTGATCTATTTAGTCTTTAGACATGATCCACATTAATAGGTTATGTTATGAGGACTATAAATACCCATGTAACCTAGGATTAGGGTGGAGAAAAAGAGATATTGGAGTGGCCGTAGAGAGAGCTATTGTAACTCTCGTATTATGTATAGTGAAATCCGCGCCCCTCTCTCTCGTGAACGTGAGCAATCTACCGAACCACGTAAATCTCTATGTTTCTTATGTGTGCTCTCGCTAAATAAGGATTCCGCTAACATGTGATGAGTTCATCCCCATCAGGGGTTGCGGCGGGATCGTCTCCCTTCTTGATCTGAATATGGAAAGTTTCCCATCTTGATCTGAATATGGAAAGCGCCCGGATAATCATAGAATAGTATGGAGGTGCCCACGCGATACCGGCCGTGAACTTTCCTAATAAGAAAACTACACATATAACCTAATTGATATTAATTACATCATATAATCAATCAACTAATTTGGTAGATAAATTTTAAGATAGTAGAAGAATCGATCAGTGGGGTGTCTGTCCTCCGCGCAGAAGGACTCCCTAGACGCAAAGAGTGGCATAACCAGTGGAGGTCGCGATGCCATGTAGTCGGGCATGGCTTCACTGTATACCAACCTCCATGCTCGACACGTCCTGCCGTAAGCCATATAGGTCGGTATGTCGCTAAGCTTCATGGTGATGGAGGAGAGGACGAGCTCGGGGAGATCGGACCATGGCCTCGTCGTCGTCTGACCATCGTCCACTCGCTTGATCTTCTTAGGGAATTTGACATAGGAACATGTAGGATCGGAACATACAAGCCTCCTCCCGCCATCATTGTCGATGAGCTTCTTCTCGCCTTTTAATACGGCCTTCTTCTTCTTGTTGTTGTAGCAAGACGACAGCACTTGACCCATGAGAAGAAGATTGAGGAAGAATAGATATATAGACGATGAACAGTTAGTTATAGGCCTATAATCATAGGCTATATATAAGGGAGAGAGCAAGGAGAAGTACTCCTACTCGTAGCTAGATACCTCTATTCTTCGGTGTGTAGCACTCGGTTTAGATAAAAAGAGTTCGACTTGTACTAATAGCTTGAGTTGATTCAAATTGAATGGCCCAATCTGATCGAAGTAGTCGGCGACTGAGACCATACTCATCCCTATCCAAAATCACAAGTTTTGAAGACTTCAACTGGCTTGGCTTTGGCTGTTTCATTTTTGTCAAGTTCTACTGGGAGACTTATGGAACCAGTTTTTTTTTTTTGACAACTTGAGCCGAAAGGCCGGTGAAAATAAAGACAAAACAGAATACTAATAAGTCAAAAGGAAACAAACTTAAATACCCTCCTATCCGGAGACTTATGGAACCAGTTGAAACCAATCCGTAAGGGTTACGATTTGGATATGGCTTTGATTATGTATGTATATGGACCATATGGCATCAAGACTTGGGGTGATAACATACTTCTAATTTTCTTATTGAGCTTTAAAGCTTTTGAAGATGGGCCACTGCACCAGGCCCGCCCTTGGTGGCCCAATTAAAGTGGCCTGTAGATACGGGCACTACCGTGCGGTGCCACATTCATTACAAGACATTGATTAAATTTGTTCAGAGGAAGCAAAAGAAAAAGGATGTAACTTCTAATAGCACCCTAGCTCATCTGTTGTCAAGGATAATAATGAAAAAAATGGTGACCCATTGGTTAGTTTTCCTCTTACCTTGTAGTTAATATCTTCCAATCATCTTTTGTTCTTTGCATATCATTTGTTTGTTTCATTTGCACAAAATTTATCCATTATAGGTAGCAGAATTGAAACTCCTTTTAGCATCCTGGTCTTTAATTTTTCTGTTTTACATGAATGGACTAATGATCTTCATGAACCTGCAGCTGCTTCTATCCATTTATTGAATTTTAATCTCAAACAGTCGGTGAGTGATTTCATCTCACTTAACATGTTCAACTGTTGTATTAAGCATGCAATTCTATAATATTGTCGGAAGTTTTCTCCACTTATATGAAACGCTAAGGTATGCCGTGTAATCATCTTAAGGCATATTTATTCTAATACAAAAAGGATGAATTTTGTATTATCTCATTCCACCCTGCCTGAAGTCCATAAAAAAAAAAAAAGACGTCTCAATGCTACTAATGTTCGGCTGCAAGCTGACCTCGTACAGATTGAAGCAAAATGGTGTGAAGCAGCAATGCATGTGCCCAAAAAAATAACACGGAAAAGAATCAGATAAGAAGTTGTTAACAAATACGGTAAAATTCCCTGTGAAGCAGCAATGCTGTATATACTACAAACTCCATACAGCTTCCAATTAAGTAAATCTCCTTCGAGCAAGTCCGAGTCGCTTTGGGCCTTAACAATGACACTTTCATGAAACGTTTCTAGCACGATCACAAAGCATCCTCTGCATTTATAACAGCAATCAGGGAAAAAATTAATCCTCTAAATATCATATCAATTCAAATAAATAAAATGAAAAGCTTTGAAGATTCCAAGGCATGTGAGACATATGGCCACTTACCCTATAGATGGAGTCCCTAGGCATATGAGACATGAGGCATATCACACCGACGACCCCCACAATGATGCCGATGAAGATTCCGACCGTCGAACGGTTGTCCCCATATACTCTGGCCCTCTCCTGGGTTAGTGCCGCAAATACCAAGATGCCTAATGCAATGATGTAAAACCCATAGGAAAATACGAAACTAAAGAAGGTGTACTACCCTCGACGCCTTAGTCGAGGGCAGAAATTAGTCACCACCACTCCAAAGACGGTGGCGACTAGTGACATGATGGCAATTGACATAAACCCTCGGTAAATGATAATATGTTTTTTGAAAAGATCAGGTGGACATAAACCCTCGGTAAATCTCCATCTTTGGAATTTACATATATATATCCTTACGTTATCTCCCATTTCTAAAAAAAAACCTTACCACGGTTAAATCCTGATGTAGACATGTGAAAGTCTTCATAAATATCCCGAGATTATTAAATGTCACGTGGCTAAGTCTATTAGTTAAGTTATTCCAGCGCGCTATGTTCATTGGAGGAGCGCAACCGAAGGGTGGTGCTCTTGTTGTATGAGGCCCTCAACTCCCAGGACGCCGACTGAGTGCACTCCCTCCTCGCCACCGCCCTCGAGTGGTGGTTTCATGGCCCCCCGGACCATTAGCACCTGATGCGCTTTCTCACCGGCGCCGCCCGTTAGGACCCCTTTGTCACCGTCCACCTCTTCGGCCCATCATTCATCCTCGTCGAGGGCTGCAACCCCTCCCGCACCACCTTTTGGGTCCTCATCCGGAAGAGGTGGAAAACAATTCAATATTTGTGGAGGCTTGTTACTGTTCTACTGGTGACGGTGATCAACACATAGCCAAACTTTTCACAAGTGGGAGGACTCAGAGTATTCCGAAAGCTAGAATCAGGACTCGCATGAACTTTGTTAACGTTCGGTGGAGCTGGATTCCACAGGTTCATTTTCGCATCGACAAACTGCACCATTTTGATTCGAATTTCTAGATAAGTATTTGTAGATAACGTAAGGATATATATGTATTCTTGTTGATCTATATTAGACAAATACTGATTTAGAAATTCGAATCAAGATGGTGCAGTTTGTCGATGCGAAAACAAACCTGTGAAATCCAGCTCCGCCGACCGTTAACAAAGTTCATACCAGGTCTGATTCTAGCTTTTGGGATACTCTGAGTCCTCCCACTTGCGAAAAATTTGACTGTGTTGTCACCGTCACCGGTAGAACAGTAACAGGCCTTCACAAATAATATTGAGTTGTTTTCCACCTCGACCTGTTGTAGAACCGACTGGAGCAAGATAGAAACCTTGGTCGGAGATCCGCGGTATTGACATCTATCTCAATAGCTTGGTGAGCGGGTTGACGGTAGAAGACGGTGAACTTTGGCTCCTCCCTCCTTTCATCTCTAATGACGACCAGATGCCAGCCATTATCGGCCCTCAACTCCAACTCCAGATTGAGGCCAAACTGAGGCTCCGGCGAGGTCATCTGCTGCCCTAACGCTCGTGGTTGGTGCATTGACGAAACAGAGAGAAGCGAGAGAGAGAGGAGGGACGAGATAGAAAACGCGCGTAGAAAGAGACATGCTGCTGGGAAGCGGGAGGGGAGTATATCAGGAGGGCGCTCCCCCTCAGGCGCCAGCTACCCACCCAATGACCCAAACGCCTCTCTCTCTCTCTCCCCTCTGCCACTGACAACCCACCCAGATGCCTTTCTCTCTCTCTCTCCCCTCTGCCACTGCCAGGCGCCAGCTAGCTAACCTGCAAGGCTGCAAAAGCCTCTCTCTCTCTCCTCTGCCACTGCCAGGCGCCAGCTAGCTAACCTGCAAGGCTGCAAAAGCCTCTCTCTCTCTCCCCTCTGCCACTGCCAGGCGCCAGCTAGCTACCCGATGCCTCTCTCCAGGACTGGCGAGAGGAGAGGATTTGTAGGCGTGAAGCTGGTCCTCCAACGGGGTGGCCGGGGGTAGCGGTCTGCTGAACGAACGGTGAGCTTGAGGGAGAAGCATATTTGATCGAGGTGGATATAATATGTGGGCGCATATATAATACGCATTAAAGCACGCACACCTCGGTTTGGATTGACAGCTGTGGGTTCAAATCGTTATTTTACGTCCGTACGTAGCTTTCTCATGCAACGTTGGAACTTGGAACCATAAGATGATTAAGTCGCACGTGATTTTGATTAAGCTGAAAAGGCTTGGCTTTACAGGAAATTAATTAAGGGATGGCCAGGATGAATGTAACGGCTCGGCCTCAGGGTACGTTGGATTTACCCTAGTTTTCTCATATAATTGATGTTGCGGCACATGATATGTAACGAAGATTAATAACATTGTTAGTTTGTATATATGAGGTTGCAGAGAGACTAAATGTTACCAAGAAATTTAGACTAAAAATAGATAATATTTAATTTTAATAACGAGAAATCTATAGAACGTATTGCTTCTACTTCCGATTAATAAAAACAAGACTGCAACAGGGTCGTGGCCAGAGAGACAGAAGCAACGACTGCTGGCCTGGCCCGCTGCCCGAATAGTACTAAGGTGTGCACATATGAGGACAAGGAGGGCATGCATGCTTCGTACTCTTTTCTTAAAGCATATGCATGCCTCTGTAGCACTATACCTTCTTCTACACTAAATATGTGCCCGGAATGCCCCTCCATCTTCCGCCTCAAGATCCATAACGGAAGGGTGAACGGGCTTGGAATCTTGATTGGGTTGTAAACCATCAGGTCCCATCTGCATTTCTAAGTCAGCAAGGGCCCCAAATCGGTTGATTTGGGCCTGGGCCTGATTTCCAGATGTCTCAGCCTGGTTAGAGCATGGCACCCAAGTTTTCCTGGCTAGTCGGGCCTTTCCACCAACCTGGTCGGCCCCTGAGTTAGCTTTAAAACCAGGCTCCTCTCCCAACCTGCCAGAGTGCCAGCTGTGGAACCAGAAGGTTCTATGATCCCCCTGAAGGCCTTGTCCTTTCCCTTATCCCCCTCCTTTGTCGTTGGTGGCGTGCCCCTGCCTGGGCTCCGACAACCGCGTCAGCGATCCTCTGGCGACACCTGTGGATGGCAGGAGTCCTGCCTGCGTGGCCCATCCGGGGCGTTGACACGTGCGAGCCCGATTCCCTGTGGTACACGCGTCCCAAGGCGCACCTAGCCGCCGGATCGGAAGTCTCTCCTCCCCCGCCGGACAACATGCCAACCGTCGGCCGCCTTAGCTATCAACGCCGGTGAGTAGCCTCCCTCCTTCATAGAGCTATCGCCCTCTTCTCCTTGGGCTATTGAGGTGGTGAAACCAGGGGGACCATCCTCCTCCATCGTCGGGGAACTTGCCGACAGGTCCCCTGTCTTCGTTCTCTTCTCCGGCACCGTCGTTTCCATTTCTCTCCGGCAAGAGCCAGCGCCATGACCGATTCGGGCACATCGCCCACAAATCATCACATTAGTCTCCTGCTGGATCTTGTGCGCATCGGCACCCCAAATTTCACTACATGATTCAGATCAACTTCCACACAGAACCGGGCGTACCTTCCCCTCTCCACATCCTCTGTGACCAAATCAACCACCAGTGGGAGTCCTTTAGAGGACACTATCTTGATCACAGCTTCACGATCGAAGAGCTCAATGGGTAGCTCTGGGAGTCTCACCCAATAAAATACATGAAAAAGATGATATAAACAACACAACTCCATAAGAATTAATATATTTGCTATTGCTGGCCATACTGCAGATATCTGATAACATCACAACTCCATAAGAATATATTTGCCATTGTCCTCATACACCTCAATGTCACCCCAAGGCGTTGGACTAATATCACCAGACATGTTGAACCACTTGGGGGTAAATTGAAGGCCCTTGGCCTCCCGTATTCTCTTCTCAGTTCTTTGTTGTTCCTCCAGCCTGAAGGAAAGACCAATTTTAACAGAAGTGCAGGGGACAGAAAGGAATGAAATGACACACGACCACATTGATCTAGAAAATTCTATACTAACAGATGGTTACAAGATGCATTCTCGTCACAATAAATTGGTTTATTTAGGACCCGTTTAGGATGGGATAAGTTTGTATGTTGAATAAATTAAAAGTTATGCAAACATTAAAGATAGTTATGGAAGATTATAAATAAAGTATTTGGATGCATAAATGGGGTCTATGTATACTTATTATCAATCCAAACAAGCCCTTAGTTTAACAATGAAACAGGACAGCATCTCAATTTCCCCCTAGATGCTAGTGATGATGTTTCATTTTCTTGACTTGGAAACCATGAATTGTTTTCGAGATTAAACTCACCTGCTCTTTTCTGCACCAGATTTGGACATGTCGTCTTTCTCAAGTGCATATCTGTTCGGCCGTAATCGAGAATCTGAAGCCAGTAATTTTTTGGGAGCTATGTCAAAGATGTTAATCTCATGGGCAAAGCATGTATACCTTTTTTTTGATTAGTTGAGCTCAAGGCTAAGGATTATTTACAAGGTCAAGGGGAGGGAATCTAACCCCTCCTTAGCTTGCCAGGCAAAATTGGTATCCGCATTCCGACACCATCTGGCGACCCTATCAGCCCTAACATTGGCATTTCTACTAATATGCAACAAGCAAACGGACTCAAACTCCATGAATAGACGCCAGACTAACCTCACCAAATTTTCCCCCTCCCTGGGCCAGACCCTTTGTCCCCTCATGACCTCTACAACCTCTTTGGCATCAGACTCGATGATGATGCGCTTTTCCCCCCTTTCCTTGGCCCATTCCAGGGCCTTTCTCACACCCTCCATCTCTGCCTCAAACACAGAACTAGCCATGATGCTCATGCCCTGTATCCATATTAGCTCTTCCCCTTTCCCCTGTGCCACCACTCCAACTGCTGCCCTGTCACCATCTTGTTCTCGCGATGCATCGACCTGCATGATCGTGACGCCCAGCTGATCCTCCCTTCTCCGACCTTCACAGCCTCTATGACCCTCCCGAAGGAACTCCTCTGCCAGCCTCGTCGCTTTCCTCGCAACCACCTCCGCCGTCTCCCCCCCATTCTCAAACACCCGACCATTTCGGTCTTTCCAGATCAGCCACACCGCATAGCCAAACAGAGCTTGCCGGCGCTGGATACCATCCTAGCTGGACGATCGCCCAATGACCCGTAACAGAGCTTCGGAACTCCATTCTCCACCGCCCACACCATCGTTTCCTAAAACGATGTCAAGGACTTGAGAGGCAAAACAACACTCAAACAAAGCATGCTCTGTTGTTTCATCCACGCCGCATCTAGGACATCCCCTTTCCGACGTCAGGCAAAAACTCCATAAAGTGTCACGAACGGGGATCCTACCTCGCAGGACCTTCCAAATGAACTGGCGAATTCGCGGACCTGCCGGCATTCTCCATACGCTAGACCACTTCCTATGTTCCTCCTCTTCACGACCCTCACAGCAGCGTTGGAGCAAGAGATTGTAAGCCGAAGACGATGAAACCAACCCATCAGCACTGAGTTCCCATCGATGTTTGTCCCGCATGCCTTGTAACCCCGCCGGTAGGGACGTGATGGCTTTGGCCAGCTCCGGGTGAAAAAATTCCGCTACCCTCTCAACATCCCAGCCGGTGTCCGTCTGTAGGTCCCCGACGAGCAAATGATCTATGTTGTCACTAACCATGCATGGCCTGCTGATGATAGCATCGTCCAACACCCAGCGGTCCTTAAGCACCTCAATCCTACTCCGCCTTCCAGCCTCCCATCTCAACCCCAGTCGCAGGTCTTCAACTGCATTACAGATCATATGCCAATGGTTAGATGTGGAGAACCTCCGGCCATGATTGGGTAAAACACCATGACATTTGTACTTTGCTTTGGCCACCAACGTCCAAATGGATTGTTGATCCTCTAAGAAGACTGCAGCTCTCTTAAGTTTGAGGGCTCTTTGCCATATGCTGTAGTCTCGAACGCCAAGTCCTCCCCACTCCTTGGGTCGACACACCTCCCGCCATGCCACAGTACTGATACCCGACCTCCTCCCCTGCCAGACGAAGTCCCTGCACATCTTTTCCATATTCCGGATCACCTTCACTGGCATTTCACCACAGGTCATAGCATGCACTGGAATGCCCTGCAGTACCGATCTAAGAAGGGTGATCCGGCCATCCTCGGAAAGTTTCCTCCCTTGCCACCCAGTGATCCTAGCCGCCATCTTCTCCAACACCGGCGAGAAATCCGATGAACGAAGCTTCTTAGCGCTGATAGGCGCACCCAAGTAGTGCCAACCCCCGTCGCTCTGCCGCACCTTAAGAATACCGCATATTGCAATGCGCCTGTCATTATCCACCCTCTTGGAGAAACGGATACTGCTTTTATTTGGGTTCATCTCCAATCCACTGAGCACATGGAACAGAATCATCTTTTGCCGGAGTCTTCTCGCTTCCAAGCAGGTGGCTCTTGTAGCAAGCAAGCAGTCGTCCGCATACAGAAGATGGGAGATGGATAACTCTGAATTCTTGAACTTAATGTCGTCCACCGCATACCCTGGGCTCTTCAGGATGCAGGAAAGAGCTTCTTGAACCATCAGAAACAAGTATGGAGATAGAGGATCACCCTGGCGCAAACCTCGCCGCGCCTTAACTCTACCTCGCACCTCTCCATTCACAATGAAGGAATACATACCTCCTTGGACACATGCCATCACCCATTGGATCCACAGCTCTGGAAATTCCATCCTCCGCATTACTTCTTCAAGAAAGGACCACCGGACTATGTCATACGCAGACATCAGATCAACTTTAAGCATCATTAGGCTCATGGTCTTAGGGGCAATTTCCACTGAGTGAACGATCTCCTGCGCTGCATCAATGCTGTCAAAAACACTCCTCCCCTTCAGAAACGCAGACTGCTCCAAGCTTACCAGTTCCCCCAATGGACTCTTGAGCCTTTGTACCATAATGCTTGTGATCACCTTATACCCGACGTTGCAAAGGCTAATTGGCCTAAAGTCCTTCACACGACTGGGCAGCTTGCATTTTGGCACCAGCGTTATGAACGTTTCATGCCAAGCAGGCGGGAGTCTCGAATGCTGGAAAAAGCCCTGTATGATCTCCACAAACTGAGGTCCAACAACGTCCCAGAACCAGATGTAAAACTCAGCTAGAATGCCATCAGGCCCAAGACATTTGTTTCGCCCAAGATTGTAAACCGCCATTCTTATCTCCTCCTCAGTCACCTCCGCAATCAAGGTGTCCTTCCAATGTTGCTGGAGCTTGGGGAGCTCAGGCATACACTCCACCAGAACAGGGCCTCCATCATCTCACAGCCTGGTGTAGTGGCCCTAGAGTATGCGTCCAATTCCTTCCGGATCGGTGGCATAGGTTCCATCCTCTCCCATCATCTGAGTTACCCTGGACTTGTGGCTCCTGCTTGACATCAACTGGTGGAGCAAAGGATGTATACTGATACTTGTCATTCTCAGACGTGTCTGCAACTCTCCAAACCTGAGAGAAAACCATAAATATGAAGACAATTTGCTTGCATGATAAAAGTCTTATCACAAATTTAAGACAATATATACTACCTCTCACCATGCAGAGAGTGTACAAATGCATTGGTTTGTATTTATTACACTTCCATTAGTCTACAAAAGAATGTTGAGGAATTTCGAGTATTACTGCAGAAATTAGAAAGGTACCTTACATCTTTTATAGTCTACATTGACAAAAACAAAAATCCTCAGATTATCCTCTTTTTTCAGCTATAGGAGTTGCAACAAGAATACATAGTTTTAGGAAGTCATCCATAATCTAGCTATGTACAAAAGAAAAGCAAGAGTGCATTTGATGTCTTGGCAGCAAGCATACAGCCGACAAACATTTGCAGTTACAATAGAGTAATTTATTTTCGCACTCCACAGCGATGTATCTAAACCCATTTCCATTGATCCTGGGAACAGCTTTATAATGCCAAGGGATACATGAAGTGTAAAACTCCTCAAACTCATGGTTCAAAAATATTCATATGACTGCAAATAAGACTGGAAGAAAAATTTGCAACTCCACCACCAACTGATAACTCAAGTTTCAAACATGTACTACAAACTCCATACAGCATCCAATTAAGTAAATCTCCATCGAGCAAGGCCGAGTCGCTTTGGGCCTTAGCAATGACACTTTCATGAAACGTTTCTAGCACGACCACAAAGCATCCTCTGCATTTATAAGAGCAATTAGCAAAAAAAATTAATCCTCTAAATATCATATCAATTCAAATAAATAAAATGAAAGGCTTTGAAGATTCCAAGCCATGTGAGACATATGACCACACCTTATAGATGGAGTCCCAAGACCTCTGAGACATGAGGCAAATCACACCGACGACCCAGTCTTTGGAGAACCTCCAAAAGCCTCCATCATGCACGGGGATACCCTGAAATTATATCAAAATAAAAAAAGTCATGACAAATCCAAAACTTGAATGCAACATTAGACAACATTGAAAGCTAGACTTGTGTATTAAATTATACCTTAACTCCACATCTGCAGTCATTGTGCAGCCTCAAATCGACCTCGTCGAATGGAGTGGGAAGTGGCTGAGCATCCGGCCTCAAGGTCACCGTGTACCTTCTGCCTCCAGTGTCTTCACATGCTTTGATGAAGAACATCGACGTCTTCATTAATCTGAAAACCTGTTGTTGGCGCTTCCGAAGGAGAAGGACTTAACCTTGCCATGTCGACAACTTCTCTCAATAATAGCCGTCGTTCTGGATCATATTTGCGTTTATATTCCACAAGGAATTTCTTCATTCCAGCTTGTGTCAAAATCTTTGCGGTTGACCACGAATAGTCATCGATGTTGGGCTCGCAAACATCCACGGAAGCGCCAGACATGAATTTGTCAATCTTGGTCTCTCCAACCTGCATATAGTATCAGAAAGAATTAAATGAGAACATGACAACAATATAACTTCATTAGAAAAACCACATAAAAATTGAAAGAATGTATGGCGCGTAGTGAAGGAATAGAAGGGCAGCAGACTTATGAGTGTCCATTTATCATGCACATATTTCACTAGCTTCAGTAACGAGAACTCCATTAGAAGGGCTTATGATCCAACCCTTATTTTCCAATTACTGATACAAAATTCAAAGGAATAAACTACAGATACCTATATGGAGATTAGAGAAATCAAGTCAGATGCTTAACATTACTGAATGACCAACATCCTCGGACATCATACTTGCTTGGGGAACATCTGCTACCAACTTAAACGTCTCTGCAAATTGTCTTAGATAGATGCTAAACGCTTTGGGCCTTAGCAATGACATTTCATGAAACGTTTCTAGCACGACCACAAAGCATCCTATGCATTTATAACAGCAATTAGCAAAAAAAATAATCCTCTAAATATCATATCAATTCAAATAAATAAAATGAAAAGCTTTGAAGATTCCAAGGCATGTGAGACATATGACCACTTACCCTATAGATGGAGTCCCAACGCATCTGAGACATGAGGCATATCACACCGACGACCCCCGCGATGATGCCGATTTTGATTCCGACCTTCGAACGGTTGTTCCCATAGACTTTGGCCTTCTCCACAGATATCGTGGTCATGAAAATTAAAGTGAGACCGGAAGGGTTATCCCAGTTTTTGAAGAAGCTCCAAAAGTCTCCATCATGCACGGGGATACCCTGAAATTATATCAAAATAAAAAAAGTCATGACAAATCCAAAACTTGAATGCACCAACATTAGACGACATTGAAAGCTAGACTTGTGGAGGTAGAAGGTATATATATATATATATATATATATATAAACTCAGTAATTAGCTAGTCATGACCAATAAATAAATTGTTTACATTAATCCTTACCATTTCCAATACCTCCCGTTCCAACGGCACGGAGGCTTTTGTTAGCCGGCCGTACGTTCACCTGCCTGAAGCTCGAACCAGCCCAATGGTGGCGTGAGAGCATGAGAATCAGAGGGCTGCTAATGGACCGCTGCGATGATCAGTGATCCAAGGCTGCAGCTAGCCTTGGGGTTGGCCTTAGGCAGCAACAAGGGGATCGAGAAGAGGCGTCGGGGGTTCCGATCGAGGTGAGGTGGTCGATCGGGAGCAATGACTAGGGCGAGCGGCGGGAGTCCGGCGAGGAAGGATCAGCGATGGCCGGGGTCCTGCGTGGAGTTGATGAAGGAGGCCACCGGGCGTGAGAGAGAGAGGCAGTCACGGTTGCTGGCAGTCGAGGCGATGCTTGGTGGAGGGATGGGATGGGATGGGATGGGAGGAAAGTGACGTCGTGGAGGTAGCGCTTCATTTGTGGAGGGGAGAGATATAGATAGAGAGAAGAGGAGGAGGAGGTAAAGAGGGTCGCAAAGAGGGTCGGGTAGAGAGAGAAAGAGGGGCAGCCGGGGAGGGAGGGCGGAGTCACATAAGAGAGAACAGCAAGATATGAGCATTAATTGAAGATGGTCAGTTACTTTGCTGAAAAGTACTGAAAAGCTTGCTGCTGGCAGATTACATAGCAAGTACCAGGCCAGCGTAACTTTCTCAGGGGCTGTTTAGTTGCATGTATCAGCTGATACATGCATAAGTTGATGCAGCTTTTTGATACAAACCTGTGTTTGGTTGGTCAATGCATCAGCTGATGCATGTATCAGCTGATGCAAAAAGAGGCTCAGATGCTGCATCAGCAGAAACAGCTGATGCATCACTATATAAATAAAAATATTATTTTCGAAATTAATAAATCTTTGAATAAATTCGAAAAATCAATATATGAATTCCGAAAAATCTGAAAACCCAACCAGAAAATCCGAAAATTCGTGGAAAAAAAACTTTACACTATATGAATTAAAATATTATTTTCAAAATTAATAAAACCTTGAATAAAGCTGAAAAATCAATATATGAATTCCGAAAAATCTGAAAACCCAACCAGAATATCCGAAAATTCATGGGAAAAAACTTTACACTATATGAATTAAAATATTATTTTCGGAATTAATAAAACCTTGAATAAATCTGAAAAATCAATATATGAATTCCGAAAAATCTGAAAACCCAACCAGAAAATCCGAAAATTCGTGGGAAAAAAACTTTACATGAATATATTATTTTTGCTTGTATTTTTGTTGATTTTTATTAAAAAAAATTATCATAAACGAATTAAGCCCGGAAGATAAGTAAAGAATTGGACACTGTCGTTCAAGATTTGGTTGATACTTTGTAGTTAAGAGTTTGCTAAGACGATTTTAGGTTAATACTCACACCTGCTTGATCTTTTTTACTTTAATAATTAAGAAATTATTAAGTTAGCACGTGCTCAATAATTTAATAAATATAGTCAAAGAAAAAATATAGCTAAATAAAAAACAGCTAAAGAAAAAAAATGATATAAAACAGCTGTATCAACTGATGCAATACATACCAACCAAACAGAAAATGAGCTAATACTGCATCAATTGATACAAGCAACCAAACAAACAGGTGATGCTAATACTGCATCAACTGATGCTGCATCAACTGATGCAAGCAACCAAACGCCCCCTCAGTATCTTTCACTGGAAATTTATAGCATCATTTAACTTTCTCGGTTACGTGGCACGTCTCGTGACATCGCTCTGCCCGGAAGTAGTCCTGTAAAAAACCAAAGAAAAAGAAATTAAATATATATCATTTAAAATCTTCAACTTTACACAATTATTTTTAAAATTTTAAAATTTGTAAAATTATCCGAAAAATAAATAAATAAAGTTCCTTTCCGTTAGATATCCAATGAATATTTTTCCTCGTATCGTTTGATGTATATGATAATGGTGTGAAACCGGTGCAGGATGAGGTCTCAGAAGGTGGTGTGGGATGGGTCGCATCCATAGGCGGAGCCATGGCAAAGGCTGTGGTGGGCTACAACCCATGTCAAAATTTAGTAAATATAATCTAAACTAATGATAACCCAAGCCTTAGACCAACCCTGTAGGAGATTCCCGAGTCTTAGTCCAACCCCGTAGGAGATTCCCGAGCCTTAGCTCATCCAAGTAGGAGATTGCAAGTTATTAGAGTCAGATCCGATCAGACCCGTTAATGTATTAATCAACCAGTTATATTTAAGATCCGTTAGCGTATTCATAACCTAAATTTTATCCGACATCATGTTTTTGGGAAGGCTTTTGGGAGATTTTCGTTTTGTTTCTTGTCGGCTCCACCATCATTTTTTATTTTCCATTCTCCTCGTCTGTTCCACCACCGATTTGAGTTAATGTATGTATTTTGGAGTTTTTCTTTCCTATTCGTTTTTGTTTTTTATTTTTGTCTCTATTAGATCCTTTTTTTGGGTTAAACTATGATCACTGGAGCTAGTATTTCTTGATTCATGCGTTTTTGTATTTTGATTTCAAAATTATAGTTCTTCTTGTTGCCTTGTTGATGGCAAAATGGAATGACTCCGTTAAAGGAGCCATTGGAATTTAGATTTCAAGCTTCATGCCATATGCGGATATGCCCAACAGAAATATGAAACTGATAGGAGTATCATTGTTTCATCAATTATTTCTAAGTTCATGCTAGTATTTGACTGTTGTCGTGGTATGTATAACATTTTTTAAAAAGGTATGCACTTTTTTTTTCCTTTTTTGGTGAACAAGAAATATTTCTAGAAGTATTTATGTGTGATTATCTTTTTTTTATTGCTCGATTGTTGTTTTAGTCGTGGAACATAGCAAATCATGTTGTATAGTTCACAATTTTAATTGGTAATCATTAATGCTCAATTAACTACATTTTGTAAAAATACCTAACCATGTTTCAGTTCATTGTCAAGTACTGAAGGAATATAGGTTAGGAATGGAATGATATTGTATTCATTTTCTTTTATTTGAAATGTCTTGAGTATCACATATTTTAGAAAAGAAATAGTATTCATTGCTTTTCGGTATACTTTATATACCTCTTACATGTATTTCTGTAATTACAGTTACCAAATTAAGTAGATTAATTGGTGATTTTTTCCCTTTAGTTTTAGTTAGTCTATGTAGAAAAAAATCCTGGCTCCGCCCTTGGTCGCAGCCCTTGGCGAGGATGAAGGATGGGTCGAAGAGCTGGACGGAGACAAAGGGGTCCTTGGGGCACGTGACATTTAATAATCTCAGGATATTTATGAAGACTTCACATGTCTACATCAGGATTTAACCGTGGTAAGGTTTTTTTTAGAAATGACAGATAACGTAAGAATATATATATATATATATATATATATATATATATATATATATATATATATGTAAATTTAAGGATACATATGTTAATTATCAAATTTATAATTATCAAAAGCTAAGGTACTAAATTTATAATTAACATATTTTACATATATCAAATGTAAAATTTAACATTTAATAATCTCATGATATTTATGCGGACTTCACATGTCTACATCATGATTTAACCGTGGTAAAGTTTTTTTTAGAAATGATAGATAATGTAAGAATACATGTGTAAATTTAAGGGTAAAAATCATTTTGGACCCCTCTAGTTTCAGAATTTTTCATTTTAAATCATGTGTTTCAAAACCTAACAAAACAGACCCTGTATTTACAAAAATTTCAATTTAACCCCACATTTAGTGACCTCACGTGGCCGGCTTTGCGCGATCTCTCACCAAGGAAGGCAGTTTTCCACTTCCTCCCTCCATTTTATAACGATCTTTAACCCCTATTGTTAGGGTTTCAAATGAATAGTTTTGTAAATACATGGTCTGTTTTGTTAGATTTTGAAACACATGGTTTAAAATGAAAAACCATGAAACTAGAGGGGACCAAAATAATTTTTACCCTAAATTTAAACACATATATATAGCATGTGGGTTCTGTGTCGCCTAATACGGGTAACCACCCACCCCCATTACCCTATAACCACCCAACACCACTGCTCACTCTACTCAGCTGCAACGTGTGAGAAAATAGATATATATGTAATTTCTTGAAAAAAATGTGAAAAGGTATAGTGGAGGGATGAAACGCCAAAGCTTATCCTTGAGGGTCTAAAACAGCAAAAGATTAGTACTTTGGCAGCAGGAGCTCCTCCTGTCTCTCTGACGACGACCCCTCTAAGCCCTCTTCTCCGGTTCTCCCATCCACCTCACAAGTTGCAGCCTTGCATTTAATTTATAGCAGCTCGTACGTGTGAGGCTTTGTCCGTGTCGATCGATTTCTCGTTTTCAAAATTAATAAGTATTGTCTGTTTTTAATCTAAATTTCTCGTTTTTTTTTACAACATTTAGTCCTTTGCATCCTTGTACAAACTGAAAGAAGTTATTAATTTTCATTATATATCATGTGCCGCAACATTATAAAAGACGAATCAGACAGACTCACGTGATGAAGCATACAAATTTGACTGTTGATGCCACCAATCTGATTGGTCAGTAAATGTTTGGCTCAACAGATATTTGAGACCATAGCGGAGTAAGGACGGCACGAGATGGGGATAAAGAAATCTGTTTTGTATCCATGACCATCAGACGAATAAGAAAGAACCTTTTGATTTATACATACACGACAGAGCTGTCCCCATTATGTGAAATTAGAAATGCAAATTGAGACAAGTTTGCAACAGAAAAAAAGAAAAGAATCAGACTAACGATGAAAGATTTTTTTTTTTTTTTTTTTTTGTAAAATCAAGCCTGCATTCATAAGGCTACACCCAAAACCTGGGACTACACAGACTCAACCAAAGACAAATGAAGGTCCAGGGAAGGACCCCTCCTCAAAGAACAGACCCAACCTTCTAGCCTGTTGGGCCAGACAATCAGCTCTTACATTTGAGTCCCTATCTATATGCTTAATGCCAATTTCCCTAAGTCCAACCATCAAGTTCCAAATTTTCTGCAAATCATCAAGACAGTGGTCCACCCAAGGAATAGAACCATTAACCATCCCTACAGCAAAGCAAGAATCTGACTCAATGCACAATCTACGATTACCATTATTGTGGGCCACCTCCAGTGCCTTCAAAATTGCAATTAATTCAGCATGCAAAGCAGATTTAGCCCATCCCGAAGAAGCTTTCTCCCATAGAGATACACCATTAATATCACAGCAGACCAACCCAAAGCCAGTCATACCTGAGACATGGTCAAATGAAGCATCAACCTGGCATCTAACCCCTTCCCAACTCTTCCTGCAAGGGTTAGGTTTCTTAGCATTTCTGATTAGCAGAAACTCAGAAACTTGCCAGCAGACTGATCTTATCACACCAGAAATATCCATTCCACCCTCTCCATGAACAACACAGCATCTTTGCTTCCACAACACCCATAGGCAGTAAGCCACAACCGATTTCAGCCTAATATCACACTCACTCTTCCTAGAATTATTCAACACCATGAAGCAATCATCCAAACATGTTATTTGTCCCTGCAGACCCAACCTTGCATACACACCAGTCCATACCTCCTGTGCAAAACTGCAACTAGTAAGGATATGCTCTACTGTCTCATCCTCACCTAGGCATCTCCTACAAAGTTTGTCACTAACCAGCCCCAAATGCCAGCACTTAACCAAGGAGGGAACTTTGTCATAGGCTAGCTTCCATAAAAACTGTCTCACTCTAGGACCTGCTGGGACATGCCATATGTTCCACCAGAATCCTAAGTCAGACTCAACATCTGTGCTCATTTCCAGAGATGCCAAAAACTTGTAACAAGATGAAGAGGAGACTATTCCATATGCACCCCATCTCCACTGAGGGATTATAACCTCCCCCTCCCCCAAAATAGGAATCTGCAATATAGCAGCTACCAAAGAGACATTGAATATGGAGCTCAAAGCTTGCACATCCCACTCCCCCCAAGCAGTGATTAAATCACATACCTTCAACTTGCCAACTTCTTCAGAAGCACCCATTGGACAAGGAATACTAGCTAGTGGTGCATCCAATACCCACCAGTCCCACAAAACACTCAACTGGCAGTTTCTCTGCACTGGCCATCTCAAACCACTCCGCAAAAAACTTGAAGCTGCACAAATTGACCTCCAAATAGCAGAGGCTCTAGAAGGAACTTTAGAACTAGGCAGAGGAGCAGCCAAATTATATTTAGCAGCAACCACTGATCTCCAGAAAGAATCTTTGTATAGAGCCAAACTAGCAGCCCTCTTCATTCTCAAAGCCATCTGCCAAGTATCAAGACTTTTAAACCCTAAACCACCCTCAAGCTTGTGTTTACATACCTTTTCCCAAGCCACAGTTGATATGCCACCCTTGTGACCCTGCCAAAGGAACTCTCTGGACAAAGCCTCAATCTTGTTAAGAACATATTTATAAACTGGAATTGCAGCCATCGTATACACAGGAATTGATTGTAGCACAAATTGAACTAGAGTTGTTCTTCCAGCCTCAGCTAGCCTCACAGCTTTCCATGAAGATAATTTGGACTGAACAGCTTCAATCATATAATTGAAATCACTAGCTGTTAGCCTTTTCACATTCAAAGGCACACCCAGATATCTCCAAGATCTTGTAACCTCCCCAAAACCCAATTTCTGAGCTAAACATTTGCGTCTCCTAATAAATGTCTTGCTTGAAAACTTTAGACTAGACTTCTCTTTGTTAACCTCCAAACCGGATAGAACCCGAAACCTTTTAAGAACATTTAGGATTTTGGCAACTTCCACCTTGTTTGCCTGGGTGAGGAACAAACAATCATCTGCAAAAAGCAGATGATCTACTTTCACTTTTCCCCTACCAAATTTAATACCCTCCAATTCAAACAATGGTTGCCTCATCATTCTAGTCAACACTTCTTGTACCAATAGGAACAAATAAGGGGACAAGGGGTGTCGAACCCCGACCCGCAGAGCGCACCCGGGCCGGGACACGAGGGGGGAAAAACGAACACCACAACCACTAGCCTCAACTGGCGGAAACAGTTGATACTAAGGCCCAGCTGGCGGAAACAGCTGGACAGCACAGGGAAAGAGCGGAAGCAAGCTACTAAACCACAGCTATTAACATTTATTACAAAAACGGTAATAAAAGAGTTAACAGAGTTTAGTACAGCAAACCACAAGGGATCAACAGTCCCCAAAAAGAAACTGCAACACCCACCGGGGTCTCCGCGACGGCGCACACGAACCCATCCTGACCCTCAGACATGGTCAGGATCCGGCCCGCTGTCACGAGACGATCGAGGGGGTAACACTGGGACAGAGCGGCCACCTGCACCTGCAACAAACACAGTCCAGGTAGGCATGAGCAACAGCTCAGCAGGGTCCTACTCTACAACTCCCACACACACAAGGGTAAAGCAACCGGACACACTCTGATGCCAAATACCGAGGCTTGCCAAGGATCCCACAATCCCATCAATAACCCGAAAGGTTCCTGTCCTAGGTGCGTATCTCCGATAACGCCACTGCTCAGGGGTGGGCAACTCCGACATTCCCTGACACAGGGTGGACACGACGCAACCAGTAGGACCCCCTTCTCCAAGCGGGATCTCCGCACTTGGCGGAACAACCGAAGTTAAGACTACCATCACTCGGTACTCTAAGCAGCAGAGTCAACATCCACTCAACCTATCCTAGCATGTCTAATGCACAGGAAAAAGGGCAGGATAAGTATGATAAAGCTGTAAACAAACAACACAGCAAGGGCACACCTTCGGTCCATTTATACTAAACACTCCCGAGGGTCATGACTCCCTCGGTTCACCACAAAGCGGTAAGGGCATACCGTCAGCCCATTTATTCTACACACCCGAGAGGCATCACCCTCCCAGTTCAACCACAAAGCGATGAGCATTCATATATAATTCATTACAGGATAAACCCCGAGGGTAAAACTGTAAAAAGTCACTTGCATGCGAAGCCCCGCGGACAAAACCCTTGAAAACCCTCTCTGCTACTGAAGGATCGATCCTCACCACGGGAAGGATCGATCATCCAAGCAACAGTGAGCTTCCCTCGCTGTCGAGCCAAAGAAGATCGATCATTCCTCCCAGGGAGATCGATCTCTTTGGTGACAGAGGGCACCCTTCCAGTCGCACCAGGGAAGATCGATCCTTCCTCCCAGGAAGATCGATCATTCTCGGGACGAAGGGCAACCAACCATGCTTACCCAGGCCCCATAATCGATCTCCTCCCATAAGAAGATCGATCATGTGCTGGGCACTGCGAACCAACACCAGAGGACCGATCCTTCTTCCCAGAAGGATCGATCACCCAAAGATGGGTTCCGGCGTGCTTCCGGCCGGAGAACCGCCGGAAAACACAATCAAACCCCACCAAACTTGGTGGGTTGGTAGATCTGAGTACAACGAGGCTACTCAAGGCCTCAAAACCGGGAAAGAACAACTCCACAAGGAGATCTAAGCAAAACAAAACCCGGATACAAAACCCTCAAACAGCCGGAGTTTAGAAGAAGACCCTACCTCCTCAGAGCAGCTTCGATCCACGAAGACTAGCCACGGATCTTCCTCGCCTCGCCACGAACCCAACGAGCCTTCAAGCTCCAGGAGAGGTGGCCGGAGGAGGAAGAACGGAGGAGAGAAAGGAGCGGTCGGAACAGGGGAAGAAGCAGAGCATTCGCGGGAAAGAAGAAGAAGAGGGGAAGGAAGGAGGGGGAGGGGAAGGGGGTAAGGCCGGGGAAAGCCGGAGAAACCGCGGAAAAGGCAAAGGAGGGGAGCAAAAGTCTCCCCTCCCCTGACAGGGGAAGCGACGGCCACCGCGGTGGCCGTCCTTCGAAAGCCACCGACAAAGACTTCCAGGCACACGTAGGATCGATCATCCTTGCATGCATGATCGATCCTGCTAGCAACAGGATCGATCTTCACCCCAAGGTGATCGATCTTCTGTGCCCTGAAAGGCAAACTTGGGCAGGGACCCAGGCCCAAGCCCAGAACCCCCAACCTCGAGTCCACCTAACCTTTCTAAACAAACACAAGTATCAAACAAGGTCTGTGTGTGCTCAACCAGTGTGAAACGACCGCCAAGGCGCAATTTCCCAAATTGCCCTTGGGGTAAACAACAAGCCGAAGGGATGGAGGGACGGGTCCTCACAAGGGGTCCCCTTGCCTAAGCCCTTTCTTTGCACAAAAATATCCCACAGTCTTACCATTTATAATCAAGGAGAAATGTGTGGATTTCACACAAGTTTTAATCCAGCTAGTCCAAATAGGAGGGAAATCCATAGCCTCCAATACTTGAAGCAAAAAATCCCACTTGACTGAATCATAAGCTGCCCTCAAGTCCACCTTGACAGCCATAAGAGGTGACTTTTCAGATGCAATTCTCATAGAATGCAAGGCCTCTTGTGCAATACTTATGTTGTCAACTATGGATCTTCCATGTAAGAAGGCTGACTGCTCAACACTAATCAGTTCTCCTAGGAATGGTTTCAATCTATTCACAAGAATTGTAGTTATCAACTTATAGATGACATTGCATAGACTAATTGGTCTATAGTCTCTAACCTTCTTGGGATGAACACATTTGGGAATGAAGGATATAAATGTGTCATTCCACCCATTTGGTAGTACACCGGTCTCAAAGAACTGTTTAACCAAGGAAGTCACCGACTTACCTACAATATCCCAATGTGAAATGTAGAATTCAGTTGAGAATCCATCAGGACCAGGACATTTGAGCCTACCCATTTGATTCAAAGCAATTTCAATCTCCTCTGTAAGCACCTCCTTAACCATGGCTTGTTTACCCTCAGTTGATAATTTAGGAAGGGCAGGGAGACGTAATGAGCTCCTGCTAACACTCTTCCCCCATAGATTCTGTTAGTATTTCAAAAATGTAGCAGCTACCTCCTCATGTTTCTCACAAACCCTGCCATCTTCCTTCCTAACATGCATAATCTTGGACCTGTGCTCAGAAAAACCAACTGACTGATGAAAAAATTACGAATTCCTATCACCCTCAGCTACCCATTTAGTCCTTCTATTCTGCTTCACAAAAGAGTCATGTTGAAGCTGCAGTGCCACTATCTGATTTTCTAACATCCTCATCTGGCATTCTTGATCTTCAGTCAATGGGCCATCCTCTTCTAACAGATAAAGACTCTGCAGTTGAAGATGCAGTTGTCTTTGTGAGTTAACCAAGTCAAACTCATCACTGGTATTCCAAGATTTAACAGCCTTCCTTATTTCCTTCAACCTTCCCTTAAAAACATACTGCAAAGAACCATGTCTCCTCCTACCCCAAGCCAACAAGACTATTCTTCTAAACTCAGGGGTAGAAATCCAAAATTGTTTTAGCCGAAAGGGAGAAGGACCTGCTGGACATTGATCTTGAACCAAATTGAGGAGAATAGGTCTATGATCAGACCCCATTTTACCCAAATGTTTCACAAAGGCTGAAGGGAACCAATCCCTCCACATACCATTACAAATTACTCTGTCCAACCGTTCCAGTATTCTATCTCTACCAAACTTATTATTGCACCACGTGAATGTTGGCCCACTGAATCCCAAATCTATCAACTGATCTCTCGCCATAAATGAAAGAAACTCCCTTATAGAACTATCATAAGAGAAACACTTACCTCCCCTCTTCTCCGAAGGCGCAGCAACGACATTTAGATCTCCCATAATCACATGCGGCCATCCCTGGTTGTTGAGCTTACTCAATGTATCCCAAATCATCCTCCTATCCTTTACATTCCTGGCCCCATAAACCACTGACATAAACCATTGACCAAAAGTATCCGAAGTAATTACACCATGGATAGCTTGATCCGTAAAATTGACAAACGAAACATCACCAATTGCTTCCTTCCATATGGCCAAAATCCCTCCCTTCTTCCCCCTAGCTGGTTGTAAGAACAATTTCCATCCCATTCCAAGCTGCTGAGCAATCCAAACTAAGTGTTCTTGTACAACTACGGCTTCAATCAGGAACAAAAAATCCAACCTAAACTTCCTAACTAGCTCCCTACAAGCGCTAACTACCCTCACCGGCCCAATGCCATGGCAATTCCATGCTGCAGCCCTCATCAATATTTCTGTGGAATATGCTCGGGGCCTCCAGCCCCTGGCTCTCCACCCCTTAATCTCTTTGCAGCTCCCCTTCCCACCGGACCATCACTCATACACAAATCCCCTCTCCCCATGGTAAAAACCCCAAATGAGAATCCCGGCGGAACAGCCTCGACCCAAGACCCATCCCCCTCCCTTGGCGGAGTAGCTTGAGCCAACGCCAGATTCAGAGCTTCCTTCCCCTTCTCATGGAGGACTGCAAGCTCCTTGCCCTGTTCTACCTCAGATTCCCCTTCTTTTCCACTCCGATCCCGATAGCCTTTGGGGACGACGAGAGGGCCTAGTCGAGCCAAGCCGCCATTGTCTCTCGCCAACCAACCCCTCTCCAGCAAAGACCACTCTTTGAGATCGAAATCCTTGAATGAACGGTCCTGATTAGCCAGCGGGGAAAACCTATTCCCCCCCTTTCGGCCCACTTGTTGAGCCAAACCTTTGCCGCCACCTGTAACACCAACTCCCTTACCACCTAACCGTCCCACTGACGTGGACTCCCCACCATCACTTCTTATCTCACAAACCGTTGCAGATGAGCTGGCACCAGCTGTAAAGATCATAGGCGCCTTACCCCTATCCACATGATCTCTGCCATCTATTTCTTTACCAGTCGTGCGATTGACCGGGACCCACCTATGATTAGCTAGATTCCCGCCACGTGCCCCTCCTTGCTGGTCACCTCTACCTTGGTTCCCACGATCTCCACTCTGCTTCCCTACCAAGCCACTCGCCAGCTTCTCCGTCGACGGTGACCATCCACGACGCCGCCGGAGTTGCACCGTATGCCATTCCGTACCCTCCATACCCTTGCTCTGGTCCTCGGTACTCTCCACCACCGGTCCTTCATTGTACACAGGCGATTCCTTCCCCTCCAGCTTGGCTGGTGGGCACCCATCTTCAGATACCATATCCGAGCTCCCCTCCGCCTCCTGCGACACCGCCTCCACCGTCTTACGACGGCACCCTTCCTTATTGTGCCCAAAGAATTCACAGAGCTCACAAATTGTTACATTCTCATACATAAAGCTCTGCTCAAACTCTTCCTCATCCTCCATACCATCAACCTTATCGTCCCCATCTACAGCTACTACAGTCCCCAACCTCGCAGGCTTCGTTAGATCAACTTCAATACATACCCTAGCAAAACGGCTACGATCAACCACCGCCGTCGAGGCATCCAACATCAGAGGCTTCCCGGCGCATCTCACAATCGAGAAAATGGCCTCCTCTTCCCCATAGTCGGAAGGCAAATCCGGCAACCTAATCCAGACAGGAACTAGAGCAAAGTCCTTCGCCTTTGGCCTAAACGAATTCCTCCACCTGATCAGAGATAAGGTCTTACCGTCGATCAACCAGGGGCCGCCTGTAAAGATCTTCATCAGATCAGTCTCACTCCCAAATTTAAACGCATAAAGTCCATTCAATCTATCTGTGACCAAGAAAGGCTCCTCTGTTCTCCAGATCTCCGCCAGGCGTTGTCGGAGAAAATCCAAGCCCACACGACCGCCAAAAAAACGCCCGAACAAGGTATGACTCCATTTTCCTCTTCCTCGTTCCACCGCTCCCCTTGGAACGATGGATTTATCAGGATATTTCTCTCGAATCTTCTTGTAGATCCCCGCAGGCACCTCTTCAACCTCCAGCTCCTACGATCTCACTACCCGAACCCAAGAATTTCCAACACCCCCCACCGTGTCACCGCTCGGACCGGCGGGATTTGGTGCCGGGCGCCCACCGCTCGGGACTCCCGGAACCCTAGCCATCGAGGAGATTCCTTTTTTCACTCAACTAACGATGAAAGATACATGAACATGGAAGCTATATAAGAAAAAAGCCAATCAATACAATACATGAGGAGGAAACAAGATTTTTTTTTTTTTGGCAAACTTGAGCAAGCTTTCTAAGAATAATTGGCCCATAAAATACATGAAAGAGATGATATAAACCACACAACTCCATAAGAATATATTTGCTAATGCTGGCCATACCGAAGATATCTGAAAACAGCACAACTAAGTGGCACGAAATCATCAGATGGCTCATTCAACAGACGAGTCACTGTACTGCCACGGGTTGAACTCGATGGATTTAGGATCAACATCATCAATAACATCCGAGCTGTCAATGGCAGCCCTATGCTCCGTGTACTTGCCATTGTATTCATAAACCTCAATGTCACCCCAAGGCGTCGGACTAATATCACCAGACATGTTGAACCACTTTGGAGTAAACTGATGGCCCTTGGCCTCCCGTATTCTCCTCTCAGCTCTTTGTTGCTCCTCTAAACTGAAGAAAAGACCAATTTTAACAGAGCGCAAGGGACAGAAAAGGAAAGAAATGAAACATCCCATTGATCTAGAAAATTCAAGACTAACAGATGGTTACAAGGATGCATTATCATCACAATAAATTGGCTTATTTAGTTTAACAATGAAACAGCATCTCAATTTCCCCCTAGATGCTAGTGATGATGTTTCATTTTATTGACTTGGGAACCATGAATTGTTTTCGAGATTAAACTCACCGGCTCTTTTCTGCACCAGATTTGGACATGTCGCCTTTCTCAAGTGCATATCTGTCCGGCCGCAATCGAGAATCTGATTCTAGTAATTTTTTGGGCGCTGTGTCAAAGCTGTTAATCTTATGGGCAAAGTATGTATACTGATACTTGTCATTCTCAGGTGTGTCTGCAACTCTCCAAACCTGGGATTTAAACGATAAATATGAAGAGTTAATGATGCAGGAGCAAGTTCTAAAATTAGAATTCCTGATTTCGCATCTGAAATTTAAAGATTCAAATTTGATTTGATTAGCTAGGATTTGGTTTCCTATTTGGGCTGATATGTTATGAATAGATTTGATGTTTGATTAGATTTGTTATTATGGTTAGCTTCTTGAAAAGGTTATAAATAAGCCATTTGGATGCCCATTTGGGTCAAGTTCTGATAATTGAAAATTGAAGAAGAGCTTTTTCTCCTTTGGGTGGTGATGCCCAAGGCTAGCATTGCATTTTGTTGTCACAGAAAGCTATTTCTTTCCTTCTCCAAACATGAAAGAAAATGAGGAGAAAGCCCAGAAAAAAAAGGAACATATCTTGGCCTTTGTTTTCAATTTGGACCCAACATAGGGAAGTGCAACTTGTTTGGAAGCTAGGTGAGTGTAGGGAGGGTGAGAGAATATTTCAGGCATAAACCGGGAAACAGCACTAAGCGAAACAAGGGTCTAGTCTTTCATATACTGAATGTATTTAGATTTGAATCTCGCCAAATTGGAGAACTTGTTGTAATGATCAAGGCAGCTGATGCTTCAGCTATCAATCGATCTCTTAGCAGCTACATATCGGCATAATAAAAGTATATGCTTAGGCATAGCCATGGCAGTCAGCAAGAATGAAAAAAAAAAGATAGTCTACAATAAAAGAGTGAGATATAAAATAGAAAAGCAAATAATGCCAAGATTGTGTGTCCAATTATGGACCAAAAGTAAATGGACTAACCTCTTTCAGTTCAGTGCCTGGGAGGGGCTCTCCTTCCTGATCACAAGGCTGGCAACTCATTGACTCATTCCACTTGCCAGTCATTAGTATTTTAGGTTCTTCTGCTGCATTATATACATATCCATCCACTTCATATCGACCAGTCCTGCCACCATTTCAGGGCATAAGGGACAACACTGCTTTTCTTTTAACTTTCAATTGAGAGGAATCAACAAACCATGAATTTGTAGACTTCCAACATCCAAAAAATCCACATAGTAGACATACCCAAACCAGCCACACGGTTGAAAAAACAGCACGACCTTATCCCCTGTTGTTAAGTTGGTCATGACCATTTCTCCAGGTGAATCGACCCAGGTTCGCCCAAAGATGAGGTTATTAACTTTTGTAGGAGGGGGAACCAAATCCACAACTACACCATCCTTTTTGAGGGTAACCCTTGTCCTGCATCATACCAACATTAACACATTAGAAATTGCTAAATTCTTACTGCTAACCCAGATAGTATACATACAAACACAGAGTTCACATGATCAGCCAAAAGATCTATTGAGTGTCCAGATAGCGTGTCATCGATAATACTTGGGTGCATATTGTAATAGCCTAACTCTTAATCAAAAGGCAAAATATGATAGCAATGTAAATGCCCTCGTGATTGATGTAAAAGCTCACCTTCCAACAGGATAGACTTCCACTGAATTTCCTAAGAATTTGGTTTTAAGTTTTGAGGTGATGTCATAAGTAAAATGATCATTCTCAGCATGACCTGCGCTCATTGGCGGGTGGTGACTAACCTGAGACAAAAAGAAGCAGATCAGTAATCGGTAGAAAGACAAAATAGAAGGAAAAGCTAAAACCTTGCATATTGTGCTCTAACAGCATATAAAGAAAAAGGTCACAGTCGTTTATAAGTACACATGGAATTCTCACCACCCGGGATGCCCCGGAAGAAAGTGCACAGCAGTTTCAAGCAACCAACCTGCTCTGAAATGAATGTAATTCCACCATGATTAACCATTTCATAAGTCTCCCCAAGGATAGGATTGAAAGGCTTCCATGTACGCTGATAGGCGTAGTAGACAGATATTGCCCATGAAGCTGAAGCATGGCATCCATTAGTTTCAACTCAAAAACAAATAAAGTGAACATCCAATGAAACAGAAGCAGTACAACATACTTACAGCAATAGACTAACCGCATGTATGGATCCTCGCACTCATCGGCCTTATCTAGTAAGTGGCTATACTCCATCAGCTGCAGTGTTTTTTGTGCAGTTTGTTATCCTCACAATTTGATAATCAGCTCAGACTAAAGAAGACAAGAACAGCAAAAATACCGAATAAAAAAAGGCTCTTTCCAAAGGCAATCCTCGTTTATAAAACCACAAACCTCTGCCATTTTCTGAAGCATTGTCATGGGCTCAAAGATTATAACTGGAAGCGTCACCAACGATGTAACATCTGCGCCTACATACTTGCTCATCATCTTCCAATAAGTATCGCGATCCTGAATACAGGAACAATTAACACCAGGTTAGCATCATGGACGTAAAACATAAAGAAATAAACAGGAAAAAAAATTTGGTAACACGATCGAACAACATGGGAGTAAAAAAGTAACACCTCCTGCTTCCATCTTCCTCTTTGGGCTTCCTCCTCTGCGTCTTCTGTGCTTCCTTCTGGGTTAATCACTTCGAGTCCTTCATAACCCAAAAGCCTGGGATAACAAGGAAAGAAATCAAACTGGTTTGGCATGTCATTATCACTAAGGCATTTTTCAGCTACCACATATTCTCAAGCATGTGCCGATACATGGTGAAAGTATTTGCCAGCAGTAATTCTCAATTCATTGAAAATTGTCGTGTCACATATCCGTACCAATTTCCCTTTGTAAGGGAAGAAGCTTGACTGCACCAAGACTTTTCACAGGCAAGTTTCCAAGTTCTTCGAAGTAATCTACGGGGTTTTATGTTCAATTCTATAGCTCCAGGGAGAATTACACCCACTTCATAACAATTCGTAAAGCTAATCAACACAATTCGGTATGGTAAAAAATTAGGGTTTCCAATAGGAACCAGATAGTATTTAACGAATTAAGAACGCGAAGGAGACAAAAGAAACCAGATCTGGATGAAGCACCATACCCATTGACCGATCTCTGCAACGCGCTGCCCCAGTTCCTCACGCTCGACGTTATCGACGAAAAGAATCCACCGCCCGCTGTCTTCTGATCCCCGGAAGCCATCTCTACAACCCTAACGGGGATCGAATCACTACTTCCTCCAACCGAACAAAGAATTCGATGCGAAGCCCAACGCAAGATTTAGGGCTTCTCCGACGGGAGTCTGGGATTACGGAGATCTACAATCGAGTATAGGACTTGGAACTTTGGAAGGAAAAGAGAGGATATGAGATTTTTCTTTTAAAGGAAAGGAGTGGAAGAGGTGGAAAATTTGGCGCTTCCACCGTTTGAAGGCCCGCTGGAGATCTTTCTCGAGCTCGGGACGAAAAAATTGGAAATGACATAAGATGTTCCTGCGGAAACGCGTGGGTCCTTCTCTTCAAGCGTTTCACGAGACGATCAAGGCGATCTCGTTTAAACGTTGGACGGCGTCGATCGCAGCGGTCGGATTGTTTAAGAAGTTCCGCCGGAGTAGGAGTACTGCGCCGATGGCGAATGCGTGGTCTTGAGAATTATTTGGAATTGGGATGGGGTACACGTGGCGGTTCTACGGTGTGGACACGACAATTGGCGGACACCTGCGTGATTTCTATTCGGATATCTTGCTGAACGGTATGCGTGACGGACCACAGTTCTGTTTCTCTTTTGAGTTTCGATCATTAATCGTGCGAGCGAATCTGGAAGCACGGTGCTGCCAGCGAGGACTGTAGCCGGTCACGTGACCAGCCGTTTCCCACTCATCCACGACTCCTCGGAGCTGGATCAAGCTGGAGCAAAGTTTATGCTATCTCTACCGTCCATCACACCAATCCACGATGTCTTCCCGGCTGTCCAGCGAGATCGGACGGTTGATATCGGTTCTCCTAATCAACGAGGCACCTTATGATAATTACGCTATTATATGCTATTCCCACGTGCCGTCCGCACGTGCAGCCATCCGCTCCGTCAAACCCATTCCACTGTCTTCCCCGGAGTCTCGTCGCGGCCTTGGATTATTTCAATCCACCACGGTGTCCCGATCTCCTTCTCGAAATCCTAGAAACGCTGCAGCCTTCGCCGCCACGATTTGAATCGAAGCTAAGGTCTTTGGGGATAGTGGAATCTAAAAGACCTTTCGATCGGTGTGCTTCCGATCTCCAGGCATGAGGAAGGGGAAGGCCGCCAAGGCCAAGGTCCAGCAGCAGAATGGCCACGCGCTTCCTTTTAAGTTCGCGAAGCTATTAGATCCCGAGGCTTCTTGGGACAAGGTATTTATCTCCAGAAGATCTCGATCTCTGCTGAACCGGGTGTGCTCTTGGATGAGTTGGTGGTTCGATGTTGATTGTTTTTTTTCTTCATTTTTTTTTGTATGTTTTAGGATCAATTGGGGGATGTTCTGCATTGGATCCGGCAAGTGATGGGTCTCGCGTTTGGATTGGTGTGCGGCGCCGTCCCTTTGGTCGGTGCAATATGGATCGCCGTGTAAGTAATGTAGCTTATAATTTCCATCTTCTGAAGTTCTGCAACTCTAATTATCTTTTTTTTGTATGCTTTATTAGCACTTTGAGGATCTTCCGGAGACCTCTAATATGTTTTGTACATAGTTATGAGACGTGAAGGATATGGATTTCATCGTGTGCATTATCTAGTTCATTGCATCTATTTATCAGCCTTCTAGTTTGGTTTTTTTGGTTTGGATTGGTAGACTGCTAATAGTCATAAGAATCCATATTTCACTCAAGGCTATCTTGACTATTAAAGTTGCTCCAAGTTGTTTCGTTGTCAAATTTGGGACTGATTGAGAAAATATACATCTTGCTATGAGCCGTCAACTAATCCCCCCCTTTTTCATCGAGAAATGGCTTCCATGGTTATCTTGATGGTGTTGACTGGTTGTGGTTATTAATAATGACTTTAGATTTTTAGCATTAACCTCACCGCTATGTTCATCCAAATCTAATCGAGTTCGACGTACTGAGAAATAAGAATATCTATCTCCAAAGCGACAAAATTGGAGCGACTCTTGGTTCCTCCCTTCCCTCTCTCACTGATTGCCAAATGGTTAATGTTGAGCTTTATTTACATAAAAGTAATTTAAAACGATCTCGCGGGAACTGATGTAATGATAAAGAGACCTTCCTGGATCCTATATTCAGGATGAAGAACACAGGAGGCTCACTAACACAAGATTCTTTTATGACTGATTAGGAGCATTATATAGTTTTATTGAGGCTAATAATGGTGGCATTGTCTGTAGTAGCGAAAACTGTCTTCTTTCTTTTTGGGAGACGTTACAGCAATGTTTGTTCCTTTTCTTTTGTTGTCTTTGTCTTATGATGTAGATATAGATTCTTGATATGTGCATAACCCTCCCCGTAGCATAATTTGAAACCATCTCCGAATAGAAATATGTGAGAATAACTAAGCTCAGTTATTTCGTGGAATATTGACTACTAGCTTCTCAGTGATCAATGAAAAAGATTAAATTTGGACAATAGTATGTTTGCATGAGTGAAGCACAGTGCTATTGTGCTTGGGCTTCTTTTTATTGGACCAAGAGAGGAGCAAGTAACATGGAGGATCTTGTGAGTGTGGTAACAAGAACCTAAGGACAGCTATCGATCTGCAGTAATGTCAACGTTGGTAGTACTAGGGAAGGGACACTTAAGACCTCTTAAGACTGCAGGCTAATGTGCTCTTAGCCATAGGGTAATGTATTATTCCTTCAGCAATTAACTAAAATTTAATTATCAGCTATTGCATGTCCCAAAGGCGTAATGTGGACAGCGGAAGTGCTTTTTTATTCTTTTATCTTTTTCTTGCATGAATTGCAGAATATAATCTATGGGTTTGACCAAACCACCTTCCACTTTGAGATTCTTTGGATTTTCCTGAACAAAATAGTGTCAAATGCATTTTTGTTGCTTTCATCTCAGTTAACATTGCCTGCAAAGAAAAGTGTTCAGACATGCAGTCGATGTTATTTGATGCCAACTATTCAGAACGGTTCCTACGAATTACGTTGTGCATTTGGAAAATTCTTGTGGAGTCACTTCATGTTGGGAGTGGTCTTTTATATTTTATCCAAACAAAACTTGATTCTTGTGAGTTACTAAGTTATTTCAGCATTTAGTTCTCCTGACCTTCTGTTAGTAGCTTTGTGTTCGTTTTTTTCTCCATAGTTTGTTGCTTGCCATATGGAGCATGTTACATAAATTCATAACTCGGAATGATTATCATGATGTTAGCTTTCCTGTCTTCAATGATAAGAGTTGTATTCATTTCTAATTCCACCAACATATCTGACCTTGTCACATGCACAACTGCTTAATGTTTTTATGATCTCTTCTCTGTTAGTTCTTCAAAAGTTTGCTTGATCATTGTGGGCCTTGCGGTCAAAGGGTTAATTTCTTTTATCGATATTCTCTATTTTCAGATTCCTGGTGTTATCATCTGGGATAATCTATGGATACTATGCACACATTCTAAAGGTTGATGAGGAGGAATTAGGGGGCCATGGAGCACTGCTCCAGGAGGGATTGTTCGCTTCCTTCTCCCTTTTCTTGGTAATATTCTTGTCTCCTTATTGCTTCAAAGGAGAATTTATTGAGCTTGACTCCTATGGTTCAGATAGCTCTATTGTCATTTAGGGTGATGTGTGCAGTCGTAACATAATTTTCTCTAACTTGTCACACAGTTCGATTTGTGAATAAAACCAAAGGAGGTCATGTATGGACATCATGGTAATTTCATCATGGAGCCTGATATTTACTCATACTTTCATGGCATATAACCCAATAATTCTTCATTGCCCTTGATACTGAAAGGAATTTAGGCTATCTAAGAAGTACCTCTCAAAAGATTGCACTAGAGGCTCATCAAGGAGAAACAGGGATTTTTTTTTTTTTTTGCTTTTTGTGAAATCCTGTGAGCACTATGCTTCTGCCATTCTACTACATGATAGAAGGCTAGCTTTAAGGTTTCAGAAAATTTTTTATAAGTGGACAGTAAGACCTGCACACGTAATGTATCTGATAAGGCTCAAGCATACTGTTCATGAAACTGTTAATTACGGTGATGGGTGCAAAACTATGAAGAATAGATACTACACTGGGAGTGGCTTTAAGAGTGTCACTGCTTTAGTATTAAACAAGCAAGATTTTATTAAGTTGATTAGCTTGTGCATTAAATATTAGAGGCTTTGGTGATGAGCAAAGCTTTTCTGTGTCTCTGATGGAAAAAAGAAAGGAGGAAGATATACATGCAAGTTTTTACGGGATAGCTGTGGCAATAAATATGTGCAACCTTCACTAATTCGTTAGTGAAATAAGATTTTTAAAGTGTCATCAAGTTTAGTTGCTTATAATCATAATGATTGCTGTTTTGGCTTCTTCTGTGATGACCTTGATAGTCTCTTGGTGTGTTGCTATCTCCTAATCTGCAGACAGCAGTTTTTTGAATTGATTAGAGATTATTGCTCTCCAAAGCATATAATTCCCATGTCTGCTATTTGTATGTTGTTGTCATTAATAATCGATTAGGCTTATAAACTAAAAACTTGCTCTTCCTGTCTTGCAGCTCGCATGGATTTTGGTGTATAGCTTGGCACACTTCTAATTGACTAGCGATAGATGCCCTGCAACGAAGACAGAAGGGTTTTTGCTGCTTCTCCTTTCCTTTTTCTGCTTCTTAGTGGGGCATACGTGTATGATTTGCCCACCGTACTGTCATGGAGGCCTTTCCCCCTCAAAAGATTAGCCAGAAGAGCTGTGAGAGTATTGATACTGATTGGATTATTGGTTCTATGTCTGTCCTTCAGGTTCTTGCAGACCAATTGTAGACTGAGCATGTCGCATAGTGCCAGTCCTAGCATTTGTAACTGAAATTATTCTAGTTATTTGATGTTGCTTGGATACCAACCCTAGAGTGCATTTATGTTCCTGTGAGCTTGATCTTGTTAGATATGGCTGAGAAGGGGTGTGCATTCAGTTGGAAGAAGAGATTTTTAAACAGCTTGATTCCACTTGCTTGATGAACAACTCTATGTTCTCTATTTATCTAATGCAATTTGTGGCAGAATTGAATTCAAAGGGACACCTATTGCATATTCTGGAAATCAACTCACAGATGGCATCTCTCAGGCACCCGAATGTGTTGTTGTTGTTAGCCTGGTAATATCTATCTACACTAGAGGAAGCGTCTTACCTAAAATGCCTCACACCCGACTCAATTACCAGCATTTTTATAATCAAAACAGAGCTTGCGTGAGCCGGCTGTCCCATAGCCCAAACCATATGTTCCTGCATGTCAACGCAAACTGCGCTCACGGCGGCCGCCACCCCTGATCTTGGATCAAGGGCGCCATCAACCTGCACCACCAAGCCCTTTGTCCATGTCTCCCTCTCCTTCTCATCCTTCCTGATGAACTCCGATTCTCCTTCCTCTTCAAACACAACCTTGTCTCTATCCTTCCAAACAATCCACGTCCTGTCGTAGCGTCTTACCATATAAGCATAAGACCAGCTTTCCAGTTTGTCTTTCTTTTATCTTTCTTCTTTTATCCAGGTCTTCATCTCCTTTTGTCCAGGTCTTCATCTCCTTTTATCTTTCTTCTTAGCGTCTTACCATATAAGCATAAGACCAGCTTTCCAGTTTGTTTTCATGCAACAAGTGGGCTAAGGTGTGAACTGATTAGTTCCGGCTAACATATGATGACATGAGAAAGATAATAAAAGGTCATCTTTGATAGGTCAATTTTTATACATTTGATGAAGCTTTGCTTGCGGTTTTCATTTACCTGTTCAATGTCTTGCTACTGTCATCATCATTAACGGAGAAGACTCGTCAAAAGTCTGTGTCCTCAATTTAATAAAGAAGTAAGGGCAAAATATACAAAGCGACGTGAATTATTGATCGGCAAACTGTTCAATGGGAAACTTCCTGGGAAGGAAGACCTTGGAGCATCTGCTCATAAAGTTTGAAAGCTCTCCAAGTTCTATTTTTATGTACTAGAGCATCACTCATTTGTTGTGAATTGGTGGACTCTGTAATGCTTTTGGCTTGTTATATATCTCTTTCTCATCGATGGTCATATCACTATTCAAGTCTAACAAAGAAAACATAGATCAAGTAATTCGGGTTTTTATTTTATTTCTGTGGTTACTTGACTGGGAATAGATAGGATCAATTATTTTACCCTGGAATTGCAACCAAACATTTGAATTGGAGTGGAGTAGGAGTTGGTCTTGCTCCCAGTCATTCTGTACGTAGTCTTAGCCGCGAAGCTTATCCCCAAAAAAAAAAGAAAAAAACTATGTCGAGAAAAATAAAGATCTCTTTTGGTTTATATCCCATGTAAAATTTAATATTCTTTCAAAGAACTTAATAAGTCAAGTTAAAATGGCATATAAGCCCAACTTTCAACAGGATCCGATTAATATCCGATTAGAACAAGGACTGATGTGAGTCTCTAGAATTGGTAATTAACGCATAATACATTGTAAATCCACATTATTCAAATCCGTTAAATAGTTGTGCTGACCAGGAATTTTCAACGCACGTTTATTTAAAGGGAAGGGAAAAAATAACTGAGAATGAACTATGGATCTGACACTTGGAATTCAGATGAGGGTTATGAGAGAAAAGGAACTTGAACACCAAGCAATGAGGACTGAAAAAGACAGCTGCTAGAGAGTTGACTGGCTCTAAAGTAGGCTTAGAAAATTCAAAGCTCTATCTCCTTAGGCCAATAAATTGATAAATGGATTGATAATGATCGTGTTTGGTTGAATAAATAATGAGAACGGGGAAAATGATTTCATATGTTTAAATATGTTTAATATGCACTAATGAACATGGAGATGGATCGGAATAATTTTATAAATGACCATACTACCATTAACATATACAACATTTAATATATGCATAATATTCAGTCATATATATCTACTACGTGGTGGGCCCGTGTCACCTGACACGGCTAACTGCCCGCCCCCACTATCACTTAATAACTTACGTCACATCAGGTCACTATCTCTATAATAACTTATGCCACGTGTATGTCACGTGTGTATAATGTTATGACTCAGATGATGAGTCATTAAAATATAAAACTAACTTAGGGAAAATAAACATGTTATAAGGTAGATTAGGGAATATCTATATGTAAATTTAGGAATATATATAAAACTAACTTCGGGAAAATGAACATGTAAACAAACTAATAAGAGAAACGGTTGTAACCGTTTTTACTCCTCATAATGTTAATATAAAATATAATTATTTATCTACTTTTCATTTTAACCTTTGGATTTATATGTATATACACAAAATATATACACATAAAATATATTGATACGAGTGTAATCCAACAATAGCGATTTAATTTATCCAAAGATTAAGGTGATTTAACTCAACGGTTGAGATTGACTACATAGTCTAATTATGTCATTAGACATCCCATTTATCATTCATGGTTAAATGGAATAGATCAATAATATGGGGCGGGAGGAACGGGTCATTTTCTCATAAGGATGAATGAGACATTCTAGTATTCTACATTCCAGAACGGACGAACCAAACCAACAACAGCATTCCATTTCGGCCTGAATAAACGAACCAAGAATACCATAAGTTATAATCCACAAGAATATACTTATATACCAATCAGACTGGGATGGATATTCTCAGCCACCTTAGACAGCATGACAGTCACTGATTGGTGGAATTCAGGTCCAGTAGGAGGTAGGTGTTCCAGAGTCGCTCAACTGATCAGGTTTGTGACTACAGAGATAATATTTTAAGTCGCTTTGTCTCGATTTAGGTCAAACATGTTAATATGAACGGACGAAAAGGATCTTATAACAGTCTAAAAAGATTAATTAAATTTGATACGTTATCTTCGTCGTGTCTTAATCGCTACATCACTACATGTGATTGATTGGTGGGTCGCATTTGTATCTATCTGGTGATAGGTCTAAAGTCCATGTCCACCTTTCGGACACCAACTACTTTAATTATAAGGTCTGATTGGTTTGATTCAGGTATAGAATGTGGTCAGCACTATTCCAAGTCAAAAATGGAGATATCGTATGTCTCCAATCCAGTGCTGTCATGCATGTTATCAAACTCTTATCTTAAAAGTAGAGTAGTCTCTTATCTTTGTCTTCGCTTTTATCGCCCCAATGATGGACCCAGTCGTCTTATATTTTGACTATGTAATGATGCTGCTAAGCCTAAAGCCTGACCGGATACAATGGATCACATGACCAACAGCTCTGCCTCCACTAAACCACTGGTCAGTACGACTAATTGGAAGGCCCCCCCCACAAACCCAAATGTCCTGCTTTGACTTAATAATTAGTATCAGCCTATCAGGTACCCACCCACCATCGTACGTCTCTCTCCTAAACAAATACATCACCTGCTGCTCGTCCTCTTCTGGACATGGCTGACTACCCACCCATAGTTTTCCTCAAACTGTTAGCAAACCGCTTTAGTTTTGAGCTCAGACTGTATGGTTTCAGAATTTTAATCCACGTCTTGGATTATAAATATCTTGAACTCAAGACCTTAATTCCCAATTCTTTAAGTTTTAAAATCTGAATCCAGCGATCAGAGTAACATGACATCACGAGTATGAGAATTCCAAACTCGGCTTCCTCCCCCTCATGAATCGCCAATTAGGGGTTATTTTCCGGTCTTCGAGTAGAAAAACGGGTTAATAATACCTTACTCTCATTTAATTTCAAAAATTATCAATTTACCCCCATGTGTTTTAAAACGTGACAAAATGACCCATGAATTTATCAATGCGGTTATTTTGAATCCGATCATCAAACAGAGTTAAGCCGGGATGATGGTAAAATGGCTAAATAGGTCACGTGCGTCGCACGTGACTCAATTTGACTAGTTTTGCCCATCTCCCTCTTGTTTACCTCGTGAAACCAACCTCCAAAACCCTTCGTCAAAGCCACGATTGCAACATCTCTCGTTGTGGCTTCCGCCGCCGTTGTGACGGCCTGCCCGGCAAGCACATCGTCTCTTCTCTCGTCCTACATAAGCATCAACTTTGTGATATTTCTAAGGTTCCTCCCCTAGCATTCCCTCTCCCACGTCTCATCACTCCAGTCCCCGCATAAGATACTCTCCCTCGAGCTCTTCCAAGCTGAGGACGAGCTCACTCGCCTAAGGCACCACCACACTACCGTCGTGAGGACTCCAAGGCCAACGCCCGAGTCATGGAGATCTTCGCGTCCCACCACCACGCATGACAGTAGGAGGAGAAGCGACTACTTCACCATCTCGACGTTGCTAGTGAGGAGATTGAGTCCCTCGCCTCCCTCGTCGCCCGTGTCGCCAAACTTGAGCAATCTGAGGCTACTCTCAAGGCATGCACTGATTCGCTTCGCCACGAGGTGAGTGAGAGTGACGACTTGATCGAGTTAATGTCCATGAAGCACGAGGATGGTGGGGTTGAAGTCGAAGACGGTGAAATCCAAGCACTCAAGGGTCGGGTAGCTGATTTGAAGCGATATGAGGCCGATCTCAAGACGTGCGATGAGGCTCTCCGCAACGAGGTGTGCGAGCGTGACTATGTGCTCGACTTCATGTCGAGGAAGCCGACGATGTCGGCTGTGGCAAGGAGGAGCCCGAGGCGAGCGAGATAGGGGTTGTAGGTGGAGACCGTGTGCAGAATGGTGGATTTGGGGACTATTTACGTGCTTTGGAGGGGACCGGAGTGCCTAGAGTTTTCAATGGGTTGGATCCGGTCCTAGAGATGTCTTTCATGGAAAGGAATGTGTAGTTGGATGATATGGACTCTATCTATGGGCATCATAATGGGTTTGGTCGGGATCTTACGGGGGCGTCACCGGTGGCTTCAAAGGTGTGGGGGGATGGATCGGGCAAATTGTATATATGGTTCTTATGTAAAATTCCAATTACTCATGGGTACTCATAGGGCAAATAAGGGGGGGACGGGAAAAATCGGGTCCTATTTAGCAGGTTTATCGTCATCTGGATTAACTCTGTTTGATGATTGGATCCAAAGCGACCACATTAATAAATTCATATGACATTTTATCACGTTTTAAAACACAAGAGGTAAATCGACAAATTGCAAAATAAGAGAGTGGAGTAAAGTGTTATTAACTTTTGAATAAAAGATGCGGCCGCTCGGCCATCAATCAAAGAACTATCATCCTTCCTTTGCATCATCTCTCCTCTTTCATGGTCCTAAGACACTAGCATATATGAGGGCCTCTCCGAGTCCAACCATGTACCATTCTCATTAGGACTATAGCTAGCTGGGACAGTATCTAACCGGACACAATGCTGCTCCAGATGAAGACTTGGTCCTTGGAAGTAACGTAGTTATGGATTGACCCACATGAACGTTATCCCCTCGAAGATTTGCCTGAAAGATTCTATGTATATATATATACCCCCTAATAATAGCTAGTACCTAGACGACAAAAGCTTCAATAATCGAGCTTCTAGAAGTCAATTAACTTTAAATTAAGCACATGCCAAATGGTCCCACTTGCCTCGAATCAGGTTGGACCTATCAACCGGTGCCACATCAGCATGCCACTACACAGGACCCCCACGTGTCGAGGAGGATAACTAGATGCTTGGGGAGCAAGACAATAAGCTCCCGTTTACCCAGCATGCCACTACACATGAACCCCCACGTGTCGATGAGGATAACTGGATGCTTGGGGAGCAAGATAATAATAAGCTCTCGCTTAATTCGAGAATAACGTATTATCTTCATTCTAAGGGATAGGCCCCACCACGTGCGAGTCTCGGGAGTCTCTGTCGTACTACTTTCAGACCAGCACCGATGGAGACTTCTCTTCCCCGGGGGGTTAAGTTAATTAGCGGCAGTGGTGTTGACCTTGACCGGATCAAAGAGACGCCGCCAGGTCTCGATGAAACGGGCTCGATCTCGGGGGCCCAATCTTCTTTCCGGCCTGGCTCCTTCCGAGAACCTTCGCACTTAAAAAGGAACTAAGATTTTTTTCTAAAGGGAAAGGACACGTGGCGTATGTCCATTGGGTGGCCAGGGGGGCCATGACGTATTTAATTGGAGGGAGTGGAGCTGACCGGCCTCAGCACTTCCCTTTTTAGAGCGAGCTCTCTCTTCTCTCATCCTTCGTTTCGCTTCGGAAGGCGAAGTCCACGTCTTGAGAAGGGGTACGCACGGCTCTCTCCTCTCTTCTCCCTTGGTTTTTCCATTTCCGATTGATATGTTTGGATTTCTTGCTTGCAAAAAATGATTTTTTTTTTCATGAGATGATCATCATGCTTCTTCTTTTGCCTGTGTATTGATGTTGAGAGTTCTTGGGTTCTCTTTAATCTTTGATTTGCTTTGATTTAAGGTCTGTCCTGATTCGATGTGGTTATGGAGGGATCCGAGTGAATTTTTTTGGGGGGTTTCTGGGGTCTTTGCTTGATGGATGATTTCTTGTTATGAATTTTTAGGAATTGTCTGCGGAGCTCTAATCGTTTCGTTAATTCGTCGTGTTTTTTTCATAGGTTAGCTGGAATTTGGGGGTTTCTAGAGGAGAAAGTGCGTGGATTTTGTGCAAAATCCTAGCTTTGATCTCGTAGTTGATTAATATCAGTTTGCTAGTGGTGTTCTTAAAGAAATTCAGAGGAGAAAGGTTCTTAGACTTGGATTTTCATGGGCAACGGCATCCGTGATTTTGGTGGTCCTATGGACGGAATCAGGCTAGATGACTTCTTCTCTGATCCGAACACCTTGAGTACTTTAACCTTAAGTGGCTCAGAACCTTACTTAACCTTAGGTGGCTCAGAACCTTACTTAGATCCTAGTAGCTTCACAAATGACCCCTTTCCTTCCTCTTCTCTTAACCCAAGTAGTGTCCTTGCAATTTCGCCGAGTGGGAGCCATGAGGTGGACTCCCATGAAGACAACGGTGACATTGTCCTTGGCTACATAAGTAGGATGCTAATGGAGGAGGAGTCTGATGTCGAACAGGAGCCATCTGCCCTTCAAGCTGCTGCGAAGCCCTTCTATGATATCGTTGGGAGTGCTTATCCACCTTCACCTGATCAGCCATCATTATATGCTGATCATAGTCCGGAGGATAGTTGCAGCAGCCACGGTGAAAATAGCAGTGGTGGCAGCAGTAACAGTCCGGTGGGAGATAATAGCCTATCTTATGATTATCTCGAGCAATTACACTCCCAGATTCCCTCCGTGTCTGTAGATTATTCCTCTCAGTCTTCACTTACTTCATCAAATAGCATAGGTAATGTCCTAGAAGTGTCAGAAGATCCCCATTTAGTTGCCTATGCTGTTCCGGAGCTTTCTATAGAGGCCCAGTCTGCCTGGCAGTTCAGAAAAGGAGTCGAGGAAGCTAGTAAGTTTCTTCCTAGTGAAGATAAGTTGGTGGTTGGTTTGGAGTCGAACAGGCTTTCATTACCTCAAGCAACGGGAAGAGGGAGAAGAATGGTTGAGGTCAAGGGGGAGGAGAAAGAACTCGGGGGCTATGGGCCCCGGGGCCGGAAGAACCCACACAGCGAGTACTTGGATCTGGAAGAGCAGCGGAGCAGCAAGCAGTCAGCTGTAGAATCTGAGTTACCCTCACCGGCAATGATGGATGAAGTTTTGCTCTGTATGCATATGAATTGCGCATCAGTTTCTCATGATCTCCAGGACACCCTGCATAAGGAAGCAAGCAAAAGTGCCCAGAATGGTCATTCCAAAGGATCAAGTGGTGGGAAGGGTCGTGGGAAGAAGCAGGTTAATAAGGAGGTGGTGGATCTTAGAACCCTCCTCATCCACTGTGCTCAATCAGTAGCGACAGATGACCGCAGGAGCGCAAACGAATTGTTAAAGCAGATCAGACAGCACTCTTCCCCTACTGGAGATGCGACGCAAAGGCTAGCTCACTACTTTGCTAATGGGCTTGAAGCTCGTTTAGCTGGGACAGGGAGCGACATTTATCACTCCTATTTGGCAAAGCCCAGGTCTGTCGTTGATGTCTTGAAAGCATACAAGCTGTATATGGCTGCATGCCCATTCAAGAGGCTCATGCATTTATTCGCCAATAGGACTATATTGGATCTGGCTGAGACAGAGAAGGCAACGACAGTGCACATAGTAGATTTTGGAATTCATTTTGGCTTCCAGTGGCCATGCTTCATGCAACATCTCTCCAACATCTCTGGTGGTGCCCCAAAGCTCCGGATCACCGGCATTGACTTACCCTCGCCAGGATTCCGTCCTACTCAGAAGCTAGATGAGACGGGGCGCAGGTTAGCTGATTATGCTCACAGGTTCAATATCCCTTTTGAGTATAACGCTATCGCAGCCAAGTGGGAAACTGTCCGAGTCGAAGATATCAAAGTTGAAAAAGGTGAATTGCTTGCTGTTAACTGTTTGTTTGGGCTTCAAAGTCTCTTAGATGAGTCCGTGGTGGCAGAAAGTCCGAGAAACACGGTGCTCAATACGATAAGAATGTTGAACCCAGATATCTTTATTCATGGGGTAACAAATGGATCCTACAGTGCTCCCTTCTTCGTCACACGCTTTCGTGAATCTCTGTTCAGCTTCTCTGCAATGTTTGACATGCTTGAGACCAATGTTCCAAGGGAAAATGAACAAAGGATGCTGATCGAGAGGGAACTCTTTGGAAAGGTCGCTATGAATGTCATAGCCTGTGAGGGCTCAGACAGGGTGGAAAGGCCCGAAACTTACAAGCAGTGGCAGGTTAGAAACCAGAGAGCTGGTTTTGAGCAGCTTCGGCTGAAGCCGGAACACTTTAAGAAAGCAAGGGAAAAGGTGAAGAATCATTACCACAAGGACTTTGTTATTGATGAAGATAACCGATGGATGCTGCAGGGCTGGAAGGGCCGTATCTTTGTTGCATTATCTGCATGGAAGCCCAGTCGAGCTTTATAGGTTTCTTTTGGAAACCGAATTCTCACTGCTGGGAATTTGCTTATGACAGTCTTTCATCTGCCTCAGTACATACTGACTTAGCTTGTCAGCTGCTGATAAGGTTTCTCCCCAAGCTCTTACTCACTTAATAGTCTGTTTTTGTTGTGTATGCTCGTCTTGGAGTGTTCTTGTTCTCATCTTTGGTTCTTGAAGCAGGTGTCTTCGTCTGAATTATAGGATGATTGCAATTCAGAAATGTGATATTACCAGGGACCGACCTTTTTGTTTGGCAACTAGAAGTCTATTGCTGAGGGATGAATTGATTCTGTCTAAGCAATGTAGGGCTTGAAGCTCAGGAGAAGCTTAAATAGATGCTGGCATTTTGGGGTCTCCTGGATTTCAATTTTGTGTCATAGAGTGTCTTGTATTCCATCCATATGTGGCAATGGAATTGTGTATCCATGTATCCTGTATGACATTCTAGTTTATAAATGATGCATGCCATCAACCCTTTCTGCTCTTCTCATTCTTCTCAACCTTGTTCACATAAACTGGGCATTTTTGTTCTTTAAAGCAGGCTTATTATTCCCATTTGTTCCCAAGAGATTCACATGTCAGTGATGATACTTCTGAAAAAAAAAAGGGCAAAGAAGGTTGAGTGTGCAAGTTGTGTTGAGCTCATAATCAATGGTTAGGAGTTCTGACTGGTGAAATAAACCTCTTACAGGTGCAACTCTGTATTGCTTTCCAAGTCATATAATTATGTTATGTAATCTATAGGTCAAGGTGATGACTGATGACATCTTGAGTTAAGAGACGTGAAACCCTAGCTTTTGACTTTGTGTGCTTTGTAGAAAAAGATCAAACTTCCAAAAACTTGATGTCAAAATCCCAATGTGAATGGATGTTGGATGCACGTGAGAATTAGAAAATAATCCAAACGTTTCACATCCACACAGCGCAGATACAATGCACCTTCCTCAATCATCATCTCCACTAAGGAATAAAATACACGACCAAACAAAACCCTTTGATTCCAGCATCTCTACCTGACAACATAGTCTTCTATACATTTATCAAGAAGAAAGATCAGTAGTTTTCCTTAAACCTAAGCCAAAACGTCAATGTGACAAAGGTATTACAATAGATTATAAAACAAAGAACGAAACGTCAGCATCGCTTAGAGACGCTGAGCTGTTGAGTGGGTTGGGCGCAATGGCTTAGAGACGCTGAGCTGAGCGGGCCTGATCCACTACGACCCAGCCCTGTGCAAAGTTAAGGTAGAGGAGTTCGAGCTCAGCCCATTGAGCCGAAACACACGCTCGCCTTGGTCTTAGGCCCGGCACGCCCTTGCTATTAGCTATTTTTATACGATGAGGCACTTTTTTGAAAATAATAAAAACAAAAACCCACACAACAGTGAAAATAAGGTTTTTGATTGATACTCATGCCCCGGCACACCCTTGCTATTAGCTAGTTTAGGTGGTCAAGGTGACGCCGGAGAAGGCACCTCCGGCTGATCAATGTTGCTTGAGTTCAGGATGTCAGCTTCCACCTGAGAGTAGTGTAGCACACAGCAAAAGCATTGTGTCCTAGTAATTACATGGGCAATCAGTTGACTCAAAGAAACTAGATAATCATGAGAGTTATTATTGGTAAAGCCTCAACATATCTTGAAGTTTAGTAACAAGACCGAATTCTCATCATATCTAAATATCAATGTTTGAAGATCGGACTGCGTTATTGAGGCCTAGGAACTGGACTGCGTCGGCATGGGCTCAGAAACGTGTGGTGATCTGAGAAAATAGTGCCTTGAAATCTTTAGTCGGTGTACCCTCACCCTCTGGCTTTGAGGCCAAATCAAATGCCTTGAACTTTGCCTCTTCGAACTGCAGCGCCTGTAAACATAAAAGTGTGTTAAGCTAAACTGTAGACTAAATTAGAGCAGGGCATGCAGGTAGGTGACTTGCGAGTAACTCTTGGTCTGTGTTTCACCCTCAATCAAGGTCCATAAAGTTGATGTTTTGTCTAATTGTTTTGTTCTTTCAATAAGAAAATTCTTGGTGTTTGCTTTTGATTTCGAAATAACTAGATCAGAAGCCAATGAACATAACAACAGACCACTTGAATGAATATTCAACAGCCATACCTGAATGCAAACTTCAGCAACATCAGCCCTTGCAATCGTTCTAGTTTCAGTCTGCAGAAGTTCATCATCTTTGCCAATGAGTAGCTCTCGCAAGCCTCCATCTTTGTCCTGTAAACCTCCAGCCCTGGCCAACAGATAACAGAATCTTATGGGTGGTATTACATTAAAGCTATAAATTATAGGTTGACCATAGTTTCCTCATACTATCTCTGAAAGAGGTAGATGATTCATTCATCCTAAAATAAAACCCTCTCTTATAATAGACTATTATTCAGGTGATTTCGATCAATGATCAAATTACATAATATTTTTCCTCCAAAGCTCTAAAGATCATTTGCTCCGGTTTCAACGAACCAGAACATAGGTGAGATTTGTTGGACATGTTTCAGCAACAGTGGCTTCAGGTGTGCTATATGCAGAGGATTAGTTTTCTATGATTGCATCCATACTTATAGGCTGGTGGTGGTCATGCAGAACAGGAAAGAAGTTGGACTCTGTACCTTATGATGGTATATGGAACTCCAGAGTCTGCCAAATACTGCTCGGCCTTCCGTTTCCATACCTGCAAACATAAGGCAACATCATTGCAATCGTTAAGTTTCCTGCTCATATATTTAAAAGGCTAAAAGGGTTAGCCAATTCATGTTAATCTTTTTATTTCACGTACATTATGTTCAGGAGATAATTGTGCAGGGCAGCAAAATAACTTGATTCTTAGACAACTAACTACAGCTTCTTGACTTCAATTAATGTGGGCAATAATATTCATGGTTTACATTTTCCAAAAGAAAAACCAGCTGTATTGAAGATTCCCAAAGATACATGGATAATTTGAATACACTGGGTAGATATAGAAGTCTTGGATAGGAGAAGTACAGATTTCCTAGGAGAAACTTGGTTTCGCTTATCATGCTTCAGTATATAAGAAATGCAATCATCTCTGAGAAAGTGCACATAGAAACATCTAAATTGTTATGCTGTTTGGGATAGAACATAAAATTACATGAATCCTCAGTTAAATAATGAGTTTACAAGCAATAAAAATGTTACATCATTATCTCAAACTTGTACAACTGCCAGTAATTATGAGATGTGCTTGCATCCTCAGAACACCTTTCATATTAGAATGACAGTAAAAAGTTGATTCCGAGTACCAGGAAAACCCATAAGATAACATATAGCAACGACCAGAATGTTATCCCAGGAAACTATGCATTTAAGAGAAGCTCAAGAAATTAAAAGGATGCAACATCGAGACTCCGCTACATACCAATATATTCCCATCACCAAGACTGTTCAACGGATGATTGAGATTTGTTCCACCCATAGACCCAACCAAAACAATTTGCTTCACCCCTGCAGCCTTGGCTATATCCCAAATCAAGGCAGCTAAGCAAAGGCCACACTTGTTCGAAGTTGAAAACAAAGTATCACAGTGTGAAATGCCTTACCAGCATCAATCTGATTCTTCTGCCCAATCCAATCAACCTGAAGCACCATTATCCAAAATTAGACTTCAAAACAACTATCAAAGAAGCATGAGACGCAATCCACAAGAATCCAACCTCTCTGAACAGACCTGTTCGGGATACGACCCATCCTCGAAATAGAACTCAGGTCGTCCGCCCTTGCTTGGGTCGAACCCTGGTTTCATCTTGGGAACACCACTGGTAAGTATAATGAGCGCATCGATTCCTTGAACAGCAGGAGCAACGCCATCGGCATTCCTTATATCGCCCACAACAACATCATCAGCTCCACCTATCTTCTCCTTTCCCTCCTCAGTCCTAACTAGTCCCCTCGCTACAAACTGGTCCGTTCTCTCCTTCAATTTCTTGTATACAATTTGGCCTGAGATCCATTTCAAAAGCAAAGAACTTAATTACTCCGTGCAGTGCTCATAAAAATCGTTTCTTTATGCGAAAACTAGCGAGCACTGTTGTATTGCAACACCTAGATTTCAATCATCCATAATGCCAACAAACAATACGTGCCCAATTCGGACCATAACAAACCCTTTAAAAAAAAAAGCCCTAGATCGAAATGCGCTCACCGGTTCTGCCACTGGCGCCAGTGACGAGGACGGTGCTCCGGGGGGCGTCCGCCATGGCCTTAACCACGAGAGTTACACAGCGCTTGCGGGAGGGCTTCTTGATGAAGAGGTTCGCGGAGTTCTCTAGAAGCAGGGCATGGGCATGAGAAGAACCTGAGAGCGTGAGAGAGTTCTTATGCGGAGGAATGGGAGCAAAGGGGACACGTGTCAATAGCATGGCCATCAATGCCCATCCGACGGCGCCAGGAGGCGCGCGGACAAATGGAGTCGAATCGAGCCGGCTGCCTTAAGAGAGAGAGAGAGACCAGAAGCTTCTCCGAGCTCTCTCGTCGCCGGAGCCAGCCGCTGGTTGCTTCTTTTTCCGGGGTAATGGGAAGAGGCATCATCTTATCCACACAGGATCCGCTGTTAAAAATCTTTTCAATCTTTCACTCCATGAAGAAGAGTGAGATGAGATGAATGTTAAAAAAGAAAGAAAGAAAAAAAAGAAGGAAAGAAAGAAAGAGAGATCTTTCTAATATGATGACTGGACCGAGTATAGCCGAGAACGCCAAATTGGGGCCCAAGAAAGAGGCCCAAGGCTTTTAGTAAGCCTTCCAATTTTAATGTTTAATTCAATAGATTCCCGATTTTAAGTTTTAATACATTAGAAAGATCTGGAAGTCTAGTTTCTGTAGAATTTTATGGTTCATGATTCTGAGTTTTCTAGAGGAAGTTACAGTATTTTTAGTGCCAATGGCGCAGTGCTGAATGGTAAAAGAGACCGGCGATCGACCGTCGCATCATTCGTCATATCGACCGTCGCATCTACTATAGTAACGGTCGAGCATCGCATCATTTGCCAAATCGACCGTGAGCCTCTGTCACGAAAAAGGCTTGTGAGGACCTGTCTCTCTACCCCTGTGGCTCGTTGTAGACCGCAAGGGCAATTAAGTAAATTGCACATTGTTGGTTTGTTTCACACCCGCGTGTGCACACACTGGCCTTGTATGTGTTAGTGTTTGTTTAGAATGGCTAGGTGGACCCGGGATCGGAAGATCCCAGCTAGGGCGCGCGGAAGCTTGCCTTTGGGCAGCTGACGACCCTTGAGCGATCGATCGCTCCTCGGAACGATCAATCGGACTCGTGAGCGAGTCGGCAGGTTTTGACCCGCTCGGATCGATCCGACTTCGTGGTTGGATCGATCCAGCATGTGTCGGATCGATCCGACTTGTTGGGATCGATCCGGGGCGCGAGCGATCGATCGCTCCTTGGAGCGACCGATCGGACTCGTGTCGGTGGCTTTTTCTGCTTCGCGAGGACGGCCGTCGTTGGTCGTCGCTCTCTTCTGTCAGAAGGGGAGGACTTTCCCTCCCCTCCTTCGCCTTTTCCCCCTTCCCTCGGCTGTCCCCTCCCCCCTTTCCTCCTTTTCTCCTTCCTTCTTCTTCTTCTTCTCTTTTCTCCTCTCCCGAAGCTCTGTTTCTTCTCTTCTCTCTCCGGCGAGCTTCTTCTCTTCCGTTCTCCCTCCTCCGACCATCAAATTGGGTGTTCTAAGGCTTGTTGGATCCGTGGCAACGAGAGGAAGGCTCCAAGTGTCGTTTGGAGACTTGTTGGTGACTAGTTGCGAGGGATCAGCTGGGATTAGTGTTCTTCGATAGGTTCTTCTACCTACTGTGTTCTTTAATGGATTTCTTTAGATCTAGCCGTTGGATCTTGTTGATCTTTGTCTTGTTGGATTCCTCATGCCGAGTAGAATTTCTGATATGAGTTTTATAATCTTTGGTTGAGATCTCAGTAGGTTTGGACTAAATTGTTTTGGAAAGATCTGGAACTCAGTCGAAGAAGAGGATGGGAAAACTGGGGAGAAATGCTTGCCGCAAGCAACAGAGTAGATGCGTCGAGAGCCATGAAAACCAAGCTGGGATATGGCGTCTGGATGATTTGGAAGAACAGGAACAACGTCGTCTTCAATGGTCGAGGAGAGACTCCGGAGGCGCTGGCCAGATCTATCCTATGGCAATCTAAAGAATGGGAGATGAAAGGGCAAAGAGGCAGGAGGGACGATGCTTTCCACCAGTTGAAGCGGCAAGGGATATCTGTAATCCAATCTGATGGCGCGTTCTATCCTAGCACCGGGCTCGCCGGCTTCGGTGCCATCTGCAGAGATGAGAAAGGGGTGTGCAACTGGGTGATTGCTGAAGGAGGCCTTGCTGTCGACGCATCAGATGCTGAGCTCATGGCCATTGAACTTGCCATGGAGGAAGCCAAGAAGAGAGGCATACGACGAATGCTATTTGAGACAGATGCGAAAGATTTGGTCGAGAGCCTACATGGTAGAAGAGGATGGCCATGCAGTCTCAAAGAAAGGCTCCAGCGTCTCTGCTTAGCTATTACCTCGTTTGAGGAAGTGCACCTAATGTACATCCCAAGAGACGACAATGTAGAGGCGGACCAACTAGCGAAGGCGAGCGCAAGGAAAGCGGCCCAGTTTTGCAATCTGGTGCTTTGATGTTTGGGTGCTAGACCCAAGTTTGTTGTTGTATTTTGTTTCACCAGCCTAGGTGCCTTCACCTCATGTCTCAATTCGTCAAAAAAAAAAAATACATTAGATGTGGGATATGTTATTGAATAAAGGGAAAGTACTGTTCTAATAAATGCGAGATGAAGATAAAACATGAATAATATGGTTTATTCTTATTCCACATTTTGGCTTCGAATACTCCGTGCGAGGAATTAAGGAATGTTTTATAGTTGTATAGATATTTACCATTCTAAATTTAAAAAGAACTGAAGAAGTTTCTCTTATATCTAGTCTTTTTTTTATATGAAACTGTACCCACTATCAAATGAGATCAAGAAGCACTTATTCACCCGCTGTATCTTATGATCGTACTATTATATGAAACTGTACCCACTATCAAATGACATTATTTTTCTAATTTTCAAACAACGGTTTTAATAACTACTCCGTCTAAATATGAAACATTATTTTTCAAAATTTTCAAAGGATCAGTTTTAGCATGTGATTAACTGAAATCTCTAATAACTACTCTAAATTTTCAAACGGATGATTTTAATAATCACCGTCGCTCTAAATATACGGCTAACTGAACTATCTAATTTAATTTCAAATTGAATTAAACAATAGCTTGATTATCCAAGGTAAGACAAATCACAACCCAACTGATCTTATATAATAGACTAGGTGACCCTCTTTGGCGTCTGGCATGAGTAACTACCAACTCTTATCACTCATATCTCTCTCTATCCTAACCGGATTTGAGGGGTCTGACGTTGGCTGCCATAGCTATTCTACACTGTGGACGTGCATCCACTTAATAGCAACAGAAAGGATGTAATCGGATATGATGCATCTGAACTTATATATAATAGATAGATTCGGATCATAAATCTAACCTGGTATCTGACTCATTCCATGAAAAAGATGCATGACTTTGTAGAAAGGATAAATTGTGTGCTAAGTTGGAAGGCTTTTTTTCATATATTTAAAAGGATATATCTTGCTTTGAAGCCTTTATCTTTCATCATTTCCTCTTTATTAGAGTTACTCTATCAGCTACTAAGCCTACCATTCCAGATAGATAGTGACATCCTTCTTACCTCTTTGTCCAGAAGGAATGGCCTATTGTTCTTGATCGCATCCACTTTCCAAAACTCCAAAACAAAGATGATAACAATAGAAATACAACTCCTTACTCTTTTTCTTATTTACGAGACAAATGACAAGATCCAATATACATTTACATAGATGATATAACAATGCTGAGGACAAGGAGATTTAGCCCATAAGATATTCACCTCTACTCCTTGTCTCACCGCTATGTTATACCTCTCTAGTGGCTAACTCCACATGCAAGGCAGGGAACTAACAGAAAGGTACTTATTTCTGATCTTTGCAGAGCCATAGAAAAGGGAGCAGAAACCCCTGATCCAGATTCAATCCTCTATGTTCCTCCCTGGAAATGGCAGCAGAGAAAGTTAAGCAGTCACTGAAGTCTCCATTGCAACCTGGGCTTGGTACCGGACATCCTCAGTCTTCTCAGCATCTTTTGCCCAGAGCTCTGGCAGTGCTTCTTTGAAGTTGTGGATGCTTTCCAGTACATGGTCTGCTCCTTTCACCCTTACTGAATGACCCACCTGTATAGGAAGATTAAGGACCGTGAAGGAGAAGTAGGTGGTTAAAAATATGAAAAATTCCGAGCACAATGAGGTGTGACATAGAATAGTTGTCGCATTGATGCATAATTTTCAGCATGCGGGACTAACCAGCACTGTATGGAGACCAACTCGTTTAGTAGCCTGGATGTTGCGAATACTATCATCGAAGAATATCTGAAAAGCAATTTCCAACCATCACTGCTAGGTACTTATCTTAAAGATAACAAAAGAACGCAAAGGTCAGTGACCAAACAAGCATCTTACTGTTCTTTGAGGATCGATGTTCGCAATCTTGAGGGCATAGTTGAAGGCTTCTTCAGAAGGTTTGCAGAGAATAGGTGTCTTAGGCAGCCCAATGCCATCATTCGGCTGAGAGAAGTGAGCAACAATGTCGAAAATATCAGTGGCAGTGGCCACCTGATCAACAGAAGGGGAATCCTTTGGTGGATTCAGAGTCTCAAAGCATATGATTCCTTCAAAACAGTCTTCCAAACCAAGTCTGCTAAGAACTTCAACTGCATGTACCCTATCCGCATTTGTGAATATCTGGTTTACAACAGGAAAAAGAACATATGGTGTTCAGATGATATCAAATAATTCCAACCGCTCTCAATCTCCTAAAATTCAGCAACCAAGTGCCTGTGGAAACCTACCACTTTGCGGATTGGTAGGCTGAGTAAGAGATGCCTGAGAACTAGATCCGGCTTTAGATTGTCATATGGTAATCTTCCATGAACAAAGCTGAATCAAGATAAGGAAATGAATCAGGATATGAGTTCTGCAAGATTCTTCATGTCAACAGAAATGGGGATAAAATAAGAACCTGAAGTATTCATCGGCATCGAAATTGTGACCGATGGCCTGAGCAACATGGACCACATATGCAAATAAGAAAAGAAGCAAGCGAATTTCTTTGAAGAAAAATTGCTAGCTTCACATATATTATACCGTGGAAAGTAACATTCTCATACCCTTAGACCAGCCATTGTTGTTCCATAGTTCTTGTATAATAGAGGGGACATTCTATTTATCTTGATTGGCTCTATCCCAAGCTTCTCAGTCATGTAAACTTTTAACCATAGCAAAAGAAATAGGTATTAGTATAGAAAAATTATGAAGAATGGATTATGGACAAAATATCCAAAGGGCCAGTAGTTATGGAAAACCTGCTATATTTTTTCCGCACTCAGTTGACAGCCCAGAGCTCAAAGGATACAGAGTGTCATCAAGATCTATAACATGAATTTGAGGCAAAGAGAAGTAAATATACAATGCCTAAATCTCAAGCTCAGAAGAAAGATTAATTTCAGAGGCAAAGGCATACCGAAGAGAAGACACTCATACTTGGGTTGCTGAACCTGTTGGTACCTGCCTTCGAATTCCATGTTGTTTCTCTAGTAACATAACAAAGAGGAAAAACCAATATTACTTGGGTTTGCTGAGTGCTCGGTCCTTTATTATTCCTGACCTAGAAAGATGATTATTATTCCTATAGTAGGAGAATATTGAAAAAGTAAATTTCAATGAGAAAGGGCTGTTTTAAATTGCGACAAATGGAGTTCAGAATTTTCATTCAACCAGTATACATACGACCATTACTAAGAAAGGCATGCATATAGCCATGGAAGATGACCAAATGAATTGGGCTTCTTTGAGAAATGTGGAGATAAGCACAAGAACCATCATGAAACATACTACTAACAACAACAAAGAGTAAAACTTGAGAAGACATGAATCATCTCAAAATTTGGCAGAACAACAGAAGTAACACTAGAAATTTCAATTCAGGCAACATCGAGCATTTCAACCGCCCCAAAAATTTAAACTTTGGACCATCCACCATAAGATTCTTCACAAAAAATTGCATGCATTATTTACGCAAGAAAAGAAAACAAATTACCTCCATTTTCTACAAAAAGTCCAGAAATACCACCCGATAATGTCAAAGACACCAAGAATAGTATTCCGGGTCTTTTTTTTTCTCCTCAAACACGCAAGTAGTAAACCCAAAGCTAACTAAAAGAGTATTGAATCCTTAATAATAAAGCATTGAAACGAAACATACCACAGAGAGCAATGGAGAAATCACGAGATAAGAGGGAGGGTCTGAGAAAGCTCTGAGCTTTTCTTGCAGGAGAGATGGAAACGAGAGGGGGAGGAGAAGAGTTGGGGAGTTGCTGGGTTTAAATAAGGAACCGTTGCCCCCTCTGTGACGCATTACCCGAGATTAGATGCATTAATTTCTTCGATTTTGCCACTACGATCTGGATATTTAAAAATAAAAAGAAACAGAAAAGAAAAATGGAATTTCCATTCAAATAAGGCACAATAGTGATATTAATAATATTTTTTTAGCACTAATATGTGCACATATCGACATGACATGTGATCGGTAGTCAAAGTACCGATGCTTTCATCTATCCTATCGGTAGCCCACTGCTGATGGGATAGATATCGGTAGTGGGATATCGATATGTTCAATCGGTAGTGGACTACGAATATGATAGATGAAAGAATCGGTACTTGACTACCGATTGCATTACACATGTCATATGTTTATGTGCACGAATTTTTATTTTATTTTTTTATTTAATTAGTTAAGCCTTTTACCTTATTTAGGGGATAAATGTCTTATATTTTTAATAAATTTGTGGGATTGGAGTTTAGAACCAAACCAAATCACCATCGGATACCGCCACTTGAACAACTCAATGGCTGTGATAACTATACAATAGATAAACGGAGCGGTCAGTAGCTTACCAAGTGATCCCAAAACAACCCAAAAGAAGAAAAAAGGTCTCGCAAAGCAAAAAAAGTTTAAAGAGAGGCCGATAATTGAAAGGGTTTGCTGCACACGTGTCCATTGCTTTTCCAACCATTTATCTGATATGAATGTGGCCGCGCGTGAACTTTAAAACTCTCTTCGTCCCCAGCCAGAGACCAGACAGAGAAATGCACAGCTTGTGTTTAGATCCATAAGAAACCAGTGGAGCTGGTGGAGGCGGCCATCAACTATCAAGAGAAGAGGACAGCAGCTTCATGAGTGTTCTTTTCCCTGTCATTGGAGCACATTGTATAGCATATCAAATGGAAAACTCCATAGCCTTTTAACTGTGTCTATCTATTGATTAAGACCCATATTTTAACATGATATGAATAGTTTAATCTTTCTCATGTGTACCTTTGATGCCACTGGTTGCAGATATACCAAACCTGGGTGCCTTTTCCTTACCTGAGATGAGAATTAAGCAAAATAACTGGTGTTGGAATATCTAACCTTGATAAGAACCATATTGCAACTGCTTTGCTATAAGTAATATATATTTCTTTGAGTATATATTGTTCCAGCAATTAGAACAGTGGAGGTGATTACAAATGATACCTGCAGAGTAGTTCAGCTGAAGATGCTGATTTTTACAATTAGTTTGTTAACCTAAAAGGACAGCCAGAAATAGAGTGGCAAGTGTTCCAATGTACAGAGAAAAGAACAAGGCACAGCTACGTGGGGACAACCTCCCCATCTAGAGACGATGATGCACCGTCATCCTTCCCGACCGCACCCTTTGTGCCCTCTGGGCTTTTCTGGTCCCCTTCCTCTTGGAATCCTTGCTTGAACCTATCATAGTTGCTTGGCTCGCTCGATTTGAATGGACGCTCCCCTAGGACACGGACCAAGTCATCCTGATGCAACACTTCCTTCTCCAGCAACAGCTCAGCGATCTGTATGACATGATCTTTGTGCTCTGTGATGAGCTCCATTGTCTTCTCATAGGCCTTAGCAACCCATTCTCTCACTTCATTATCAATTACAGCTCCAGTCTTGCTGCTGTAAGGCCTGGTCATCTCAAAAGCATCATCCCTCTGGGGAAAAGAGAGGAGGCCAACCTTCTCACTGAACCCATATACTGCAACCTGAGCATAAGTCATCTTCGTCACCTTTTCCAAATCATTTTGAGCACCAGTGGAGATCTTCCCCAGCAAGACCTGAAAGAAGCGTCACAATAACATGTGATCCACAAGGGTAACAACTGCCTGATTTTAGAGACAATATTAGGTCATATAATGAACAATCATTTATTCGGAAGCTTAGAAATACATTTTCAGTTCAATTCTCCAAAAATCAGTACATATTCTTTTATATGACTATCAGCACTGAAGCTGAAATCCTTCAGGAAATCAGCCCTCGTCAACTACAGAGAAATTAGAACTCTCAACAGTATCAGTCAATAGTTGAAAAGGATAGTTCAAGCATTATCCAAAGCTGCCACTGGCAAACAGGCAAAAGCTACTTTGCATTCCGTTTTCCCATTCATTGTAAATTTAATGACCCTAAAGATGCATAAATGTCTCAAACATAAAATGACAAAGATCCCATAACCACGAGGTAAGCAGTGTAACATATGTTCCAATTCCTGTTTCTCTAACAAATTAAAAAACTTGTGCACATTCTGCAATTCCAATACAAGTTGTAGCTAAATTAAAAAAAAAAAAATGCTAAGTGCTACTACCAGGAAAAGAACCCTTGTATTGCTATTTAAAAATGACCAGTCACTAGGACTCAAATGAACTACTTCTTGATGCTTTTCTGTTGCAGTTATTTGTTTAATCAATAAGCAAAAAAAAAAGAACCGGAAAGATGATCGGAAGGCTCCTAGGATACCTGCTCAGATGCACGGCCTCCTAGTGTCATGCAAGTCATGTCAAAGAGCTGCTCCTTGGTCATTAGGAGATTTTCGTTAGGTACATATTGAGCAAAGCCCAGCGCAGCAGTTCCACGAGGAACTATTGTAACTTTGAGAAGGGGCTCTGCGTGCTCTAAAAACCATCCAGCAACAGCATGACCTGATTCATGGTAGGCAACTGTTCGGCGTTCCAGCTTGCTGATTACCTGATATCGGTAATGTGGCAACAAGTCCAGTTAAAATACACCAATGGACGAATGGCAATTTCATTACATTGTACAGAAGTTAAAGTAGACGAAGTTTAAACCTATCACCCACAGACATAGACAAATAATAGTTTAAAAGCACGGTCCTACAATGTGACCATCTAAAGTAATTATATGAACATTTGCTCTCCCCTTGGCTGCCACCTTTTAGAAGCATAGGCAATTCCTAAACATCTAGTTATTAGGCAAGGCTACAAAACATCTGCAAGCTATGAGAGCACTTGGTCCTCCTAGACATAATCAAAGCACATAAAGAAGCAAGGATATATGGATAGAATGTTATAACTATTGCAATTTCTCATGTTAGCAAACAAGGAATGGGAACTGAAGCTAGATCACGATTCTTGAAGCAATCTGACAACCTAACCTCACGATCCTGTTGTAAGCCACTAAGAGTAGCACTATCATACCCAAGAAACATCAGTGACGTGCTCAATCACAAATAGAAATTGCATGATGACCAGTAATCACATTGTTTTCGTACCAGATCCTCCACCTTACCAAGCCTATCAAACTTGAATCCTCTAACATTTCCTTACTCTGGCTTTCTCCAAAAAGCTCTATGAAACAAATTTCAATATCCCTAAACCCAAGATTTCATGTGGCCATTCAATTAAAAGGCCAGAAACCATCATCTGACTGAATCAATGTGTACACAAGACCAACAGAAATGGCCGTAATGGACAACTGAACTTCATTCAACAAACTGAGGAACAACAAGAATTTTCATATACAACAACAGATAAACGATTACCAAATAGGATTATACCTTACTTAAAGACAACAGTAATAGACAAAAGCTTCTATGTAGCTCAAAGGGAGCACAGATTAGAAAGAATCTCTAAAGTCTAAACAACTAAGCTTAATAACTAATTCTCCTAGTACGAAGAAGAGATGAGAGAAATTAAAACCCAATAATAGGTGATAACTGAACATTGATTTTATAGGAATTAGGAAATGGTTGAAGCACATTACCCTATTTTTCTTCTCCAAACCACCAATTATCCTATCAATAGCAGCTTCAAAATGCTGCATTGTAACTTGAGCATCCTCATTTCTTGCAGCAATTAGAGCAGCCTCGTTGCAGACATTTGCAATGTCAGCTCCAGCAAATCCAGGGGTGAGAGCAGCAAGTCTTTCAGAGTAAAATGATGGCTCATTGTCGAGCCTGATCTTTTTAAGGTAAATGCGAAAAATCTGCTCTCGACCTTTTATGTCCGGTTTATCTATTGTAATCTGACGATCAAATCTGCCAGGCCTTAATAAAGCCTTATCTAAGATGTCAGGTCTGTTGGTGCCAGCAAGCACAACCACCCCAGCGGTTGTTCCGAATCCATCCATCTCCACAAGCAGCTGATTCAGAGTGCTTTCACGTTCATCATTTGAACCTGAGAAGCCTCCACGACCTCTTGCTCGACCGATTGCGTCAATTTCATCAATAAAAATAATGCTAGGTGCACATTGTCTAGCTTCTTGAAATAAGTTCCTCACCCTGGATGGTCCAACACCAACAAACATCTCCATGAAATCCGAACCAGATATAGACAGAAAGGGCACACCAGATTCCCCAGCAGTTGCTTTTGCAAGAAGTGTCTTCCCGGTGCCAGGAGGACCTACAAGAAGAGCGCCTTTGGGAATTTTGGCCCCTAGTTCTTCATATTTCTTGGGATTTTTAAGGAAGTGGACAAATTCCATGATTTCCTGCTTAGCTTCATCACAACCAGCCACATCTTTGAAATATACCTAAAGAATAAGTACATCAGATTTAGTAAGCGCCATTATGAAAGCAGCAAGCCCATGGAAACTAGGATGACACATACAGATATCACTGAGTAACTGATCTATATGCAGCGATCAAACACTCCAGTGTATGTACTTGGAGCAGTAGGCATCGATGATTATACCACAAGAATAAATCCAAACAAGTTCTTTTGAAGGGTGATAATAACAGTAGAACCTAAACCAGAAATAAGAATGTATCCAAATATGGTGGGCAAAATGGTAAACTGCGCACCTTGTTTTTTGAATTCTTATCCATCTTCATCACCTGAGCTTTTCCAATGTTGAATATCCCACGGTTCCCCCTTCCAGGTCCACCACCTACGTTCAATCCACCTTGTATTCTTCGTCCCACTAAATAAAGAAGCCCCACAAGAAATGCAGTTGGGGCCAATTTCAGCAGTTCCTGATACCAAAGTACTTCGGAAATATAAGTGACGGGAACATAATCATGTGAATCGATCCCCATTGATTCCTGAGCTTCCTCTAACTTCTCTTCAAATGATTCTACGCTTCCAATATTAAAGTAATATTTGTATCTGCTACCAGTTTCTCTGTCACGGCTACCTGTTGTGCGTCCCTCGACACCATTATCCTTTGGTTGATTGCTACCGTGAGGTGAGCTCCTTACATAAACTTTTGCAACTGATTTATTGGAAACAACTATGTGGTCTACCAAACCAGGTTCCAACAACTTGTTTTTGAATTCCTGGAAACTTATCTGGAGAAAAATAAAATAAAATTACAACCATCAGGACTCAAGAACGTAAGAGCATATATTTCTTGTCCAGAGTTAAAGTACAAGATGCGATGACAACACTCTGGAATAGTTTGTGGATGTCTAGAAGCCTTGTCGCCAGTGTTTTATCACTTTCAATAATTATCCACAAGACAGTACAAAAGACATGCCTACGATAATATAGAGCTTGCACAATCATGAATATCATTGAACTTCTAAGCATGAATACTTCTGTGTTCCGTGATGGTGTCGTTGTCCGTAGCAAGAAAGAGATAGGATGGTTTCAAATGAAGCACCAGCAATTGATTCATGAAAAAACACTTAATGTTTTTCTTATATGATTGAACATAAAATTACCTTAACTACTAGCTTGGTTACAGAGTTTTCCCTTTTTTACATTTGAAGGAAAACCCTTTTAAGCTTTGCCATACAACAAAAGCACTTGTCATACCCACATATGCATAGCACTACAAGGGTGTGAGCGGAAACGATGACTGTGGTGTTATTAAGAAAATCCGAATTTGAAATCTGCAGTTTTAGACCACATACTAAAACAATCTAACTCACAAAAAGTCCACAACAAGACAAAATGTCTGTACTTACACTTCTACCAACCGTTGCAAATTCAAAAAATTTATAGAGTATATCTTGCACATGGACTCCAACCTTTCTACTAAAAATAGCCGTTACTTAGAATTAAAACTAACGGTAATATATTATCTATATTGTTCAGTCTCAGGCAGGACTATACAACGGGTTCCAAGGTAGGATAGTAACCCAATTTTCTTGACAACTTATATCATCACTTGACGTGCTATAAAGCAGAAACTTGAAAAATCAAGCAGGCCTCTTTCCCTTTTAGATGAGGTACTAAATGACGCCATAAAGTGAAGGTCATGAAAAACGAGACATTATAGTCATAAACTAGAAAAAGAAGCTTCTATACATAATTTTCATATTCTAAGTAACCTCACCATGTAAAATAAAGAAATCAGAAAGGTAGAAACAAGATTGCTTGCACTTATGGAGTTACAAAAGCAAGGTTTACCTCTTCGTGGTCAAAAGAACCATGAGCAAATGATGAAAGCAACAATCCAATAAATAAAAAAGGAGCGAGATAATTTTGCATCTGCTTCATAAAGTACTCCTGAAAGTTCCCTGGATCATCTGAACTTGAATCCTCTGGGTATGAACATAACATTCAGAACAATCGGATATGTAGACCATATAAAGCACAGAATTACACAACTGACTCTAATTTCGCAGATATTGTAGACCTAAGTCAGGATATAGGATGGAGGTATTGAAAAGAATCGTTGGAGGAAACAAACTAGAAAAAATAAGTCTTCGTCCCTTCAGAACCACCAGTTCAACGTGTTATTGCTTTCTTGCACAAGTATTTGCAAGGTCCATGTGCATGACAATAACTTATTTTCCTTCCAATAGCCATATTTAATTCTTGGTTTCACAAATCCACACTAGCAAGTTGCCTAGTCATTTGAACTGCCACTCAATCATGTGAATAAATATTTCTGGCATAATATGCCCTTTAATCTGCTATATCATGGGAAATACGGCAACAGGAAGTTAATGACTTACAAGAATGAAAATAGTTTTTGACAGTAAAGTAATGTGGGAGAATAGATCAATGTAGGAAAAGGTTCTAAATCATTTTTTTTTCAAGTTAATTTCTAACGGTAGCGAGGTTCCATTTTGTCCTGCTAAGGGCAGTGGGTCCATTATCTGTTGTCATTCCCCTCATTTGATTTTCAAAATTGCAATGAGGAGTGGGCATTATCGATCAGCTATCACTTTTTTTCCTCAGCCGTGTCTTCATGTTTCTTACATAATAATGCCAAATTGCCAACCCATGAATATGGCTAATTTTCAAAAAGTTTCTAAGAACTCCTCTGGATCCATTTCATCATTATTATATTGTTACTTGTGTTACCTCATCATACAGTTTCCGATACAACTTCTAAGCAACAAGAGACAAATGTGGTTACCTAGTGATCACACCATGTTTTCCAGGAAAGAACAGCAAGTGAAAACAGCGGATAACATGAAGTACCTTTTTTATTCCCATTGCTTTTTGGGATCTCCTTCCTATCCTTCGGGTAATAATTCTCGTAATCTACAATGACACGTTCAAGAAATTTGTCAACCTTGGAAAATAACGAAATTACAGGAAGAGTTAAAAAGCTAAAATGCAAATCTCACTCTTCCTATTAGGCGATTCACTTGAAAACAATCGCCGGAGACTAGGGTTTGCAAGCAGGAAACTCCAGTCTCTAACGAGACTCCGCGCCCCAATAGCCTTATTCGCCCCAATGGAGGTCAGATAACCTCTCAAGAACCCTAATCCGCCATTGCAATGCCCAAAGCAAGGCGATCCGACAAGGGTCTCCCTGTAAATTCCAGACGTCACCCCATAAACGCCCAAGAAAGCACCCTGCCATACAGTGATATCAATACAAAGATGAATGACCATATCGGGAGAAAGATCGAGCAGCACACCAATGCCAATAAAGAACGCAATAGGCTCACAGAATCGAATCTAGAACGCGCGGGTCGCGCGAGAGATCGCCCTAGTTTGGAAAAGATCATTCTTCCGGCGAGCTAGGGCATGAAATCGGAGGGATGGGAGACTTGGGAACGCGAGACGGGAGCAGTCTTAGCGATTGGGAATGGTCTCTTAGGTTTTCTTGGTTTTGTTAATGACTTCCCGGTGATTCGCCTTGGTTGGGGAAGACGAATGGCGTGAAACCCTGCTGTAGAGAGAGCACCGGCCGCGGGTAAGCCTATCCCCGATCCGATACCACTCATACCAGCGCCCCCTTGGTTTCACCTCAGCGGTGACGTGCAACGAGATCGATTCCTAGGGCACCATAAAGGGCGCAAAGAAAACGCGATTCCCATTTTCTATAGAGAAGTAAATAAATACTTGGGCGCGTTTCATTCGGGAGAATCGAGTTACTTGGTAAACGCGATTCCTTTACAACCTCGGAAGGGGAGTGGAGTCTAAAGACACAGAGAGAGGGCTGTCAGGGGTGCGGATATTTGGTGCTCAAAGTTGGGGGGCTTGGATAGGAGGAGAGATGAGCGCGGCGGGGTCGCCGGACTTCTTTTGCCGGCTAGCCCAGCGCCTTGGCTATGTCGCTCGATCCGCCTTCAAGGTTGTCCTAAGTTGCTATTTTTTTTAGTTCGTTCTCTCAAAGATTAAAAGATTGATTCTTGATATCCATGATTCTCTTGCACCTGTTGGGCAGTTGCTAGAGATGCAGAAGCAGTATAAGCTCATCACGCCGGGAGCTTCGGTTCTCGATCTTGGATGCGCTCCTGGTGCTTGGCTCCAGGTAACCCATCTGCATTTTTCTTGCATGGTTTGCTCTAATAGTCACGCATGATTATATAATGTTAATGTGCTATGTTTTAGGTGGCGTGCCAGAGTTTGGGCCCTTTGGAGAAGGGAGGGGTGGTGGTGGGAATAGATGTGAAGGTCGGCTGCTTGATTCTTTGTCCCTATGAAATGTTTTTAGTGTGGGTGGTGAGGAGATGAAAGAAATCATGGGTTAGATGAATAGAAACATGGGGTAGCTTATATAGGTTTCTGGGCGCTTTGGTATTATAGTTAATGGGCTGTTAACTGTGGCTTGCAGAGCAGAAGGTGAAGGTTCCTTCGTCGCATTGTGACTCGAGAGTGAGGACAGTCTGTGCGGATGCTATGAAGATCTTGAAAGAACAAGCTAGGGCGCTCTCTCCTCAGGTATGACCATATGAGTCCTGAAAAGTTTCTATTATCTAGTGATAAGAGGATTTCTGATGAAGAGTTAAATATCTGTTTCTTTTAATCTATTGAACGCAAAAGTTTGCTACTTTGGATGGTTTGCTAAGCAATTACGAAATATCATTCTCTAGTGAACACAGAAGCGTCCTTTAGTCAGGCCTTTAATTTTTTTAGACAAGCTTTGCAAAAGGAAATAGTTGAAAATATTGTTGTCACACAAATTAGCCATCAGAGCATGATCTTTTGTTTCTTGGCCAAGACCTGATCTAATGGGATTTTCATTTGTGAGCAATGGATTACTATTTCTTGCTACCATGTTTTTCATGTATTTTCTAAAGGCAGGCATGAGAATTGATTCAGCTTATTGGGATAATTTTTACCATTGCCGTCTCATGACTGCACCTGGTTGCTTAGTTCTAGGTAGCTTTCAACTATTGTCCTTTTTTAATCTTAACTATTTCAGTTCTACTGATTACAAAGCATAGTATCCTGGTGCCATTTACAATATAATCCTCTCGTGTGATATCATGCTCTATTCCTGATCATTTTTCTAAGAACGATTGAATATTGTTAATACTGGAAGTCAATTAATTTAAGATGATCAATAGCACAGATGATCTTGTAGAAAATTACTTGTCCTTCTGTGGTCAACTTTGGGTATATGCAATACCCTTTCTGATACGTAACCTGGTAATCTGAAGACGTTAAGAGTTATGCTTCAACCTGAAGTAACTTTTCCTAGGATGGCCTCATGAATAAAGGCTATAAACTTTGTGGCTTAGCGTGTGGCCTGCCACCTTCTGAAGGATCATAGTCCTGAACGAATTTGTCAAAAACCAAAGCCTGTTTGGAATAGGTTTTTCCAATGGGAGCAAGCTACTCTAGTCATCTGTCAGCTCGGTAATCGGTATAGTTCTTAATTGGTTTACAGTTGCTTCTTTCTTATAACTTGGGTGTGTTCTGACGGGTTCTGTTTGGGTCATACCCACCATCACCGTTCTACCATTCTATCGACGGCCAAGATTACTTGTATCTCATCCAAGGGTCTGGATGACTCCCAGTCATTAATAGATTACTGACTGAATATAAGCCAAGCCGATCGTCGTTCAAGCCGGCTAAAAACCCAATACTAAGAAATGGAATCCCTAGACGTACGGATTCCACTCCAACCCTCTCGTGCTGCCCTTTCTCCTCTACCCCTCGTCGCCGTCGCCGTCGCCGCTTCGCCGTCGATGCCCCGCATCTCTTCAACGCCGTGGCCGCAGCTCCTCGTCGCCGCCCCAACGTCCTCTACCCCTCGTCATGGTCGCAGCAGCTGTCGCCGCACCTCTTCATTGCTGCCCCAATGTCCTCTACCCCTCGTTGCGGTCGCAGCAGCTGTCGCAGCCCCGACTCCTCGTCGTCACCGCCCCAACCTTCTCACGCTGCCCATTCTCCTCCCTGTCGCCGTCGCTGTCGCCACACCTCTTCCCCGTCGATGCCCCGCATCTCTCCAACGTTGAGGCCGCAACTCCTCGTCACCGCCCCAACGTCCTCTACCCCCTCTTCGTGGTCGCAGCAACTCCTCCATTGCCCCTCCACCTCCTCCCGTCGTTGCCGGCAAGTCCACCGCCGAGTCTCCAACTCCTCTTTCCGTACACCTTCAAGTGACTATTGCAAAGTTAAAGATCTTATTAATTCCTTCTGATTCCTCTTCTTGTTGCTTTTGCTATTAAAAGATCTTAGTTGTTGTTGCTTTGGTCGAAACAATCCTCATTCTTTTTATTAGATAGATTCTTTTTTGATCAATGAAGTGTTATGATAGGCCATGATATGTTCTATGAGAGAACATTGGGTTTGTTTGTATTTAATGACCAGCTACGATGGTCCCTACGGCCAAAAGGAAATTAAATATCATTTTGTTATTTAAATAATGCATTTATTTGGACTGATTGAGTTCATTGTTAAGCCTCAAAGTCTGTTGTATAAAGCTAATTAATATCCTTCTCCTCCGTTCAAGATTCTATATTCGATAATGTATTCTTAATCTGACAAACTCTTCGTCTGATAATTGACTCAACTTGGCCAAAAAGAAACTTTAGTTTTATTCTGTTTCTCCATAACTTGAGTAACTAGCATAACAGCTACGCTGTTCCAAGAAAGAGAACCTCTTATAAAACTCTTCAAGGTATTTTTATTTAGCATCTAATGAAGTATGCTTCAATCTAGGATTAGACCTGAGCTCCCAAGTGATGCCCCACCAAGCTTGGCAGTTGAGGCTTCTGCTAGAAGGGGGAAAATCAAGTCTATCTAACAAATTTAACCACAGATTTCTCTCCCATCGTTGTATAAATTATCAACCAACCACTAGACTAATCCTATTGCATGCTACTCACCTGAAGTTAATTACATCTCAGTAACCAACTTTGTATCCATAGTGCTTACAGCATCATGAGCTGGTGCCTTGTCGAAATCCTTAGACTTAGGAGAGTAAGCCACCTGAAGGTGTAGGGACAGAGGAGTTGGAGACTCGGCGGTGGACTTGCCGACAACGACGCGAGGAGATGGAGGGGCGATGGAGGAGCTGCTACGACCACGACGAGGGGTAGAGGACGTTGGGGCGGCGACGAGGAGTCGCAGCCACGGCATTGAAGAGATGCGGGGCATCGACGGGGAAGAGGTGCAGCGACAGTGACGGCGACGGAGAGGAGAACGGGCAGCGTGAGAAGGTTGGGGCGGCGACAACGAGGAGTCGGGGCGGCGACAGCTGCTGTGACGGCGATGAAGGGTAGAGGAGAAAGGGCAGCGCGAGAGGGTTGGAGTAGAATACGTACGTCTAAGGATTTCATTTCTTAGTATTGGGTTTTTAACCGACTTGAACGACGATAGGCTTGGCTTATATTCAGTCAGTAGTCTATTAATGACTGGGAGTCATCCAGACCCTTGGATGAGATGCAAGTGATCTTGGCCGTCGGTAGAATGGTAGAACGGTGATGGTGGGTATGACCCAAACAGAACCCTGTTCTGACACATTGCTTCATTTCATTTTTTGAAATGTGTTCGGCAGAGACTACAAGCATTTTATGTGGATGGTTTTAGATGAAGTTAGAATATTGTTGTTGTTCCTCTATTATCTTGCAGGAAAGAGGTTTCTCTGTCATACTATCAGATATGTGCCCTTCAGTTTCGGGGATCACTACAAAAGATGCAGCTTTGTCCAGTGAGTTGGGGTTGCAAGCACTGTCTCTGGCTGTTGGCAAGATTTCTCTACCCGGTGTGGCTGAAAATAGTGATGGCAAGGAGCATCTCAGCAATTCAGAGGCTGATGCAAATGAAAATGGTGTTCTGCGACGCAAGGGTAACCTTGTGATAAAGTTCCTTGAGAGTGAAGATATACAAGGTTGCAAGACATGCTAGATAGGGCACTTATGCATAGCAAATTAAATATTGGATGCCAATAAGAAAGCATGATTGAGTTATTTTTTGCTTGAATGTTTGCAGGATTTAGCAAATTCTGCAAGCAACGTTTCATGAAAGTGTCATTGCTAAGGCCCAAAGCGACTCGGTCTTGCTCGAGGGAGATTTACTTAATATGCCAAGGCTTGCGGTAGTGCTTTCACATGCTAAATAAAAGCTATATGCTATCAAGCAGTTCTCTAGAACTTGTGGCTGCCCAAGTTTGGACTTCGAATAGTTTATAGTTGCATGATCCACAGCCAACTGAAAATGCGGAAATTATGGACAATGTGAAATGTTAACATTGTTATCTGGAATACTTAAAGCTGTCGATTTCCTGTGGATGTAGCGTACAAAATAACTTGGCATTTTGTTTCATAGAATTGTACTTGATTGCATAGTACTGCACTATTTATCTCTCGAGATTGCAGATTTCACAACTGTGTGCTGAAAAATGTATTCTGAATTAGTGCGATCAGGCAGTTAGTTGCCTCGTATGAAGAGTCTCTTTCAGCGCTAGGATCAGTGACATGTAAGGAGAAAGAACATTAGGAGTTGTTGTATAACATTAGTGAGTCTTCTTTAGAGCACTATGTTATCAGATTCTTTTCCAGCTAGTTTGCTTTTACCTTTACTTGGATACTGTATGGAGTTTGTACATGTTCGAAACTTGAGTTATCAGTTGGTGCTGGAGTTGCAAATTTTTCTTCCATTTTTATTTGCAGTCATATGAATACTTTTGAATTGAGGAGTTTTACACGTCATGTATCCTTAGCATTATAAAGCGGTTCCCAGGATCAAGATTACCACTGATCTTAGCTGAAGATATATGCAAATATGCCATTCTTCTATCTGCTTTTATTTGCTTATTGGAGCTATCAAACAGAGGCTCAGAGCAACTGCTTGGGGTTCCTAAACATCTTGATGACAAGGGCATAGCACAGAAAAACTAAGTATGGGCAGGCTTATAGGCATACAAACATGTATCCCTTTGTTGTTATTAGTAGCATTGAGACATCTTTTTTTTATGGACTTCAGGCAGGGTGGAATGAGCTTATACAAAATTCATCCTTTTGTATAAGAATAAATATGTCTTAAGATGATTACACATCCTTGAACTCCAAAGGAAGGATGTCTTTCTCCTACCAAATATATGGTTAGAAAAAGATCAGAACAAGGTGCAAGTAGTCCGGCATATCTGAATACAACAAAGAGGAGGAAGCATTTGGTTATCAGTTGTCCTGCAATTCCAGCCCTGGGTTGACCAACGATATCATTCTGCTTTCTCTCGAAATTGCGAGCTTGGGTTAGACCTCTACAAATTAATTGAAAGAATAGGTTTCTTGAACTGCACAGGGGTTGTGTTTTGTCACCGGATGTGAGTTCGTCCCAATGACCAGACTCCAATTTCCCGAACAGGGGTCTGTTAATAGTGCATTTTGGTCAAGAATAAAACGCAAGTCAAACAGAGAGGTAGCTTGAACATACAATATGTAGTTGAACAATTTGTGGAAGACATTGCTTACTGGTGGTGTCTTTACAGAAGGGAAGACATTCCAAAATCTCAATGTCTCATCGCCCGCTCCAGTCACTATAGTCTGAAGGTAGTAAATCCATAAAAATTCATGAGAGTTTGAGAGAGACATTGTTAGTAGCCTATTAGGAAACGCAGGTTACAGCATCAGCATGTTTACCTGTCCATCAGGTGACATTGCAAGGTAAAGTACCCGAAGAGTGTGACCAGTCAGAGTTGCTACCTGTTCATTTCATCATTTGTTGCTCAGTCAATTGCCCAAAGCTAACCTTGCTATGAAGCTGATTGATTTATTGAATTCTTCTAACCATAATTGTGCTATCTATTATTATGTTAATATGTATGAACTTCCAGAGTTGCCAACAACATGTTATAGTCATGGTACCATCAACAATTTCCAAATGATTCAGATATATGAACTTTTAGGAGGATACTTTACCTTTTCGAGCAAAGCCTTATAAAAGGTAACATATTTACCTTGCTCATAGATGGATACTTCCATACCATAATTTGGTTCTGGGAATACCCATGTGTGCTGACTAACTCATTCACATTCTTGCTCCATGCCAAGTTACACACCTGTGCAAAGTGCAAGCAGTATCAGCAAACATAGCTTTCATAACAAAACTGTAGAATGGGAAATTCTTATTTGCAGATTGATTTTACACCTGGCTTCCTGTATCAACACAATTTAGCATATTACTGTTTCCAGTGTTCCAGAAGCGGATGCAACGGTCAGCTGTTCCACCTCCAGATGCGAGAAGGCCGTGTTGATGGGGTGACCAGGCAATAGCTTTAACAGCAGCGGTATGCTCTGTAAGCTTTAAGACTGGATTCTGGGAGTGTTGGTTCCAAACTAAGAGCTGTCGCAGTTTATCAGAATGAAACCAATCTAAAATAAGTACTCAAAGAAGAATAACAAATAACAAGAATTGATAAGAAGAAGAGAAGAAAGATTAAGTGATTGCAACCTGGTTGTCATTTCCACCAGATGCTAGTTCACGGTCATCATGGGACCACTTGAGTCCACAGATCTGCCACAGACATAAAGGTTTTTATCAAGCAAGTGCTGAGAAAAAAATTCCTAAAAGCTTGAAAATCAGGTAAAATGTTGATTGATCATTGAGCTAAATCAAAATATTATATTTTTGAGACTCATTCATAGTATCCTTTCCTCTTGAAACATTTCCCCTGTTGTGTGATCAAATACCATAAACAACTTGTCCTTACCATATCATGCAATATTTTCAACAGATCCATCAGTATGAGGCAACAGACATCTTTGATACCAACCTATGAACAACTACTTGGTAACAATATGCAGCGGGAAAACTCTTTTCATATACACATGAACCTGCTCAAACCAAAATAAGAATTACCTCAGACCTGTGGCCAGCAAGTTTGCTAACGAAGTCATTTGAAACACGAAGATCATGTTGAAGAATATTCTTGTCTCTGCTTCCAGAGGCTAAGATGCAGGAGCCCCATGCCAGAACTCCCGTTCTTGTTTGATGACCGCCCAGTGTTCGGATCTTCTTGCTCCGAGTGCCATCCCAAATCTGCAAGGTAGGTATTTTAATTGGATGACCTAGCCTGTGACACATGAGTTCATCATATGGTACATAGTGGAAACCTTTTACATGTACTTTCTCTTCTCAGTGTAAGGAGTACGAATTTTTCCCTCATTGTTGGTGTTTATTGTTACATAATCCTGTCATCTTTATAGTCTAAATTTTCAAGAAAACAATAACCTGACCCCCCCCCCCCCCCCCCCCCCCCCCTAATGGCAAATTGATCTGGTGGCCTCCATTTGTCCTAAGAAAATAACCTGACATAAACATAACTATTTGCCATTGGAAGAAAGCCTTCGCTTGTCATGATGCAAGCTAGATCTTCGAAGAATTTCGATTGATAGTAAACTACATAGTTCATGTAACCGAAATGCCATAGCCTGAGAATAGCATTTAAGTTTATATGTCATGGGTAAAATAAAGTAGGGAAACCAATGATAAATATATTCGATGCAAGATGGTGCTGATGAAATGTTAAAAGTTTCTTGTAGCAAAACTATTCATGATAGACACTGACATTGTTATATGCAGAAATCTTGCTTACTCTCAAGAGAATTCAGATGATGCAGATTAGGAACCTAGATACTTATTTCTTAGTTGGACAAGTTAATAACAGGAAAGCTGTCTGGAAGTTTCTTTTCTTACTTATTGCCAGTAATTTTGTGCCGCTTACTTTTATTCTTTTTGAGGTGTCCCTGTTTCAATATGCCTCTCTAACCCAACACTTAGTACGATGAAGAACTATCAACTTACTTGAACATCTCCAAGACTTGTACCAAGTGCAAGATATGAGCCCTCTCTTGTCCATTGGACCGCACAAACACTGTCTCTTGGTCCCAAGTCGCATAACTTTGTAACCTGCATGTCGAATGAAAAATTAATTCAAATATGCTTTTGGATACAATCGTCGTTCACCTCTTGTTCAATCAAAAAAGCATATGCATGAGGAAAAGGAAACACTCTTGTATAGTATAACAGATAAATTAGCACCTTGCATGAGGAGGCACTCCACAGATATACGCAAGTTCCCAATCCAACAGCTAGTACATTTTGCAAGGACCAGTCCACAAGGTTCAGGTAAAAATCATCTTGGAGCGAAGGTGCATCAAGAACCTACATTTCAAGTTTCAACAAAACAATCATAAGCCATAGGAGCCGAAAAGCTGATTAGTTTTTTCCTTTCAAAATTGTTCTTTTTCACTGTTTCATTATTCAGTAATCTGTGCAATTACCCTTTCTTATTCTACTGCTGCTACAAATCCAACTTCCAACAGTTATCCTTTGACTGAACATCCCAAAAATCCAATTTTTCTCAATGTCATCATCATGAGCAGCACATATCTATCAAAGAAAAGCCGTATTCACTAATGCAAAGTTCTACAGATTGTATACCTTGTGGGGTGTCTTGGGCACCTTCCTTGGCACCTTGGGAGGCGTCGAGACCTCACCCAGAGCTCCCCCGTCATGTCCAGCGACCGACCCCGAGAACGGCGAGCTGGGCACCGAGTGATCCGTCTTGAACCGGAACATATTCTTATTGGGGCTCATTGGCGACCCCTGGCCCGGCGAGCAAGGGACCGAGTCGGGCCCAAAGAGCTCGGCTCTCAACAGCCTCGAGTAGAGCTCATTGCCCCCCTCCTTCTTCGGCGACGACTTCTCCACCAACGCGAACGTCTGCAGCCTCGACGACGACCGGCACGGGATGAAGCGGTCGCCATAGGTCGTCGTCTTCGACGGCGACGACATCTTCGGAATCAGTGGGTAGTGGACAGGGACCGGGTCGATGCGGAGAGAGGATTCCATGCCGGCGGGGAGATTTAAGCGTGTCTTTCTCGAATCCATCTTATGGGTTTTGCACCGAGATCGGTCTCTAAGGATAGTACTAGCTCGCCGCCGCCTTCTCTCCTCGATCGGATTGGTGGAAGCTCGACAGAGAGCTATGGGGACGGAGAGGAGGAGAAGAGCAGGCTACCGTTTAGCTATCGGCGTTCCAACGGTCACCCGAGGCATCGATTAAATTGTGGGTTCCACGGAGAGCGTGGGAACTATGTAAAAAAAGTAGCCGTTGGGCCTTCACATGTTTGAATGAAGGAAGGTAAACGATAGAGATGGAAAAAAGAATGGTAAATAGGAAAGTAGCGAAGGTTTGCCCATGTTTGAATGAAGGAAGGTAAACGATATAGATGGAAAAAAGAAGGGTAAAGAGGAAAGTAGTGAAGGTTTGTCCATGTAATTCCACCCATGAAAAAATAGATGCACGAGAAATCTTATTTGATTCTGTATCACGTGATGAGATCAATTTGACAGTATTACTTGGTGCTGAGTCGAGAATCATTTTAGCATTAGCTTATGTTGCTTTGGATCTTGATGTGCACAATCAGATAATGATGGACCCTTTTCAAATATTTTTTAGAGAATATGAAGCACCAAATTGATGTTTTCACCTTTTTCTTGGTAAATCACAAAATAGAAGGTGGAAACAGAAAAATTACAAAGAAACATGAAAACAAATCCAAACAAAATGCCCGCATGCTTTTGCATGCATATGATGTTTTGGTAAGTAGTACCTTTCTTGGATAATTTTCCCTTTTCTTTACAATAATGACATAAATATTGCTTCTGATAGGGATATGAGATATCCCACTTCAAGTAAAGGAATAAAACATTTATTAGAGCAGTTGGCCATGGAAACGTACCTTACAATTTGGCCAATGGACACTGTTCACATTAATGATTAAGGGACCCTTTTGATGTAAGCTAACAAAGGCTGTTCATTTAATCCAAATTTAGATGTGTGATTTAATCCACTCAACCTCCCACTCTCCTCATAAATGGAAAACACCACCAAAGATGACAACAGAGGGGCCAACCTATCTTTTCAAGGTCGTTGATGCTTCATAGAAACAGTTTATAAGGGATTGGTACAATAACCCTTATCTAAGTACATTCTTTTCGTTGATTTGATGTTATAGTTTCTTCATACCTGTCTAGATCTATAAAGGAACTGGAACTGTAGCTGTTTAATTATGTTCATCTTTGGAGCTGGAAATGTTGAATGCAACTTAAATTGAAATAGTGCTTCAATTAAGTTGCAGCATCTCAAGATCATCATCAATATGTTTGGACACTTTGCAGCCTTGTTGGACTAATTTAATCCAACTTCTATGAAGGTAATGAAGTGCTTTTAAAGCCAAGTTGATGAAACTGAGCAAAAAGCGGAGAATTCTCTTGATGAAAAGCATTAAAATGTACATAATGCTACAATATATATATGTATTATCCACATACTTCTTGTATTTATTCCATGATCTAAGTTTCATTTCAGTACTCATAAACTTATAAATCACTGTAAGTTGATACCTCCTCGTCCTTAATCTAAACATTCTCAAATAATGCTAGAGAGTAAGAATCCATCAAGAATAGATGAGCTTGCAGGCCATGAGAAAGAGGAGTGAGAAGGTGAAGATGCTTGAGAAGAGTAGTAAGCCTCATTTGAGGAGGTGTTTGAGCTGCAGGGCTTCCTAACCATCAATGGCACCACATCTTCCAACAACCCCTGTGGGCTTTCCATGGCATCTTCCAGTTCCAGTATACTATCTTTCACAGCACTCTGTTGTGGGCTCTCCTCTCCAACCACTTCATGCAACTGCTCCCCCACCACTGTGCTCTGTGTCAATGGCTCCACTTCTGGGATGACCTCTGGGCTCTGGAACCTGGGCTTCTTGGCCACATGAGGCCCACCGGCAGCGTCGCCGGAGGAGGAGTAATCGTGCTGCGGCGGCCGGGGGAGGAGGAAGTGTGAGTAGGCATAGTGGAGGTGGAGGCCTTCATAGGTGACAACCAGCATCTCTGGATCTTCTACTGACCTCTCCACCTGTTTCTTAGCATTGCAGCGAGGATTGGTGCACCTGTAATAACTCCTGTTACAAAACAAGGAAATTTTATTGAAGCCCACCAGAATAAAAGATCATGGCATGCAACCATGGCTATCAAGAAACTAACGCAGTGGGTCTCTGATGAAATAAATTCTTGACAAGGATTGTGCATGCACTTGGGTACCACCCAAAGATAGCTAAGTTGGTGGTTTAGATAGTAGATAGGACATTAAAATTCCTCTGCTCTACTTTGAGAGATGGGTCCACTGGAAAATTGTGTGAGAGTTCGAGAAAGAAACAAAGCAATAAAGATTGGAGAAAATGGGGTCTTTTTCATGTTGCACCAACTTTCACTCAACTCTATTTTATTTGCGGCAATTAAGGGGCAGCATTAAGTGATCTCCTGGTGTCAGTGAGGATTTTGGGTGCAGAGGAGTTTTCTCAGCAAGATTGGTATTCCTATGTTTTTTTGGTTAAAACTTTAATAGAGTGTCTCTTTCTATTCTTCCTTCTTCTATCCATGGATTCTTTTTATCAGCTTTTGTTGGTAGGACATGCATGTCGGAAGCAGATGAAGGGCTTTGGTCTGCAGCTGTTCTAAAGGAGATGAACACTCGAATTAAAAAAAAAAAAAGGAGTTTGGTTGTTGACAGAGAAATATTGTAGATGCATGAATTCTTGCATGGCTTTAATAAAATATACTGAAAAGAATTGATGTGTGGATGTAGAAAAAAATGACCTTGGATTTGGGCTGTTCTTGATAGATTTCTGGCCATATTTCCTCCACTTGTAGCCATCATCAGCTAGGCCACTCCCACAGCTCTTAATCTTCAAGGTGTACTTGTTCTCCATCTTACTCAATCCTTTCTCTGGTATGGAAACTCTGCAAAAATTAACAGTTAATGAAAACAAAATTCACCAACAAGCTATAGCCCATCAGCCCATGCCATATCAAGGAAGTCTGATTTAAAAATGGGGTTCAGCATACATACATGGGCCGTGTGCCGCTCCGGCCGTCGGAATCGCCGCTCCGAAAGCTTATGGATAGAGCACTCTCTATGTCGCCGATGGTCGGGCCGGAGTAGACCGTGGAGATCAGCTTGTTGATGAAGGAGTTCCGGTGGTCAACGAGCTCCGGTACTTCAGGATCAATGGTGGGTGTCTCCGGTGAGATAAACAGAGGAGACTCGTCATCCAGGAGCTCGTTCACAAGCTCCTCCCCGGAGCCATCGAACCAATTGCCGTCCGATTCGCCTACTTCCTCCATGGAAAATGGTAGAAGTTGCAGACCAGAGGGAAAAGAAGGCAAGAAGAGAGAGTGAGAGAGGAGGGAAGGGTTTAACCTTGTTATATGGTTTCACGCAATGCTTAGGAAGAGTAACCACGCATCGTAAGACACATGTAACCTCTTCATGGCTATTTTCCAAATCTATGTTGCTATCTTTTCATGCATGGATTCTTTATTTGGCTCTAATGGGGTTAGATACCTCAAAGTGGACTAGACCCAACTGACCCACTCGGTGGTCAATTATATATATATATGTGTAGATGATTGGATAGACCATTCAACTAATTCATGGGGGTTCATTCCTTCCTCTATGAGGAACTCTTGGATTGAAATTGGCCTCAATTCCCTATCATTGTCGATCTCGACCGTCCGATTGGATCTTGACGGACTATTGGATGGCTTGGATGTTGTGGAAGAGACCGTGCATCGCCTTCTATTGGGCTTAACCTGCATTGCTAGCTAGAGGACTCCATCTTAGTGGTGGGGGTGAATATATGTTAGCGTGTCTCTTTCCCACCAAGCAACCACCTCACTAATAGGAAGAACAAGGGCCTCTAAGAATTAAAACCCTCTACCTAACCAATCCCACTCCTCCCTCTCCTTCTCTCTCTAGATCTCTCTAACCAGGATTCATGGTCATTGAGAATTTTCGAAAATTTCTAACTCAATTGATGTTAGAGTATGACATAAAAATAGCTCATCCGGTCCGATTAGTTTTAATTTTTTAGATAATTGATGAAGTTAACATGGTATCAACATCGAAATCTAGCACTTGCTTCCAAGTTCTTCAAGATTTTTAGGGTCCCAAGCAAGAGATTTAAATAAAAGCTCTACCACTTAAATTAAACAAAATCACAAAGAGCTCCGGGGGATGACTTATTTTATATGTAAAGGATATATAGAACAGGGGGGCAGCTGAATAATTTTCTCTTGCGGACATATCACGTTGTTTCATGTGTTTCACAGGTCAATCATCCGCAAATAAATCCAAAGAGACAGGTTTTTGTTTCTCGTCCAGCTTCTGGACTCCAGTGTACAGTAAGTACCCCACGTCGAGAAGATTACTACGTCTTGATTGGAATATTCGAGTAGTGATACCTTTCCTTATCCTGACTGCATGCATGGAAGTGAGTGAGGGAAGTGATGCAGTAGTACTTCTTCTGTCATTCTTACGTACGTAGTAACTTGGGTTGACTTCTTAAAAAGACAAAGAGAATAGTTTCTTTTCAGTTTCACCCACCAATAGTAGATCTATGTAGATGAGAAGAATGGAGGAGAAGACTGAGGGTTGACTGGCAGCGTAGGATGGGCACGAGAAGCCAGCGTGGATCCAAAGTAAGAGTTAATGGCAGTTTAACTTATTAGGAAGTCAACCCCGATCCCTGCAGACAGGCATGCCAGGAGGACTATAGAAGAGCCAAACGAAGAAGAATAGGTCAACTAGTTGTGGGCCTCGGTTCTATTATTAAGGTCCACGCCTGATGGCTTCGTCACATGTGACCTATGGAGTCGTTGTACCCGTCCTCTCCCCGTCGTCCCCACTACTAATCCTCCTCCACAGAGAGAGAGAGACAGAGAGATCTACATTAGATTCTTTATTGACTCAAAATTTAAAAATAAGCCAACCTTTCTATGTGGATAGATTGGCGCATGTACAATTGATAATTCGAATGAATTATGGGAATAAAGCTTTGATTAGGAGGGACCTTGGTCAGGACAAAATTCTAAGGTCCTTGTCATGGGGAGGGACCCCCCATGATGCAAGTTGGTTTTCTGATCACATCTTCTAGTGTTTGACCTGGTGAGTGACCTCGTGATCTCTATTATCGAAGAATGTCTATCTCATATTCAATGTTATTGTCTCCGCATTGTCAAATGGATTATTTGACAACAACCCAACGTATTCAAAGAGTTGGACTTCGTGGCATGCCAAATGCATGATACGTGTTTATAGATGATCGATAGATGTCTACCAATTGAGTCAGATGGTTTATAGATGTTTACCGATTAGATGATTGATACATTCAATCGATAAATGTCTACCAATTGGTTAATCTAATCTATCAATAGAACACTACCGATGAATTAAATGACTCAATCGATAAATGTCTACCGATTAAAGGGCATCTACAACCAAGGTTCTAAAAAACGCTAGACGCTAATTGGGTGGAAGCCCGAGGACTGGCGCACAGAGAACTAGTCGGACGCCTAGAAGGGGACTAGGCGGTTTTATTTTTTAAAATTTTAATTTAATTTTTATTACATATAATTATATAAATAAAAATATAAAGCTTAAATAGCAATACTATTCCTTTCAAAGTTTTGATTCTAGCAACTTTCAAACATATGCCTCAAACGGGGGTGAGATCTCTCAAGGTCGGTAGAGATTTGAGACCATAGAGCAAACGAAGGTGAGATCTCTCGAGGTCGAGGTGAAGGCGGCGCGGAGCGGCGAAGGTGAGATCTTGAGTCCCGAGATCCGTCTAAGCGCCGGTGGAGATCAGAGAGGGCGGCGTGGCGCGGGGGTGAGGGCGGCGTGGAGCGACGAAGATGAGTTCTCGAGTCTCGAGATCCGTCTAGGCGCAGGTGGAGATCAGAGAGGGCGGCGCGTGCGGAGGTGAGGGCGCTTGGCGGTCGACGGTCGGTGGAGCTTAGAGAGCAAAAGACTAGGTTAAGTGGATAAGGAATAAGTGAGTAACTAGAGAGCAAACCGCCCAGCCCGCCTAGGCGGCCGATTTTCAGCCGAACGCCTAGCTCGATCGACTAGGCCTTAATCGAGGCGGCCGGGAAGCGCCCAGCGCCTAGGCGACCGCCTAGACCGTTTTTTAGAACACTGTCTACAACGTACAAGCCCTTATCCATGTACCCCAATCACTGTCCTTTATAAATTAGACGGTTAATCCATCTCATCATTAATCCAATACCTTTTTTTTTTTTTGCTGAGTTGAGTCAAGAGGCTAAGTGATACATGTCTCTACTTCAGGTTACATCAAGGCGGTGTGGTCACTGACACAGTGCTAACAACCGCATGCCTAGCCCAGCATGCTAGATCATCCATACTGACACGTATTCAAAGAGTTGGACTTCGGGGCGTGCCAAATACATGATTATCGTACTGCCGATGGGTCATATGACTCAATTGATAGTGTTCTAATAATTGATACATTCAATCGATAAATATCGACCGATTACTTGATCTATTCCATCGACAGAACACTACCGATAAATCAGATGACTCAATCGATAAATGTCTACCAATTGAAAGACATCTATAACATACATGCCCTGACCCATGTACCCCAATCACTGTCATTTATGAATTAGACGGTCAATCTATCTCATCATTAATCGAATACCTGATTGTGAATAAATCCAGTAAATTTACTGTACTCGAATTGTGTGATACTTAATACCTGTAAAAAATAATAATAAAAGGGAACCTGGAATTTTACCAGGCCAATTGACATGAGTTATATAAGCTCTTCTTATAACTAGTTTTCTGTACAAGAACTTCAGAGACTATACTTGATATGGTGTCGTCGTAGCCAGTTTTCACCTTTCTCATAATAATCTTGCTTGCTGAAGGTTTGGGCATGGAAGTGTTTACCAGCAGCATATGCTGCTGCGCCTCTCCATGCATCCATGATGGGGTCAGATGCTCTTACCACCTTCAATGGTGAGAGGTATGGCCGAATCTTTCTGATCCCAGCTTCTATGCGCTCCAACATGCCTGGGAAAAGTGTGCTCCCGCCTGTCAAGAGAATTGAAGTGCTCATCCTTTCCTTGACGACATCGTCCACTGAAGAGAGTCGGCGGAATGAGATCCCGGCCATCTCATCGAGGCCAGCCTGATCGACTCCGACCATGCTGGGCTGGAGTAGTATCTCAGGGCACCGGAAACGCTCTACGGCTAGAACGATCTGAAAGTCTCCTGTCGTTAGTGGCCGGACACGGGCAATCTCAGATGTTCCTTCAGATTTTGGAACAAATGTAGGGTCTATGTCCTGCAAAAAACCAGCAAGTCGAGTGAGAAATAAACAGGATTAACATCTACCTACTTACGGGCATCCCTAGAAAGATTTTTAACTGTGTATAAATCTTGGGGAGCAAAGAACCCAATAACTCAAGAATGCAAGGCGGAACTTTGAGAGAAAATGCTGAAATGAGTGAAACGATTGCAGAAGTCCCTGGAAGTGAGAGCTTTTTTTTAAGAAAAAATCAAAACATTACCAATGGAGGGATGCTTCAACTTATTTTTCAAGTTCATATAACAGGGAAATTGCCAATGGAGGGATGCTTCAACTTATTTTTCAAGTTCATATAACAGGGAAATTACCAATGGAGGGATGCTTTAACTTGTTTTTTAAGTTCATATAACAGGGAAATAAGAACCATCAACAACTGAAAAACAGACCTGGAGCCTACTGGTCAGACGTGCCAGTTCTGCATCGTCCTCTGCTTCATCATCGTCATCATTATCTTTACTCATCTTTTTATATAACAGCCAATCTTCATCTCTAGCTCCAAAAGTGTCTTCACCCTTTCCCCGATCGAATGCAGCAGTCGTCAAGAGACGCATCCTTTCCTTTTGGGCTGCGTTCAAGCGTTCACCGCGGCCACCACTTCCAGACAATCCATTACCATTTGTCCATGAACCATTCGTCTTCAGTCGCTTCCGTTGCTCAGCTTTGTCGCAGAGGTCTTTGTATTTAGCACGTAGTTCTCCAAGGTAAAGCTCAGGATTCTCTCTGCATTTCAAAAAAATAGGAGAGCACAAAAGAAGCAGTGAGAAGACTAAGCATCAAATGAACCAGATCTGATCAAAGGATGCATTTACTCTTTGAAGCGAATTGTCATAGTGCAAAACTGAGAGAACAGATTACTAGAAACAAAATCATGATAAGCTCATTAAATGGAAAATTTGATGCTCGAATTGTTGCTATAAAAGCATTTAACCATAGCTATGTGCAATGGCAATCACAAGCATTACAGTGTTGAAGGCAGAGAGTTCCACAAAGCAGGAGACATCGTTCTACACTCTCTGACAAAAAGAATCATAGCTTCAAAGCCTCCGATATCATCGAAATTACTTGAAATAAAAAATAGCTTACAGGCGTTTTTCTTCCTCTTGATGATTTTGCCTCTCCCTTTGTAACTCTTCTTCAGCACGCTTTTGCTTAGCCCGCAATTTGCCTTCAGTTGTAGTTCGGAGGAATGCCTGCCTCTTTTTCTCTTGTAACTGCCAGTAGGAACTTCAAAAGTTAGCGAATAAAACTAATTATCCAATTAAGCTGCAGAATATGCAAGGGAGAAAAGTGGACTCAAATGCCACAGATATTAAGAAGATTATTGCATAGATATGTGTCCTGAATACAAAACAATGTAGTCTCTTCCACCAACTGCGATCAACAAAGACATTGAAAATGATCTGATATATATATATATATATATATATATATAGAAACACACCTGCTCGGGCGTCAGCATATTGTCCGGAATATCCGTAAGGGGATATTTCTCAGTCAGCGAAACATCGTTTCTCTCGTCAATTTCATTAGGCTCACCTTTTGCCTTCCTCAAGGATTGGGCTACTTTCAAGCTAGCAGATTCAACTTCTTGCCGGGACATGTATCCTTTATTGGATAGAAAAGATGGAATCTCCTCATCCTCCAAATCCTCAAGCTGCTGTAATATATCTGTCAAACCACGCAGTTTATTTTCTAGCTCCAATATTTTGGCAGACCTCTTTGCTGCGGCAAACTCTCGCAGCCTTTGACCTTGTTCCATCTTTTTAGCTTTTCTTCTAGCAATTTCCTCTTCAGTTGGCGGCTCTTCTTGTGGAGGAGGGACCCAGGGGAGCTGCCAATATCTGGTTTTCTCTTCAGCTCCCTCTTTTCCTGTCTGCAATAGAAGATGAGATTAGCCACAAAACTGTGACGTGAAGAGCATGACAATAAAGATGAATATGCTTTTTATATTGCTAGAGTGGCCTAGTCAGACCTCTGCAAGTTTTAGCCTAACAATTTATTTAGATCTATCACTTCCACATAGGAATCACATCTTGTACGGACTGGCAATATGTTTGTAGGGCATGACGAACACAGAAAGAAATATTACAAAGAAAACCATCAACAAGACCACCTCTTGACCTGAAATAGTTTCAATTCGGAGTCATAATCAGTAGCTAAATAGCAATGTTCAATCTTGATGTCCTCAGCCTTTTCCCATGTAATGCTGTTCCTGTTGATGTTCATCATAAAAGAAAGTTGCAAACTTCAGCCATAAGACATGAAACCAATCAGCTAAATTGTCACAAAAAACATGTACTAGTAAACACATACACGTGATGTGGATATTTAAGGGAAAGAAGCTGCTTCAAATAATCAGTCACGTGATATCCACCAACATTAGTTCTGCAGCATGCATCTATAACTGGCTCCCCATTCACAAACTGGAAAATGAAGATTGTCAGACATTGACAAATTCAACAGAATAGAAATGGACACTGCATGAACTGTACTTTTGTGATAAAATCATAGAGAGGGGAATATATGGTTCTATTGTCAGTCCTGTTAGGTGAAGTACCCCACATGAATATCATCTACCCAGGAATGAGGCTAGAAGACCCAGCATGAAGTCTCTACATTAATTTGACATTAACCTATCCCCTAATGTTATTGTCGGTGAGTTGATGTGCATGGGCCTGATGAGAAACTTAACGACTTCCCTTTGCCCAATACCTTAAAGCCTATGTTTTTGTAACTAATGTTATTAGTTATTGTGCTGGGTAAATTCTAGTGCTCACATTGTACTGCATAGTTTAACTCCAATAATTAGACGTGGCGGTTGGAGATAGAAGCTTCTCAGGAATAAAATTCTAGTGCTCATGTTGGTTTCTAGTACATACCAGCATTTCATAACCCAATAACACTATGATGTGGCAAACATCTCCTCATATACCACGTAATCAGCCAAAGTCCTGAAATTTATGTCATTTTAAATATCCATGATATGACAAACTGCAACATAGTCTAGAGATGTGACAAGATCTTCAGGTAAAGTGCAGAACTATTTCCAAGAAAATCTGCATATTTCACAGAGATGCACTGACCACATTATTTCATTCATACGTTCTTTCATAGAATTGTAAAGTAAAGGAAGATAATGCAAGTGAAAATCTGAAATTTCTGATAATAAGAAAAATAAAGCATAATTATTCCGAGATACACATCACTATGAAACTGAAATCACAACCACCCTTCATGGAATAAAAATCAAGCTCCACGACTTAGATTCCCGTATATGCATACAGAGAAAACTGACCAACAGATCTTAACGCCTGGAACTTACAGGCATAACACGGCTTGTTGACAGCCCAGAGCAAATAGCAAGACCATTATCAGTGCAAACTCCAAGCTGTTGGTTAAATTTGTAGCTGAATGCTGTATCGACACCAAATGCTGGAAAACATCCTCGACAAATTAGGATAGATGATGCTAACCTTTGGGGATGAAACTACTTTGGCACAGAGCAGAAGATGAGCCATTGAGCCTCAAGCATAGCATAATCAAAGAAAATTAAACCAAAAGATGCATACCCAGAGAAGATACACCATAAGTTTCAAATAGAAGTTCTGCCATTTTACTGCGAGAGGAAACTGGGTTGCATGCACATTCTGTCATCAGGATGGGATGATTCACCTGTTCTGTGCTCAAGTTTGACACAACAGTAGCAGTATGAACTTTGTGAGCATATAACCAACAAAATACTAGACTAAAAGCAGTTGATATCATCATGCACGACTTTAGATGTCCTTTATGCCAAAAATGGAATTGTGAAAGAATAGTAGATCAAATCATCATCCACCATAAGCACAATTAACAAATCAAATGGTAATAAAGGTTGAATTCAAGTGGGGCATGTCCTGTATGCTCTATGTAGGCAAATGGGTTTATAAGGTAGAAAATATAACAGTTCATGAATGTGGCATGGTGTGAATGAAGCGAAAGCACCATTTTGATCCATTACAGTGCAAACATACACATAGAAACTAAGAGGAGAGAGTTATAAAAAAAAATTACATGTGCTAGATTTTTCATTTCGTTCAATACATCAAATAAGCTGCTCATATTCTTTGTCATGTTATGAGTACATCACTCCTTGGATACCACCAGATAAGAAATGACTCTAGGAATTACTACAAACAAATATACTTTATGATGCATAACAAAGCTACAAACAATTATCAGGAAACTCACACACCTTGTGCTCCCAGACGCTCAAAGCCATAGTCAAGAACCTACAGAGAAATGAAACTTTTGTGAGATAGAAAATAAGAGCATATAATAACATATGGCAATTGACTTACATGTTCCATCAGATCAAATTGATAGACAACGTCACTATCAAATGCTGATCGAGAAGATGAGCGCGTGCAATCGAAGTACTTCATCAAGGTCGGATCATGATCTCCAACAATAGTGACAGTTTCCCCTGCTATTAGTGTGGAAATAGTAAGATTGAACCTCTAAAACAGCCGGTAATGAGTCTACTTGCAGACATAGAAGTACTGAACTACCTGTCACACAGAACAACCAAAAAAAACTAACAACAAACCCTGCTCGCTAAGTTTACAATCAACAGGCAAAGCACTCTTCACAAGGAAAAAACAAACAACAAAACCTGACGATATGCATTACAAGCTCAACACTAATATAGCGGAGCATGATGAACTTAAAACGACTATAAAGAAGAAAGCAAGGACATTAGACGACAATGGGAAGGAATGCAGCACCAGTGGCTTTGTGGCGAGGCCTCTGGACGACGTTGCGGAAGGTCACGCGGGGATCGGACTCCCCCGCCCATCTGAAACCCAAAAGACGAAACACTCTTCGGATAAGACCAATTGGCTAGAAAGAATTAGGTCTAGAGCTAGGGTTAGAGTTAGGGTTAGGGCTTTGCCCGATTCGGAACGTGCCGGCGCCGTTGTCGATGACGATGGGGGTGGACGAGGAGAACCTATTGAAGTCGGATTGCCGAGACGGACGATCGATGGAAGGCATGGCTCCTTTGGCTCCGCCGTTTACATCACCGCTGGCTGTGGAGAAGAAGGAGGAAGCGGCGGCGACTCGCCTAGTCTCTGTCTTCTCCTTTTTGCGCGAGCTACTCTTGCTGTTGATATGTTGTCGCGCGGGCGCCTTTTGAGTTTGGATTGGGAACGGCACGAATTGGGCTTGACCCGATTGGATCGACGTGGCTTGATTGGGTATCGCTGGTGAAGTAGGACCCCGACAATAATAAAAACCCCCGACCCCCTCTTTTTTTATCTCACATTGTCATAAAATTATCATCAAATCATCCTTTTCTGAATCCAATATGATTCAATATTTTGACCATAACTTTCGTATACGATCTCCAAATAAGCTGTTTAACTATCATTGGAAAGCTAATTCAAAGACCTACAAGGTTGTTGTGGGCAGCTTCTCCAAATTTTAAGATTTAGTATGTAAAATCTAAAATATAAATGAGTGATGGTAAAATGATAAATACATCGCTAAAACCATTCTCATCCATAGTATACTTCCGGTTAGGAGCCTAGGACTCCTTTTACTCGTGATGCATTTTCGTAAATTCCTCCTTTTCATTGATGATGACATTTTCATGCATTTACCCTTTTATGATAAAGTAAAGTTTTTTCGTCTATAATTGCTTCATTCGGTGTCTAAATTAGATAATTTTTAAACCGTACGAAAGAGGACTCGAAAAGCTAAGATATGACACTATGAACGAATATAGTGGAAGATTGGACGAAATCGTTCATAGACACTTTTGATTTTCAACGCAGTGAAAATATTTTTCCCATAACTTTGTCATTTGTTATCCAAATGAAATTGTTCTTAGATCGTTAGAAAGGTCATTCAAAGAACTACAATTTTTGTTCGAGTTTTAGAGTATTCGAATGCTATCATAGACCGAAATGTAAAAGTTGGACGGAATTGTCCATGGACGAGTTCGTCTATCTAACTTCTAACACAACTAGAGTATTTTGATCGTAAGTTTTTCATCCAATATTTAAATGAGCTTATTCTTTGACCATTCGAAAGATGAGTCGATGATCTACAGTTTTTGTTTTTTAGGTTTTTCCATAATAAAATGTTATGGTGGACCAAAATGTAATTAAAATATAATGGCAATTTCATTAATATGACGAAATTATCAAAAAGTGAAACGTAAAGAAGCATAGATGAACTTGTGGATCATTGGCTTAACTATATGGCAGTTGAAGGAAGGTATTGGACTTAGTGTTCTTTTATGTTATTTATCTCTTCGATCATGTGCATTTTTGCTTCACAGCACCTCCTCTCGTACATCATGGGAGTTTGGAGAGCTCACGTTCATGTTCAATAAGATTTTAAAGTGTTTTTACAAACCAGCGCAAACAGATTTATTCTGTTGTTGTAGTTCCTAATTTTGTCTTTATTCCGACGTAGCTCGTTCTACAATTGAAACGGGCCTTAAATATGATGGTTGGTGTTGTGACTGGTCTCGGTTCAGGCCAACTCGATTCTAGCCCGACCAATGTGACAATCTAAACACACAAGAGTAGGTGGAGGACACCTCAATCGTGAAGACTCGTGACATCCACATGAGAAAAGGTCACAAAAGTTCAAGCCCTAATGCAACTGCACTATTGTGGGGGTGGAACCGTGGAACTCTGTGAATATTTTAGGTGTGTGGGGGGGGGGGGGGGGGGGGGGCAAGAGCATATCATAGATTCTGGAGTCAAGAAGCAGACTGATCATATGTTCTCTATTCTGATCAATGTTAAACTATTAATTGTCTAAGAAAGAAGACATTTACCTCCTTAGTCATGATAATGGACTCAGCTGATTAAATATATGTATAAATATAACAACCAGTTAAGAGCATTACACACAGCTCTTTATTACATTGGTCATCTACTGACTACTGCCAGTGTTGATCAACATGTGTTCATTTTATGCTAATAAGTACTCCATTAGAGGTAGGTGTTATCCTGTTCAAAGATTGGTGGGGACTCTCCCTCCGCACCACGTGGCAGTTTATGGGTGTCCTCTAATATAAGAGCCATCAAATCATATCCTGCCACGTAGGCCATTATAGTATGCACGCCTGTTACGTGAGCCCCGCCACCGCTAGCGGCCAAATCACCACCCCCTATCCTCTGTCTCCACGGCGTACGACAGCCGGATATTTAGGAGCCATCAGCCATACCCAATCAATTTAGATCGAACCTGGATCTCCCGAGCCATTAATGTCAAGTACACTGGAATCACCCAAGTCACGTGTCGAACTAAATCTAATCCAAGCCCAACCACAACCCCACATTCACATCCAGTCCTCGAGATAACATGAATCTTGCACTAATTTAAGGCCTAGTCTATGTGCGTTCCCCCCCTCGCCTGACCGGATTAATTTCCGTGCGTGCGTCGCTGACAGCGATGCGGCATGGGTTAAGCTATAAGGTCCAAGAAGGCCCATGACCCGAAGGAATCCAATGCCGGGCGAGCCCAATAAATGTCACCCCACCTCCCCGTGTTCTCTATCTCATGCGAAACGCACGTGCTCACGTGGGTCCCAATAGGGGACACCTGACAGCGACCTACTCCGGCTTCACGACTGTACACCTGTCAGTACTCCGTCCACATATCCGCGCCCGACTCGAGACCCCAGGCACTCCCCCCGTAGGATCCAAAGCGAATCCAATCCAAAAGGTTTGAATAAGTCTCCCGAAACGGAGGTTTTCCCGCCATCCCGCCGACCCCGTTCCCGCGCCCCGCGCGACGCGTCCTCCCCACGTGTGCCGGACCCCACCCCGTCCAGGTTGGCTTCCACCGCACGATGCGGCTCCCCAGCTTCCCCGAGAAGCCACCGCCATCGATTGAGAAAGGGAATCCAATAACATTCCCGTCTATAAAACCCATTCCGGGCTCTTCTACATCCTTCCCTCCTAATCTTTATATTTGAAAATTTCGCGCTTCCATTCCCTTCTCTAGAGAGAGAGAGAGACGTCGGTCAAGAGATAGAGAGGAAGGAGAGAGCTTAGAGAGGAGAAGAGATGGGGGAAGAAGGGTGGGAGACGCCAAAGAGAGGGGAGTGCAGGATCCCGGTGGTGCCCCCTCTCCCGCCGCCGCCGAAGAAGAAGCCGCCGCCAGCGGGAGCGTACGGGAGGAGGAAAGGGCCGCCGAAGAACGGCTACTTCCAGCCGCCGGATCTCGAAGCGCTCTTCGCCCTAGCGCCCCGGAGGGAGGCCTGTGCGTGATCCTCCCGGTTCGTCGTCGGAGGTGGAGCTGCTTGTAGATACGGCTGTTGTACTCTACGAGATGGGGGTGCTGGCTCCATACTCCTCTGTATCTATCTCTGCTTTCCCCCAACCCCTTTCTTACTGTAAGATTAGTGAACCAATGCCTATTTTTTTGTTAGGGTTTGTTTTAGGTATTGCTTAGCAAGGCTAATAGGTGGATGTATAACTAGGGTTTGGGATCAGAACACGTGATAAATGATTCAGATCTTTCCGTTCGACTAAAGAAGCTTATTGATCACTTATTGTCTGTAAAAAACTTGGTTTTTTAAGCATATATGGTGCAAATCAGTGCGAAATAGTGATGTTCTTTATCCTCCGAAGCCGAGACACCTAGCAATGTTCATATATATAAGGCATATTGGACATCCTTTAGCAATGTTCATATATATAAGGCATATGGTACATCCTTATCTTATATATTGTTTACAGGGTAGCTTATCCTGTCGCTGGAATTTGGAACCTTTTGGCTGGAAAGCTTAGACTAAAATAGATTTTATCTGAGATGGTTTGCCGCGTTCATTGAAGCTGGGTAAAGAAGGGCAAGCAACTGTAGGAGATCAGGATAAGGTATGGAAAGGCCAAGGGAAGTCCTTGGTGTGTTAATAGTGGCTTGTTACTTCTTGAATGAAGAGTGGCAGGATATTAGGAGCCATTTTTGGGATTCTGAGCTTGCGGATGGAATCCTATGCTGGGTCATGGTAAGAGCTGGCATATTCATCTCAATGGCAATACTTTTATGGGGAATTTGGCCAGAGGCCAAAATAGCGGTGGCATTTTTTATTAGCCGCATTTTTTAGGCAAAAAAACCCAAAATCCCTTACAAAAGATGATGACGCCCGCTTCCCTTATTTTTTTCGCTCGTGCCCTCTCTCCTCGGCGACACTGGCTGACGTCTTCGAACTCATCGGAGCTCCAATGATTAACTCTGAATTTCAATTCCGGCAACCAACTCTAATGATCTCCACATTCGACACCAACCACCATCTTCATCTCTCCATCATCCCTATCTGTTAGTCATAAATATAGCCATTTGAGCGATCAATGGCAATTTTGTAAATATTGTCAATCAGTCAATAAATACTTCAGTTTTAACACAACTGAAATATTTTGGCCATAACTTTTACATTAAATACCCAAAATGGGTGATTCTTAAACCATTGGAAAGAGGACGAGAAGATCTACAACTTTTATGTTGACGAGATCTTCAGATTCTGTTGTTTAGTATGTCAAACAGTTAGTCGAAGTAATCAGTGGCAAAATAGTAAATAATGGCCGAATTGATGTCATCGTCCAAAATGGACGATGCCATCCAAATCTCAATCGTCCAACTTTCTTATCGTCCAAAATGGGCGATCATCGTCTAAATGTTAATCGGCCATTAGTGCAGTCTAATGATTTTAGTCATAATTTTCTCATCCGATGTCCAAATTGGACGTTTCTGGTACCGTTCAAAAGAAAATTTGAAGATCTACAACTTTGATGTTCCGAGTTTTGCCAGATTCCAAGGTTATCATCGGCAAAAATATAGCGGAAGACATGAGGCGTTATTTAGTGGCGGTTCCAGAGCAGTTTAGACCAGTTATGCAGTTCTGGTGATTTCCACTTTCAAAGCAACAGTTGCAGCAACTGCAGAGTGGTTTCTTGACAGTTTCCAAATCAGTTACCAGAAACTCTATAAAAGCCAAGAGAAAGAAGAAAAACAGGCCCCGACCATCAAAGCAAACCAGCTTTTTATCTTTTTATGTAGCATTTTACATTTATCAATGTAATCTTATTTATCTTAATGAAGCCTTTTTCATTCCTTTTAATTTCTGCATTAATGCCTTCTTTTCTAAGAGTAGTGCTACCATAATTTCAATCATAGTAGTAGCATATTTCTATCATTCATAGGAGTAGGTTTATCACTCATAGGAGTAGTTATAAGATAGATCATCACCATTATTCCCATTTTCCGCTGCCCTTTTTCCATTTTCCATGACTCTCTATTTTCCATTTTCCATTTTCCATCTTCTATCTTCCATTTTCCATTTCATTTTCCATTTCCATCAACACCATCACCAACCAAAATTACTTCTTTGTACACTTCAACACTTCTGATTCGATCATTCGAAGGAGTAGAACTAAAAATCACAATCTCCTGATATTCGAATGTGAAAATAGATTTTGAGCTTGATTATAGTCCCGGTCAACGGTCATTATTTCTGTTCTAACACTATCATCCCCTTATCTCACTGCCTGGCAACCACCCACAACCTCCTCCCTCCATCTGCCGCCCCCTTCCTCGTCTCCACCTGCGATTTTGACCTAAACCTTGACACCTTTGTTGCCCTCGTCTCGCTCCTCCCTCCGCTCTTACCCACCACCTCAAACTCCCTTGCAGCAACCCAACACCACCACCGGCAAGAATCACCGTCTTTGGCCTCCTCGTCCTCCACAATCATTAGATCCGGAACCTTCTCACTCTCATGACCTCTTCATCTTCATCTTCATCTTGGATCCTGCGACAACGTCCGCCTTCCTCATGGTAGTCTTCCTCCCTTCAAGACCTGCTGGCGCCACCACTTAGATCCACGGTCTATGACAGCGTCATCGGCGATCCAACCCAAGGGATCGCGTCCTCAGGCCATCACGACTCCATCCCTATCGAAGTTGCCCTCCTCTCTTATCGGACGCAAGCTGATTCCCCAATCTCAGAAGACCCTCCGGTGTCTTTCCCCGAACTCTAACGACGAGGTTTCATCGTTGAACCATCTTCGGTAAGTTCTCAGCCGCCCGTTCGCCACAAGGGCAATTTTATCATTTTTTTTAATAAGCATTCATGATAAACGCACGTGTGGGTTATAAGCTTTAAAACTTATAAGATGGTTTTTTTATCAATATTATTCTTTAATATGGGGTTAACGCCAATTAACTATTCTTTTATTGGGGTGGGAATAATTAGAACACCGTGAAGAGCATGAAGTGCATTTAGTGTGGACTTGAAAGTTGAATAATATGAGATTAAAGTCTCTCATTCATTCTGTGGTTTGTTGTATTTAGTATTTGACTGCTTGGAATCAAGCGGCAAGATAAAGTAGGGGAAAAAGGAAACACAGGGCAACAATGGTACAGGATCAGGACAAGACGTGGGGGCCCAATGAGACTCCTCCTTCAACAATGGCAACTTGTTTCTGGAAGGAAGAGTAATCAAGTACAAGATTTGGGAGTCATTGTAGCGATTCTGAGCAGGCTCTGGGGTGCAACTTCCTATTTGATATGTCTGGATTGCCGACTCTCTGGCTTTTTTTTTTCCCGTGTTTGATAGTCTCAAACTGCTTATGGTGAAAGAACCTAACTTTGGAATCCTATGTAAGCTTATGGTAACAACTGGCAGTGAAGATATACTATTGTCATATCCTTCCCAGTGGCAATTTTTTGATTGGAGTAAGATAATACAGATGCCCTCCTTGAGACGCATGATCACTGTTGCTGACTATAAAAGCTCAAATAGAGAGCCTTTCCATCTGAATTATAAAAGCCCAAGTCAATAGATGAGGAGTAGTCTAACACATATCGTCACTTTTGGGCTTTCTAACCATTGGATCTAAAAGTTAAACAAATAGTTGAGGACGAGTGTAAATTGATATTTACAGGGCATGTTCAGCACAATTTATCCTTTCGCCCGGTTACGTTGATGCATGCAAATTGACGAGGCTTTTAGCACAGAGAGGGTATTGATACACACTCGCAAATAGGGGCGTCCATGTGGGCCGGCCTGGTTCAGCCGGGTTGGAGGCAATACTCGGTCCGGCCCTGGTAATCATTTGGATCGGCCCGGGCCAATATCGGGTCCAATAGGCCTTCCACCCGGTCCGCCCCAAATATGGCCCTGCTCGGCTTGAAGACCGGACTGGACCGGGCTGGTTGGGCCCGGTTCGTTTTTTTTTATAATCTTATTCTCCACCGTCACGATGACCGTCGTCGATGATCAAAGAAGGGGGCTGCGGCGTGGTCGGTGATGATCGGAGAATGGAGGACCGGTGAGGTGAGGAGGTAGTGAGTGAGGCTTGGCCAGTCGAGATTTGGATCAGGGACGACGAGGTGAGGAGGTAGGTGGTTGGATCAGGGCTGGCGAGGTGAGGAGGTAGGGGCTGGATCGGGGCCCACCTCTCTCTCCGACGACTCCGCTCCGAGCCCTCCAGTTCCAGCTCCGACTCTACTCCATCCCTTGCTTGCGGCCGTTTTCTAAAGGGATCAGGTGGATCGGGGCGATCGGTGACGAGATGGTTGGATCGGGGTTACTGGCGACGAGGTGGAGTAGGAGGGAGAGACCCGAGACTGGGATCGAGATCGGTGAGGTCGGAGGAGCTTGGACGCGGCGAAGAGGTCGGGGTAGGGATCAGGCGGTGTGGAAGTCGATAGAGGTTGGAGGAGAGATGGGGCTTGCGCGGGGCTAGCGTCGATGGAGCGGGTTGATCGGGTGAGTCGCGACACGAGAGAGATGAGGGAGGAGAAGATATTGGGGTGATGACGTGGACGGTAGTGATGGAGTGGGGGTTGATCTAATGGTTGGGTTTCTTTAAAACCCATATCAGGCCGGGTCGTATCGGATTTTTGACCAAGGGGCCTTGGTCCGGCCCTGAACCCCGGACTGGGCTACGGCTCTGACGGGCCCAAGTCGGACCCGTACCGGGCCAGGCCTTTTGGACACCCTACTCGTAAACCAAGCCCAAAACTGTATTTATTATTGATTGTATTGGACGGTATAACATCACTCGACACAGCTCAACCCAACACGGCCAATAGTTTTTTAACATCACCAGCTGCCTCAATCATTTAGAATAGGATTCGACCATCTATGCTAGAACGAAACAAACGGGACCAAATTCCGTATTTCCACGCGTTATAGATTTGGAGGTGAGGAGGCCACGTCAACACAATGTCACGTCTCGTGAGGCCCAGACCAGCCCTTTTCCCCCGGCTCTCTCGCGCCCGTCCCCCTCACTGCCTCACTGGTGCTCTGCATCCCCTTTCAGTCTAACGTGATCACCAAAGACACAAGAACCATTTCCCTGTACGCCTACTGGATCAAAAGAGCCCCCCGGGATCATGCATGAGACCAACGAGGCCAGTATGTCATGTCAATCACTAACAAGTCCCGTCATTAAGGATTCGCCTTGGCGAGAACGATGGACGATGAGAATGGTTGACATCTAAACAACAATAAATCTTGAGGGAAAAACCACATAGTGACATAGCCAGTGATCAAAGTGAAAATTCACTAAGAACTGAAGGAGATACACTGGTTTCTCCCAAAGATATGAATCCTTGAGACCATATGATCGATGGTCTGCTACGGTAGAACATCATTGTATTGTATGGATATGTCATCGTAATTAGTAGTACTCTGCAGGCTCTGATTACTTCTATTTCAGCAATTGTGTTGTAGATTAACATGGATGCAGGTACTTAGACTATGATGATGATTGATGATATTACTTTTCTTGTCCATAGGTTCAAATACTTCAATAAAAAAAAAAAATTGATACAAAAGCATACTCGTCAAATACCATCTTTTTAAAGTTTAAAGTGAAATTCCAACGATACCTTCAAAGTGGTGCTCCTATAAATTCACGTAGAGAGGTCGGAGAAAGAGATTGATGGAAAGGATACCTCGGAGAGGAATCCCCAAGGGGATATTTGTCATGGTGTCCTCCTCCCACGTTGGGATGCTTGTAGGGGACGCAATAGATGCCCCAAACCTAGACGCCACCATTAGCGGAGAGGTCATGAGCTGAGGTGAAAGCCTTAGCTCCTCCTCTTATAATTTCTTGCACTCCTCCTCTTCTTGGGCTCTGTTCTTTCTATAAACGGAAAGGTTCTCTGTGTCCTTTTCAGCTCTTTACTCTGGTTGATCCATAAACCCTCTGTGGTATATGGACTAGATCAGTAGAAAATTAAAGCATCTGGTGGTTTTTGGGCACCATTGATTGGGATGTGTAACAGTCTCTCTGGGGGTACAATAATCCTCTGACAAGACTCTCTCTCTCTCTCTCTCTCTCGCTCTCTATCTCTATCTATCTCATGTGATGAAGCCCTATATTTACACCTTCTTCTACATGCCTTTCTCATAGCTCTTCTTTCTTCTGTTCTTTTCTTTGGCGAGGTTGAGGAAGTTTCCTCTCATCCTTTCTTCAAGCTTAGTTGGTTCACTCTTTGCTGATTTCTTCAGCATGTTATATGTTCTGTATATTTTGGTAGGTTTTATAGTTTGCTAGTGTTTTAGAATTGGGTCTTTGAGTTGCAAGAGAATTGGCTGCATTTTGTTTTGGTGAAGAAGGAATGAGTTGGAAAGGATCTTTACAAGGCATCAGACACCAGTCATTGTTTGCAGGTGGAGCATCATCAAGATTCACGACCTTTTGCAAAAGGGCTCCTTGCATGCTTCGAGTGGGCCACATTGGCTTGCATCACTCAGAACTGCAAAGAGCTATGGCGAGGGATGGGAATCTTGATGATGCTGCATCCGCAATGAATGACTCTTTCGATCCAATCGAACCCTCGAAAGGGCTCCCAACTCTTTGGAAGAACAAGATACATATATCCCAGGTGAAATCCTTCATCTTCAAGCAGTGTCTCTGATATATATCCTAGGCTTGCTTTGATGTCTATAAGTGTTGCAGGAATATACCATGCCATGCTCCAGTATATGATCAAAGTTTCGGCGGAACAGTATGCCCCAAGAAGTACCAAAAAGAAGGGTTACTGCATCGTTTTCATCTTCGATCTTTCTCTAGACTACTCTCAGAAGTTGCAGCTTTTCTCTGCTGTCATGCATTCTTACAACATATCCATGGTGCATGTCATCATTCCTATAGCTAGAGAAAGGCTCCATATGATGGAATCATGGAGGTCTCTCTCTCTCTCTCTCTCTCTGTCATCATGTTGCTTGCATTCTACCCTGTTTTGTTTCTAAGGACTCATCATCATATATAGGACACTGTTGAACGTGCTGTAGTTTGGCGTAATGGATCGAGTTAGCACAAGCTCTTGGCCAACAACCGTATTGCTCGGTATGTATAAATTTGCTCTCATTGTGAGCAACGATGAATGAGAAATCCCTTCTTCCCTACCGTTTTCACCTAAAATACTTGTTTTCTTTATTATGAGGATGCTGTTACATGGAATTCCAGGATTTTGTCCGTATAATTACTGGTGGGCAGCTCAGTAGACAAGTGGCTTCTAGCACATTTATTACGATATGCTATAATACAGACAGACCTTACCACTTCATGCTTGGTGCGGGCTGGACCTATCGGGCTTATGGGCAGGGAATCCTTGCCCAACATCCTCATGGCCTGGGCCTGTTGGCCAAGCAGGACATCCTCTCTCCTCTCCCACTACATACGTAGTCCTGATTATATAGAAATCTTGGTCTCAATTCGGCTTGCATTGAAAACTAGGATAATTGCACTCATTGCTAAAGATTTTCAAGAAAAAAGCTTTAATGCTCTTGTGTTTGTAGCTGAAAGCTTGTTAACAGAGAAGAACTGAAAATTACCATAAGTTTTGGTGGAGATCATGCACCCACTCATCATCAATGACAACATGCTTAAACACATTTGATTTGTTAACGTTGCACCTAAAAATGGCTCAAACCATGGAACTAATGAACAAAGAGCAAAGAGGAAGAGAAAACAAAATAGGAAGACGAGCAATTGTTGGATGTCACCCCAGTTTGATTAATACAACAATGTCACAATAATACAACTTCCAAACTCTCTCGGCACCCATCAATGTACCTCAAATTTTTAATTAATTGTTTGTCCTCCTCTCGCTCGTAAATGAGAACAATAGATAAGGAAATCAAAATTGAGAAGTATTATGGGATGTTTGGTTGAGTTCGAAGTCAAGAATCGTTGCTCTGATACCATGCTACTCTAACCACTGAAATTATGCACATGAGATGATCTTCTATTGATCTTTTCTTTTCTTCTTTTGCTCCATTTTCTGTTGTGGATTGTAAAGTATTGTTTATTGATATGCGGTGTTTATGAAGTTTTTATCACCCTTTTAGGCTCTGATACTAAGTTAATTATAACTATTCTACTTATCAGCTTAATCTCCAGCTTAATCTCATAGGTGTTAGTGAGCTTATTCGATTATATTTCAGTTTAATAATTACAGTATGTACAATGTATCAGTCAAGGATTTGATTTTTTCATGTTAGCGTTTAAGACTTGTATTTCCGACGAATGTTGAATATGAATTCCCTCTAAGATTATTCTTTTTACCAAACATATGCAGATCAAATCACGACCTTCTAATAAAAACAAGATATCTTTCTCGATCAATCCCCTTGCCCCCCACTCTTCTCGAATCAGAAAGATCCTTTCCGAGTTTGAATTTATTCATTTGGAATATGAGAAATTTGTTGCTATTTACCTATCCCAAGACAAGTTAAATGCCCAATTTTTTTTTATATAAAAAAGCTCGGCCAGATCTTAGCAGGTGAATTAATTAACGAGGGTTTTCTTTTGTTACCAAGCATTTCCTTTTATACATGCCCTCACAGTCGCTTTTGGCAACTCTTAAGCATGTCAGGGATCCAAAGACTTTCTTCCCTCACTTAGTTTCCTATATCTGAGGAATTCCAGTACGTTAATTCTGTCCGTAAATTTGATTAGGATAATACAGACAGACGTTACTAGTGCAATACTCCTATGCATTAGGGATATTGGACCCATTGGTCTCACGAGATTTATCACAGATATGGTCCCTTACGGTGTAGTTAATCCTTGAAAATGACCAAGTTGTTGCATTGAAAACCAGTCTAGTTGCATTCATTCCAAGATTTTCAAGAAAATAGCTTGGTTTGTGTTTCTAGCCAATAGCTTATTAACAGAGTATGCTTACTGCTTAACTATAGCCACACGGTTTGGCATAGAGTCTGAACAAAGAATTGATGATGTATCATCCAGACACTTGATTTAAACACACTCATCATCGATAACAACCTGCTTAACCACATTTGATTCGTTGATAGCGGCAACTCCAGTTTGATTGATACAACATGCAATAATAATACAACTCCGAACACCCTTTCACACTTTCCTTCCTAATGTAGAGAGTTTTCTACAGCATCAGCATGAACACCCTTTCACACTTTCCTTCCTAATGTAGAGAGTTTTCTACAGCATCAGCATCGAGAAATACTGCTCGAATTCTTGATCAATTGTTGGCTTCCTTGCTCCCAAACGAGCATCTGCATTACAAACACATATGAGCATCTCAATATTTCATTCTTGAAATGGTTCCAGACAACCAAGTAACTCAGAGCCATGCATACCTTGTGCAAAATCCCATCCTCCAGAAGAAAGCACAGCATCATTGGAGTAGAGCAACATATCAGTTGCTGCCTCTGAAAGCTGAATGCCATCTTTTTCGCATGCTGAGATGTTGTTACCATACATAAGATCTTGATTCTCAATGTCCTCCAATTCTACAACACCATGTAAATATGGTCCCTTTCTTTCTTTAGTAGCACTTCTACCATCCAATGAATACAAGTACTCCTTGGAAGCCTTGCTGGTGCTGCTGTTAGAAGCTGTGTCCTGTTGATCAAGGTGGAAAGTATCGGTAGAAGATGGTTTGAGATTATTTTTGTCTAGTGCCATCTCCATGCAAGAATCATCAGTGAAGCTGTTGCTATCTTTCTCAGACTCTTCATACTGCTCCAATTCATCGGCAATGTTCTTTCCACTTGTTTCATTGCCCAAACTTTTGTTATTAGAATCACCATCATCAGCTAAATCCTTCACGAAACTAGTACCACATCTGTCACGAAATTTGTGCTTCGGCAATGGTAATCCCAATGCAAATTGCAGCTTTCTTTTCTTGTTCAATTCGACAGTGCTAGTAGAAATTTCCTCATGGTCCAAACTAGTCATGAAAAAGACTGATTCATTCATAAGAGCAGCAGCAAAATAAATGCAAAAAATTCCCAAAAACTAACTTGGTGGATAGTTCTAATTCATTCTATTGGTATGCCAACAATCCAATGAGGGTAGGGTAAGGACTTTAAACCCCTATAAGATCTGAAGAAAAACGCATATGAAAACTCAAACCCCACCTCCTCCCCTTTTAGAACCTGTTCATGATCATAAGCCATACATAACAATTAACAAAAGATACCAAAAAATTTAGCTGCCTTCAACTAAAGATCACCACTTTCGGCAATTTGGCTACTTCATAATCACCTACCCAGATACTCCTTTGATAACAAGATCTGAAGAAAAACGCATATGAAAACTCAAACCCCACCTCCTCCCCTTTTAGAACCTGTTCATGATCATAAGCCATACATAACAATTAACAAAAGATACCAAAAAATTTAGCTGCCTTTAACTAAAGATCACCACTATCGGAAATTTGGCTACTTCATAATCACCTACCCAGATACTCCTTTGATAACAAGAGCTGAGAAGGAAATAAGAGAATAGGGGTATTGACAAGAACCTGTGGGTAATCGACTCCGGTTTGCCCATGTCTTCCACCATGATCAACAAACGAAGAGGACTAGCTAGGAGGCCCCCAAGCAATCTCTTCGCGAGAGAGATGAAGTAGGGGGAGCCCCAAAATCCAATAGAGAGACCAGAGGACAGCTGAGAGAGTTATCACGCTCGGTGCCGTCGATGGGCCGCCGTACCGCGCGCGCGTCACGAGGCCGAGGCGCTGATTGGGATCGCCTCGCGGATCCCTTGGGTTGGGCCGTGCACCAACCCATCTAAGCGTGAGACCTCATTGCTTTGGGTCCTTTTAGTTTCCACAACTTTCTCTGCGCCGCAGGTCTTGTAAGGATCTGAGCCAGAGCTGAGAGGAGGTGCATGTGACCATTGTGGCCACGTGGCCTCGCTCCGTTTTGAGCTATCACTGTACTATGCGAGTACTGTGGGTTTCGGATGATCCGTGGGAGGATCCGATCCACCACAGCACCCAACTGGTGGCTATAGCAGGGCTACGAATACTTAGGACATTATTCTTACTAATTCTATGGCCGTTTTAATTAACTAGATAGTAATTTGCATATCGGTGACACTTCATATTGTTTTTTAAAATATGATGCCATTTTCATTGTTAATTGCATATTAGTGACACTTTTCCTTGACATGATGAATATACCTTTACTTTTTAACGTAATTTCGTTCACCTGTTACACAACTTCATTCATAATCTGATTAATAATATAAACAGCTGCGTAACAAGTGAATGAAGTTACACAATAAATAAATGAAGCTGTGTAACGAGTAAGGGGTTGTTTGGCAACGCTCTTCAGCGGGATCCGACGTTATCCCATGCGGATCCCGAAAAATCGGGATTCGTCTCAGGGCGGATCCCGAAAAATCGGGATCCGTCTCAGGGCGAATCCCGATAAGAGCGGACGCCGATTTAGAATCTGCTTCGGCGGATTCCGCGGATCCCATCCCGCGGATCCGCCGGAGCCAAACATCCCCTAAATGAAGCTATGCAATAAATGAGGAGCTCCTATAATTTCGTGATATAATATAGAAGTATCATTAATATATAAAAAACATTAAAAGTGACATTAATATGTAAAAAGACAACATGAAACACCACTATTATGCAAATTACTTTAAGAATATATATATTTACAACATTCCCAGTAAGTCACCACTGAGAGGGGGTCTTTGGAAGACAAACTTCTCAGGTGAAGGTGGGTGGGTAAGGCTTCACATGACATGTACATTTCATTACAGGTCGTGTCTCCCATATCCCCCGAACGATCACATGCCGGATCATAAAAAGGTGACACTGCACTACCGCAGGCAGCATCACAGTCACAGTACAATGCCCAACTAAATTCACTTTTGATGACATGCATGTGGGAGCTGTAGCCTGTAGACCCCAATAATAATAGCCAAATCAATGTCTACTATACTCCCTCAGCTCCTTTTACTAATGCCATTCCTCCAGGTTCCCTCAAAGGACTGTCAAAGAATCTCTTCACATAGTTCCACCAAACCTTTTCTTTATACAAGAAGAGATGGGGTAATCTATACAGTTACAGACTCATGTACTTATCTATGCCTATTAATAAGAATAAGGAAGCTTCATCTTCTACTTCTTCTTATGGACTCAATCCTAGCTTTTGGCTAGCCAGGTCGCAGCGAACGGGTGCGAACCCGACGCGACCATTTTCGAGATCGTACTCGACCCAAACGTTCTGTTGGTGGTGGTGCCCGATCACGTACGCCTCCAGCGGCACCAGATCCGAGTTCCCGAAGGTGAAGCACCACACCGCGTCCGCCCCCCTCCTCTCCCCCGCCGCCCGGTAGAGCAGCCGCTCCCCGGTGACCGCCACCTCCGCGCCGCGGAACACCAGGACCACCGCCGGGAGACCCCGGGGGATCGGTGAACGTTCCGGGATTCTGAAGCAGAGATCGAACGCGCCCTGGAACACGAAGTTGGGCTCGTTTAGAACGGAGAGTATGCCACGGGTTTGCTTTAAAAACTCGGTCTTGAGCATGTCGTAGGCGGGGCCGAGGAGGAACGTGAACTGGGATCCCGAGTCGACCATGGTCTGGCCGGCGCCGGTGTGGTCGGGGACGAGGACCGACTTGGGGATGGGGAGTAGGACCGGGCCGACTCGGATGCCTTCGAGCTGGACCGAGTAAGCGACTCGGTCGAAGTAGGGGAGGGGGAGGTCGATCTGGACGAGTGGAGTGTAGTTCAACGGTGGGAGTATGTTTCCGGATGCGGCGGGTGCGCCGAGGATGAGGAGGCCGGAGGAGGGAGAGAGGGCGTCGGGGATGCAGTAAGAGAATCGGCGCGTTCGAGTCTGAGTGACAAAAGAGAGTGTCCCACGGTTCATGCCGAGGATCCCGGCGGCAGACGGGTCGCCGGAGGAGGAAGAGTATGCGGAGGCCATGCAGCCGAAAACTGTGCGGGCCGGCGGGGAGCCGCCCAAAAGAAGGCGGTCGGAGGCCAGTACACCATCCGAGGTGGAGCCGTCGGCGTAGGAGAGCGATACGTGACACAGCGGGGAGGAAGGGTCGCAGGTGCCCGGAACGGGGAGGTCCCGAGTCTGGGATTGGCATGTCGAAGAGGAGCAGGGGATCGCCGAGTAGGAGGAGGAGGAGCGAGGACGGAACGATGGAGTAGCGGCGGCGCTGGAGTTGCAGAGGAGCCAGGAAAGCTCGCTGCCAGTGTCGAGGACCATGGTGACGTTCTGGGGCGGAGTACCCACAGAGAGGGTCACCGTGAGGCTGACGTTGTGGTGGAACATCAGCTTGTTTGGTGGCCTAGGCAGGGCCAGAGCGGGGAGATTTTGGGTCCGCAGAGGTAGTATTAGTGGCCTACTAGCCTTCAAACCACCATTGGCTTCTCTCAGTGCTGCAGTTCTCGTCGACAGAACAGAGAAAGGCTGGAACAGAACAAGAAGAACGCACAGAAACAGAGAGCTGGAAGCAGAACAAGCGGCAGAGAGTGGCATGTTGGTATTCTTATTTATTGGTGTTACTTAGACAGGAATGAAGGAATTGGGAAGAAAAGTATGGAGAAGAGTGGTGACCATGTATGGGATTCAAGCAGTGTGGGTTTGAAGGAGAGCAGAGGAGCGGATATATATGCATGGAGGGAGAGACTCCAGAGTCCAGAGAAGAGTGTGTGTCTGACTTGTCTTTGTTTTGTGTCAATGATACATATCACTGTATTTATGACTGACTGCTACGATGCGATGAAGGCCGCCGATCGCCTCCTTCCTTCCTGTCGTCTTATGGGGTTTTTGTACAAAAATATAAGCAAGAAATCGATGATGATGGCTTTCAACACCAGGCTTTTGGAGCCTTCCAAGACAAAGCAAACCGCGTGGCAATGTGGCATGGCCTCCTTCTGTGTTTGATGAATGGTGGTCCGTTGATTAGGCTAAGCACATGATGGCATTTATGCAAGCCACGTTGAGTTAACTAGGATTAGGTCGATGTGCACATCGAGTGCTGTCCTTGGGGAGCTGGGATTTGGTGTGTGCGTGAACAAGACATGACGCGTTTGTAGCGTGCAGATTAGACATGAACCACCATGCCGACCTCAAGCTTTCCATGCCACCAACTTAGATTGGTAGACTTAGGATTGGATTGTATCACGATATGGCTGGGGCCATCGTCACCTGCTCACCAAATACGACCTGACCCAGTCCCAACAGACCCCGGAAAGCTTAGAGTATACCTGCTCTACTTTACTGTGTTGCCAGCTGCATGGTCATGAATTTAAAGGACCGCACCATTAATGGTGATCGATGGAACTCTCGTGTCGTCACAGCAGGCTTTCTCGAGGAGAATACTTTTCTTTTATCACCAAAGAAGAAGAGAGTATAGCTGTAGTAGTGCTTCTTCTCTTTTATCTTTGCATGGAAAACGAGATTAGTATCGGCGTAGGAGGAAAATGAGCATTAAAAGATGTCAATGATAGGTGCAAGTGTTACGCAGCTGATAAAATATGATTGGGGTACATGTCATATAGGCATGTGCATCGTATATGGCCACTTTTAATGCTTCATATTCACTCACATCCACTGGTCCCCATCACGTAAGCCAATAATACATGACCACGTGTGCAATGTACATGGCTTATGTGACCATATATTATTGACTTATGTGATGGGACCAATAGATATGAGTGAATCTAGACCGTTGAAAGTGATCAGGTATGATGCACATGCTTAAGTAACATGTATCCCCAGTCACTTCTCATAAAAATATACGATAGATATATAGCCATATAGGAACAAACTGTTCATTCATACAATCAATGCCTTGGGTTTGATGAGGGCAGGCTAGCTTGCTAAACTTGACGCGATTAAATTAAGAGTAGTGATTTGTGCACATGGAATGTACACATGTGCACAAACACTGTCCGTTGGATTGAATCGGAATGTGTGCCCGATTCAATCCAACGGTAAGGATTTGTGTATATGGATACATCTCATGTACACAAATCATTTTTGTTAAATTAAAGTATAAAGCTATGGTTGGGTGTTTAAAAGATCCTCGTGTGGGGAAATTAGCTGTCCAGATCCATGCGTACTCGTAGACCTGTGCACAGAATTCCATGCAATCTGGTCAACATCGTCATCCTCACGTGTGACCGTGTGAATTCGGCTTTTGTTGGAGAGAGAACTAATGTTGTGTTTAGAAAGATGACAGCTTTATTCCGGCGTAATGGATTTTATTTTATATTTTAAAAATAATTTTGTAATAATTACTTAAAATATGGGAAGAGTAGAGGAAAGAATATAAATAATTTTTATAACGATTATTTAGAATAAGAGAAAATACGTTTCAAGATAAAACGCGAAATAATCAGTAGATTCAAAAATATTTTTCAAATATTCTCTTCCTTAATTCGGGTTAAAAATTATTCCTAAAATTTATTCCCATGCTAAACACTCATGTGCTCCTTTGCTGATTAGTTTTGGACCTTTCATAAAATACGCAAACAATTAATCCAATTAGATTTGATTTGCTAGAATCCCTGCTGTTAGTTAGTAGTTATATATTGCCTTATTTATTCTTCCGTTATTAGCAGTGGTGTTGCCAAAGCTCGTGTCTTCTTTCGTTTACTTTTAGAAGGATATAAGCTCAAATTTAAGTGCATTATACCCGCACGCTTTAGTTCCCATTGGACCTCATGATGTCTACCCTAATTAAGAAGACTTCCTCGATGAGCCTACTTAACAAATCAATTAATATACGATCTGAGTAGCTAATCTCATAAACAAAAAAAAAAAGATAACAGTCTGCATCCACTTGATCAATGGTCGACCACATCATCTAAAGTTGAAGTCAACGTCGTCCAATCATTGCCTACTGAACTTACACCATTATTATTATTATTATTTTATTTATGAGATGAGTCTTAAGATTGATTACAAACTAGAATGCATGTAGCGGTCCTGGATCAGGCTGTCAAACAATAATCAAATAGTGAAAACCCTAAATCGCTGACCTGACAAACTCTCTCCCTAACCAATGGGTACCATGCACCACAACATCGACTGTTAGAACAGAAATTATGATCGTTATCAAGGTCAAAATCTGTTAGAACATTTAAGAATCAGGAGATTGTGGTTGTTTGTTCTTCTCCTTCGAATGATCGAATTAGAAGTGTTGAAGCTTTCAGGAATGGAAAATGGAAAATGAGAATAATGGAAAATGGGAAATGGAGATGGAAAATGGAAAATGGGAATAATGGAAAATGGAAAATGGAGGATGAAAAATGTAATTCTATGTTAAATCTACTCCTATTTTAGGTAGATCTACTCCTAAAAATAAAGAATTATGGTAGCACTACTCCTAGGAAAATATAATAATTCTACTCCTATGGAAGAAATTAATGTAGCACTACTCCTAAAAATGAAGGACGTTGCAGGAATTTAAATGAAGGAAAATGCAGGAATTTAAAGGAAGAAAAATACAGGAATTTAAAGGAAGGAAAATGCTTCATTGCTGAATTTAAAAGGCTACATAATGATAAAAAGTTTAGTGGCCGGGGCCAAATTTAAAAGGCTACATTGCTAATAAATATAAAAAGACAATCTGAAGATAAAAAGCAGTTTTGCTTTGATGGCGGAGGCCTTTTTTTCTTCTTCCTCTTGGCTATTTATAGGGATTCTGGTAATTGATTTGGAAACTGTCAGGAAACCACTCTGCAGTTGCTGCAACTGTTGCTTTGAAAGTGAAAACCACCAGAACTGCATAACTGGTCTAAAACTGTTCTGGAACCGCCACTAAACAACGCCTCCTGTCTTCCGCTGTATTTTTGCCAAGGTTCTAAAAAACGCTAGGCGCTAGTCGGGCGGAAGCCCGGGGACTAGCGCCCAGAGGACTAGTCGGACGCCTAGGCGGGGACTAGGCGGTTTTATTTTTTTTAATTTTAATTCAATTTTTATTACATATAAATGATAAAATTATATAAAAAAAATATAAAGCTTAAATAGCAACACTATTCCTTTCAAAGTTTTGATTCTAACAACTTTCAAGCATATGCCTCAAATTCTTCTTCTCCATATCCCTCTAGTACTCCCTCCGTATCGGACTCAAACTCAAAATCCATCTCATCTTCTTCTTCCTCTTCATCCGATACAAAATCCTCCTCAAGTTCTCTAATTTCTTGAAGTCTAGAACTTCTCCTAGACTCTAAGCCACCATCCACTGTCAATCCCTCTCCAACCATTTCACTAATAAGATCCGACTCAACATCTTCATCACCACCATCAACAATCCATCCTTGTGCCATAGTAGCTTCACTAGCAAGTAGTACATCCGCATTCTTCTCTTTCTCTCTTCTCTTCTTGTTGATGATCTTGGCATTAAATTGGACATAGACTAAATTGTTCAACCTTGTCGTATCTAGTCTATTCCTTTTCTTTGTATGGATCTGCATTAAGGAAAAAAAAATAGCATAAGCTACATTACAACTTACTAGTTAGTATAAGTGCATAGCATAAGCTGCATAACTAAATAAGTACTTACCCCCTCAAAAGCGCTCCAATTTCTCTCACATCCGGATGAACTTGTAGTCAATGAAAGTATCCTTTTAGCCAATCTTTGGAATGTTGGTACATTGTTCCCATAAATATTCCACCATGCAACTAAAAGACACCAAAAGCAACAACAATTATGCATTAATATTTATTATATACTACATACTCCAAAAGCAAAACAAACATAACAATAACAATTGGCTATATAAAAAATTTAAGTAAGTATTTCTTACTCGGATCATAATTGTTGTCATTTTGTGAGCATCCCGCCTTAGCCAAAGCACTTCCAAATGCACCCTCGTTCTTCAAAAACTTATGCAATTCTTTGTTAGTCACCAAAGTTTGAGTCTCCATATCATCGGAAAAGAATATCTCAACACAAGTAAAGAACCCATCCATAACCACATTATCATTTTCAATGTTTAGAGCCTTATATGTGTAATAAGGGTTCAAGAGATAGCCCGCTAAATGCAATGGACTATCAAGTCGATCACGAGCTTTCCCATCAACAATGTCAAGGATTGGACAATAGTGAGCTTCTTGATCTTTGAATGCTATTTTAATCTCCTCTTTGGCTCTAAGTAGTTCACCGTACACAAAGCCCATTGATGGTTTTTTATCCCCATCGACAATGCGAAGCACCTTAACTAAAGGGGCAAACACCTTCAAGCAAAGATTCACCCCATTCCAAAAGGAAGCACTCAAAGCGATATTCACCGTCGCCTTCCCCTTTACACTCTTTGCATGCTTGCTTTCATTCCATTCACCACTAGTAATCATAGCTCTCAACTCATTCTTTTTGTCCATCAAGCTTTGCAAAGTGAGGAAAGCGGTTGCAAATCTAGTGACTCCCGGCCTCACTATGTCTCTTTTCTTTGTAAACTTTCTCATCAATGCCAAAGTCTTGTGATGTGCATAGATATAGATGGTGAAGTTCTTTGCCTTCTCAATCACTCCTTTGAATCTAGGTAAGTTGCCAATTCCTTGAAGCATAAGATTTATGGTGTGAGTTGCACATGACGTCCAAAATATGTTTGGCCTCTTCGACTTCATCAAATCTCCCGCCGCCATATTATTTGAAGCATTGTCCGTCACCACTTGAACCACATTTTGTGGTCCAACTTCTTCAATGCACTTGTCCACATACTCAAAAATATATGTCCCGGTGTGCTTCATCCGATGCTTCCTTAGAAGAAAGAAAAGTTGTTCCTTCCGCGCAATTGACACACAAATTCATGATACTTCTTCTTTTCCGGTCACTCCAAGCATCGGTCATAATAGAGCATCCATTCAAAGCCCACTCTTCTTCTTGCTTCTTCAATAAACTTTTAGTTCTCTCTACCTCTTCCTTCAACAATGGCTCCCTCAATTGGTATTGGGTTGGAGGTCGATAACCCGGGCCAAATTGACCAACCGATTCCACAAACCTCTTGAAGCTATCATTCTCAATAGCATGAAAAGGAATTCCGGCTTCATACACCCATCTAGCCAAATATTGATGCACACTATGTGTTCTTTGCTTGAAAAGTGCATCATTAAGATTTTGTTGTCTCATCTTCCTACTTCCATCCAATGAAGAATCGGGATCGATGGTGGATGCAAAATGGTCAAGAGGCCCAAGATAATGTGGCTTTCTTCTTGTCTCTTGGCTTACTTTATCGTCTTCATCTTCTTCAAGAATAACTTCTTGCCTCACTTCTTCTTCATGTCTACTCTTTTGTTTCTTCTTAAACTTTGCATCTTCAATAGCCTTCTTGCATTTGGCTTTATCCTCATCTGAAGACTTTCTACAAACAGCCACATTTCCTTTGATGTGGGCAATATGTTGCTTCATTCGATATATTCCACCACTCACTAATTTCCCACACAACTTACACTTCAACTTATCTAAATTTGAAGCATCCGCCAACTCCGCAAATTCCCATCCAATATCACCCGAACCACGCTTCAATGACCTATTCATTTCCTCCATTGTATTAGAGGCAGAGGAAGATGTAGTACCCGCCATTAGATGTTGCCTGAAACTGTGGCGCTGTAGTAGGCCAGTACTGAATCTACTGATCCACCCCCCAGGATTAAGAACTTGAGCAGCAGACCCCTCTTGGTGAATGGAGCAGCAAATGTCTCAAAGATGAAAGAACTTGCTCTGTTTTTATGCATAAGAGAAGCTAGAATTCATGTTTCATTGGATGCAATCAGACACAAAAGATTGAATAATGAGCAAATCTTGAACATTATCCATTCTCCATCACAAACCAGCATGAATCATCTACTACATATTTTAATTTCCAAAATCAAGCTTAAAATCGGTACTTACCGATCTCATCAGAAACTAATCTAGCATTCTAACTACATCCTTCAATTCACTAATCTAGCTTAAAATTGCTCTGTTTTTATGCAGCACATATGGATCGATACCAGAAGGATCTAGGGTAGCGAGGAGCAGAGAACCTGAGATCTAGGGTAGCGAGGAGCAGCGGTCCGGCGGAGCTGAAATCGGAGAGATTTCAGAGCAAACGGAGCAAGTTCCTGCCTCCTTCTTCTCCTTGAGCTCGAGGTCGAGGTCGAGGTCGAGGTGAGGGCCTGAGGCTCTGAGGTGAGATTTGTCGTCGTCGAGGTGAGGGCGGAGCGGCGGAGGTGAGATTTGTCGAGGACTCGAGGTGAGGGTGGCGCGGAGCGACGGAGGTGAGTGAGATCTTGAGATCCGGTCTAAGCGCCGGTGGAGATCGGAGAGCAAATCGGCGGAGGTGAGAGGCTCTCGAGATCGATGGAGAAGGAGAACTGGAGTAGTTGAATAGGGATGAGGGGATAACTGCCTTACTGGGGTTAAGTTGATAAAAGGGCCCAGTCAAAAGGCCCAAAACGGCCCAGCCAAAACGCCCAGCCGCCCAGCCCGCCCAGCCCGCCTAGGCGGCCGATTTTCTGGCGAGCGCCTAGCTCTATCGCATAGGCTTTAATCCGGGCGGCTGGGAGGCGCCCAGCGCCTAGGCGGCCGCCCAGGGCGTTTTTTAGAACCTTGATTTTTGCTGATGATAACCTTGGAATCTGGCAAAACTCTGAACATCAAAGTTGTAGATCTTCAAATTAGCTTTCCAACGGTACTAGAAACGTCTAATTTGGACATCGAATGAGAAAGTTATGGCCAAAATACTTAGACTGCACTAATGGCCGATTAGTAAATCTGGACGATTTGAGATTTGGACGATAGAATTTTTGGACTATTGAGATTTGGACGATATCGTCCATTTTGGTCGATGACATCATCGTCCATTTTGGGCGATAACATAAATTCGTTCATTATTTACCATTTTACCACTGGTCACTTCAACTGCCAGTTTGGCATACTGAACGATGGGATCTGAAAATCTCGTCAACATGAAAGTTGTAGATTTTCTCGTCCTCTTTCCAATGGTTCAAGAATCGACCAATTTGGACACTTGGTGTAAAAGTTATGGCCAAAATACTTCAGTTGTGTCAAAACTGAAATATTTATTGGCTGATTGGCAATATTTACGAAATTGCCATTGATTGCCCAAATGGCTATATTTATATCTAACATTTTGCCCCCCTGGTCTTTATGAAAATATTCCTATTTTGTAAAGACCTTATTCTGTTGGCCAATTTGGGCGATTTTGTCGGCCATATGAACGATTTTGTCGGTCAATTCAGTCGTCCATAAAACATATTTTATTAGCCATTCAATTAATCATTTTTGTCGACCATATGCTATTATTGGTCGATCACTTTTATAAATCCCTGGTCGATCAATATTTTTAAGCATTGGTCGATGACGAATTCTTGATCACTCAGCTTTGGCCGATGACCAATTTTTTTGTCGAAGTGAAGAATGGCTTAATCGACCAATGAGTAATGCTGTGCGTTTGAATAAAGCTGGCCGATGAGTAAGGTTGGTCGATGAGCAAACTTTGGGATAGTGAGTATGGTTGGTCGATGAAGAAAGGTTGATCGATAGAGAAAGGCTGGGCGATGAAGAATCTGAGCGATGAGCGATGGTCGCTCAGTAGTGGACGATGAGCGTTGAGCGATAAGTGATCGTCACTGATCTGAGCGATGAGCAATAGTCATCGATTGATGGACGATGGGTTATCTTCTCCTGCTGGACGATGGCAATTGTCGTCAACCTATGGACGATAAGTGATGAGAGATGATCGTCGGACAACGGCGATGATGGTCGTCGTCAACCCATGGACGATGAGCACGGCTGGGCGATAAGCAAGGTTCACAGTCGTCGACGAGCGACGAGTAGTGGGCGATGAGGGAGCTTCGCTGAGCAGCACGATGGGCGATGGTCTTTAATGATCGATGAAGAAAGGTGAGCGATGAGCTTCGACGATATGAGCGATATCGCTCTTGTTGGAGTTGGCCGATGAAGAAAAGCTTTGGCCGATAGAGAGCAGATCTGAACGCCTTGAGCGCCTCTAGAATCGGCGAACAGCCGCGAGACAAGCTTTGTCTTCGTAGCCTCCCGTCCATCGCTTGAGCTCCATGTCTATGGTGGTGTGAACTCAACGATGGCCGCCGAATGATGGAGGTGATGGCCGATATCGGTCTATGACGAGATGCTCTGTTCTCTTCTTTCCGTCTTCCGCGATGGGCGAGCAGGAAGCGTCGTCGATCATTGGGCGATGAAGGATGGCCGATAAGAAAGCTCATAAGAAAGCTCAATGAGCCATCGGTGATGATGAGTGACGAGCTCCGGATGATGATGGATCCCCTGTTCTTCCCAACAGCGATGGGTTGCCGTGGCGATGAGGGATCCTCCGTTCTTCCCAACGACAATGGGTTGTTGTCCTCCCAACCAATGGGATCCTTCCGCCGGGGTTGGGTTGGCACGGCGATGAACGCCCTATTTTCCTTTCCAACGGCGATAGTGACTGCGAGCGAGGCTCTGGCTTGCTTGAAGGAAGCCATGGCCAGAGGTTTTGGGCTTGGTTTTCCCTTCCGCCGTTGCCGTTGCCGCTGCCGTTGCCGTTGTCCCATGCCTTGTCGGAGACGGAGGTGATGACTCCCTCGCATTGCTCTGTTTTCCCCCAACGGTGATAGATTGCCAAGAAGATGACCGCGATGAGAGAGCAGGGGTGGTGAGGATGGAGATGGAACCCAGGGGTGAGGGAGGCGGACACCGGCCTCTGATCCACCGGATCTCCGGTCGTCCCATGGCCAGTCGAGTAAGCACCGCGTCGGAGACATACTTGCTCTGTTTTTTCCTCCAACGGTCATGGGTTTGCTTGAAGGAGACCGCGGCCTGAGACGGAGTGTTCCATTTTTTGCCGTCGTCCCATGGCCAGCCGAGTGAAGACCGCGCCGGAGACGGAGGAGATGACCTCGGAGATGAACCTCTCCGCCTGAGTTGGTAACGAGGTAGAGGTTGCAGAGGTGGGTTCTCGGATTCACCAGATCTCAAGTCTACCTATGGCCAGCCGGGTGAAGACCGCGCCGGAGACGGAGGCGATCCCGGCTTTTGCTGATGCTGGTGACCATGAGGTCGCGAAGGATGCTCTGTTTTCTACCTTTGTTTTTTCTTCTCCAACGTTGTGGCTTTGGTAGCAGCGAATGGGTTCGCCGTTTGGAGAGATCTCGCCGATGCCGGAGAAGTTTCCCACGCCGTGATTTGCTCGGCGCCTGTGATGTTGATGTGCCGTCGGATAATATGCAGCGGGATTTGACCCAAAATACAATGAAATCGCCGTTGCGGCGAGGTCTTTCCCATCTTCGTCATTTTTCTCAGTCGTCAGGTATGATCTTGGTACTTTGCTGGTGATGGGTTTGAGTATTGGCGGAGATTTCCACGCCGTGGAGGTAGAAAATGGAACCGCCGGAGTTGGTGACGACGACGTTTGAGCTTGCAGAGGATGATGGTGTTGAGGGTGGCGGCGCAAACGTGGGAAAGATGGGTTCCAAGGCCTCGAAGTGGATGATCTTTGCCTTGAACCGCTCGAACCACCTTAAACTGCTTGAAACTGTCATGAACTGCTGCAGTTTTCACAACGTGTGCGCGATGTCCTCTTGACATTCATGCTTTGAACCGCCCTAAACTGCTGCGCAGAGGCAGCGAATGGTGGGATGTCCTCCCTGATGACGCCGCCGGCAACAGATCTCCAAGAAGAAGATGATTGGCCGTCTCCGGCGTGTAGACGATGATCGAGAGGCCATTGATGGAGGTGCATGTGTTCTTCATGCGCAGCAGAGACGCTTTGAACCTCTTCTCCATCTCCAGATTCTGAATATTTTCCCTGTCATTAAAATCTTTAAAAATTGTTAGGACAAGTTGTTCTTCATTTTCTCTAAATTTCAACACACTGTCCCACCGGGCGTGCCAAAAAATGTTAGAACAGAAATTATGACCGTTGTCAAGGTCAAAATCTTTTAGAACATTTAAGAATCAGGAGATTGTGGTTGTTTGTTCTTCTCCTTCGAATGATCGAATTAGAAGTGTTGAAACTTTCGGGAATGGAAAATGGAAAATGGGAATAATGGAAAATGGGAAATGGAGATGGAAAATGGAAAATGGGAATAATGGAAAATGGAAAATGGAAAATGGAGGATGGAAAATGGAATTCTATGTTAAATCTACTCCTATTTTAGGTAGATCTACTCCTAGAAATAAAGAATTATGGTAGCACTACTCCTAGGAAAATATAATAATTCTACTCCTATGGAAAAAATTAATGTAGCACTACTCCTAGAAATGAAGGACGTTGCAGGAATTAAAAGGAAGGAAAATGCAGGAATTTAAATGAAGGAAAATGCAGGAATTTAAAGGAAGGAAAATGCATGAATTTAAAGGAAGAAAAATGCAGGAATTTAAAGGAAGTAAAATGCTTCATTTCTGAATTTAAAAGGCTACATAATGATAAAAAGTTGAGTGGCCGGAGCCAAATTTAAAAGGCTACATTGCTAATAAATATAAAAAGACAATATGAAGATAAAAAGCAGTTTTGCTTTGATGGCGGGGGCCTTTTTTTCTTCTTCCTCTTGGCTATTTATAGGGCTTCTGGTAACTGATTTGGAAACTGTCAGAAAACCACTCTGCAGTTGCTGCAACTGTTGCGTTGAAAGTGGAAACCACCAGAACTGCATAACTGGTCTAAAACTGTTCTGGAACCGCCACTAAACAACGCCTCCTGTTTTCCGCTGTATTTTTGCTGATGATAACCTTGGAATCTGGCAAAACTCTGAACATCAAAGTTGTAGATCTTCAAATTAGCTTTCCAACGGTACTAGAAACGTCTAATTTGGACATCGGATGAGAAAGTTATGGCCAAAATACTTAGACTGCACTAATGGCCGATTAGTAAATCTGGACGATTTGAGATTTGGACGACTGAATTTTTGGACTATTGAGATTTGGACGATATCGTCCATTTTGGTCGATGACATCATCGTCCATTTTGGGCGATAACATAAATTCGTTCATTATTTATCATTTTGCCACTGGTCACTTCAACTGCCAGTTTGGCATAATAAACGATGGAATCTGAAAATCTCGTCAACATGAAAGTTGTAGATTTTCTCGTCCTCTTTCCAATGGTTCAAGAATCGACCAATTTGGACACTTGGTGTAAAAGTTATGGCCAAAATACTTCAGTTGTGTCAAAACTGAAGTATTTATTGGCTGATTGGCAATATTTACGAAATTGCCATTGATTGCCCAAATGGCTATATTTATATCTAACATCGGCCAATACATTACGGTCTCTAAAGATATACAAAAGTAACACAGAATCAAAGCACATGACTTATAATCATATTTCTCTAGTTGTATCTTCCAAGCTTGAAGCCCATCCTCTCAATCCATTAAGGATCCAGACTGTACTTAATGAATCGGATTCTAGTATCATACTTTTCAGGGCGTGTGACCTATGCCTTTAGAATCACCAATAACTCCCCTTTCAACATTGTGTAAACCATCACCTGTTTTCCGACAGCCAAAACATCATCCCTAGAGTTAGACAACACTACTGCACCAATAGCCGTCTCCCTGGAGTCTAGGTCAACTGATGCTTCAGTATGAACAATATGGCACCCCGATGGTACTCCACCAACTGCCTCAGAGCCTCCTTTAGAAAGAAACTCATCCACCAAACGCCGGACCTTGCACACCACATCCTCTTCTGACTCGCATGCTTCTACAAAAACTCTACTATTTCAGTCTTTCCATACAGACCACAAGCCATATCCCAACAGAGTCTCGTCCCCGTGCATTTCTCACATTTGCGCCTCCGGTCACGATCACTGGGTAGCAAACGGACGATGGATACACCATTATATAAGTTCCGTACGTGCTGAATATATACAATGGATCAATCATTGTACGTAGCTCAATAATTTGCACAAGACGTTGTAGTAATCAGAGGCCAGCATTTGTGCAACCATTCAGCAAGGGAACCAGTTTACGTAGAAATGATAAAGCTGGCTGGCAAAACATCATATCTTGGGTCACTTAAAAGCTTGACACTGAGAGATCTTAACGCGCATGAAGTAGATGTTTAGTGTCAATCCATCAATCCTTTTAGAAAGTATAGGATGTTTGATATGGAATTAGCTTATTTCAAATTAATGGAAGTTAAGAGATTTTATGATTAGCTTATTCTGGGTTAAGGAATTAAGGAATAGGGATAGGAAAAAATAGAGTGATGGTGGTAGGTGGAATGAGGATAAAGTAGTTATGATTACTTTTAGGTCTCGTTTGGTTGGGGGATAGGCTATTCTGGGATTAGAGGGAATGGGGATTGGTATCATGGGATAAGTAGTGGGAAATGTATGGTATTTTATTGAAAAGTAGTGATAAATTAATAATGTTTGGTTGAGAAAGTATAGATAAAGTTGATGTGATTGGTTGAAAAGTAGGGATAATGAGATAATGATTGGTTGAAAAGTGAAAAAGTAGGGATAAAGTTGATGTGATTGGTTGAAAAGAAGAGAAAATATAGTAATGATTGGTTGAAAAGTATGGATAAAGTAGGGATAAAGTGAGGATAGGGATGGGGATAAAAGTAGAGATAAAAGTGGGGATTAGATGGTGTTTGGTTGTAATGCAGGGATAAAGTGGCCTTAACCCGAGCCCCAACCAAACATGACCTTAATGTTTGAGAATAAATGTGAGGATAAGGGGGTCTTAACCCCAAACCAAACAAGAGTCCTGGTCTATAATCAATGTACTCGATATGGTGAAAGATGCATGGTGTTTTCATGAACTAGCTAGCTAGACATATATGAACACCTTAACCAAACAAATTACGCACCTCTCCCTAATTTGAAGTCCTGGTGACCATTAATTAAAATCACGCGTTGGATATAGAGATGAACACATATTGTAGGTCGGGTATCTTAGTCAAAATTCACAGTTACCTATATTATGGCTCGGCACAGTATATATCTGCATGGATGGCTCTGCAAACTCAAACGTACCATACAGTCTTTTTGAAGCTTTAACCATTCGGATGAGAGGGTGCTCAGGTTTGCAACCTGGTGGGGGAGACCTTTGGGCAAGAAATAGGCCAGTTTGTTACTGTGTATCCATGACCTCATATCACCGATCGAATTCTTTCCATTTTTTCATATATTCTAAATTTACAGTTAATCCCTCTAAAACAATGCATAATAAAGTTTTTTTTTTTATAAAAAAGATAAGCCTGGAGGCTAGGATACAATCAACTAACCAACCTTCTACCAAAGACTACCAACCACATGAGTCACATCCGACTCATGATTATTCACAAGGAAAGTACTAGCAAAAGTTCGAGCTTGGCGAGCAACCCAATCTGCCCTCTCATTTTCCTCACGAGTTATGGTCAATAATCTCACGCTACAGAACTGGTCCATTCACCACCAGATATATTGTAAGAGTGGAATAAATGATGAAGTCGCAAGCATTCTCTCATCAACCAAAGCCACTGCAGCAGATGAATTGCTCTCAATAACCAGATCACGCAACTCCCTATTCCAACCTTCCACATGTCCAAATCTAGTTGTTTGACTAATAAAGATGATTTACATGGTATAGCCCAGAAGCACTTGAACTTGCTATTTAAATTATGCATAACACCATATATAGTTGGGGGTTTAACCTCCATTTTCTAAACTAGTTGTTTGACTCAAATCAAAGCGGTGCACATTGGACTGGATTCATGAGTCATTGGACTAATAGTTTACTGGATGATCAAATGTAACAGGACTAGATGGGCCGCGTACGAAATTCTACTCGGCCAATTGGGCCTATCCAACTTAAGCCCGCTACCATACTTTGTATCCCTTCATTTTGGCCCGCTCGTCTGTCGAAGCCGAGATCGTATTGCTTCCTTACGACTAGTGGGAGCTCCTCCTTCCGCTGTTCTACTGAAGCGGGCGAGTCGTCCAAGATCCCCGACGATTTGTAGCTATTTCGTCTTGGATTGATCCATCCGAGCTCTGTTGGTATTCTTCTCCTCGCCAGGTTATTTTTTCGGAGTTCATGATGTAGTTCGATAGAGCCCGTTTTGATCCCTAATTTTCTGTGTATGGCTGTGGATTCACGGCGGTAATCGGTTTGGTTCTTACTCCAATTTGAACTTTTAATGATGGGGTTTGTTCTTTTTTACTCTGAAGATTGGTAGTATAACTATATTCGATGTGGTCAAGATAACTTCTTGATTATTCGATGCGGTTTTGTGAAATATTCTTGGTCTGTTAGAGAAATCTGGAATTTTTGTGCGGGTATCTTTGTTGTTGTGATGAGAAAGAATCTAGGAAGTATTAATTGGAACATATGAGATAAGGAAATACGATAAAGCAGGGAAGAACCAGAGCAGCTTCAGCAGGACCTGACAGAGGAGCATGGATATTTGATGCGCAAATGTGTAGCCCAAAATATGGAAGTTGTGAGGAAACTGTAGTTGGGAGTGGATAAGAACTCGCTAATGTCAGTAGGTTTTGCAAATTTTTGAGCGGATTCATGGCGCTGGCTGGACAGTTCCGATTTTAATTTGGGTGTTTATAGAGAGAGACCATTCAATCTGTTCAATTGTATGTCGGAATCAAGAAAAGTTTAGAACAATTTTTTATTCATTGTCTTCTTGATAAACCGATGCCTTTGAGGTTTTCGAGATGTGCTTGGTCTATTATAAAAGTCGGAAATGTTTTTTGGGTTAACCTTATTGTTGTAAAGAGAAGAATCCAAGAAGAAAAAAGCGGAACATATTAAAGAAGAGAATTTTCAAGGATGTCTGGTGAAGGTTGTACAAATGCTCAGGATTGTGGTTGAATTAGGCTTGTTTAGAGTCTTTAAAAGTGGCTCTGATGGACAGCGAAGCAGAGAAGAACCAGAACACCTTCAATTGGCCTAAAGAGGAGCATGAATCTATGATAAGCTTAGGTGAAACCCAAGAAAATGGAAGCTGTTAGAAAATGTAGTTTGGTGATGATAACAATTTGTTAATGTTAGCATTGATTGCATGGTTTTTATAATGTCTGCTTAATTTCTAAACTTGTGTCTCCTTTGTATGGAAATTTATATAGAGAGGTAAAATCTGTTCTAGTTTACTCTGGTTCCTTCAATTTGAAGTCATGAATTCATTAGATAAAATTTTTACTTCCCTAATCTTGTTCATATCTTGATCATTTTGCTTTCTTTTCTCTTATGTTCCCTTAAACAGCATTCCACACCTAGAAATGGGAGATGTGATAGATTTGACTGGGGATGGAGGTGTACTCAAGACAGTCATAAGGAATGCCAAGAGTGATGCCATTGCGCCCACTGACAACCTTTCTTTAGTGGATGGTATTGGTCTCACATGCCAGATGTTTTTGTTAACTGCTTGCAAGCTTATACAACCAATTTGTTGGCAGTTCATTATGAAGGTGTCCTTGCTGAAAGTGGTGAAGTTTTTGACACCACACGTGAGGACAACACGATTTTCAGCTTTGAGATTGGCAACGGTACTGTGATCAAGTCTTGGGATATTGCATTGAGGACTATGAAGGTAAAGAACAATATTTATATACTACTTTGATTGATCTGAAAGTTATTCTTCCTTATTCTTTTAGTTTCCATTGTTTCGTGTGTTATTTGTTGATTTGACAAGGTTGGTGAGATCGCGAGGATCACTTGCAAGCCAGAATATGCCTATGGAAGTGCCGGTTCTCCCCCTGATATACCGCCAGAGTAATACCCTAGTTTCTTCGACTCTTTGTGTTTGTGTCACATCTGCATTAATTTTGATAAATTCATTCAAGTTAGTGGAGCTTAGAATGGTGATTTTGAACTATACAGTGCGACTCTCATCTTTGAGGTGGAGCTAGTGGCTTGTAGGCCTCGTAAGGGCGCAAGTCTAGACAGTGTGGCAGATGAAAAGGCCAGGCTTGAGTAAGTCTACCTGCATGCTGTCTTTGTGCATCTACTTTCAGTTTTTATGCTTGGAAAGGTATACCCCCAACTTATGCATCACCACATAACCCAAGGGTAGAGACTTGCCTACTCTTGAGGTCATAGCAATCTATTACAATGATCAGTTGCCTGCAGCTAGTATCACCTACTGCTTGCATCTCGCCAAGTTTACAAGTTTTGGAATGCTATACCTCTCTCTTTGTTAATATTAAGGCATGATTAGATTGTGCTCTGATTTGGATCCGTCAGTTATAGGAGAATTTGCTTCGAGATCTGAATTTGATGCCAATATCACTTGAAACCAGGGAGCTAAAAAGGCAGAGGGAGATGGCTGCAGTGAGCAAAGAGGAGGAAAAGAAGAAGAGGGAAGAAGCGAAAGCTGCAGCCGCTGCTAGAATACAGGCCAAGTTGGAGTCAAAGAAACAGCAGGGGAAGGGCAAAGGCAAAGGCAAATAGAATGTTCCCCTTTGTCCCAGCTGACAAAAGTTGTATCATGATTGCAGCAAGTAACCACTCCAGGGCATCGGCATAGAAGTACTCTCTCTACTTTCGGAGTTCAAAGAGGCTTTCCTCCTTACCTTGTCTACCAATAATGTAAGGTACCTTGCCAACAAATAACTTAACTAGATAAGAGAGCATTACCATGTACTTTTTAGTCACGATACAACTATCAGAACTCCTTTTTGTGTACTAAACTTTTCTATAGCATCAAGATGGAGAAATATAGCTAAACTTCTTGATCAGCTGTCGACTTCTTTGCACCCAACTGAGCATGTGAATCACAGGCATGGACTGACTTCTATCCTCTTGTTACTGAAATCAGTCCTAGACATCCATCTGCACCTCTGAAAGCTGAATGCCATCTTTTCCATATACTGTTATGATGTTGCTATAAAAGTGATTTTAGATCCTCAGAGTCCTTGCATTCATGTTCCAAACCGTCCTCCAAGATCATCAATAACACACGAGGTAGTTGGGTTTCTTTCAATGCTACTTCTACCAAGGAATACAAGGTCGTAGCAATCTAGTATAGCTGTTGCTTTCTTCTTGGAAATCCTCAGGCTGCTCCAACGTATCAGCTGTATCCTTGCCAGATGCTTCAATGGCTATGTTCACATGAATGGGCGTGGCCGTGATAGATAGCGCTGGATCTACGACTCGGGATCTAATGGTCACTGGAAGTCAGTTTCTCAGGACTCAGATAAGAGCACAGTTCGTACAAGATATTTCCCACAGTGGTAAATGTCTTCCACCACAGCTCACGAGCACATGCAGGTGTGCAGCCTCGCAGCATAACAGTACGATAACTAAGATTTATAACTCGGATGGCAAGTGAAAGGAGTAGGCCGGTCCCAAATAATAATGGCCTAGTCAATGAAACTTTTCCTCTGCTCCATTCTCATTCAACAAGTCACACTCATTTATTAGTCATTCCCACTCTATTCCTTTCTATTAATGCTAGCAAACCCATGTCTTCTTTCTCATATGGACAAAAGAACACAACTGGGTGTTCTAATTTCCAAACAAAGGATCCCAGAAATATTTTCTGTTCACAGTTCCACCAACCCTTTATACAATATAAAGAAGATCATTAGCATATATGTACAGTTTAAACATTCATTATAGACGCAAGCCTAGCTTCTGGCTAGCCAGGTCGCAGCGAACGGGTGCGAACCCGACGCGACCATTTTCGAGATCGTACTCGACCCAAACGTTCTGTTGGTGGTGGTGCCCGATCACGTACGCCTCCAGCGGCACCAGATCCGAGTTGCCGAAGGTGAAGCACCACACGGCGTCCGCCCCCCTCCTCTCCCCCGCCGCCCGGTAGAGCAGCCGCTCCCCGGTGACCGCCACCTCCGCGCCGCGGAACACCAGGACCACCGCCGGGAGACCCCGGGGGATCGATGAGCGTTCCGGGATTCTAAAGCAGAGGTCGAACGCTCCCTGGAACACGAAGTTGGGCTCGTTTAGAACAGAGAGTATGCCACGGGTTTGCCTTAAAAACTCGGTCTTGAGGACGTCGTAGGCGGGGCCGAGGAGGAACGTGAACTGGGAACCGGAGTCGACCATGGTCTGTCCGGCGCCGGTGTGGTCGGGGACGAGGACCGACTTGGAGATGGGGAGTAGGACCGGGCCGACTCGGATGCCTTCGAGCTGGACCGAGTAAGCGACTCGGTCGAAGTAGGGGAGGGGGAGGTCGATCTGGATGAGTGGAGTGTAGCTCAACGGTGGCAGTATGTTTCCGGATGCGGCGGGGGCGCCGAGGATGAGGAAGCCGGAGGAGGAGGAGAGGGCGTCGGGAATACAGTAAGAGAAGCGGCGAGTTGAAGTCTGAGTGACAAAGGAGAGTGCCCCACGGTTCATGCCGAGGATTCCGGCGGCAGCCCGGTCGCCGGAGGAGGAGGAGTAAGCAGAGGCCATGCAGCCGAAGACGGTGCCGACAGGTGGAGAGCTGCCGAAGAGAAGGTGGTCGGAGCCGAGGACGCCATCCGAGGTGGAGCCGTCGGCGTAGGACAGGGAGACGTGGCAGAAATGGGAGGAGTCGCAGGTGCCCCGAACGGGGAGGTCGCGAGTCTGGGATTGGCACGTAGAGGAAGAGCAGGGGATTGACGAGTAGGAGGAGGAGGAGCGAGGATGGAACGATGGGGTGGCGGCACTGGTGGCGGAGTTGCAGAGGAGCCAGGAGAGCTCGCTGCCGGTGTCGAGGACCATGGTGACGTTCTGGGGCGGAGTGCCCACCGCGAGGGTCACCGTGAGGCTCACGTTGTGGTGGAACAGCAGCTTGTTTGGTAGCCTGGGCAGGGATAAAGACGGGTACTTTTGGGTTCTCAAAGGTAGTACCAGTGGTGGCCTATTAGCTTTCAAACCACCACTGTCTTCTGTGAGCAGTGCCGTTGTTCTTGTCGAAAGAACAACTAAAAAAGGTTGGAACAGTAAAAGAGCAAGCCATAGAAACAGAGACACGGAAGCAGAACAAGAAGCAGAGGATGCCATGTTGGTATTCTTATTTCTTAGTATTACACCAATGGATCTTAATCATATGAACGTTGAAATGGAATCAAGGGACAAGGGTGGGATGAAGAGGATGGACGATGGGGAGCAAGGGCAATGGAGAATATATATATATATATAAGGAGAAGGGTGTGGTTGTGGATGGGATTTAACGAGGAGGAGAGCAGAGCAGAGGAGGGAGGGACTCTGCTTTGATTGGTATATATGAATCAAATAATAATATCTTGATGTGTGTTGACTGACTGACCGCTCGAGTGAAGAAGGCGGCTCTTCCTTCCTTCCTTCTTTCCTGTCGTCTTCTGGACTTGTGGGAAAAGAGATTAATGGCTTTCGATTCTAGTCTCGTGCGTACGTGTTTTAACTTCTAAGAAGCTAAATGATCTCACTAGGATTCTTCGTTGGATTGAGCTCGCTTGGTGTTCAGGTGAGAGCTCATAGGCATGGCAGCTGGATGCCATTAAATCTTTGTGCATGGGTCCTGGATGGAGTATTCGAGATTGGATTTGGACATGAAAATGGTGGGGAGGACGAGGTGTTTCTGGTGTAGTGTGATCACCCCAATTTGAAACCTTCTAGCTGGACTTGCCAACTGCCCCCGAGAAGACCGCACCATTATTTTAGCTACAGGATTCGTAGGACAGCACCATTGGTTTTGGTTTGTTTTATTTTCCTATTGTTGCTACGTATTTCCCCTGTTTTTGGCGTGGATGTAGTCATGTTTTAGTTTAGCCATTTGGCTCATCTCATTAGGAAAAAAAAGAAGAAAAAAGAAAAAAAAAAGACTCGTAGGACAGCAGCTCTTCTCTTTGGAATGAATAATTGGATACGGCGGCTTTATGTAAAGAAAGTATGATCATTAAGACCCATGACATCACCGTAGACGACCTTCTTTTTCTTTTTTGAATGCCAGCATTATTTTGAGATCAGTGAAACCTTGGAGGAATTTAGTATAATAAAAATCGAGTTAGGTGGTAGACTATCATCTGTAGGGGGATAGGAACAAGGGGTGTGTGGGGTCTCCGGAAGACATGGAGAAGAGTCATGTCGTGTCTTCGATATGGCTAAGCGTGCATGATGACATGCGTTCCCAAGAAGCTGACTTGATGAAAAAAAGAGTAGCGGGTCATGGCTTTATACAAAGATAAAGAACGAGTAGCGCTGTAGAGATCCCATCATTGCCACCCTCGTGTGGGAAATAGCTGTCCTGAGCCCATTCATGATCGTAGACTTATGCGGAAAATTCCATGCCTTTGGTGGGCGCCGCCAACGTTCGCCATACTCATCTGATCTGAACAGGGCTTTTGCTGTTGGAACTAAAAAACAAAGGCACTACTCCTGATCTCTTTACTGCTCTCATAAACTAAGGACTGCTTCTAAGGTGTGTCTGTTCATGCTAAACGAGAGGCACCATGAATCACACACATGAATAAAGATGAGACCTTTCTACATACCAATTACGTGTAGAATGTTCTCCACCGTCAAAAAGGAGATATGGACCTAAGAACTCCGTGTTTCTTTTAAGCTTTTCTTGGTAGTCTGAACCATGCATTAATTGATCCATTCCTGTGAGGAAAATGCTCAGCTTTAGCTCCTACAATAAATTTTTCTGAGCCAGCTGGATTCCATAAAAATGCATGCTCGATCATCAACGTACGATTTTTTCTACTGCCAAGAGAGAATCCTCTTTTGTTTGAGAACTTCTAAGTACGTTCTACCCTGAAACCTGGACTTTTGAAGTTGTGCAAAGAGCTGTTTCCAGCTGTTGTAGAAAGGAAGACATATCGTATTTTTTAAGCGAAGGGTCCACCCAATCTTTGTACAGCTAGTACTTGTCTTGTTTGGACCTCAAAAAGTCTGCAGAAGAAGGCATGCTCGAGCATATCTACTGCACCTATAGCTAGCTACAAAGAAACAGGGTCAGAACATCTGATGAGATGAACTTAATTGGCTTTATGCTTTAGGAGCTCGTCACATCCTAGCTAAACCTTCAGCTAAATTGGTGACTAGTCATGCGCTGCCACCACCGATGATTTCAACGCCCCATCCCCGCCTGTGCACGCATGGACAGTATAGTCTTTGTCTCGTCAAAGCTCAACAGGAACATCTCAATGATTCATCTTTCCATACATAAAAGTATAGAGCTAATCAATCTCAATCCACCATCATAATCGGTAGGGTACTATAGAACAGAGGAATTCAATAAAAATTCATAGCAACATGCAACTAAGCCTTTGATTGCTTTGGAAGGAAAGTCATATGGATGTAGTAGCATGCTGCATGTCCAAGGAGTTAGGTTGATTGTCCTGTCAAAGTTAGCAGCTAAGAAAGCAATTGCTTTCCTTGCACTTAAGAGACATGGTTGGGGGGCATGCATCAAGAATCAAGATCATCATCCCAACAAATACTACTGATTGGAAACCATTTTCGTGGTTTGCAAGCTCTGCACGGCTCACTCCCTGGAGATGAGTTTGCTAAGGAAACAGACAATCTTGGTCATCCAATCTTATCTGCAGATATTAGTTTGCTCCAATGATTGCAAGAACCATAGATAAGATCTTTAGTGATCCCATCACTTGGAGGAGCTTAGAATTACTGTGCAAGAACACATTAGAGTCACATAATTTCAATTCAATCTTCTATGCATTAGCCTTTTGATGATTGGTGCAGTGGAAAATTAAACTAATTACAGCTTGTCACAGACAGCAAGGTAATAGGAGGTAGAGATACTCTGTATCTGACTTCTAACTACTGTTTGGAAAATAAATGACATCTGAGATTAGTACAGATGCTTCTGAGCTATTGAATCCATTAACTCAACCTATTAAGTATCTGCATGATTGAGGTATATGTGCCAATGCTTGAGCACACCAGACCCACCAGAATGATGAGAATACAAACTGCAACCTGCAGAAAAGAAGGTATAGATAGTACCATCGGTAATGGAGTGAATGTAGTAATGAATTAAATCATCATTCAAAATAGCAAGAAAGTCTTAGTGTTTCAGTTTCCAGGATAAGCTCCCCTATTTATGCCTCATGAAAAGAGATATACCCTTTTAAGTATCTGATGACACTGATAGATAATGTCTTGACTGTTCTTCTATTTTGCATGATTCGGCTAAATTCAGAAACATCAAGAAGAAGAAAAAACAGAACAAATTCCAATGTATCTCATCTTTTAGTGAAGCAAGGCAAGTTAAGCCCATCAGAAAACTCACCCAGATAGTGAGAACATTGGTCATAAAGATATTAGCGAGAAAGATGGTACCATGAATTAATCTTTAATGATCGGCACTCTTCGATAAATAGTTTTTCTCACCTCTGAAAATTTAACATATCCGCGTTGAATGCTGAGATAGCAGGCGCATGGTAAAATAAGACCCTGTCACATCATTAAGAGAATAGTAACGTGTAAAAATATTCAAGAAGATTGGAATAAAGCGCTTCCCTTGATAAGAAACTCACCACAAGCATCGTGAAAAAAGATCCAAGCAGAGCTGATACGAAACCTGGGATGTGAAGAACAGAAGAAGACTACTTATTCCTCAGAGATACAACAGCAGAATAACCCGAAAAGTACCATAGCTTCAATTTCTAATTCTTGAAGAATAAATTGAAGAACTAATTTCGAAAGAAATCAAGGGATGTAACCCCGGATAGAAGCATTTGCAGAAGAACCCTAAAGATCACAATGATGTTACAAATAGGAAGATTATATTTAAGAAAAGGGAGAAATTAAGAACATAAAGATGGAACCAAAGCTCAATCTGATCACACCATCGTAAGAAACAATGCATCCTTTAGCTAAGAGACAACAAGTTCTCATCAGATCTAATACTCACCAAAATATGGAACTGCAAGGGCAACTACAAGTGTCGAGAAAACCAAAACAGTTCTGATCGACACTGCAATAAAATGAGACTGTTGAGTTGAAGGTAACAGTTCCTCCAAACTCAGAGCAACCGGAGTCATTGTCAAGGCATATTTGGAGAGTGGATTCACAACCTGAAACACAACAACATATTCATTAAAAATTGTCGATGAGATCAAATTGGCATTCATCACCGCTAATGAGTTATTTTATCGTTTTGATTCTTGATCCTAAAAATGAGCTTGATAATATTATAATCGATTTGCTGATAGTACCGAAGTCCAAGCTGCAACTTTCGAAGCAAAGTATTCATGAGGCATGTTCAGCGTAAACTGAGATTTAGTAGACTCGCCGAACATCATAAACCCTGAAACTGCTACACCACAATACAGAACTGTGCATGTCATAAAGCTGCAATAAAAGTTTATTAGTATCAGACCGATATTCGAAAGCTGCAACGAAAAAATTTCCATTTCACAGCTTGAATAGGTATAGAGTAAAGATTAATGTGCATGACCACTTGGCATGTATATTACACATGTCCTTGAATCGATAGTGAGATACCAATTGGTTGATATAGTTCATCGATAGATTAATGCCGATGGACTAGATCAATTAATCGGTGTATACCTACCGATTCAATCATTGGTAGATTTAATCGGTAGCTATGTACCGATCAATTGATCTATCGATCGGTATTGTTCTACCGATGGAGTAGATCAATAAATCGGTATCTTACTACTGATTCGAGGGCATGTGTAATTTACATGCTTTGTCCCATGTACACAAATTGCGATTCATAGGTATATATACCAGATTATCAGCACGGAGATAAACTGCGACCGTTCCTTCATAGAAGAGTAGACATTGGGAAAAACAGAGTGCCCTGAGTAGCAGAAACCATATAATCCGAGAGCAACCGGAAGGTTTGCGAGATCCAACGCCGTGCCACTCGGATGAAAGCCAACTCTATCTACGACACCAACCCACAACAAGCAGACCACCACCAGTACCGAAGCAATCACACCACCAGCTGCAAGAGTAACAGTTTAATTAGACATGAGCACCAGACTCTTACTTAACATGGTCAAGTAGCTAGCTAGCTAGACATGGTACGTACGTATGTGTTTTGTATCAGAGTTTAATTACCTGAGAGATATGATAGCAAGCTAAGATCTCTAAGCCACACAGTAGGAAGAATCGCGATTGCCGTTGTTGCAGCAAATAACTGGTGAGTGTTGAGATCAATTCCCATGAAATTTAAGTAGGCATCTGGGAACAATGCCGATAAGCTATCGCTCACTAGAGTTATATACTCTACACAACATGCCTACACGGGGCGGAAAAAATTAAGTACAAAATTGTAGCTCCAACATCAATCTAGCTAAGAAAGTAGTATGAAATTTTAGAAGGGATTCACTTACATATAGCTCTAGGTATAAGATCGCCTGCATTGAAAGGCAAAAGAAAGAATGGTCATGCATGCATGCATGCTCTAGGTTTCAAGATTAATGTATATATACATAAATTGAACTTGTAATTAATCAGAGGTGGTCAATCTGAAACAGAGAGAAAGCTTACGGATATACAAAGGCGGCCGGCGGTTCCGAATGCCGCCTGGCCGATATCAGGATAAGTCTGGAGGCCAGGAGAGCTATCTAAGCATCTCTTCAGCAGGACGCCAGTGTAGCACGAGATGGAGCCCAGGGCGAAGAGCACCAGAATGCCCAGCCAACCTCCCTCCTTGATGGCATACGGGGTTGTAAGCAGGCCCACTCCACACAGCACGTTAATCCCTGCATGCATGCATGTATGTCAGCAAGAAGATATCAATTAATTGGTGCAAGCTAAGATAGATATAGGTTATACCGTTGACGATGGCTTGGGTGGTGGAGCACTGGGGAGAGGGGGGGAGGTCGCGGATGAAGGAGAGCTTGGAGGGCGTTGAAGGGTGGGTGGAGATCATGGCAAAGCGAGGGGAAGCGAGGGAGCTGCCGGGTGTGGAGGGGTGGATGAGGGGCCTGGTGATGGCGGAGATGTGATCGTCGTCGCGGCTAAAACTGGATGTGGAGGAGACTCGCAGGAAGGTGTTGGGCAGCAGCAGGCTGGAGCCACCTTTGAGGAGGCTGCCCACGCTCGGCGATGGCACGTTCGTGAGCATGTCGATCGATTGCCTGTATTATATTATAATATTATATTACTAGACGTTAAAATCACAAAGTCAAGATGGCCGAGTTGGTCTAAGGCGCCAGTTTCAGGTACTGGTCCGAAAGGGCATGGGTTCGAATCCCATTCTTGACAAAATATTCAATATTTTTTGTTTTAAAATCACTGCTTATCATGATTATTGGCATGTTTCTCCTTCATTTATTTATTTTTCCTTCAATTTTGTCCAATATTTATTTGATATCCTTTTGCTTTATTTTGTTTGTTGCTTTAATTGTTTTTATTAGTATGAAACAAGAGAAGAAGCAATTTTATCATGATTGTTGCATGTTTCTCCTTCATTTATTATTTCTCAATATTGAGGACAAATAACCTTTTGTTTTACAATTTTATGATCATGATTATTGCATTTTTGTCCTACATTTATTAGAATTCCTTTTGCTTATTTCTATGAATGGTTACATCAAGAGAGAAGAAAAGAGAATACGGGAAGTGATGAATGATGGGATCCACCTATCCCCACCCCCATTGGGCAACTCACAATAGCAGAGCTTGACATAGCAAAGCCAAAGTCAGACTCCCGGAATCCATTAATACCTGTAGCTCTGAGGCCATGAGGGAACATAGGAACCGGCCCCTCCATTGTCATCACAGTACGACGAACGTGACGATGACGACGATGATGAAGTGGGCGAGTAGTCGGAGTCGCCTTCCCCGCCGCGGTGTCGCCGTGCCTCGTTGTCCTTGTCGTCGGTCTCGTACTCCAGAGCCCTGTCGGCGCCCATCTCCTCGTCGTTCTTCATCACTTTTAATTAATTTCCTCCGGTGAGAGACTTCTATGAACAAATACAAACGTCTTCTCCTGTAAGTCCGTAGCTTTCTCTGGTTTTTCTCGTCTGGTACGATAAATGAAGTGTTAGCACGCCTACAAGTGTTGGGTCCTTAGACTTGGGCTTTACTGGTGGACGACCAGATCTCTCGGGTGGCATTATTGGATGGCGCCAGTGAGTCAAAGACACGTTGTCACGAGGACACGAGTCATCATTCTGTTGTGCCCAACCAGCATCTAGTACTGTTGATCTTAAGAAGCCAAGATTCACATAATTTATATGCAACTTGTTAAATGGTCTATGGGATTTAAGTCCGAACTAAAATTCCGAGTTTGAATGGCCCATCGTGATACAAAGTTTGTCGGACCTGCAGCCGAGCTTACAGGTTTAGCTACTAAATCCGCCCGGATGCTGATTGAGATACATGAGTCATGACATGTAAATCGTACATATCCATTCAATCAGTACTACACTATTGATTGGTTGAATGTGTTACCGATTAAATCATTGGTAAAAAAAATATATCAAATGGCCACATAGACATGTACATTACACATGTCTACGTGATCATGTATCCAAATTTTTTTTCTTGCCCGTCGGATACTGTTGCTGGTTTGCCACAACCATGCACGCATTTGTCTTCGTTAGGGGTGAGCAGAACCGAACCGAACCGAATTAGTTCGATCCAATCGGTTCGGTTTTTCGGTTCAAACGATTCGGTTCGATTTTTAAACATATAAATATTTCGGTGTTCGGTTCGGTTCTGGATTTAAAATTTCGGTTTAAAACCGAAAAATCGAAATTAATTTTTACATAATTAAAATTTTCACAAATTTTCATTTTTGTATGCAGTATGATGTATTTTTTGTATAAAAATTTCGGTTTTTAAGGATTTGGATCGAAAATTTCGATTCGGTTCGGTTTCTTAAGAACTTTGATTCGGTTCGGTTTTCTTAACTATAGACCGAACAAGTTCGGTTCGGTTCGATTCGGTTCTTTAAGAAAGTTCGATTCGATTCGTTTTTTTTTTTATTTTGAATCGAATAAAGTTCGATTTTTCGATTCTGGATCGAAAACTGAATGCTCACCCGCCTAGCCTTCGTACCATAGCCACGATGGGTCTGCTCTGAAGCCTACAACAGTGACGGCTTGCTGGACATGGCGGTCCATGCAGGGACCAAGAGTGCAGTACCCACCGCGCATGGGTTCGCCCGTGTGCTGACTTGTTTTGTCTTATAGCAATCACTCCAGTAAGATACGAGAGAAGATAAATTCAGCTGTCGATTGAAATGGCTGCTCCAGAGTCAAGAATGTCACGACTCAACGCCCCTTTGAAGTTTGAAAGAGGCAAGGTCCAGCACTCCCCGTTGCGCTATCACAGGCCATATAGTCCATGCTTTCTCCACGTTAGTGTTCACTAAGATGAGCAAGAAGAGCTAACAGAGTAAGGCCAGACTCGGGGTTAAAAAAAACTCTATAACAGCGTGGAGCACAGCTGTGTTTTGATCCATACTTGAGGAAAGAAAGAAGAAAGATGCCCTACTGCAGCACTAGTTAGAATTAGAATTAGTATACAGTTGATGCCATTTAGCTATCAAGATGACCGAAAGCATGCTGCAGATAAGTGAAAACAAGTCAACTTAACAATGGAGCTGACGTATGAGAGAATGGACACACCTAAAGTCATCGTAACAATGGAGCTGACGTATAAGATAAACTAAGATAAACATCAGGGCATCAAAGTTTCTCAAGGGCAACCCACCATGACGAAGAACCTTATCTGCACATCCAAATAGATAAGAGAAGCTAAATCAAGTCTGCCGCTGCCCACTTAACGAAAAGGAAGCATAGGGCAAGAAGATTGGCAACAGATATGGATGCCAACCACCAAAAGCCTATTGCAAGAAGCATGTTCAGCAGTCAATGGATTGTTGGAGTTGCAACTAGAAAACCAATCCACAAGAACATCGTCTGAAACCTAGCTATTGGAGTACAAATATATATCAGTGATTTAGCATTCATGAAGCATGTAGTACAGAATTATCAAACTATTCCACAGACACTGAAAGAACTATCTTAATCATATATGAGAGCAAGGTGACTGAGCACGGAGAGTGCACGTGAAACTATTCGTAACAATCAGACGAAATCAGACTACATAGAGTACTCGATGGTGTGATGCCTAGTGTCTCATAAACTCTGGCATCAATAGAATCTAAAAGGAACTGAAGGGCGCATCATTAGAGGACTGTAACAAGAGATGACCAGCTTCTTAAAAATTAATCCTTAAACAAGGAAGGAAAAACATGACAGCATAGTAAGAACAGAGAAATATCTTCAATAACAGCAACCACAAGTAAAAGAATTATCTCAAGCCAAGACGATCACCATGCTCAGCACAAAGGCCTGTAGATTTTCTTCACAGAAGTAATGATATTATCAGCAGTCATTTATGATGATGGTGTGAGAGTACATGAAATGTTTCTTAACACTTGCAATTCCAAAAGAGGACGACAGAACATTATGACATTTTTTGCACACTAATGAAGCTAGACAATGACATAGCAGGATCATCGGCCAAATAAATCAAGGATAGGTGATACATCTACCTTGTCACGCAACTCAACAAACTCTCTTTAAATCCTATGGCTATAGACCATTTAGCACACCTATAAGGATGCAGCTGCTTAAAACCATATCCACAATGGAGACTCCATGATGTTCGGTACCATTAAAAACTGAGGATGCTCGACATGACTACTGCAATTGGCAATACTCTGATGGCAGAAAGCTGATTAAGAAGATGAGAAACTAAGGGCCCCCAGAGTACACCAAACAAGCGGACAGCAGAGGTCGACAAATAAATTGAAGCGATGTATAAGAAAGAGCCAAGAATATGAACATTTAGACACATTAACATCAAGTATGCTAGTTACATGAGTGCATTTATCTTCTTAACTCCCAATGAACATCTAGTGTTAAAAAGAGAAAATATGAGGCGCAATTTCCCAAACTAAGCGAGAATTTTATATCTGGAAACGACACGAATCCTACAGATCCTTCCATATTCACATTCTAATTCTCGATCAAATAGACCAAGAATATAGAACCACCAAATAGGAGCCAACAAATTATAGATGTGAAGAACTAAAACGAGAACCGAGAGAAAAAGAAGCTAACTTTTCTAATTAAGTTCCTCCATCACCACCTTGCAAGCCCCCGTTGGACCTCTTCTTCTTCCATAGACGCCCATCTTGGATGCCTGGCCGTGGTTATCACGGGAGCCCTGCTCTGCCTGTTGAAAGATGGCAAGCGAGATTCCGAACTCGACCTTGAAGAAGAAGATGATGACGAAGAAGATGGTCGCAACCGTCTGAAGAATGAGAAGAAACTACGAAATGCTCCACGAATTCCTCTTCGCTCTCTGGATCGATTCCTTCCCGAGGTCCACGAGACCCTTCTTGGCGTACCGCCCGAATTGAATCCACCATCCATTTCAGTATAAACGAGAGGGAGCTCCCTATCCCCTGCTCGCGATCCCCTCGAGAACCTACCAACAGCAAACCCGCCGCCAGGAAGCCTCCATATAGTGAGCCCAACTGTATCTTCATCGTTCACAGGACCAAGGTCGTCGTCGAACGAATCGTGGGCTCCTCTTCGTGGGGCATCGCCGGACAATTCGTGGCGGCAAACAGGGCACGAGTTCCGGAGGGAGAGCCACGGAAAGATGCAATCTTGGTGGTATATATGCTTGCAAGGCATCTCCCTGGCATCGGTCCCGAGCTCGAATGGCTCCTTGCAGACGGCGCAGTGGGACTCCAGGCCGATGTGCACGGTGGCGATCTCGATAGTGGGCAACGACTCCATGGCGGCCTTAGAAGCTGGCGGGTTATCCCACCTGCGTCCGCCTCCGCCGACGCCATTGGCCTCGATCTGGTCGAGCTGGTCCAGAAGCCGGTCGAACCCGGAACCCAGCAAGAACTCCGACATGCTCGCTGGCAAAGGTCGGAGGCCGGATCCCAGACCATCGTTGTAGTACAGCTCAAAGCTTGTAGAGGCCTCGGGGTCGGGAGCACCGCCGCGAAGGACGATGACTGGGTTAAAGGAGGAGCGATCTCCGGCCCGGCGGCGGGCGGAGTAGCGAAGGCGGCCGTCGGCATCAGCGGACAGCGAAGGAGGCCTCTCGGCTTCCTCAAGAAAGGCACCGCCACAGTACGGGCATGACATCTCGTCCCGCGGCACAACCCTCACGAAATGGTTGCACCCGTGGCACAAGTACGTCGTCTCCATGTCCGCCATTGAAAGAGAAATCAAAGCAGGGGAGGAAAGGAAACCCTAACCAAGATCTAATGGGAAAAAATACAGAGAATCCTAAAAAATCCCCCAAAAAACCAACTCTTTGCTTCTAAAATACAACGGACCTGGAGAGATCTCTCAAGTCCTAACAATCCGGATTTTTCCAACAAACTAGAGAATCAAAAATGGATAGGCCCCCCCTCAAAATCGCTAAAATAGGAGCCATGGAGGGGATCGGGCGGCGATTGAGGAGGGATCTCCGAGACGGAGAGGGGGGATGAAGCCAAGTAGGAAAGATAGAGGGGATAACGGACTCGATGTGGGGCGGCGGAATCAATGGCAATACGCCAGTACCGCGTGGGCGAGGTGATAACAAACACAACACGTGGGTCTTCCCTATTGGCTGCTACGCAGACAGCGTTTCAAAACGCCGACTAGCTAAGCCGAGCCGCGCATACGGCTGGCGCGGGCTCGGTGGCTCAAGCCGCGAGTTAGCTCGCACGAGTGGCAAGTCGCCGAGGATTCTCCCGGAAGTGGGTTTCCTTTTTATACTACGGCCGGGGAAAAGGGAAGTGCTTTTCGCTTTTCCTTTCACTTCGTTTAGTATTGTTTCGTTTTCCTTTCTTCATTGATGATGGATGTTTCGCTTTCTTTTCTTCTTTTTTTTGTGACAGGTGCTGGTTGAATGCACATGACCAGTTACAATTCTCGAGATAGTTTTCCTGGTTTGGGGTGTTTTTATTAAGCAATAAAAATTTATCCAGTTTTTAAAGAGACTCGGTAGCTAAGTTGTCAGATATTGTTTGGCTAACCATTAAATAAATTTTTACTTATAAAATTGTAATTGCAGTCCACGTTAGGTGCACTAGTTTTAGCCCTGGCGCGCCAACCATACAAATCGGTAATTAAATTCGTAATTTGAATTTTTATTAGGTCAGATATGCAAATAATATAGCAATATATCACAACTTTTATGTATGGGTATATGGAATGAATACATAAAAAAAATCAACAGCTATATATATATATCTTACAAACAATTTTAGAATGTCACACATGCATGCGGTTTACAATTAATTATACCTCAGATATTAAAGCCTAGAGCAGCAGAGAGCCCGGCAACTACTGGATATGCTCGGTCCACTAATGTCTTTCTCCTGCTGGTCTTCGGCGACGGCACCGTCCCGTCGTTGCCGGCGAGCACTCGATACTTATCCTTCCTCGTAAAGTTGGTGCACTCGAACCCGAGCTTCTGAGCCAGCAACCTCTGGACATGGTTGGCGACGTCGTAGGGGCTGCGGCCTGCCGAGCACGTCGCCTCTGCTGGCAGCTGGTCCAGAAACGTCACCTCGTAGGCTGGCCTGGGGTTCATCATGAAGAAGATCGGGTCCATCGCCTTCCAACCCCTCGCCGTCGTCGCGTGAAAGAGTCCGACGCGGTAGTTCATGGCCACCGGCACGATGCTGTCCGTCAGCTCGGCGAAGAGCGCGCTGAACCTTAGCAAGAAGGGCTCGCGGCACGTCGTGCCTTCCGGACACACGACGAGGTCGCCCTTCGCGAGCTCGTTCTTTATGCGGTCGGCATCCACCTGGCGTTTCCGGCTTAGCCGGACGGTGGGGATCGGCGATATCATCTCGGTGAGACGGGAGATGGAGTAGGTGACGGCGGGGACCTGGCGGCCCAGGACCGTGGAGAGGACCACCGGGTCCATAAGGGTGCGATGACTACAAACGAAGAGAACGCCGCCGCGAGACCCGGAGGGCACCGGCGGGGGTTGGCCATGCACGATGATCTGGCCGCCAAGGGGGCCTATGGTGTACTGCATGAGCTGCATGGGGAGAACTACGCCGAGGGCAATGCGCGCGACAGCAAGGAGGATGCCGATGGGTATCCATAGAATGATGAAGAGAGATACCAATGGCGTCGGACGGAGGACGAGCCGGCCGTCGTGGAAGATGACCGGCACTGGGCGGATCACCAGGTTGTCCCGTTTTCGATCGGCCACGAATGGTGCATACTGTTGCTCCTGCAATTTTATGAGTTGATTGGCGAGGTCAACATTAATCATGTGTGAGAAAATCTATTTTCATTCAAGTACATATAATTATTGATCCGAACTCACCTTGCATATGGATAATGGCGATACCGGCGACGCGTCACGGCCGAGTCCTACATCTGGCCGTTCATCGCCGAACAACGCCTGGACCTGATCGGAGACTGGTGCCTTCTCTCTTTTAAGAAACCCGCTAGCATAGCCAAACCTATTAACCTCGAGCTCGCACCCGACCACCTCATCTGCAAGCATGTGTTCTCTAAGGAACATCTCGACCATCAACCTCGGATATAACTTGGTAACAACCACCTTCCTCCTGTACGAGCTGAACACCGCCCAGGCCGCCATGTCGACGTCGTCCATGTAGAACTTCGGCAGCACGGCGCGAGCCACCGCCTCCATCTCCGACTCCCGGACACCGGCGACCGCCACGAACAGCATCACCCGGAGGGCGATCTCGCCCATGCCGAGCAATTCGAGCAACCGGACCACAGGCCAGACAGCGAGGAGCAACGCGAACCGGAAAAGGCCGGATGTTTCGAACGCCATGAGCATGAAGTAGGGGAAGGGATCTTGGTTCTTGAGAAGCACACCTTCGAGCTCTGAAACTACGGAGCCTCTGCCCTCCATTGCCGTCATCTCCTTAATTCTACACTTGAACTTGGTGTAATGGAAGTGATTTGAATGTATTGAAACAGTAGTTGGCTATATATATAATCGAACGGAAGTTAAAGGTGTTTGGGTTTGACCGTTTGCATGGATCTGGGGGGTATGAGCCGTTTACCTGATCGCAACTACCATTGAATGAATGAAAAGAGATATGGTCACACGTCACGCCATGCTAAAGTGTCAAGAAATATAGAGAGGAAAGAGAGAGAGAGATAGAGGTGGGCTTTGCAAACCTAACATCCAGCAAACTCCCTCTACCGATCAGTTTGTAGGCTTTGTAGCTGAATTCCATGCTCTCAAGCTTCCTTGGTCGTGTCTTGAGCGGGCTTCTTGTACCGTTGTCTATACGTATGCTAGGAGATAGATGGTTTTCAATTTCCACAATTTTTCACCAAGTAATATACCTATTGTAATTTTTTGCCATTTAAGACTTCCATAAACCCATCTGCCACTTTAATTAGGACTCGGAAGGCTATTTTTTTATTTATGTTAGAACTCTTCTTTACCTTATATGACTTAAATGCCATTGTTACTTTACATGTCACTACTCATACATTAATTAATAACATAAAACCCACTTCTATCTGTATAATCATAAATAAAAAAAACCATTCATCTTCTTCCTCCCCCCACCATCTTCTTCGTTCTTCTAACCGAACCCATTCCTCCACTACCATCCCCTCTCATTTTAATCCATGAACTCTTAAATTATGCCTCTCCTGCATCCCGCTTTCCACCCCTCAATAGTTTTCTTCTCATTTTTCAACTAAAGGCATTACTCAACATCATATTCTCTCATCTTTCAACACCCTCAACCATGGCATCTCTCCGGGCCATGGTTTTCTACTTCTTTTCATCTATCACATCACTTTACCATCATTTATGCAGGTATTCAACACCCGGTCCCCATTACTTTCAACTAAGCGCGTTACAATAACTCAACTCATTACTATAACAGCCCATTCGACCCAGCTGAGGGATATAGCTCTTTTAGAGAAACTTTTTAATTACTACCAAAAGTTCTTAACCGGATGCCATTATCAATTTTATTAGATCCAATTGAATCTCTTCGTTATTACATGCTTTGTTCTAGTCCCTGAAAACATCCCAAATTTAAAATTGGATTTTTCATACGACAATAAGAGCTTTCCTTATTTTGTGAAAGACTCTCTACATTTTAAAATTTTGCATTCTGATACGAAAGCTTATAGTTATTTTTCTAGTTGCCTATGGCATAGGGGAGCCCAATGCCCACCCTTTGACGTATCAAGCTCATAGTTTTAATCAATACGAAAGCTTATAGAAAGGCCATCACATGAGATGCTTCCGAGAGGTGAACCTTTCATTTCTTATTGGAAACATTAAAAGCCGAACCAAATTGATGCAATGTGATCAAATGGGCTTCAATTTCGTGAGGTCAAATGTCATCCTGGCCTAATTGGGACCCCAATCTAACAACATTGCACATGTTATAGTGATCCAATTGGGCCATTCCATAGTTAGCAATGCCTTCCATAATACATGTATATCATCACATGATTCTTGTGACCAAGAGAGGTAATAACGCAGATATCAACAAAGCTATTCCAATCCTAATCTGGTTTTTTCTGGCAGAGCAACGGACAAAAAATCCTATCGAATATCTCCGGAGAATCCAAGGCGAGAAGGAGGTCTTAAAAAACCGGACCGCGGGGTCTTAATCTTAAGTACTGTACCTTTCACGTGACCCACCAGGAGCACGTGAGATACGCTACCCGGGGCCCACAGGATTTTGTGTTTTTTCCGGGGGGCTTTTTGTTAAAGTGCGAGCTTGGATATGACCACATCTTAGTTTGGGCTCGACCAATGGGTGCTCTCGTCGGGTCCAATTCGCGACGGCGCCCATCGTTTTCGTACGAAATTTTGGACTCGCGACTCGTGTCGTTGGTTGCATGCGCTTTTTAAATCCCGGGCATTTAATGCCGGGATAGCCTCGCAATTAATTAGTGGGTTTAAACCCTAAGGTGGTTGTCCTTGCATGCACTTATCATTGCCCGGAACCATCGGAACCGCCGGTTTTCCCATCGGACGGTCTCCGTCGCCAGGGGGTTTGTGCTTATCAGGCCCTTCTCGTGCTTTTCGGGCGTGTTTCTCTCTCCTCTGTCCGTTACCTTTTCTGTCTCTGTCTCTGTCTCTGTCTCTGTCTCTCCCTCTCGCTATACCTCGAACGCGACGGCTCGGAGCAGAGCAGTGGCTGCGGGAGTGGTGGTGGATTGGAGGCGTGGTCTATAGAGCTATAGAGCGCTGTGGCCTGTGGGAGGAGAAAGATCCATTCTTGCACGGGGAATCGATCGATTCGGTGCTCGGCTCGGCGCCACCGGACGCCTCCGGTGAAGTCTGGTGCGGGTTCAAGAACCTTGAGCTGGGGATTTGGAGTTCTGGTAATAGGGAGTGGGTTGAATCGAGGTTTTTCTGGAGAAAGATTCTATCTTGGGAGCTCGAGCTTGGAGTTGCTTTCCGAGCTCTTCTGGGTTATATGCTTCTTGACTGCTGAGGTTCGCCTTTCCGTTTTAGCTTTATCTTGCGATTGTTTTATTGCTCTTATTCGATCGCTGATGTCGCGGGCGAGTATGTTGCCGGAGTTGGGGGTGGGGTTCGGCGGGAATGCTGTCTCCGGCGGCGAGGACCTGGGATTGCTCCTTAGGGAGCAGTGGCGGGTGCGGGATGGAGGCGATCGTGAGGAGCTGAACCTTTATAGGAGCGGCTCCGCTCCAACTGCCGTTGAAGGGTCTCGGGTCGCCGCCGGCGGGCTTTCCGACCGCCGGAGTGGTGCCGGCTTGCCGCCGGAGAAGGAGCCAGACCCTCCGTATCTCGCGTTCTTCAATGCTCTTGCGAACGCCAAACCTTACGAGCCTCAGAGATACCAGGCTGGAAGCTCGGCGGTGAGAGGAGCAATGGACATACGGGGTTTGGTTGGGGACGAGAGTGGTGAATCGCTCTTCTCAATGCAGCCGCGTTTCAATGAGCGAAGGGATGGAAGCGAGGCGCAGTCGAGGAGGTCGCCGGATTTGTTGGATGGCGAAAGAGATGTTCTAATCGGATATCGGGATTCGGCAGATGGCGAGAGAAGCCTCACCGATATCTTTCAGGTGAAATATTCAAATTTTAATATTTATAACTGCCTAATGTGCCAATTTAATTATGTTTCTGCACAAGTTTAACATGATTGTATTTGATTGTGCTTACAAATTTTGATCTTGTTTAGTTAGAGATTCCTTATCTTTTTGAACGTTTCCAACATTGTTGGGTCTGCAACGGCTAGGAAGGAGCGAGTTTCTCTACTTTGTTACTCCAAGGGACATTTGCATTCGCTCGAAGAAGGGCAGGTTCTTCATAGTGTGGCATTGATGCAGATTCTTCTTTAGTTATCGTCTTTTTATATTCTGTATCTATATGTTTGCAGCAAAAGCAGTGCTTATTATGGCTATTCAGGAATTAAGATGTCTATGTGAACGGGAAGAAAGTACATTTCTGGTGTGATTTGCTGATAAGATAGTTGTACAGGATGGTGTCTCAATGAAGACTAAGATGGCTGTAATTGGAGATATCTACAAGATTCACTGGTGAAAGGATAACGATTCATTGAAGAATGTTTTAAAGATATTTCAAAAGGCATTGTCTGTTGACAACTGATCATGAAATGATATGATAGACATTAAGAAAGGTACATTGAATCAACAGTACATGATCATTGAAGTTTAAGTTTGGTTACAGAATGACTTGTATGCAGTTGCAGAGGTAAAGATACGTCAAGAAATGCGGTGTGCCCTCCAATTGGTTTTCTAGGGATTTATTTAAAGTGAAGATATATGAAACATAAGTGGTTTCAAATGATTATGTTCGAGGTATAATAGTTTGAAGGTTAGTGGGCAGAGACATGATATCTGTTGTGTAGGGTGTAGTTGAGCATTGTGAGCTCTCATTTCAGATCAAGAAAAGGAATGGACTTATCCAAAAAAACGAAGCCTTAAAGGACAGTAGCTAGGCAATAAATCCACAAATGAAGTGTTATTCTCTGAACTGGATATGGCACCGAGCTAGGAGATTCCTATCATCAAGAAATCCACACATGCAGTGTTAGTCTCTGAACTGATTTACCTTCATCATAATTTGGATAAGATGAATGTAGGAAAAAAAGGATGGAAGTGATTACCAGGCCTTTAACAAGGATATTAGCATCGCTTGATTATCTTTCATTTTCAGACGAAATGCATGCGGCTGAAAAGGATACATGTGAAGAAGAAGAAGAAGAAGATGCATGCTGCATATTAATGTTTGCTTTGAATATGCTTCCTGAATGAATAAAGAGTTTTAGAGCAAGCACATACTGTGACATATAATTCAGTTTTAAATGAAGAAACTACCATTGTCTTGCCAATTAAGCTTTTGTTTAACAGATCAGCAGTATCACATGTGGAGATGTGGTACACTCCTGATGTTTATTGAATTCATCTTTCTTGTATAATTTGCTGTTCACGGAAGATCACATTAAACTTTGAAAACCCACTTCTGTTTGTGTGCTTTTGACTTAATGATGCAGGCTGTCAGCTAGAACTGGTTAGGAAGATAGATGAAAGGGAAGAGGAAAGAGGGGAAGGAGGGGAAGAGAGGGGGAGAAGGAGAAGGAAGGGGAACCAGGAGAGAGAAGCTGAGAGAGAGTAGCTTAGAGGATAGCAAATATGTTTTCATTCATCAATATCCCTTCATACAAGACCTAGGGCTCTCTTATATAAGAGAGATAACATGACTTGACCAAGAATGGCTCAAGTCCAAAACACAACATGACTTGACCATGTCTAATGGTTCAAGTCCGAAATATAACAATGACAAATACATAACTAAAATGCATATAAATCAAGTCCAAAAGTAGCATAGGTGCTTCTCTAATCAGATGCACTCATCATAAATGATCTGACTCGATCTGGATCTCAATCTGAATCTGATGTCCGCATCACTTAACTAGTGAAATTATTCTCTTGATACACACGAGTCAATTTGCTTATCTGCCTCACTCTGTTCTCCGTTTATCCCCAATAGTTTATTAGTGCTATGATTCCATCTAGCTATTTCATTTTTGTTTTGTTCATCTTTCATCATTGTGGCCCCTGTTCAGCTGAATATTTAATCTTCTTCACATAGGGAATATTTATGCTGAGTGATATTTTTAGTACCAGTCCTTTATCTTTGCCTTTCCTGGTCCTTTTATCATCACCCAATTTTATCCTACAATTCTTAGTTTTCTGTGCATTATTCTCCTTCTGAGTCATCTACCTTCCCACAACTAAGTTGCCTTGACTCATTCTAATTTCTTTAAACCTATTTTTTCTGTGTTGAAGTAACGTTCTAAATCAATTTTGTGGCTTCTTATATGATATTTGGAAGTTGCATATGCAAGATGGAGAATTTTAAGTTACTAGGTTATGCTTTAAGTTTCCTATTTAGTGCTCAAAAATGTGTAATTACTAAAATTTGCTATCGACTGTACTTATACCATGTGAATCATTGCATCTGCTCATCTTTTACCTTACTTACAAGTTTCAGCTATTTATTTGTTCTGCACATTTGCCTTTTAATTTGATAGTACAAAGACCGCCTCTTCGGTGTTTTCTCCTAGGTTGGTAGATAATTGTTCTTCAGGTCTCCCTTTTTTAGCTCCTTCAAGTGATTCATTGTCTATTTAAACTGCAGGATGAACTTGGCCGTGGAGCTCCTCTTTTAGGTTTTCCATCTCGCCAAGCAACTTGGAATGTCTCGAATGATTTTATTGAGCCATTAGATTCTCTCAACAATCAGCTTGCTCTACAGCAGGAGATGGCATCTGTAGATGAGTTTGGGCATGGAAGAAATGTCCAAAGTGCTGCTGGACTTCAACATAATAGTCTATTAGCATCTCAAAATTTTGCCTCTGTTCCAGCCTCATCTATTACAAGGAGCGTCGCTCGTGATTATCATCTGATGGAAAGGGCTCCTAGCTCCCGCCTTTGGCGTTTTGGTGCAATGTCTGGAGCTGCTGATATGGGAATGAATAGTGGTTCTTGCTCCTTCAATGGTGTCTCACCAGGCATGGTTGAACCTGATGATCTTGTAGATGCTTTATCAGGCATGAGGCTGTCAAGAGAAGGTGTGTTGCATGGCACTGATTTTGCATCCTCAAGGCTTCAACAAGAATTTCATCATGATCTTTTTCAAGATTGTCATGATAGTAAACAGACTGACCACCACATTAAAAAGCATCCATTATGGAGAAGTTCTGAGCAGGGTCATTTAGGTGCATCCTCTGTTCCTCATTCTACAATGTCCTTGTATCCTCACTACGTCAAGGGTGTTGGGGGTAAGATGGATATCAGAAAAGTAACTTCGAGACCTGATGCGCTGGTTGAGCTGCATAAGCGTAGTTTTTCACCTTCAAGTTCGCGCCCTAAAGCACCTTTTGCAGCCTCAATATCTAACTCAGGTAATTATCCTGCTTAGAACAGGAATACTAGTCGAACAAATGCAACCTTTTTAAGAAATTGATCAACTTTTTAAAAATCTAATATCTGCATGATTAGGCTGATTTGATAAATGCTATTGTTGCAGGATGCCTGTCTCATCATTTTGACAATGCTGTACCCGGATCTGCTATGGCATCCCCTAGCATGGACCCCCGGCCAACAACGGCAGGTTTCTTTGCGGGACCAAGTTTAGCCAGAGCAGCAGATTTGCAAAATCTCAGCAGAATGGAGAGTTCTGCAGCAGCAGGTGCACAGCAGATGCCCTTTGCTGACCAGCATTATATACAATATCCAAGGGAACCTGAATTTGCCACTCAAGTTTCACGAGGAAATCCTTCAAAGGGCAATCCATATATGAATTCACATGATAAAGCTTACTCTGATCCAGTGCTTCCACCACAGAGATTATATGGCATGCCATTTCTTGGTAACTCTGTGTGTTTACATCATAATTACCATGAAACTCCTCCTTTTGGCCTTCATGTGCCATATCCAGGAAGCCCTTTAGCAAGTTCCAATCTTCCTTCATCTCCAGCTGGACCTGGTAGTCCTCTTGGGCTTGGTGAGCGTAATATGCGGTTTTGTTGTTCTCACCTCCCTCCATCTCCAGCTGGACCTAGTAGCCCTCTTGCGCATGGTGAGCGTAGCATGCGTTTTCCTTCTGGTCTGGGACTAAGTGGAGGTGGTTTGGTCTCCTGGCACTCAGATTCTCCTGGAATGGTGGATGAAGGGTTTCCACCGTCGCTCCTAGAAGAGCTTAAAGCAAACAAGACCAGATCTTCTGAGCTCTCTGAGATTGCTGGCCATGTTGTTGAGTTCAGGTATCCTCTACTTGCATTCTGATCGAGACATTTTAAAAACTCAATAGGATTTATGGGCAATAAAGTGAGTGAAGCATAAACGCAGTAGTGTCCACACTCTTCTCACAAGGATAAAAAGGACCCTGTAACATAGTCCATGTTTGCTGCTTATGATCCTCTTATAGCTCATGGGAAACTCAGGTACAGTGGACACTGAAGGCATGCAAAACCTGTTAGAAGTTCGAGAAGCAGACCAAAAAAAAAACTCTCACTTTCCTATTAGAATCTTGCCTTCTTTGTTTCATGAGTTTAGCAGAGTTCTGCATTGTGCATCATAGCTTAGTATGGGACCACTATTTAAGCTACATGTCTTATTTTATTGCGGGGTGTAGCTTACAAATATTTTGTCAGTATGATTTTGTGAAACATCTAACTATATTTTGGACATTGAACTTGTACTATGAATATTCTCATTCGCATTAATTTATTAGGGCATCTGATTAGTAAGTTATTTCAAATGTTTGTGTGTACAGCTCTGATCAATATGGAAGCCGTTTCATCCAGCAAAAACTTGAGACAGCCACAGCTGGAGAGAAAAATATGGTTTTTGAAGAAATCAGGCCTCATGCTCTTTCCCTAATGACGGATGTATTTGGAAATTATGTGGTCCAGAAGGTATTTTTTTTTCTGTGCCTGTGCCTTGATTGCTTATCTCATATGGCTTTGTCATTTTTCAAGGTGCTTGATTTAAGCATGACTTGTGAGTTGGCCTGTCTGTTAGTTTTTTGAGCATGGCACAGCAACTCAGATACGGGAGCTAGCTAATCAGGTTTATGGGCATGTGTTGGCTCTTAGCCTCCAGATGTATGGCTGTAGAGTAATCCAGAAGGTACTTTTACTGAAGAAATTCTCATTGTTGATGTTCTTAATTATGATGTATCTATCAGTGATCATAGACACTAGATAGCTTATCTGTTTGCTGATAGAGAACATCTTTCTTTCCACATTCTATACTTAGATTTCTGGGTTGTATCTTGACTCTTTGATAATCCTTTTTACAACTTGTCTTTGCGTTAACAACAAATGTTCATAGCATTGCTGTTTGTTTCCAGCTTTTCTGCCCATTCCCATGCAGTCTATATTTTGCAGCTATTTCCTTGGTTTAAATTGTTTTTGTATATCTCAAATGTTGCAGATTTTTTTTTTTGACAAATTGAGCCCGCAGGCTATTCCACCCTAGCCTCAATTACATGAGCTAGAACAACAACCACCCTCGCGCTCTGTCCGCGCGAGCCTATCAGCTCTACAATTTTCCTCTCTAGGAATGTACATAATTTGACAACTAGAACAACTCCCAATTAACCACCAAATGTTTTGAACTATCTGTCGGCCGTCGGTGTCCAGCGGCATGCTTTCGTTGATCATTTTGACAGAGAACAAAGAGTCACTCTCCACCATGAACATCTTTCCACCCCGCTTCATACCCTCAACAATGGCCCAATAAATACCCAACAGTTCAGCTTGCAGAACAGAGGAAGCAGTGACCTTCCTGCTTGCACTCCAAGAGATCATGTCCTCCTCCCCACAACAAACAACAGCAACTCCAGCCAAACCAAGAGAAGACATACTAACAGAGGCATCTACCTGCAGTCTCATACCTTGCCATTGTCCCCTCGTGCAAGGAGGTTGCACATGGCGTGGATTACTCCTCATGAACTCACGAACCTGCCATTTAATAGACCTCGCAACATCCTTAACACACACAGCACCTTCACCAAAAACAATCTCACATCTACACTTCCACAACATCCACATAGTGTACACCACAGCCGAATTTAATAAGACATCTTTTTCCCCTTTGCATTTCCTTTTCAACAAACCAAAGCAGTAGTTCAATGTCAGCAACTGCAGGTTAATACCAGAGTCCTGTAAAACTATGCTCCACACCTCTTTAGCTACTATGCATTCAAAAAACAAGTGCTCCAATGTTTCATCTTCAATTTTGCAGCAGGGGCAACACTTGTCACTAGTAAGATGTAGGTTCCATAGCTATGTACGAGTGGCAATTTTTCCATGCGCTAGCTTCCACAGAAACTGCTTAGTCCTAGGCCCAGCAGGGACCTTCCAGATAGACCACCAGTCAACATAATTGGCCTTTATCTTCACCTCCTTGGATTCTAAGAATTGATAGCATGATGAAGAAGTAACACTGCCATCCTTGTTCCACATCCATCTAGGATTAGGCTTCTCATTTGTATTAACATGCAAACATCTGATCTCTTCTATCAAACTTGGATGACAAAAGGGGATCAAAGAGTCGAAATCCCATTCTCCTGAGTCCTGCAGAAAATCGCCCACCATCACTTTGTCAAAATTCGCCTCCATAGAGATAAGAGTTGGCATTTTGCATAGGGGGCTGTCTAGTAACCACCAATCCTGCAATACATTAGCTCTACATCCCGAGTGAATATTCCATCTTAAACCCTCTCTAAGATTACCTGCTGCAGCACAAATAGTTCTCCAAAGAGCAGAACATTTTGATGGAGGCTTTACTTTCGGCAGATACTCATGGACTCCATATTTTGCTCATACCACATCAATCCAAATTGAGTTACTCTCCTTCAGTAAACCTGCAGCCTGCTTCATTCTAAGGGCTCGCTGCCACCTGCTAAGATCTTTGATCCCCAATCCCCCCTCCAAGCGGTGCCGACAGACATTATCCCAAGCAACCACGGATAGCCCTCCTCGACGCCCTTGCCATAGAAAGGTTCTGGCCATAGCAGAGATGCTGTTAAGGATGGACTGAGGTACCGGCATTGTGGACATAACAAAAAGAGGAAGAGATTGGATCACCGACTGAATTAGTGCAACCCTTCCCACTTCAGATAGTTTCCTAGCCTTCCAGGACAGCAGCTTGGCTTCGACAGCTTCCACTATGAAGTTGAAATGATGTGGCTTGAGCCTTTGGACATTGAGGGGAACCCCCAAATATCTCCAAACTTTTTTGCTCACCCCAGACTTAAGATATCTGATGGTCCTTCGCTTTCTTTGCTTTGAAGTTTTGGGAGAAAACTTCACACTGGATTTGCTGGGATTTACTTGCAAACCAGACAAAGCTTTAAATCTTCTAAGTATGTTGTTAAGCTTCATGGCCTCCTCTCTTCCAGCTTTGGTAACAAAAAGACAATCATCCGCAAAAAGCAGATGACTAATCTTCATTCTCCCTCTATTAAATTTGACCCCTTCGAGCTCTAATAGTGGCTGTCTCAACAGTCTTGTTAGTACCTCTTGTACCAAAAGAAAAAGATAAGGAGAGATCGGATCACCTTGACGCAGGCCTCTTTGTGAATGGAATTGCTTCGACACCCTTCTATTGACAATGATAGAGAACCTTGGAGTAGTGACACACTCCATTACCCATGCTATCCACTGCGCAGGAAATTGCATAACCTCCATAACTCTTCTCAAGAAGCTCCAGCTCACTGAATCGTAGGCTGAGCTGAGATCAGCTTTCACATCCATAAGCGGATCCTTCTTTTCAGCAATCCTGACTGAGTGCAATAATTCATGCGCAACCCCAATGTTATCAGCAATTGAGCGACCACTGATGTAAGCAGATTGTTCAGGACTCACCAGGTCACACAAGAATGGCTTGAGACGATTGGCTAAGATAGAAGACACCACCTTGTAGCTGACGTTACATAGGCTGATTGGGTGAAACTCCTTAAGTCTTCTAGGATTGGTAGTTTTCGGAATGAGGGAGATGAAGCAATCATTCCATCCGTTGGGTAATTTGCCAGTTAGAAAGAAACTTTTGATCACCTTGAGCAAGCTTTCTCCCACAATGTCCCAGTGCATCAGATAGAACTCAGCAGGCAACCCATCTGGCCCAGCACATTTATTCCTCCCCATCTCCTCAAGAGCTGCTCTAACCTCATTTTCACAAACATCATCAGATAAAGCTTCACGCCCATCCTCTGACAGTGCAGGCAATTCAGGTAAATGATGCACTACCCGACTATCATTGTTCCTCCAAAGTTGCTTGAAGTGCTGAAGAAAAGTTTGTGAAACTTCCTCTTGGCCTTCCCTCAAGATCCCATCCTCACCTATAACTTCCTGCACTTTGGATCTATGAGTTCTGTCACTAAGTGATCTGTGAAAGAAACTCGAGTTCATGTCACCACCTTTTATCCAATCCTCCCGACGATGCTGAGATACATATGAGTTATGTCTCGCTTGGACAGCAATAATCTGATTTTCTAGAGATCTCATCCTCACCTCCTGGTCATGGGTCAGCTCAGACTCCTCCTCAATAAGATACAGATCATGCAAGTGTAGAGTAAGATGTTGCTCAGTGTTTAGTAGATCGAAGTCATCAATCTTGCTCCACTTCTTGACTGCATGTTTAATCTCCTTTACCCGTCCCTTCATCATGAATTGTTCCGAGCCATGTCGTCTTCTCTTCCACGCTTGTTTCACCACATTCTTGAAGGCTAGGTCGGTGATCCAGAACTGCTGAAGCCGAAAGACCGTAGGCCCAGTCAGCTGCTGATCTGGCTCTAAGCTGAGTAGTATAGGCCTATGATCAGAAGCCAAACATTGGAGATGCCTAACCTCTGCCGATGGAAACCAAGCTCGCCATTGCTCGTTGCACAAAGCTCTGTCAAGTCTCTCCCAAAGACGCTTCTTGCCATACTGCCAATTACACCAGGTGTACGATAGACCACGGAACCCAAGATCAATTAGCTCATCAGACACAATGAAGGAGAGAAAATCTCTTACATACCTCGTATATCTGAAAGGCTTGCCTCCCCTTTTTTCTGATGGGGCTGTGATTGCATTAAAGTCACCAAGAATCAAGTGAGGCCAACCCCATGCATTAAGCTTGGACAGAGCTTGCCAAAGATCCCTGCGACCGCTGCAATTAGTTGCACCATAAACTGCAGAAAGGAACCATTGTCCATGCTGATGAGAAGTTAAGACACCATGGATGGCCTGAGTTGTGAAGCTCACAAACTCAAAGCTCCCAATGATGTCCCTCCACATTGCCATGATACCACCATGTCTGCCTCGCAACGGTAACAAGAAGCATTGCCACCCGGGCCCAAGCTGCTGCATCACGATCCCTTTTCGGTGCTCTGTGACAACTACCTCAATCAAGATTAACATGTCCACTCTAAACTCATCCACCATCTTCTTGCTCGCAACCCCGGCCCTCCCAGGACCAAGTCCATGGCAGTTCCAAGCCATGATCTTGACCATAATCAACAACTCAAATTTGCGGCCATCCCATGGCCACTAGATCTCAACCTCAAATGTTGCAGATGTCTACACAGAATGTCTCATAGAAATCCCATATGCTGAATATGGTGTTTAAGGACGGGGCATTTCCATACCAGCAACTTTAAGGACAAGTTCTTTTTATCCTCACTCTCTATGGCTATGCTTTGGCATATGTCATTCTTATCTTCTTTCTGAGAACATGTGTCCATGCACATGGAGCCCCTCATACAGAAGGATTCAAACTGTGACTTGTCATTCAGAGAAAATATTTTTGTCAACTCTTCCAGGATTGTTGACTAAACCTTCTATTACAATTACCTGCTTCTCTCTTCATGTATATCGTGTCCTACATTAAACCTTCTTGCGGCATGCTCCACCAAGGTTAGACTTTTGCTTTTATATACCTCTATAAGCAGAATGGTCAATGCTATCTTGCTCCATTGATGCCATTGTCCTCTGTGGGACTAGTATTCATCAAATCCTTTCAGTTGCTTTCAAGAATCAAAGTCATTGTTTGTTTTTGTCAAATGACCTTTTCATTTCCACACATTGAAACCAACAATTTTTGTTCCACTTCCCCTATTTTCTGCAATTTACACCATGCATTATCTTATGTATCGTTCTGGGTCAACACTTATAGATGCAACGAACTAATATAGCCACAAATTGATATCCTCTTATTCGTATCATGATATATTTCCTTGCTTATGTTCTGCCATGGTGGTGGAATCTCACACTCATATAGCTCTAAGCTACTGAATCTGATCTGAGCCTGAATTGTTGCCATCTTGTCCATTCTGCCAACTAGTTTAGCTCCATCTTTCATCCATATTTCAACTTCATTGATTCTCAAAGTCATTTATTGCTAGTTAGTGGACCATCGGTTCCTCTAATCAGCATAGGCTCCCTGTAACTATGCCATCACCAAAAAAATCAACCATTTATTTACTAGTCATTCAGTTCCTGAGTGCTCTGTTTAGATTGCATATCTAATCCATTTCAGAAATAATTTCTTGAGGCACCACAACTTACTATCAAGGTTTCACTCAATCTCATTAGGATCTTTCACGTTTATCGTTCAGTATTCAAGTCAAACATAAATTTCTCTTGAACTAATTTCTTTTCATAAGTTCATGATATGCCAACCATGTACATTGCAAGTTAACAACTCAATTTAACCATGACCTTTAAATGGAAGAAGACTTGCTTCCATGTTTTAAAGAAAGGGGAATATTTACGAAAAGTGCCGAATTCTATTTTGGGAGTTGACCATTGTTGACATATTCACAAGGATGGAGGCAATACACGTGCATAGATCTTCTTACGGCAATGAATGTATCACTTTCCATTGACTATGATTAACCTGATGCATTGGCAATATAAAGCTTCTTTCAGAAAGTCCTTCAAACTTAGGAACATATGCTCCTGCTCATGATGGCTTCTTCGGTTCTTGTAGCCTGGATTTATAGGCATCATGAGTTCTATTTTAAGCCTAGAGCCCTCGAATCCCCCAAAATACTGTGGCTGAGGCCAAAATTTGAAATAACCCGTGGCACGTCTCCTATCAAACTATGAACCTAAAAATTAGATTCATAGCAAGAGGATTTTGAGTGCTCTAGCTTTTGAAGTACATCGCTTTGAACAAGCATAATCAATCAAATGCTAGAACCCGTGGGGACTCTCGATGACATATCCTCTTCATGAATGAAGTGCTTAGTGGAGATGACCACGGTGGAACGAACTTACATAGTGTTGCAATGGAGAGAGATATTAACGGTGCTTCGGCACAAGCATGAGAAGGTCAAGAAAAGGCCTTTCAAATATGCTCTTGACTTTCCATATGGGGTCAGATTCTCTTTTGGACCACCATCTTTCTGATCACATTCCGTTTCAAATCAGGGAAAACATTTTTTCCTTCATTAATATTTTTCCCCTGCTTTAGGCATCTAGAATTTTGCTATTTGTCTTCCTTGGTAACTAGTATCACAATATGGAACATATTCGTACTAGAAAAGTCATTCTTACCCTATATATAAACGAGGGCTCTGTCCTCAACAGGACTCAATGAATGCTATATGCTAATTGGAAGCTGAAGGAGTAATATTGGAAAAAAAATTGCTTATCTTGGAGAAATCAATGCCCATGTAAGTATGAACCCGGAAAGGGAATTAAATTACGAGACAAGGTCCATCCCAACATGGACTACCTTGCCCTCGGCACGCTTCATGTTGTTCACTGGCATTGCTGTTGTCAGCGTGACCTCTGCTGGTCTGTACGGGTGTGTCAACGGTAGACACATCATGCCATATCCAACTGTGACGCTAAGTATTGCTTAGCATGGACCACGCCAACCAGCACTGAAATCCATGCATCCAATGAAGATAGTGTTTGCTGGGAAGCCCGACTATCCAACGAAGATAGTTGTCCAACTATCAAGAATGTTGTGCTGATGGCACATGTTATGCTGGTTTCCATTTGACACGAACCTCATGCCAACACTCAGCACGGACCTCGCACCAGCGGTACGAAGTTGTTCTGAGCAAATACTTGCGTTGGCCAGAAATTTGTGCCGGCACATTTATCGTGCCTGTTCATGCCAATATGTGCCAACTGGCATGACAATCACTGCTAATTATCTCATCTTTCTCTACATTTGGTATATACCATATATGCCCATGTGGTTACTTTTCTATGGAATACTCTGAGGATGCTCTAAATGGTGAAAGGAAACTGTACTTAATGCCTTTACACAAGATGTTTTAATGGTTTACTGAAGGTAAAGATAGAGCATACTGTCTATTCTCATGAATCTCGATCTCGTCTAAAGCCTTTGATCGTCGTTGGTAATCTACCCTAGATGTTTAGGATGAGATTTATCTGGCATTCTTTCCTTTTGAGAAGTAGGGTTTGATTGACTATGGGATAACATAGGTCCCAATCAAAATACTTAGGTGCTAACTGAAAGGGATATTTAGGATTTTTGTTACGGTAGGGTTAACATATAACCCTACTAAGGAGAGGAAACCCATCATTCTTGGAAGAAATCACACATATGATATATATCTTATGTCATCAAGATTGCATATGATACTCTGAAGAATGTAGATGTTAGTGTGATATTGGACAACTTTTAAGGTTAAACATGTAATAGATCCTTCAAAGTTAAAGATAGAGATACAACATGAGCGAATACTGACTGAATCCAGATAATTAAACTGTAACAAAAATGGAAAAGCAATCAATAAAATAGTTGTCACATGCCATCTTAAGTAATTTCATATTGACAACATTACTCATGACGATATTGATCTTGAGCAAAGATTAGAAGAAAATCACCAAGGAATTCTAGCATTGTTTTGTCGGATTTCTTGCCTGTCTAATAATGAATTAAATGAGATTTAAAATAAGAATAATTAAATTTATGGTGACTGCCTTGGCAATTGAAAATTAGGGGTCAATGCGATTTTTGGCTCACCAAAGACAGGGGCTCTGATTCCAAATAGCCTGATATCTTCCAAGGCTACCACATGGCATTCGAGTCACTAACAGTGCCAAGTTACCACATTGGCATGCCATTGACACTTTTGTCGTTCAGTGGCCCTAATTTTGTGAGCTCTTGATTAGGATCTGTCAAAACACCCATGTCATGTTTAGGATCAATGCGCTTGTAGTGGAAGGAGGTAGGGGTTGGGTGTACAGGAGTAGGCCAATTAGGGTTCAAAACTGTAAATAGCAAGCATATAAACAGATTAAGAAAGCAAAGTGAGATATTCAATGAGGTGTGGGTAAGTCAGAGGGGTCATGTGGAAAAAATATGGGAACTTCCCATAAATATGTTGACAGATTTAAACATGAATTTAAGGTGCAAAAAATAAAGTAGCGCATTAGCATGGCTATTGTGTATTTATATAGGACTGATAAAACACGCACCAAATACACATGACAACTTTTTGTAGATGCGTCCAAGCTTATGTTCTCTCCAAAATGTTCTATAAATAGATTTTGTGTATGGATGTAATGGTGCTTTTCTTCTGAGCATGTCATTGTGGATAATGGTATCAGGCTTCGTAACTGTCTTAAAGCGGACTTGTCGATTCAACCTTAATGTTAAGTCTTTAAAGCAAGTGAGAACCATGGGGACATGGGTGCATATTTTTAGTGTATTTCAGGAAATGGTTTGTGATATTCTTGAGCTGAGCTATGTCTGAAGTTCGTAAAAATTTGGTTGTAGTAAGAGACGGTTTTATTTTTTTTTCAGTGTTGCTTCTTGCTTTCGCCAAACTGTTTCCAAAATAATTTTATCTACTTTCCTGTTTTGGATCCTTCTTTACCATTGCTGATTGGCTAGTTTATTTTGTCCATTTTTTATTATGTTGATGGAGCTAGTTGGATTTGGAAATTGAAGAATGGTAAAGATTTCGCACAAATCTAACTTGCACATTTACGTGAAGGCGTTTATTTGTACATTTATAAGCAGATTTAACAAGATAATTAGATCAAATTCATGGTGGTCCTTTCAATCCTAAAAACTTTTTGACTCAAAGCTGATATTAGCCTAAATAGTTCTATTTATTCTCATGGGCTAACCCCACTGTTTTTTTTAACATACAATTCAGGCCATTGAAGTTGTTGATTTCGACCAGCGGACTAAAATGGCTGCAGAGCTTGATGGCCATGTCATGCGTTGCATCCGGGATCAAAATGGAAATCATGTGATTCAGAAATGTATTGAGAGCATTCCCCAGGATGCAATTAAATTCATAATTTCATCCTTTTTGGATCAAGTTGTAACATTGTCTACCCATCCATATGGCTGTCGTGTCATACAGGTACCGTATCCTGTTTTTGTGCATGATTTTTGTTTAGTTTTCACTTGTTGGCTTTACAAACATTTTGTGTCTTCCACAGAGAGTATTAGAACACTGTGATGATCCTAGAACTCAGCAAATTGTGATGGATGAGATTATGCAATGTGTTTGCATGTTGGCACAAGACCAGTATGGGAACTATGTCATACAGGTTTGTACTAGCCATAGTGATGTTCTCTTTATGAAAGATGCTTGGCCTTGCATATATAAAGATGCTTGGCCTTGCATATATCTTGTTTATTATGTTCTTATTTCCTCGGCGCAAAAACAATCTTTTGTAGACTTGTTTGTAGACTTGTGCAATTAGTGATGTTAGTCACTACAGCGTCAATGTTATTCTTATAGGGGCACAAAAAGGTCTAGTGACCATTATGTGGCTTCTTAAGTCCTAACTCTGAGCTGGGATTAACTTACCAAGTTGGTTAAGATATCAAGCACCATTTTTTACTGATTCTCACTTTTTGTGACTTCGGTTAGATGAAAGCAAAAGTGTATGCATGGGACAATTTTATTGTTTTGTCTTGTAGATTTGTAACAATGCTCTCAGTAACCTTCCTACCACTTGCACATGTTATCTGGCTATGCCATTATTTAGGATCAGGATTTAGAACATTATATTATGATCTCGTGATCCTCTGTATAGCTTATATCATGTAGATTTCAGATTTAATTTAATTTGGTTTCAAGCAGCATGTATTGGAGCATGGGAAGCCTCATGAGCGATCTGCTATTATCAAGCAATTAGCTGGCCAAATAGTCCAGATGAGCCAGCAGAAGTTTGCTTCAAATGTGGTTGAGAAATGTTTAGTTTTTGGCGGTCCACAAGAACGGCAGATTTTGGTGAATGAGATGCTTGGTACCACTGATGAAAACGAGCCTCTCCAGGTTTACTAGCATCTATCATTTAAGAAGCACAGCAGTGACATTTACTTGTAACCCGATGAGATTCTTGTTCTGTATCGTTCTAACTAATATGCTCGCCATCTTTCATCAGGCCATGATGAAAGACCAGTTCGGGAACTATGTTGTACAGAAAGTTTTGGAGACAGTCAATGACCAACAGCGTGAGCTGATCCTTTCACGAATAAAGGTTCATCTAAACACACTGAAGAAATATACTTATGGAAAGCATATAGTTGTACGAGTAGAGAAACTTGTTGCGGCTGGAGGTACGAATACTAGTCTTTTCTCTTCTCTCTTCGTTAACATTCTTCACCCAGGATTACATACAACTTTCATATGATAACCACTAATGTGAATTTTGTTCATTGAACAGAATGTATGACAAACATTGCAGATAGAGTGGTCTCAGATCTTTCATTCATAATTGACAGCTAGTATGTTTACTCTCCTATTGTTCTTTATGTTTGATCGCTATCCACTAACTACTGTCTCCAAATCTTCTTCAACATCTCTAACAAGCACAATTCCTTGCAGAATGAGGTTTACCCTGGGCCTCCATGCTGAGATGCATGGAATGAGAGTTGTACAGCTAATCGAGGCTAAATCGAGCTCCCACTTTCGTCTACAAACATAGAAAATTACAAGCTTATCCGATGCCGCTGGCGCTGAAAATTGTAAATTATGTAGTCACATTAGATGATCCAAAATGCCTCTACAAGCTTAATGTATGTAAAGAAATCAAATCATACAAAAAAAGGTACAACAAGACTGTACAGATGCGTCGATGCGGAGAGCTGTGAGCTATTTAGGATATTCAATTTGTTTTTAGGCAATTTCCCGCTGTAATTTTGTTCTTAATTTAAACAATATGAGCCCAATCGGGGTTTTGTGTTCCTTTCTTTTACGTGGTTGCTCTTGTTTCTGTGCACTTATTTTAGAAGCTTTTGAATACTACCTGTTTCAGCTTTACTGTGATTTCCACTAAATAAATAATCACCCTTTTTTAAGGTAATCAATGGATTATGGTATATTTTCCTTAGATTATGGTAAACACTTACATTTATGTTAAGCGGGCCAGGTGGCCCGGCCCACATCCCAGCCCAGCCCAGCCCAACCCAGCCCACTATAGGGTTACTTTAAGGTGGCCCAATTATAGGCTTCTAGCGGAATCCGGAAGGGCCGAGAGTCGAGCAGACGACCACTAACACCGTCAACAGCACCGCTCTTGGAACAGGGGCGGCTCTGTCGTATAAAGATCTCCTCCACTCCTCGCCGAGGGTTTCCCACTTCGTGGACTCGCTTTCTTCGACAATGGCCGGCGACGGGTTGAACTGGGATGGGCTGCTCAAGTGGAGCCTTTCGCACTCCGATGGCACTCGCCCCCCTCGCAGTATGAGGTATCCACCTCTTCTTCGTCTAGGGTTTTGTTTTCGAGTGTTAATTATGGCTGATTACGTGGTCGTGATGGGTTAGTGAGGAGGATCGGAGATGGTTCATGGAAGCGATGGAAGCGCAAACAGTGGATGTTGTTAAGCGGATGAAGGAGATCACCCTTGTGATGGCAACACCGGACGATGTCTTGCAGGCTCAGAGCGTTACCCCTGCGGATATAGAAGGTAATTTGGTGGAAATTTTCTATTGGTGGTTCTTGTTTTCTCTATTAATGCTTGAACCAAGGGGGCTGGAGTATGAACCTTGTTTTTCCTTGGATATCATTCTTCGACCAAGGGGAAACAGAGATGGATGTTAACATGTGCATTGGATTGCATTCATAGTTTTCCTCTGGTTTAATTTGCGCACAAATATATTCGTGGCCAATTTATTATGATTTGCTTTAAAAGCGTGAAAAGTGATTCATACAATGATATTGAATGTCCTTCTTCTCATACGAGGCTTTCAGCTAGGCATGAAGAAAGAATTCGTGCATACTTGGATACGTTTTTGCCCACCCAATGTCCTGTGGATGTAGTATTTTTGCCTCTCTTTTTTCTATACCAATAGGGGCTCTTAATGACCCACGTTGTTAATTTGCAGGCATGTTGGAGGAGCTAGAAGAGCACGTGGAGTCTATTGACATGGCCAATGGTATAAACCCGTTGCAATTTGATTCATCGTGGTTGTTCATATTCCGATGATGGAAAGCTGGATTTATGGTTTTGCTTGATTATTGACTTGGATGTTCACTGTCCTCTCACATATAACTACATTTTTCCTGTACACTCACCGTAATTGCAAGCAGTATTTACACTGTCAACAATCATGTGGTTATTCAAACGAATGCTTTTCCACCATCAGTTAGTTCTGTATTTAATCAATGCAGATTTTCATTCTTCAGGTGTACTAAATCTGTGTGATGGGGATTTGAAGTTCAACTAAAATCTAGTTGTATGAATGCGTGTTTCATGAATCTGCAATTAGCTGGGTATTGGTGGTGAAAAATTGGTCCTTTGGACCCATTGTGCAATGTCAATAAATTTCTTTCCAAAGCCGCAAAAATTGCTTCTTGTCATGTTTTTGAGTCCATGGATATCTTGACAAAACTTGGTTGGATGATCTTGTTACAAAGTACTTACCACAATACCACTTCCATCTATTGTCTAGGGTTTTAGCTCCTTCTCAGGTTGAAGATGTTTTCTTTCTTTTCTGCGGCGCCAATCTTACTATACCTTTTGCGAATGACATAGTATGGCTTTGTTCTCTTCTGTTCCACTCATACTGTATGTTTGGTTCATTGTGAAAGTTCTGGGTCTATAACTAGTTAAACATTGTTCTACAAACCTAACTTTTTTTTTTATAACTGGTTGGTCTTGCATGTGTTATCCATTGAGAGGTTGACTTGAATTTCTGATTGACAGACCTGCATTCAATTGGTGGTCTAGTTCCTCTACTTGGATATTTGAAAAATCCCAATGCTGGTATTCGAGGGAAAGCTGCAGATGTGGTGACTACTATTGTGCAGAACAATCCCAAGAGTCAACAGCTTGTAATGGAAGCAAATGGCTTGGAGCCTCTCTTAACTAATTTCAGCTCAGATTCTGATGTGACTGTGCGCACAAAAGCCCTTGGTGCTATATCATGTAAGTGTGTAGTTATCACTTTGGCAACTGCACTGAAGTGTCTTATGGGGTTGATGTCCCAATCCTTGCATACTGGTCTGACATCATCCTTCTGTTACACGCAGCATTGATCCGGCACAACAAACCAGGAGTTGCCGCATTTCGCCTGGCAAATGGATATGCAACACTGAGAGATGCATTGACTTCTGAAAACGCCAGATTTCAAAGGTGCTTGTTCCACTCTCAAAATGGTTTCTGATTCTTCTGCGCTCCAGTACTTTTTGACCTTGGCCTGTCAATTTCTTAATGTGCCATGGTTTTCTTTGCTTTTGTACTAACAAGAAATGATCTGGCAGGAAGGCTTTGAATCTGATTCAGTACCTGCTACACGAGAACAGTTCAGACTGCAATGTTGTTACAGAACTTGGGTTCCCCCGGATCATGATGCATCTGGCCTCTAGTGATAATTCAGATGTCAGAGAAGCTGCTCTTGGGGCTCTTCTAGAGCTTGCAAAGGACGAGGCATCAGGAAACACCAATGCGTTAGCCGGAGAAGATAAGCTGAGGCAAGTTTTGCAGGAGAGAATTGAAGGAATAAGTTCAATGCCTGCAGAAGATCTCAGAACTGTCAAGGAGGAGCGACAGCTCGTGGATTCATTGTGGAGCACTTGCTACAACGAGCCATCCGCCCTTCGAAAGAAGGGACTTGTCGTGCTTCCAGAAGAAGATGCACCACAACCTGCTCCTGATGTTGCTGGGCAGCTATTTGAGCCCCTGCTTCGAGCTTGCGCTGCTAAGCGCCCTTCCGAGGAGACTGAGCCCAAAGGTGAAGAAAAGAGAGAAAGGGTGTTGCTGCTTGGCCCTGGACCTGCAGGAGGGAGCGCTGACTCTTTGAGCAACAATCCGGCTTCAGGCAGTCAAAGGATGGATTCTTAGCCATAAATGGTTGGACCGTGCCGATATTGTGGGCTCTGTGTCATATGAGTGGCAAGGCAGAAGTATGATGAGATGTAGAATATTTATTTTTGTTTCTGCTATACATGTTTTTACCTCTTTCGTTTGGGTTTGCTCTTTCCTTTGTTTCCTCTGTATGAGGTTTCCCTGTCTCCGACTTCTATGACATTGAAACAAAAGGGCTTTGACATGATATTCTTCTTGCCTAAATCGGATACCCGTGGAGAGCATACCGGGGTATATTTGTGTTCTGTTCCTCTCTGCTTTGGTGAGCACTTCTCGCCGATTGAGCTATTTATGTTCTCATTTGTGATTTTTCTTCTTTTTAAACTTTCTATATACATTGTTTTCTTTCATATGATAGCAACATTTTCCCTATGAAAATCCAAGCTAGCACGGGATACTTGTCTGCAAACTAACAACAAAATCCCTGAAAACAGAAGTAGCCAATGTACTGTGAACACAAACATGGATGACGATTAGAACACATAGTAAGAAGAGCATGAGACTACTACATCCACTACTACAAAAGAAATATTGTATCTATCTTAAGGGTGGACAAAACGTGATGACATAACGCTTAGCTTGGCACACGTTCAAGCTGGAAGAATCATCATACGCATAACTATAGGCGCGAGGGCATATGGACTTGAACAGATGAGAGAAGAGCGTCGGCTTGCAGCTCGCTGGCGAGGCAAAGTCGCCGGTGCAGCAATACTTCGCCGTCTGCAGAGCCAAACACGCACTCTTGCACCCAACCACTTTCCCCTGCTTCTTCACTTCAAACTTCGACGGGCAACACACATTCAGATTCACTTCGCAGCCGGCGACGCCACAACCGACCCCTCCTTCCACCGGAGCCATCGACACCGGAAGGTTAAACCCATCAACGAGGCTAACGTCGTAAAAGTGGAGCGGCGACTGGGGCGTCCCTAACGTCATCTCCACCACAGTCGCAGGCGGCTCCCCCGCCATGCCGCTGCAGCGAAGAACACCGCCGCAGTCGCCAGAGTCACAGGAGCCCTTGCCTTGCTCGTCGAAACAACAGCCCTGCCGGCCCCATATCCTGCCTGACCAACCATAGGCCACCTGGAAGACCTGTTCCTCGCCAGTGCCGAGATGGAAGCCGCCGTCCCCGGGGGATTCATGGCCGGTACCGGTGAGCGCAGCAGGCCACACGCTGAAGTTGCAGTTGTTCACCACTATGAGTTGGATGGCACCTGCAACCATCATATGAGAAACAGAGGAAAATTAGTCCATATAACTCTTCCTGCATGCTAACAAGGAGTACATATCATACAGTATCAAAGTATCAAACTTTACTCGATAATGTGGCAGAGACGCAGAAGCAGCAGCAGAGGAAGAGAAGATGTGATGTAGAAGTTGGCATCTCTCAAGGGGTTGATGTTGGACTTGTGTGGGTTAAACGCTGGCTAATGTTACTTGGCAGAGGAGAGAGAGAGAGAGTTTAGAGAGAGAAAGAGAGAGGTGGGAGTGGGAGAGTGGTTTCCTTTTGTTTCGTTAACGTGAAGGATGGATGTTACAACTGCTTGGGTAACTTGTTTATATAGCAGACAGAAAGGGTTGAACAACTCCAATATAAGGATTAACGTAGGGCTTGTATGATTCTTTTTCTCTGTTTTCTGGCTTCTTTTGGAACTTTGCTCTGTGTTTATACTTGTAGCATATATACCTTGCTTTGGCCTGGGTTCTCTTCCTGCGTACTTCACAGATCTATGGACTCTATAGACTAAAACGGATGTTAGGCTTGGGCTTTGGATGTTTGTTTATATTTAGATTTGGGTGTACTGTAAAACAAAGGAAGTGTTGTGGGTTAGTCTTTTTCTTTGGACATGTGATAAGCATTGCTTTTCATCTAGAGGTTTAGCGAAAGAGGCAATGAAGCAAAGAAAAAGGTCTCTCGATCTTTTCTTTATGTTCATACATCAGCTGCTTAAGTCAAATTAAAATTATTTGAATTGGATCATGCCAACCAAGTCAGTATAGCGGCTCCAGTCCACTACCAATGTAAATTAAAATTTTAAGGCCAACTCAAAGATAAATTACTTGACAAGTAGAATATAGCTTTACTTGTGTTCAAAGTGGCAGTAAATGATCACTAGTTAAATGATAAAAATCTATTATTTGAGAACAGATCATAAATTGAAGAAATCATATTCATTCTTATTTGGCTAATGCGTTGCAACTTACAAACTCCATTAGTTTAAGAGTCATAAGATTTTATTTTACATATATATCCTCAAAAAAACTTTTAAATTACGGATTTACCCCTACATTCTTCATATTTTCATATATATCCCTCAAAAGTTTAAGTGATCACATATATACCCTTCCGTCAACTCCCGTGAGGTTAAGTAACTTAACCATGGTTAAATCATATTTTAGGGGGCTTTTTGTAAATTTATGGGATTTTTGTGTAATTATGGGTTTTTTAGGGTTTTTTTTGCAAATTCTCAGTTTTCACCGCCGACGCCATTTTGCGGCCAAAAGCGTCGGCCAAAAGCCGGCCAAGTTTACTGATCTCCTTCCCCTTCTTATCCCCTTCTTCTCCCCACTATTTCTCACTAGAAGCTAGTAGAAGGAGGAGTTTAAGAAAGAAAGAAATGGACAAAAACATAGAAGAAAAAAAGGGGTTTTCGCCGGATTTTTTTGAGATTTGAGTGGTAATCGTTGATTTTTCTTCTTCTTCTTGGTGTAGATAAGCTTCCTTATTGATTCCGGGTTTTTTCATGTATTTTTGGGCATTTTTCGTGACATTTTTCAAGGTTTTTGGATCTTCTCCGGCGAAGGTCGCCGGAGATGACGCCCCCCCTTTTTCCAGCGACTATAGAGTTGGGTAATCATCAATTTTTTTCTTCTTTTTGGTGTAGATAAGCTTCCTTGTTGATTCCGGGTTTTTTCATGTATTTTTGGCATTTTTCGTGGCATTATTCGAGGTTTTTGGATCTTCTCCGGCGAAGGTCGCCGGAGATGACGACGGGGAAGATGAACAGTATGAGGGGCAAAAAGGTAATTTAACACCACGCCGTTAACGGCGTTATGGAATATTCCCATTTGATTCCACGGCAACTAACCCGAAGGGTATTTTTGAGATTATTTGGACTTTTCAGGGGTATATATGAAAATACGAAGAATGTAGGGGTAAATACGTAATTTAAAAGTTTTTTTAGGATATATATATGTAAAAAATCCAAAAATTATTTACATGCTAACGTGGAGGAAGAGGCCGCTAAGGCCGCACACGTGGAATGCTCATGTGCCAGCAATGCGTTCACGTGGCATCACCGTCACAACCGGGTATAGAGAACTCAAACGAGTCGCAAAGTGGATGCGCGCGCGACCGCGCTCATGAAGCCGCGCGAGCTCTAGCGAACGATGCGACGATGGTCCACCGCTCTTCTCCTCCGCCGGTCTCCATCGGTATCGCACACTGCAACCTCCATCGTTGCGCGCCTTTCCCATTCCGTCTCCAAACCCGACAACGATTCCGACTGGCAAGGACTTGGCCACGGTTCTTCTAACGAGTCACCTTCACTCGCCATCCCTTACGCCTTCGTCCAGGACCTCTCCTCGGCGGCTAAGTTCTCGTCCATCTACTCCGGAGAGCAGTACCACGCCGCCATTGTCAAGCTCGGGTTCACCTCCAACCTCTTTATCACCACCGCCCTCGTTAACGTCTACTCTAGGTGCCACAGCTATGTCGCGGCTCAGAAGGTTTTTGATGAAATGCCCCATAGGAACGTGGTTACCTGGAACACTCTCATCTATTGCTATGCGCAGTCCCGTGTTCCAGTTCTCGCTTTGAGGACCTTCGCCGAGTTGATCTCTAGTGATGTTTCGCTGACACCATCGAGTATCTCTAGCGTTCTGGTCGCTTGCTCGCGGCTGGAAGACGTGAGGATTGGAGCAATGCTACATTCCATTGGATCGAAACTTGGGTTTTGCTCCGATGTGGTTGTGGCCACTGCACTGGTGGATATGTACTCAAAGTGCAGTCTTGTGGATGCTGCGAAGAGAATGTTTGATGAGATGGTTGAGAGAAATGTGATTACTTGGACTTCGTTGCTCACTGGGTATGCATTGGATCTAAGGCCCTTGGATGCCATGCTCTTGATTAGAGAAATGAAACGCTTAGGTGTTGGCACGAATGAGGTGACTTATAGCAGCCTTCTTAGCTCGTTCTCGAGGTCTGAAGATTTGGTCCATAGCAAACAAGTGCATTGTTGTGTTATAGAAGAAGGGCTGGAATGTGATCCTTATATTGCTGTGGCGCTTGTGACGATGTATTCGAAATGTGGAAGCTTGGAGGATTTTGTGAAGGCATGTTCTTCTCTCACTACAGAGGATCAGATATCCTGCAACTCGGTTATCGCTGGATTTTCGCATTTGGGAGATGGAGTGGAAGCACTTGGAAGGTTCTTTAGGATGAGAAGGGAATGTATCAACATAGACTTCTTCACTCTTGCGAGTATACTTCGAGCCATTGGAATTCTTTCTGCTCTTAAAGAGGGCAGGCAGACCCATGCTTTGATTCTCAAGTCTGGGCATGCTTCGATTGTATGCATTCAGAATGGGCTCGTATCGATGTATGCCAAATGCGGTGCAATAGATGATTCCAAACAGGAATTTGCCTCAATGGAGAATCCTGATCTGGTGTCATGGAACTCACTCCTGTTAGGCTGTGCACAGCATGGGTATGGAAGGGATGCCGTAGAATTGTTCGAAGAAATGAGGAGAATTGGAGTCACACCGGACCGTACTACCTTTCTGTCTGTGCTTACAGCTTGTAGCCATGCTGGGCTTGTCGAGAAAGGAATGGACTACTTTCATCTCATGAACAATGGTGATCCACCGATAGCTCCAGGACCAGAACACTATGCTTGTGTTGTCGATCTTCTTGGGCGGGCAGGCCATCTCAAAGAAGCTGAAGCTTTTGTTGAGAATATGCCCATGAAGCCTGGGGTTTCAGTCTACAAAGCTCTGGTTAGTGCGTGCCAAGTTCATGGCGATGTTGATACTGCAACGCGTGTGGCTAAGCACCTTCTTGAGCTCTGGCCAGATGATTCTTCTACGTATGTCTTACTAGCTAATGCCTTTGCAGCCATGGATTGTTGGGATGATGCAGCTGGTGTGCGCAAAGCAATGAGCAAGAAAGGATTGACAAAGACACCAGCTCAGAGTTGGATTGACACAGAATTTCTGCAATATAAGCAATCTCAGCATTACTTACCTCCAACTGCAAATATGGCTGGAAGCCTTGCTAGATAAACAACAACAAACTGGTGATAAAGAAGGCCATCCTAGAGACAAGCTTTAAGAGGTAAGTATATTTGGTTTTTGAAGTTTGATCAAATGCTAAACCTTTGAGCTTCATGTTGCTAGGAAAGATTGAGATACCTCATTCAAGAGCCTGTTCATAACGTTCACTTTGAATAGCAAACAGTAATTACTTTTATCAGTTCTCATAAGCTCATGTGGTGCCCCAGATGTTAGAATGATGGTTTGAAAGAACTATGTTGTCAGCATCTCTTGACCTTATCCTTGCTCTATTTAGACTCAAGGCTGACCCTATTCTGCGCACAGATGAATGGTGACCATGTAGGCTCCATGGCCTTAAATACTAAGAGGCTATTACACAAGACACGTTGCATGAATGGTTTACACGTGGCTTGTTTGAAGCACGCACATTGACTCCGAATGGAGAGGTGGCCAGGAGGCCTGGTCTCCTCTCGTCTCCATCGTCCTCCTGCCTTAAATATCAAGCTCCAAAGCGAACTCGTCCTTTGTTGTTTTCAGAGAGAGAGAGAGAGAGAGAGAGAGAGAGAGATGGCTGAGGTCGATGGCATGAGAATCATAGAGAACCCAGCTGGGGAACACATTCTTCCTGGTATATATCTCATACGTATTATCCGTTTCTTTATTAAGTTGCTTTAGTTGAAGATTTGGTTACCATGTTGTGTAAACATTGAAGATTCTATCTCCTCTTACTCCGAACTATTTAATCCTTCTGTTTGTTGTTGTTTGAGTAAATTTTGGGGATTATGCGTGTAGGTAGGGAGGATGCACATGTGCATTGGCTGTCGCCCAGGGCTTCTGGCACCGGGAAGGATTTCGAGCACTATGAGCATGACCATGGCCACGAACACCACCATGGCAAGAAGTCGATATTAGCCAAGATGAAGGACAAGGCGATAAAGTGGAAGCACCTACTTGGAAAGAAGAAGCACGGGCAGGACAAAGACAATGTATCACCTAGGCTCGGAGTCAGCTTGAAGGAGGAGGTTGAGTGCGAAGAGAAAGATCCTGAGTACCATGGTGCACCAAGTAATCATACTTAAACCGTTTATGGTCTTTGCCTTTTAAGGATTTTCCTCACCCTGAATCTAGACTGATCACGATCACACTTGCTTTTGAGCATCAGTGTATGAATCCGAAAAAGCTCCGGATGCTTATAAAGAAGCAACCTTACAACCCGAAACAGCAATTCGAACTCCTCTTGCGCAGAAGAAATCGAAATCTCATAGGCCTAGAAATGCGGTTATCGAATCGGAGATGAAGAGCAGCTTTGATCGGCACAAGAAACCAGAGTTACGCCACCTTGACGCTATAAAGCTGACATCGGTGGAACACGCAACGGCTAAGCATTTGAAGATCCGGGACAATCAGAAGATGAGGGCCATGACCACTAATGGAGAGTACATCAATGTCACTGATGGCAATAAAAGTCTATATGAGATGGGGTCTGAAATTCTTGCACACACTTACTTTGTAGTCTATGAAGCTGCCCAAAAGATTGCGTCGAAGATCCCACACTCATGGGAGGAAACTCAGGCAGCTGGAGCACTGTTGTGGGCCAAGGGAGCTTCTTGGCTAGAGTACATCATGCATAAGCTGGAACCCGGTGAAGAAGATAGGGCCCTCTCGCAGCTCATCACCGAGACCGTAAACCAGAACGATGTCAACCAATCTGGGGAGATTGTGGTGGAGAAGGTGAAAGGAACATTAGCTTCTCTTCTAGGAAAGGAAAGGCTACCAGATCCTCCAATTCCCTTCTCTACCTTTCCTCATACAGGTAACTCGAATTCGATCATAGCTCTATGCTTCCTGCTGCTTGTTTAAATCTTCATAGCTAATCTTTTGAAGCATATATAGTGACTCGATTTCTTTGCCCTCTGTAGGGGAATTTGAAGGAAGCAGGTGTGAGGAGACATCAAGGTCCATGAACTGAGAACTATTGGCGGATGGCGGAAATAACAATGTCTTTCTGGCTTTCTGCACTACGTCATGATCAAGGCCAGTGTCTGATGACTAATAGCTAGCTAGTAGATACACGCATATACTTGTGCAGCAGTGGCATTAGCCCCTTATGAGAGGCTTTCTTTGCATGTCCTTAGAATGATCTTATGATGTAGACAACCAAAGTAAAGTACATTCCAAAAAAGTTGGAGAAAACTTGTATATCTTCACTTACATTGGGTTAAACACATCAATAAGAAGATAGCTTTAGCTTTCTTGTATCATTGGTATTGAGCAATGATGAATATATATCTATGTATGTATTCAAATTAGCCATTGGCTTCTATAGGCGTCTCTGCGTCTGGTGATCTCTTGATGTGATCAACAATGTTTGGCTTGGATTTCTCGGAGAAACAGGCATCAATGTCCACATAACAGTCGAACATCTCAGTTCTCTGCATGGGGACGACGCTATCCGGACTCAACGGACACCAATGGTGCTTCTCCCATGAGGACGACGCCATTGAGGTCGCCACGCCATCCTCCATGATCTTTTGACACGTGTCCACGTCACCCTTAATTAGTTAGCAAAGTCCGTGAGAAGAGTGACACTATATATATAATAACATCATATATGAATGATATGAAATGCTTAGGAGTGAGAATTAAACCAGAAGGTCCACTGGGATCAGACGGTGGAGAACGGAGATGTGATCAGCGGCCCCCGGTGAGTCGATTTCCCGGAGAGCTAATCTTAAAGCGGATGTAGCTACCGAGCACCCATCGTAAGCTACCAGTCGAGGATCTGTGCCGTTTAATCTTAATGAGAAGGTTAATAGAGGATGTGCGTGCGTGAGAGACGTGGGTGTGGAGGCCGTTGCGTTTACCTAAGAGCGCGCGAACGAGGATCTCGGCTACGTGAGCGGCTAGAGGCGAGTGGATGGGGCCCATGCGCCACGTCATGATTTCCACGTAGGAGTAGGGTGTCACGCACGTGACGCGCCATTGGAGGGCCTTGAGGACGGCCAGCTCCATCCGTTGGATCGTGCTCGGCTGGAATGAGTGGTCCAGATCCTCCATCTGCTTCACAGGACTAACAGGAATTATACTGCGAAATTATAGCAATGCCACCATAACATATCTCGAAGAACGGATCATGAAACCTCTACAAATTCTTTAAGCCTATGAGATCCATAAGATTCTGGTATGATACACGGTTAAACCATAAAAACAACGTATAGTTTATCTTCATTCATTAAGATAAGATTTTAATGAATGCATGGAATGGAGTTGGAATTAAGGGGCAGATTACTGACCTGGAAATCATGCAAGGAAGGAACGCAGACTTCATCCATCTTAGAAGCAATGGAAATGCAAGCAATGAAGAGCAGCTCTGCCATCCACTTTTCCCATTTCTGCGAGCAAATAAGAAGGTTTTTTACAATAAATTACGATCATGCATGATGAAGTACGTTTATATTTGGAAAAAAAAAGGTATGAACAAAAGGGGTTGAAGAAGGTTCACATACTATGGTACAATTCATGGAGATGAAGCGGTCTAGGTAATTCACAGCATTAAATGCTGTTCCAAGTGCTAAATTAAGTCGAACACAAGCCTGAAAGAATTAGGAAACTGCGAATTGTTAACATTCACAATACGAATTCTACAATATTACCCCAAAAAAGAAAAAAAAAACTGCGAATTTTCTTGAATATCACCCTTATATTAGAATCTCGAATACTTGCGATATACTCGATCATGTAATCATATCTTGGAATTATTGAATAACATACCAAGATGATCCAACGTATTGCAATGGTTCTGGCAGCGGATAAGCATGAAGAAGCTTGTAGCTGTTGGGCATAACCCTTGCATGGCGCGTAGATCGTCTCCCTTCGAACGTAGTCTTCAAACGCTACTCTGCAATCTTCTTCAGTGGCAGAGCTATTGCTGCATGGTGAAGAAGATTGAGAAAAAATGGAGGAACAATAATTGATCTCATGTCGGGATAAGACAGGGGAAGGAGACTGGCTAGACAGCAGCAGTTCCTCATCACATAGCAATACCATGCTGCTGATCTCCATCACCCTCCCTCTCTCTCCCTGCTCTCAGCCTTACCAGTGACTCAAACTTGGGAATTGAACTATTGCAGGCTGATCTGTATCACTTCTGCAGAAAGAGAAGGAGATAGAGAAAAGGAGAGAGAGCTATGAGCTGTAGGATCCTCTGCAGAGAGGATAAGTACGGAACCAAAACCTCTGTTACTCTCTACCCTAACGGTTTTTCAAACTGCAGGCCGTAACACAAGAAGTTGTAACAATACTGCAGAATAATGCCCTACCCTATCATCCCCTCCTATCATTTTATATATATGGGGTTACGTGTGTGTGGAGAAAATCTAGAGACGACGTGGAGAGGAGAGGAGAGGAGAGAAGAGAGGGGGAGTAATAGCTCACGTAAACCCGGGGGAGATGAGATGGTTGTGGCGGTGGTGGTGGTGGTGGGGCTGTGTGTGTGGCTGGACTCCCTCTGTTATGGTAACTAACCTTCATGCATGCGTGTCGGTTTACGTTTTTTCCGGCCGAGGGATGATGAGAGTTGGTGATGCGCTTTAAAACCAGGGAGGGTTCTCCTCATGACCAATGGTAAATGCTGGATATTTTTCTACTACAGTAGGCAATGGCGTGATGATACACGAGGATGGGCCCGTCTTCCTTTCTATCACCCTATTAAATGGTGATGGGCCTCAACTGGAGATCAGCTCCCTTACCAAGGATACAAAACACACTTGGATTTACCAGGGACCACTCTGCAGTCAAGCATAGCACTACTAGATCAGGTAAAACGCCTGATCTAAAATCTAGGCTCCTGAGTTAGTCAGAGATCATAGTTACAACAGAGGAATAAGGTACACTGGTTAGTCGAGTTTCTTGGTTACCAAGAGCACTATCTATCATGAGGGCTCATCGTCAGTCAGGGAGAGATTTGTGTGGTCCAGCGATCACGATCAACACTACTTGATAGCCTGTTCTAGAAACTATATCTGTAACTCTCGTAGATTTTAACTAAGGGTTCATCTCATTAAAAAAATAATAATAAAAAAGAGCACTATATATCCTCTATGGGAGGCGTGAGCAAACCAGGGACCACTCTCCTCGGGGTTCACACCAAACTGTGGAGCAGTATAATTCCGAGCAGTGACTACACTAATGACGCTTCTTTCTTCTTGTTCTTCGAATGTATAGATCTGGTTGGAGGGGGGGGGGGGGCTGGAAGATGCTAGAGTCTCTGACGGCGTGGTGAAGCTTTCAGGAGAGAAGCCACAATACGCCCAAAAGATACCTGCTTATCATGTAAAATTCTTGAAGGACCAAGATAGCACTACCCGCAGCACATACTATACAAGTTTCATTGTTTGAAACTATGCAGAAATGCTGGGACAAATCGCATTAGAATAGGGACCAAGCTTCAGATAAATATATGATGGTCTGAACGGGGGTGAAAAGCTATATTGTTAAGGTCTTAGATAAAGATACAAAGCCCCTTAAGATTTATGCTGTTAAGCTGAAGTACTAGTCACTTCTGCTCCATTTAAATACCTATCTTCCAAAGAAACGAAGCTGATTACTCTCCGAGCTTGCTTTATTTCAAATGATCTCTCCGCGAAGTCTTTTGATCATCTTCACTGTAACTGGTATGAAGAAAAAGTGAAACCTGATTTTCCTTCATTGCCCGATTTAAGTTCAAGCTTCTGGAAAGGGCTGCAGGGGAGCCAGCATCAGGTTAGAAGACTCAAGATACACAATAAGAATGCAGATTGCTTGTACATCCCAAAAGGTAAGAAATATGCAACTCTTATTCTCCCTATGTTTATAAAAGAAATTAGTAAACTGATGTTTTTGGCATAAGCTACCTGCTGTTCGGGTCATAATAGAAGCCATTGATAGAACCATCACTAAGAGAAAAACAAACGTAATAGAAGCCAGCTATGGTCAGGCCACAGTCTACTCCAACGTTCACAAAGTACCGCTCCTTCCATCTCTGCAATATATGGGTAGTGTGAGATTTTACAGGTGCAAATATAGCTTGCTTGGTTGAATACAATGATAGTTACCATAAAGATATAAGGATAGTTGCTGAGATCCAGGGATTTGCCACCATCAGCTTCAACCTGGCTCTGAAACAAAAAACGATAATATTCGTCACTAGAACATCGTATATGCAAGTTTTGCAAGGTTATGCAAACATTGACCACTAACCAGAAGGGGTGCAAAAGATGGGAATTTAGACCAGTGTCGGACATCATCCTCTGGCCTGTTAATAAAACAGAATGAACAATCCTTAACAAGAGTGGGATGTAAGCACAAGGAAAATAATCAACAGTTTCAACCCCTAACTCCATGCTAGCTTCTATTTTCCTGAATTGATGATAACAAAATCAGCATACGTTGCTTCCCACTTGCTGGTGTAAAAAGTATAATTCTTTGTGTCAACAATCTCTCCCTCCCAGAACGTCACCACCTGAAGATATTTAAAAGAACCGGAAGAGATGAAGACAGTGGAAAAGGTATGAACTTGAAGGGCAAAATATGAATACATAGAGAGAGAAGTTATTTTGTTTTCGACCAGTAAAACTAAAAGGAGTAAGAATGCACAAAAGGGAGACCAAAACTCCTTACAGGTGTGTCTGCTAGAGGAACATTAAGCGCTTCCATTGTTCCACATAAATAACCATGATCAAAATCACAGCCTTGGATACGTACATTAACCCTCCATGCTTCATCTTTTTGTACACTGGAGACGTTCTGGGTCCCAGCAAAAGCCTATAGAATGAGAATTACTTTAAGTTCACATCGAAATAGGCAAATTTCTCATCAAGCTTTACATAACCCTCACTGTACGGATATTGATTTTTTAATATTGATAGAAGGAAGTTTATACTCAGTAATCAGACACAAGCATGACAGACGAAAGAATCTGATCTCCTTTCTCCCTTCTCAAGGATGAATTCTTCATCCTGTTGGCAGGGGCGTTAACAACATAAACAGAAGGGGCAAGATGGCAGCTTCTTTAGATGAACAGTAAAATCACAAGATTCTAGAGAAGTGTAACACCTTTACATGAAGTATTCAAAAAAAAAAGGAAAAACAAGGCTTTTGGCTCCCTCAAACAGATGAATAACTAAAACATTAACACACAAATCTGCTGCATTAGTAATATGAATTGGAATAAAATGATCATGATTGTGTTCTTAAACATATTTGCTGACTGCTATTCTTCTTTATGTTAAAATGAAACAGTTAATGCCGTCACATTACCTTTCTTTCTATTACACGCAAATCAACTAATGTAAAGATAGAGTACAAATAGAAATAGGACAAACATTATCTGAAATAAATCATGCTACTCACCTGTCCAACACTTAGAAGTGTACAAGCTGGAGGAAGCGCATGTCCAATATTAGCATCTTGACCTGTGGAAACAACTTTTTCTCTAATTGTCTCCCATTAAAAAATATATATATATATCTAATAGGATAGTGAAATCCATCACCATGATAGTTGAACAACACCACTTCAGCCAATCACAATAGCAAACAAAAATGAACATAAGTTAGCAACCTAGGTGTGCTCCATAACTCTTTCTATCTGAAATTCTTTTTTAAAGAAGACATTAAGATCATTCGACATACAACCATCAGTTTCGACTCTGAAAAGCATTACTTTTCATTTCCTGATCCTAGTTATAAAGCTATTCGAGCAGAGAAACTAAACTAGGAGTCCTAGCATTTCTTTCAATCATTCCAAACACAGAAAGTAACTCATAGCAATAGCTTTCTTTCACTGATATTTCATAGCGCCCTCTTACAAGAAAAATAGAATCCAACCAATTTAGACAAGAAGAACGATGCTGTCATGCTATCTAAATTCCATTTACCACCAAAACAAAACCCCACCATTTTGTTATCAAAACCCTAACAACCTTCGAATCCTTCTCAGGTGAACCCGCAATCACATCAAAGAAAGCATTATCCCGTTGCAACAAAGAAATGAGTAGAGAAAACCAAACCCTAAATCTCGCCCCCTAAATCTAACCCTAACTCATCCATTTCTCAAAGCACAAAGAAGCATGTCCTAATCGAACCAAATCACATAGGAAAAGAACATTAGAAGAGAAACCCAACCTGAATCCTGCGAGGGAGCCGAGCTCTCCACCAACCTCACCGGCATCTCCAATCTCTATGCGAGAAGAGACGAAATTTTTTGAAAAAATAAGCTAAGAATTCGACCTTGAACCTCGAGAAAGAGATGAAAAAAAGAGAACAATGAAAGCGGCGTGACCTGAGAAAAAAGAAAGTAGAAAAAAAAAAAAAAAAAAAAAAAGCCGAAACGATGGAATCGGGAGAGGGTGCTCGCCGGCCGATCCGAGCCGGAGGCAAACCCGGCCCCGGCTACCAGGGGGCAACCGGCCCTACCGGTTTTCCACCAAAAGAGCCGGTCCAAGTGTCCAACCCGATGCTTAGTTAGCGAACCCGAATAGACCGACGCGGATTAGAACGGACCCTAGCGGGCCTAGGCCCGCTACCCAACCGGTTCAGCCGGTCAGACCCCTGGCCCCCTCCCCTCTATATATATACCAAACCGAACCGCTCCCTTGTTTTGGTTTCCAAGCGTTGGATGTCTCCAGAGAAGCCCTGAGGCGATCTCGTCGCTACCCAGAATAAAAACCCGAGTAAGTTAAACCCAACCATTCCACGCTTTAGTTCATCATCTGCTCTAGGTGTGTTATTGATTATCTGACACGTGTCCGGCTATGGTTTGGACCCGCCACTAGGGTGTTCAAATAGTGGGTGTAGAGTAGTAGGCTAAATGGCGTCGGCGTCGGAAGTGATACTTCCGATCGGCACGCAAAAGCACGATCCGGCATGGAAGCACTGCTTGATGATCCGGTCGGGCGGGCGGACCAAGCTGAAATGCATGTACTGCATGAAGCTGTTTCTCGGAGGGGGCATCCACCGGATCAAAGAGCACCTCGCGAAGCAGAAGGGGAACGCGTCGCGGTGCTCCAAGGTTCCCGCGGAGGTCCAGAATGCGATGCAGGAGAGCCTCGACGGCGCCGCGGTGAGGAAGAAGAAGAAGATGAAGCTGGTTGATGAGGTCAAGAGGATTAATCCCGGTATGGGGTTAACGGACTCGGACGAATTAGATTCCGGGCTTCATATGATACCCTTGCCTGATATGCTCGATTCGGGGCCGGTTGATGTGATAGTGAAAGAGGAAGGTGTGCCAAGAGCAGCAGAGAGGGGAAGGAGGAGGAGACCGAGATGCGCATCTCCTCCTTCCGTGGTGTTGCCGCCGCCACCTCAATCCTTGGGGATGGATGTCGGTTTACCAAGTAATAAAGCTAATTTGGGATCCATGGTCGACAAGGAGCAAGTTTATATGGCGATTGGGAGGTTCCTATATGAGGCTGGAGTGCCTTTGGATTCAGTGAATTCAGTGTACTTCCAACCGATGGTTGATGCCATTGCTTCGGCCGGGCCAGGTCTCCAACTTCCTTCCTATCATGACTTCCGTGGTTGTATACTGAAGCACACGATTCAAGAGGTTTATGGTACTGTGGAACATTATAAGAATACTTGGAATCGAACAGGGTGTTCTGTGTTGGCGGATGAGTGGACCACTGCTATGGGCAAAACACTGATTAATTTCCTGATTTATTGTCCCGAAGGAATGATGTTTCTGAAATCTATCAACGCATCACATATTGTTAGCTCGGCGGATACTTTGTATGAGCTCCTCACGCATGTCGTGGAAGAGGTTGGCGAGAGAAATGTTGTTCAAGTCGTTACTAGCAACGCAGAGAGTTATGTTCTTGCCGGCAAAAGGCTGATGGAGACCTTCCCCAATCTGTTCTGGACTCCATGCTCTGCTCGGTGCATAGATGCTATGTTGGAGGATTTTGCAAATAAAGAAGGCATAAGTGAGATTCTTGAGAATGCAAAATCCATCACAGGGTTCATCTACAATTCCGGAGAGGTTTTGAACATGATGAGAAAGTATACGAATGGGAGAGATTTGCTATCATCGAGTCAGTCCCGCTCCACTATGAACTTCATCGTGTTGAAAACTATGACGACTCTAAAGGATGAATTGAGAGCCATGGTCACTTCAGAAGAGTGGGCAGATTGCTTGCATTCCAAAAAGGCAGGAGGTCTTGCGATGGCCAGTCTCATCAGTAACTTAGCATTTTGGTCTTCTTGTACTGCTGTTGTTCTTATAACTGATCCACTTGTGCGAGCTCTTAAAATGGTTGAAAGTAATAAGAGGCCTGCAATGGCTTACATTCATGTTGCTATGCATCAAGCCAAAGAAGCCATCAAGAGAGAACTAGTGAAGAAGAGTGACTACATGCCATACTGGGATATCATTGATTGGAGGTGGGATCGACAATTATCTCGTCCTCTTCATGCAGCGGGATTCTTCCTTAACCCTCAGTTGTTCTACAGCATTCAAGGAGAAGTATCCAATGAGATTTCATCAGGAATGCTAGACTGTATAGAGAGGTTGGTTCCTGAGGCAAAAATTCAAGACAAAATTCAGAAAGAACTCAACTTGTATAAGAGTGCAGCAGGGGACTTTGGAAGGAAGATGGCGGTGCGAGCAAGACATACGTTGCTTCCTGGTAACTGCTTTCTTCATATGTTTCTGGCATTATACAATTTAAAACTCTCCTAAATTGGTCATCTCAAAACAAAATTTTGATCTTTGGCAGCTGAATGGTGGTCTACATATGGAGGGGCTTGCCCGAATCTTACACGGCTGGCTATTCGCATTCTTAGTCAAACTTGCAGCGCAAGGGGATCCGAACGAAATCACATCCCTTTTGAACAAATTCATGACCAAAGAATGAACTTTCTGGAACATCAGCGGCTCTGTGACCTTGTGTATGCCCGCTATAACTTGAGGCTCCAGCAAAGGTAAGTGAAGAAATGACACTTGAAGTTGGAGGCTTATTGATGCCCCTGTATTTTCAAGAAGAATATGGCTTTTCTTTTCTTTCTGAAGAATTTAGTTTATTTCTTTTGAATGCTTTCGATGGTTAATTAGAATTATTAACAGGAAGCTATTGAAGAGTAAACCATATGATCCTGTTGCTATCGACAACATTGACATTGTGGATGACTGGATTGTTGAGAAAAACAAACTGCTTATAGGGGCAGATGATGATTCCAGCTGGATGATAGTTGACCAACCTCTATCTAATGCAACGCCAACAGGATACTCAAATGATGAGGAAGCTGAAATTTTCATCTCAGGTATAAAATTTTCCCATAACATGACGAGTCACCACGATATATGAGACTGGTTACTTTACTTGAACATTTTCTCCAGGGCTTGATGAGGATGTCATTCGAGGTGCTGGTCAGGATGCAGAGGAAGATGATGACTGCAAAGCAGGCGGTCACGATGGTAATTCTTTTACATGTAATTAAAATTTTGCAAGCATGATGGGATCCGAGCTCCATACTGAGCATTCATCACTCTTAATATGCCTGACTGTAACCAAAAAGCCCTATCCCACACTTCGTAGTTCAGCTAAGTAGGATGGTCTTTAGATTTCTTCATTTCTAGCTTGTAAATTAAGGTCGAATTGAAATATTTAGACAAATGGAATTTTATTTATCTTTAATCTATGAGTATGAGCCTTTTATAGAATTCATAGTCCCTTATTCTCTCTTATAAGAAAGGCTCAAGTTTTGTTCTCTTAGAAATGATTGTTTATGAGGTCAGACAATTGTGCTCATTTTCTAACTCTAGACATAGAAGTATCTGATCAAATTAAAGTACAATGAATGCAGTGACTTCTTGTGGCATTTTAATTGCTCCTTGGATTAACTGAAGGAGGCATTGATCTCAAATGGCCTCCTCCTAGAGGCAATTTATAGTAGGAATGTGCCAAAGGCATACACACCTGAGCTAGTCCCTTGCCAGTTCTATATGCTATGGGATGACTTGAAAAGTTTAGAGTAGTTGTCACGTAATCCTATACCCTATCTAGGCCAATGTCAAGTAGTACAGTGTAAGCATCAAAATGTAAGAAGGCTGCTATCACCTATGTAACAATCGCATCATGCAAACTGCTCTCAATTCAACGAAGCAGGGGAATCCAAGCTTTGATGGCTCCATTGCAAGTTTAATGTCTTTTGTAGAACGGCCATAGCTGGAAAAAATTATGGTTTATTTTTCTCAACTCTAAATCTCTTTCAGGGCGACAACACTAAAAACCAGGGGTGCCTTTCCAGGAGTTGGTCATTTAATTTGAAAGGAACTACAAAATATTCTCTTCCTGAGAATAGGCGAAAAGCTAGATTAATTTTAGAACATTTGTGATGAAGAAAGCAAAACTGAAAACTGAAAGACTTGGGTTCACGGCGCAGAAAAGCTTTAACCTTTTTAAGATCAGAAGGCTGTCTGCAAGAATGTATTCCTATCACTTTAACAAATCAACCTATTTAGCTAGAGTACCTTAGAAATTTAAAATGGCAGTTGGGATGAAAGATTACAAAACAGAATATAACAAAGATTCAAGAACAAGGATTAGCATATGTTGTTACATGAGTAATAGTTACAATGTATTGATTGAGACCTTATGCTACACCATATCATCTGCTTCCGGGCCTGAGCAAGGATGAGCGTGATAAGAAAGTATCATCTTCAGTAGAAGTGTATGCTATGACGACATCGCTGTATACCGTATGAGTGATGCACTGTTGAGCAGATCATCTGCTATGATCTCCGGCGGGGGGGTTCCAAGAACTGCCCTGCTTGCCTAATGTTCGGCCTACACTTAGGATCAGGATGTGAGAGCATAACAGCCCAAGCTTCAGCACCATTTCCATCTCTTCTACAACGCAATCAGCTCCAAGTTTCTCATCGCTCGCCTTCAAGACCCCTCCTTCGTTCCAGCATTGGAGAACCCATTCAGGTAGATTCTCTTCCTCTGCCGAGCGGTGAAGCTCCACTGGCCTCCTCCCGCAAACAACCTCGAGAAGGAATGCTCCAAAGGCGTAGACATCTGTGTTAGTTGTGGCCTTACCAGTCCTACTGAGCTCTGGCGCGATATACCCCAGTGTTCCGACGATGTGTGTGGTCTGAGGATTACTCCCATGATCGTATAGTCTTGCAAGTCCAAAGTCACCTAACCTGCTATGTAGCTCAGCATCAAGTAGAACATTGGCAGCCTTGATGTCTCTGTGGATCACCACCTTCTCCCATCCAGTATGCAAGTATAGGAGCCCGTTTGTCACCCCTTTGATGACGCTAAGCCTCTGCTGCCAACCAAGCTTTGGTCCTCTATTACTGAAGATGAGCTTGGCGAGGCTGCCATTGGGCATGTAGTCGTAGACCAAGAGGAGCTCTCCTTTACGCCAGCAATAGCCGAGGAGTAGCACCAGGTTGTGATGCCTCATCCTGCCCATGCTGGCCATCTCTGAAATGAATTCTCTCATGCCCTGTTTTGAATCATGAGAGATCCTCTTGACGGTGATTTCGACTCCGGTGATTGGTAGTAGAGTGCCTCTGTAAACACGGCCCAAAGCCGCCTACCCGGCTTGACGCTCGGCCCGATCTTAGGCCTAACTAGAAGCCCTCATCACAAGCACACCAGCCCGATAACAAATATCGGGCTTGAGCCTGCCCCTGCTTGACTAACTCAGGCCTAACTAGAAGCCTGAGAAATAAGGCCCGTGACTGTGGGCTTCTGGTAGGTTGTCTCCAATGTGCTTTCTTAATAATATTTGGTTGAACTCTAATCAATGTGCTGATTGAGGTGCTATATTCGAATTTTGTGCCGCTTAACCCAGCATAAGACAGGCTCACATAAAAGAAACGAAGAACAAAAAGAAATCAGACAGAACAATTATTAAGGAATACTCTAAGAGCATTCTTTGTGATCGGCTTATTAGAGCCACATTTTTAGTTAGCGAACACCAAAGGATTGTGTAGACCATAAGACCTCATTGAGGGACGACTCCCGCTTAACCCAACATATGCAATTACTTAAAGTACATTCTAGTTTTTACTTGTATCTGTATATAGATGGCACTTGTATGATGATTAAATTGCCACTGTCTTTATGTTGATCTAGTGGAGGGACGACTCCTGATATCTATTTCTCTCCTCCAAGTGTTAAAGGATATCTCGTGACAGGTAGGGCGATTGCAGGGCTTTCGAATTCTGCATAATCTGAGAGATGCAAATATGAGGGCAGAATGGATAGCTAATCAAGCTAGAGAGTTAGATGTTGTTGTTATGGGTAATAACCTGATGGTGTTTGTGCTGTCAGATTGGTTGGGGCATGGGAATAAGCTGTAATTGTTAGCCTCTGAGCTCAACTTTTAAAAAAAATAGAAAAAAATTACCACCGTCTTTCGGGTCAATTGTTTCGGAGGTATTTTTCTATGGAGGTAGAGTTGTATGATGCTGATGTAGATGAGTTTGGTCTTTTTAGCCATCCAATTATCTAGTGTTTAGGGTGGGTGTCCTAGGCTCGTTTGTAGCTTCGGCTTAACTACTCCAAAAAAAAAAAAAAAAAAACTTCCATGACCTGGCGCTGTCGCTTGAAGGCCTTTAGATTCACTGAATTTTAGATAGTCAACTAGATGAGAAATCAAAGATTTGAGCCCATCTAGATGGGCGGATGGATCTTGTACGAAGATTGCATTGTCATTGTCATTGTCATTGTCTCTCAGGTCAATTGCTTCAGCTGGCTTAGCTTTGTCAGCTTGGAGGCCTTTTTTGCCAGTGCAGATTCAATGAATTTAGATGGCCAACTAGAAGAGAGAGAATTAAGCACAAGGAACACATCGGAAACAAGAAATTAAGTACCAGAAATCTTTGTATGCAAGCAATCCAATGCTATACACTCGATGTTCTTATCCCTATGCTACTACTACTGAGGTGTTGTGTTATCTGATACTATCAAAACAATCATCATAGCTATTATGAACAGAGGAACTATTCAACAGAGCATCAGCTGTGATGGCTGGCTGGCTGGCATAATGGTTATGCTGCCTTCCAAGAACTGCACCACATGCTTCATGCTTGGCCGTGCCGCTGGCACAGGATGACAGCAGCACAGCCCTAGCTTGAGCACCAGCTCGACTTCATCCACCATGTACTCGGTCCCCAGCTTTGGGTCCATGGCTTTCAGTACCACCACCCCTTCCTTCTTCCAGCACTGTAACACCCAGTCCATCACTCCTGGGAACTCTGGAGATGTGGCCAGGTCCAAAGGCCTCCTTCCACAAACAACTTCCAGTAGGAATACTCCGAAAGCGTAGACGTCAGTGCTTGTACTCGCCTTGCCGGTTTTGCTCAGCTCCGGTGCGATGTAGCCCACTGTTCCCACAACGCGAGTGGTCTGAGGATTAGTCCCATGGTCATATAGCTTTGATAAACCAAAGTCGGCTAAACCAAAGTCGCTCAGCCTAGCATTCATTTCATCATCTAGTAGAACATTGCTGGCCTTGATGTCTCTGTGAAGCTCTACTTGTTCCCGGCCATTCCTCATGCAGGTATAGAAGCCCGTGCTTCTGCCCCTTTTATTGTCCGAAATCTCTGATCCCAACTTAGAGTACTCTTTATTTCTCCGGCGTGATCGAAGAGATGTTTGCCGAGGCTGCCATTGGGCATGAAGTCGTACACCAGGAGGAGCTCTCCTTGGCGCCGGCAGTGGCCGAGGAGTTGCACCAAATTCCGGTGCCGGAGTCTGCCCATGCTTACTATCTCTGCAGTGAATTCCCTCATTCCCTGTCTCGAATCGTGGGAGAGTCTCTTCACCGCGATTTCGATCTTGCTACTAGGCATCACGCCTTTGTAGACCTGACCGAACCCTCCGCCACCGAGACAGGGAATGAGGGAATCTTGATTGGCATTTCATCATCTAGCCTCAACAGGCCGTCGGATGGTTGATGAAGTTAATCATTCAAGCCCACAAGAGGACGTGTTACATTATTTTAAGCTCGTGGATGGTTGATGAAGTTAACAAAGAAAAATATATAAGAAAACAACAGGAAATTAAAGGTAGGCAACAATCACAAGATAATCCTGCATAACCAGCCTAGCGGAGTGGGTAAGATAGATTGAAGAACTTTTTACAAGCTAGATCGGCATAGGTTTCTATTCTAGCTCCTTTTCCAGATAGTCAGTACATCACTGTGATTATTTTTGGGATGATGAGTTGTGTTCACTGTGACTAAAACAGCAGGCAAACAAACAGATACAACCACACAAGAAACATTGCTTTCCGTGGAATCAGAGATCCATGATTGGTAATGGCACGAACATGTAACTCTTGTTTGTTTTTTTTTGTAAAGTTAAGCTGTTAGGCTCCACTCCCTAGAAAAGGTACATCAGAAACCAAGTCGACCGCTAGAGACACACCCCCTGGTAGTCTCATCCTCACAAAACATAGCTTGCAACCCCGGCACTTCTTTAGCCACCCAATCAATGCCAGCTTGACAAATTACGTATAGAAATAGATTATAAAAAAATAAAAAATAGCTATTCGTACTAGATATTATCGTTGAAACAACTTGCAAGCTGCACTTACGAGGAAATTTATTACTTCACTTGTTAACTAGTTGTGGAGCTATCTGATCTCATATTTTCTTGTTTAGATAAGTTGGAAGACCAGGTATTACTACTACAGATATAGGAAAGAGATTGGTGCAGCAATCAATGCGTGGCTTGAGTTATTTGTGAGGGGGATAATCCATTCCAATTTGATTATTTCTAACAACCCTAGTTCCATGGCCCATTCATAAATAATAATGTACGTGGTCATATTCAACCCATTAGTTAGTACAAATTAAGCACCCAACAAAAAAGCACGCCTTAGAACCAGGAAGAATCCAAAGGCATCGGCCCAACTATGCAATCAAACGAATGCTCCACCACCACATGTAGGCCACAAACATTCGGCCTTGTTAAGAGCCCAATAACTTGTGCAATAGAAACAAGTGGGCCCCAAGACCAAGACCACCCACCGCCACACGGATCACTAGCCGTCAAATGCCCTAGAATTTTCCCGAATCCGTGACCAAAATGGGCCCCACTCCACGTGTTTACGATCCTGTCATTGATCCAGTTTGGCGTCCTTTTAAACCACCCTCACATGATAGGACCGACAAGGGTGAGTAAGCAAAGGGCCCCACGGGAGCCGGAGACGCCGCCGCCGCCGCCTCGCCGAGCACCTTCTCGAACGACGACGATGACGGGTACGAGTGCACGAAGTCCTCGAACCCCACCCTTGAAACCTCTCCATCGTACTCCTCGTTATCCGGCGGCGTGCTCGGCACCTCCGGCATCTTCCCTCCTTCGCCCTCGAGCCACCGCACCACCTCCCTCATATTCGGCCGCGCCGCGGCCGACGGGTGCGAGCACATCAACCCCACCCTCACGGCCACATCCGCCTCTCCCTGCTGGTAATCGCCCCTTAGCCTCGCGTCAACCACTTCGTCCAACTTACCCGCCGACCATTTGGGCCATACCCAGTCCACCAGCACCAGCTCCTCCGGCGCCGCCTTGGGGTCGATCGGCCGCCTCCCGCAAACCACCTCAAGCAAGAGTGCTCCGAAAGCGAACACGTCGGAGCTTGTCGTCGCCTTTCCCGTTCGCGTCATCTCCGGCGCCAGATATCCCAGCGTGCCCACCACCCGGGTGGTGGTCGGGTTGGCCCCGTGCTCGTAGAGCTTCGCCAGCCCGAAGTCCCCCAGCCGCCCGTTGAGCTCCAAATCCAGAAGCACGTTGCTCGCCTTCACGTCCCGGTGGATGACCACGTGCTCCCACTCCTCGTGCAGGTACTGCAGCGCCGACGCCACCCCGCGCACGATCCGCATCCGCTGGTCCCAAGACAACAATGGCATAGTCGCCGAGCTCTGCTCTTGCCTTCGTTCGTCGGAGGGGAAAAGGTGCTTGTCTAGGCTCCCGTTGGGCATGTAGTCGTACACGAGGAGGAGATCAGCACGGCGGCGGCACCAGCCCTGGAGCTGGACGAGGTTCCGGTGGCGGAGACGCCCGATGCTTTCGATCTCCGCCACGAATTCCCGGATCCCCTGCCTCGATTCGTGGGAGACCCGCTTCACCGCAACCTCCACTCTGGACCCAGGTAGAGTCCCCTTGTAAACCTTTCCAAACCCGCCGACACCCAGGACCTCCCGGTCCCGGAACCCCTTGGTTGCGCGCTTCAGCTCCTTGTAGGAGAACCGGTGAGGGCCGCACTTCAACTCCCAAGGCTCGATCACGTCCGCGTTCTTGATCTTGTAGAAGAGGTACACGGCGGCGGAGACGGCGGCGATGAAGAGCACGACGGCGCAGGCGGACACTATGGCGATCAAGGTGGAGTTATTCTTCGGGGTTTGGGTTTGCGGGAGCGAGGGGAGTGTGGACAAGTCGAGGGTTTTGGCGACGCCGTTCATCTTGAAGCTCCACCCGAACAAGTAATGGGAGCTCGCGAGTAAACCAGTAGAAGCAGAAAAGCCCACGAACATGAATTCGTGAAGGATTGGCGACAAATCCACCGGAAAAGAGAGGATTGGAATGGTGGGTTTCGTGGAGAAAGGGGAAAGAGTGACATTGAGCACCTTGGCGACCCCATCGTAGTCGACCCAGACCTGGATGGTGTTGCCGCTCTTGAGATTGAGGTCGGTCTTGGTTGAAACGTCGTCTCCGGCGTAGTAGGCGACGGGGGCGGAGGAGTTAGAGACGAGGCTATTGATGTCGATGCCGACGTGGTTGTCGTTGATGTCCCCGAACTCGAAGTCCTGGACGGTGTCGAGCTCAACGGCGAAGATGTGGTTGGAGGCGTTGCCGACGGCGGAGGCATTCATCAGACCAAGGTACTGGCTAGGGAGGCCGCCGGGGAGGTCCTGGGACGTGGCGATGGTGAAGGCGAGGCCGTGGCCACCGAGCTTGGGGTACTCGGGGACGATGCCGACAGCGAAGGCGGTGGAGAAGGAGAAGGCCTCGCCAGTGGAGGAGTTCTTGAAGCGGAGGGCGGAAGGGTAGAAGGCCCGGCCTATGAGGCGGCTGGTCTCGTTGGTGAGGCGGAGGATGCCGGAGTCTTGGATCGCGGCGACGCCGTTGAGACTGATATTGTTGGAGTTGGAGCTGGTCCCGTTGCCGCCGGCGAAGCCGGTGTAGAGAAAGTGATCATCAGCCTGGGAGGCGATGGATAGAAGAAGCGATAGAGAGAGCAGAGCCCAGAGAAAAATGGGAGCTTTGGACATTGGAAGAGGAGATGGGTTCCAAGGCTCGGCGAGGAGAGCTCGGAGCAGATGAGAGCAATGAGTACCTTAGTAGGCGGCTCTCCTTCCGGAAGCTTTCAGGTTAGGCTTCTTCTTTTGACTAAAATAATAATAATAAAGAAATGGATTAAGTACTTTTTACTGTGCTTAACTTTAGGTAATACGTGATATGCTATATTATTTTAAAAAAAAGGTATATTTGGATACCAGTTAACGACTAACTTCCCCGTCCTTCTCATTAACCACCCCTTTCATGAAAATTTCATTTCATATAGGACTAAGCTTGTCATATAAGATCCACACATTAAAAGCCTAATTGTAACATCAGATTTTGCATAGGACTAAGCTTGTCATATAAGATTCACACATTAAAAGTCTAATTGTAACATCAGACGACGTGTCCTGAAATATTTACCTACATTTAAGGAAGCATCTTAGTCAAGCCCACCCAAGAATGAATGTTGTTTGTGATGTACAAGATTTAAAATGGACCATCTCTTTCGTCCGTGGATAAACCTTGCTCGGATGCACGCCTAGGAATGTATGACACGGCTAGTCGCTACCCAGTTGGTGGTGATGGTGGTGGTGGTGGTGACGATGATGGTGGTGGGCGATCCAGAGTCTTAAAGGGGAGATTGCCTTTGAAAAACCACAGCAGATCAAGGAAGCAGCGGAGTGGTCAACAATACTATCCACGGTGGGTCCGCCGGAGACCCGGTGGTGGAAGCCATGACCTTCTCCCATACCGCAATTCTTGGCTTTAAGCTGGACCATTATATTTTAAAAAAATTCTAGCCTCCTTCCCTGCCAATTGAATTGGCAGCAATGGCTATGAAAGCTACAAGATCATGAGTTATAGTCTGCACACATGTAAACCAGTCTTCACACGAAACCCACTTCACCTTAGAGAGAGTCTGCACACATGTAAACCAGTCTTCACACGAAACCCACCTCACCGTAGAAAGATAGAGGTATTTTATGAGGAATCTTGTGGGTGACGACGCAGCGTGTTTTCTTCATATTTCTTAGGAGATGAATATCCTGGCTCATAAGGTGACGAGTTGGACAAGATGGTCTACGGTCATTTAAATGGTTGACTGCAACTCCGGCACTCTTTTCCCTATCTCTATCTCTAACTTTTATTTTTATTTTGTAACCGAACAGAAGAAGAGGCCCATTTTAACTCGAGATTTAATTTCGAATGATTTGATGATTTGATCTAAGGAAAAATTAAAAACTGTAATAAAAATAAGACATAATGACCCCAACACTTAATTGCATTAGTCTCTGTTTTTCTTTGTGTGATGACTAGATTAGTGCTGTGAAATTAATCAGGTACGCATAAGAGGTCATCTATTTATTGATGGAAAGAAAGCACACATATTCATGTATGATCGATGCAGTCACAGGGAATCAATGTAGAGAGATACACAACGGTTATTAGGCACTAAAGATTCTTGGCCATGATCAGAGATAAACCATCCCTCCTTGTGCTTCCCAACAAACCATGCATAAAACTCCGCCAGAATGGAGCTTAAAACTCATACACGCAGCTAGCATCATCACTCCTAGCTGTGGGATCAAAGTTTGCAGCCGATGGATCGGTGCAACCCTTAGCAACAGGCACCTGAACTTGTTGGGCTGCTTTGCCTGCAACCAAACATATCGTTCAATTAATTAGATTGGTGTTAAAGACGTTATATATATGATGAATATATAAACTCTTCTTCTTTTCCTATCAGATTAATAGAACATTGGAATTAAGGTGATGAAATTAACCATAGAAATATCCACTCTTGATGGAATCTTGATTGGCATCGCCGAGGGCAGCCTCGCTCAAGTACTTGTCAGCCAGCTGCACCCTCTTGACGTTCTCCTGCTCCTGCACCAGCATGTTGCCATACTCCAGGAGCTTCTCCAATGTCATCTTGGGTTGATCGAACTCCGGAGGTCCCTCCCTGGAGTTCACAAGCCTCTTCCCTACTTTCTCCACTCCGATCTCCGATATCCACCTCCTCACTTCATCGTCGTACACTCTGGCTCTCAGCGCACCAAAGAAGTCTGCAAAATAGTAGCATATATACAATGGAACTAATTAATGATTCAAGTTCTATCGATCAGGTGAAAGAAAACTAATTAATGCTAGCGCGCTGTTCAAGAGATCGATGATGGCACTCACCAATGGACTGGCCGGGGAAGGTGTCGACGAGCTTGACGACGGCCTCCCTGGGAACATTGTCTGTTCGGAAAATACCCACGCAGACACCGATCCGGTCCTCCCTGGTCGGAGCCCAGTAGAACTTCTCCATACGACCATCGCGAATGAGAGGCGCATACAAGGTTGAGAAGTCGTTGCCGGTGACGATGATGGGCACGCGAGCGTTTTCCTGCTTGTTGTACATGCCAGGCAGCTGCACGTTGGTGGGGTTGTCGGCGATGTTCATGAGGGTGGCGTTCACCATCTGATTGTTGACGGTGTATTGGGTGGTGCCGCCCATCCTTCCGGCTCCGGCATCAAGATCGTTGATGAAGAGACAGCACATCTTTCCCTTGGCGATGATGTCGGCGGCCTCGCGATACCTTTGCCTGATCAACTTGGCTGGCTCTCCTGCATTTCCACTTTCCAATTCTCCGGCACTCATCATGATGGGGCTGAGAACAAATTGAATGCATGGATGTCAAAATCAGATGGATCGAAGACTATACATACAAATAAGCTCATGTCTCGGCAATCGAAGCATAATATCTTCTCAAGAACCAAAGAGAGAAATGGCTACAGAACGTACAGGACTTCTATATCTACTATATATATATCCTAACACAGAGCATCACGAATTTATAACCAAATCAATAGTCCGAACATATATAGGCCGGTCAGGACTTACTTGATCCCCATCTTGGCAAACACAAGCTCACACTGGAAGGATTTCCCCTGACCCTTGCCTCCCCAAATACCCAAAATGAGAGGAATCTGTGAAAGACCCAGACAGATTAAGGACCACTTTGAGTACCGAAAAACTTCAATCAAAGGAAGCTCCAAGATAACAAATTAAATGCATATTGACATCACCTTAATGTTGGGCAATTTCATGAAGTTCTTGGTGATGTGAACAACAAGCTTGTCCATGAAAGCAGGAGCAATATAGAAATCGCCCATCATGTTGTCATAGGCTAACCTAAGAACCATATTGCTCTAACGTTAAACAATGCATGCCTATTGAAACAAACCAGGAACTATATATAGAACTTAAATAAGGTCAGTGGATTAATTCCTAACTGGCGAAGACCCTGGCTGATGTACTCTTGGGAGCTCATGACGGCGATGTGAGTGCCATCCGCCACGGGACCTTGGAAGATGGAGTCGACCATCGCCTTCCCTCTGGTGATGTCCTGCTGATCATCCGAAGTATCATAAGCAAGCCCGGCCCATTTGTCGCTGTTGACGGCCTCATCCTTCTGGCTGTCAGGTGCGGAAGGTATGCCGGCGGCCTCCTTGCCGCCAGCTGCGGTAGCCATGACCTTCAAATTTCTAGGGGAGGAGACCTTCCCATGGCTCACACCAGAGCCCACCATCTTCAAGCTGCTCCCGAAGAACGTCGAACTCGGGACGGCGGCTCCTGTGCCGGAGCCATTGAGGCTCAGCTACATCACCAAAGAGCACCAAATTTAATGTCAGACTATAATAGAACGATATATATAAACTCTAAGTCTTTGCTGTCACGGAAAACATGGTACCGGAACTCTGTTGACGGCTCCGACGCTAAAGACGGCGTTGGCCATCGGGCAGCCGGGGGCTGGGACTTGGGAGAGGATGATAAGAGACCAGAAGACGATCGATGTCGTGCAACACCAGTGATGGCCGAGGGCGGGGGAGATGGAGGGCTATTATATAAAGCCATGGATGGGGGCTTGTGTGGGAGGGAAAGCTCGCAGCTTTCTGGCGATAGCTCGAGGAGCTTGTGGATTTAGGGAGCGAGGTGATCACGGCCACACGCTGAGGATTGGGTTGGCGACACGCGGCACTCCTCCAGCCTAAGACTGCGCTTGATGAGATGAGTCCAGAATAGCTTGTTCTGGAAATAGAGGGCCTTAAATGGCATTTGAGCTTCTGCAAGTCCTTTTCTTCTCCACAATGATCTCCTGGTGATGTTCTACCACAAGGTAAATTAATACCCACTTAGATGATACTATGAGGAAATTTAATTTTTGTGGTCCTTATTGGAATGTAAATATTTCGGATATCAGATACAGAGACAAACAAATAACTACCACAGTAATGCATGTCCTTTTTGGAATAGATGTCTCATCTGCACTGCAACTTAGTTATCCGCTGTTAGGATTGGTCAATGAGTGCTTCTGGCCCCATCAGCGAGTACTCTTTATAACTTTTAACCCTACGCAAGGCTAAACTATCGACCAATGAGAACTTTTTTTTATCATTCTCCCACATTTAGCTACCATTTTAGTAGGCCTGATCATGGGCTAAGAGGCCCGAAAGACCGGGTCCACTCCATCCATTTCTTTGGGCTTTGCAAAATTAATGTGATCCACGGGACAGACTTGATGACGGATTACGTTCTTGGCTGAGCTTGGATTTGAGCACGTGTGTCACGTGACAATAGATGAGGATTACATGCTACAACAAGTGGAAGATTAATAAATAAGAGGCGTATGACCCGTTGCCGTTACGTTTCGTTCGCTAAAAACGAACCAACCCTCGTATTTGCCTCACATCCCAAAGCTATTTCGTGGTGCCCACAACCATCGGAATACCATCCCCTCCCTCACTAATTGATCCTCTTATTATAAAAAACCACCATCAAACATCTGACCACCGGAACTACCGGGACAATGGATTGCGACGGCCCCAGAGGAGGAGAATCCAAGAAGAGGATGCCGGCTGACGTGAGCAAGAAGCCGCCGAGCAGGCTGCAGAGCCGCGCCCCGGCGTGCCTCCAGATCGACGATCCCGGAGCCAGGGCGGCCTCCGTGTGGGAGGACGATGGCTCCCCGACCCGGATCCCTCTGCTGTCCCCGCTCATCCTCTCTCCAGGGCCGTGCCCCGATCCATGGGATGGTTTCGGGCCGGAGGAGAATAAAGGCGGGGGTGAAGAGGCCCCGCGAGCATCAGGAGGATGGTGCCACCCGGCATTGCCAATGATGGTGGCGGAGCCGGCGTCTCTGATACCTTTCTTCCACTCGCAGTGCGTTTTGATGCATAGCGTGCAGCCGGCGCCGATGCCCTTTCCATTCTAGGCTTTTTATCTATTCTTTTTTTCCTATTTTTTAAAAACTTTTTCTGTGTAATTGGTGCACGGCATGTGTTTGATAGTTTATCGAGAATAAACCTCTTCAAGATTCCTGTATTACGGGTTAATCCAACATAATCTCCCTTTAAGTGGGCACTAAATTTGGGAATCTTGCGAGAATATTAACTTCGAAAAGATATTAAATGACGTAAATTGCTCAAAACAAAACGAAAATAAATTATCGAGAAATAGAGCATATATGTCACACCAAAGACATAACTGATCTTTCGTTGAAGCCATCACTGCATAGCAACTTGCTTTAGCTACCAGAAATATAGAGATTTTCACCTTCAGTGTAACAGAACAAGCACTTTAAGTTTTACATCATTGATGGTACCACACGGATAGTAAGGTGGCAGACAGCTCCACCTTGTTTTCTCTGAGTTATCATCCAGTAAGAAACAAGAAATGCAGAAATTTCCTACATCATGTGGTTCCTTAGGGATTCAAAATAAACTGATTCAACTAACAGAACATTTCTATCAACAAAAACTACAAAAATCTGGCAACCAATTCAGCGGCAGTAGTTCTCATTGAAGCATCTACAATAAACCCTTCTGACATATCACCCACTTCCTTCAAGAATATGACTTGGGCAACATGGAGCCATATTCAATAGGTTCAGAAATCAAACTCCCCAGTAGCCTGCAGTATTCATGCTCAACTTAGCTCCAATATATTTCAAGACAAAGAAAAACATAAATGGCATATAAGATAGCGTGAACGATTATACTAGGTTTCAACATAACAAGAAAGAGGAGAAAAGTTCTTAGTTTTTTTTCAAGCTTTTGTGGGCCTGGCCGTAGTTCCGGTGAGAAATTCGAGCTAGGCCTGGCCCGAGGAATCAGTGCGGCGACCCGACATGGTATTTCCATTGGCTTAGGCCGAACACCTGATTAGACTTGCTAGCCTAGGAGCCTGCAGTCATGGTCTGTAAGCCTTTGCGATGTGCATGGGCTTTTGAAGGTTTAGACCCGAGCAGATTGAACATTGTTGAGGTGCTTGGTTTAGGCAAGGCCTGATCCGACCGGAACCTGATAATGCATTCAGAGTAGCAACTTTTTTATAAATCCGGATTTTTTACTATGTTTGAACATTTTGTTTCTGTCGAACAGTGGACTGCTAAAAACTTGTAAGCTGCCAATGTCTGATTAGTTTAGAAGTGATAACAAACCTTGATCACAAACCTAGCCAAAAAACTTCAGGGTATCTTATGGTGTCGATTTCGATTCTCGCCTTGGTATAGGCCAAATTGGGCAAATCTTTGAACCAGGTCTGACCCAAGCTCGAAAAAAATCAGAACAGACATGGTACAGGATTGGGCCAATGGATCAATTGGAAATGCCTAAATACCACATCAAAGCAATTCAAAAGCTAGTTCCTTCTTTGTCTAAACTATTACCAAGTCTAATGAGGTGAGAGGATTGTGTAAGACTGGACAAGCTTCAAGAAAGAATTGACGAAGGATGCTATCCTAGCTTCCATTTGCCAACTGAAAATCTAGGTTCCACTGGCTCTCTTCTCCTACTTCTTTAATCCAGAAAAAAAAATACTTTCTTTCCTCTCAAGCCTTCTCCATTAGTGTTATGCCCCTTGCAAATGATCATAAAGCTTGAAAAGGGCTTGAATGATGATAAAAAAATGTCCATTTTCAGGGGGTTGAAAGAATGAGTTCTTTGCAGAAAAGTTGTCTGTGGCTAGGTACTTGGCTGAATGGGAGCTCCTTTCAAGAAAAAACCCTTGGTTTAGTCTAGAATTACATCTTCAATTAAGCCAACAAAATAAAAAAAATGGGGCTAGCTCATTGGTGTCTTGTTTAGTTGATCCTAAAAAAAAAAAACCAACAAAATACAAGGACGTTACGGTCTTAAAATGTAGGGCGCAGAACATTATGGCAAGGCAATATCAACCAATACGCACCTTATTGAAGAGAATATCCCTGCCATTGAGGTGCATTATACAATCTTTAAGAACGCATTTCCATTTGCTTTTAGTGCGAGTCACCTATACCAAATTAAGAAGGAATCAGAAAGAGCATCGTGCCATTCCTTCAGAAGACACAATTTATTACCTTCTCAAATTGTGCAAGAACTATGTGTTGTGTATTTTGCTCTTCCTCACCATCGCCAAGATCATCCAAATCGTCGTCATCATCATCCTCATTTAAAGGAGGCTCCTCGTCATCTGCAGCTTCACTTTTAGCTAGAACAGAAAGAGCTCCAAACATCAGCAGGTTATCAAATTCATGAAAGTTATTTCACAAATTGCTTCTCAGTGGGTACAAACTTCACTACAAAACCTTACGATGATCTCCAGGCGTATTATAGCCTTCAGTGGTAACACCTTTATTATGAAACAACTACAAACAGAAAACATTTAAAATATATTACGCTTAAGAAGGAGAAAATGGCAAAGACCAGAGAATACAGAAATAACTAAAGAATGCTTCAAAAAGAATGCTTCAAAAGTACATCATCATATTCATCATCGCCATCTCCCTGAGGAATCCGTGCAGAAGCACTTCCTTTTTGAATGGTTGGATTGCCAACATTTGCAGATTTTCGACTGTGAATTTGTGAATCTTGTGCTTGACTTGCCTGTAACCAGATCACAATACAATTGAAACAAGAAATATCGGCTATTAAAATAACTTATCCCAACCAAAGATGTCATAGTGAACACTGTCAACTTCAGATTTTTACAACTAAAAAATATACTGATGCATAAGGTGAAGAATATTCCAACTTGCTTAAAGTTGCTACGCATTTTCATGCGATGTATCATTAAGTCATTGACTAAGGGAACCATTAAACGATGTGTGCATTAGCATCAGACATCACACTTTCATCCGAAAATAATTCCACACAAGATCTGTTACATAAAACTCCTCTCTTAAATCCTAGTTATAATTCCACACAAGTACATCAAGTTATTATTCCACAATTCTGCAACCACAATAACTTGTCTATGGGTTCAGATACAACATAGTATCAGAACCAGATATAAACCTTGATTATACCGTTAAGAGTATTTTATTGTCTAATGTGAATAAACCAATTATACAACACAACAAGCATGGACTAGTTCCGATTTTCAAGTCTAATTCATGGTATAACGGATAGCCACCTATCATAATGGTCTTTATCGTCATACACTAGCTAAATATTTTAATCTCTGTAGTCACTGTGAAGTATTCATGCTATTGGATATAAAAGTGAAGTCACTGCACGGAGCAGGCTTATTGACATCAACACTAAAGTTATTTGATTGAATATGTTTTGGTAAAAGGCAGAGAATGGGAAATCAATTGAAGATTCCACAATCCAATAAAGTAGAGCACCTCGGCCAGGAAAAGCTCTGCTTCAACATCTGGGCTTCCATCTTGCTGAGGCAAATATCCTCCAGACGCTAAGTGAGACGGATATTCATCTCGTTTACGTTTGCCAGATGGCATCATGAAAAAATCCTGAATTCCAAATCAAAATAGTCACTACCATTTCATGATTTCATCATAAAGCCCCTGCTTTGGACAGGGTAACAGATAGTCAAATCCCAGATTCCCAGAGAAAAAAGAGTTAGCGCCCAATTCATGATTTCACCACAAAAGCCTGGACATAGAAATAGGTGGCGAAAGGATCGAAAATAGGTACCCCAGCATATATATATAAAAGGGTAAATGGAGGATTGACATGAATAGACATTCTTCAAGTAACTCCACTTAATATGAGCATTGTGAGGATGAAGAGCAGGTAGTGTCATCCTCAAAGCCATGTCTTACTTGAGTCGTTGGTTGTTGAGAAGGTCCTCTGTCCACATCTTCACGTCCTTCCATATAAGCTATGAGACACATTTTCATAGCAAGACAATTACTTTTCAAATCCAAAATAACTAGGAGAAAATTCAACTTCATTATCATTTTCCCATACTAGCGTATATACTCCAAGGAAGCTTGAGTTCACCAAGCGGCTTACACTAACCTGCATTGACATCAACTCCCAAGGAACGTTGATTCATCGACGGTGAAGGCGGTTGCTGCATCACGAAATAATGAGACGGATGAGAGAATCCGATAGTGTCACCCTTTTCCATATAGCTAAATGAGAATGCAAAAGGCAATTTACAAATCATAGCATGCTTCACCTACACCCAATGTACCATTTGGATTGACTCAAAAAAAGCAGTTCCATACATCATGGAAGCTAAACAGAATAAGCACATCATTTCATTCAGGAACCCTAGAGTGACTTAAATAAGCACGGTTCTTTTAATCTATGCTTTGCTCTATAAGAGGTACCATACCACGTACGTGCTTGGCTTTCCGTCTTTAATATCAATGCTGTTTCTCATATCACTAATTGGTGTACCAGCGTAGTCCGAAGGACCTGTTGGAATGTTATACAAAGACTGATCAACTGTTCCAGGCAACGGCGTCTGAATAGGAGTCTGCATCCAAAGACAAAAGATACTCAAACCATGGACATCAAAAGGTATAACTCCAACAGCGAGTAAGAGAGAGATTTTGACCGGCGGGAAGAGCATCTCGGCTGTGGGGGTCTCGTACTCCTCCGGCAGCCCTTCAAAAGGCACATTCAGGTCATGAACGGGGGCGATCGGGCCACCAGCAGTCTTATGGATGGACGACCTCTCTATGGTTCCCGATATCACACCAAAGTGAATCATCTTCATCTCCCACAGCTAAATTATTTTCACCAATAACGAGTGATCACAAGAATCTTTTTCGAAAGCCTAGGAAAAGATCGATAACTGAATTCAAAGTTTCCAAGAAAGCATTTGCTCCCAAAAGAGGGAAAGAGCATTCACCGCCTGGAGCTCACTCAGGACGCTCTCGCCTGCGCCGAAGTTGATGAAATCTTCGCGCATCTTGCTCACGACATCGTCCACCACTTGGATATAGACAGTCGACACGCTGCTCGCCATCTTTATCGATCAAGCACTCCTTCGTGGAAAAGATTAATCACCCTTCGAGATTGGAGACCGGTCAAGAAGCGAATCGAGAATGGAGGATTAGGGGGTGAAGGGGGGGCTGGAGGAAGGGGGAGGAGAGAGAAGGAAAGGTAGGACTGAGGGCCGGGCGGACGCCGGACGAGGGCGGTTGGAATTAAGAGAAGAATATAAAATAGGTTTGCATCCGTGAGGAAGCGCGTGGCAACGTGTCATTATCCTTGAGCTGGGCTGGGCGACATCCACGGCCAGTATCCGTCGCAGTGTATTTGGGACGGTGGAGATGATGTCTATAAATTGCGGCACCAATACCAGCGGATTTAGAACACTGGACTAGCGATTAAGCTACACGATGTGCACTCATACACTTTTGGTTTTGGGCCCGTATGTGATTGTGATTTACGTCCAAGTCTGTCACAAGTACCAGAAATAAGAGAAGATAACAACTAACAAGAGTATTTCAAGCTGAATGATTCGAATTTGGAGCCGCCTCTCCATGATGAGAACCTACACAAGTAACACAAAGTACAATTAGTCATTCGTGATGATGACCTATATCTTTTCCATACCATTTCCGATTCAAGAACTAATGTTTACAAAATAATAAGAGATTGTGGAACGATGCAGCAATCCATCGACTGCTCGAGCTCTGAGGTGATTAACCATGGTCCATGGATGATACTTGTTGCGTGCTCCATCATCGTGTAGACGTTGCAAGCAGATGGTGATCGATCTCCGACCAAAACCCCGGCGATATATGCTAAGAGTCAATAGGACCCGCAGGTCGCCAAACACCCCATAATTCAAGCGCGGACTCGCAAGGAGGCACACTGCCGGTCCTCGCACCAGCACGCTAGGCTGAGACCCACCAGCACCTCCACGATGGCCGCCTCCGTCTTCTCCCTGTCGGCAAAGTGCAGCGTCTGCAGCATTAACGCCCTCGGCCGTGAATCAAACCTCCTCCGCCAGTCCATGTTTCGATCCACGTGCCACCGTATGGTGTCGTGCGCCACCGGCCCCAGCCAAGCCAGGATCATCCCGACCGCTTCCCTCCACCCCTCGGCCAGCTCCGTGTCCAATGGCCCTGGGTCCCTCCAACAGTCCTTCAGCTTGGCCTTCACCGCTCGCCGTAGCCCTACAGTTAACAGCCCATACAATTCCTCCCTCGCCGCGGCCTCCTCTTCCCTCGCCTTATCTCCTCCCTCCGCCGACCTCAATGCCAACAATTTCCCCGCCAGCACGATCACGTCCGCATACCTCAGCTCCAGGCCCGAATCCCCCACGGTGCTCTCCGGCGGTTCCAAGAAGTTTACCCAGTTATCGCTTCGCCGTGCATATGATACACTCTTCGTGATGACAGGGCACGCGTCGCCAGTGCATACCTCCTTCAGCTGCACCCTGTGATCTATGGGGCCGGAAGTGGACATGCGTGGGTGGACCCGCAACTTGGCCACGGGAGCGAAGCGCAGCCGGGGGTTGTCCGTGTCACGCTGCACGGCGACGAGGGTCGGAAGGCCGGGCACGAAGGGGCCAAAAACAGAGCATATACGAGCGAAAAGGATGACGATGGCTCGAGCCATCAGCTCGGCTGCTGTGTCGCACGTCTGGTTCCACAAAGACTCCTCCTTAAGGCGCCGAATCTTTTGCCGCTGGGATTTCAAGTCGAGCATGAGCATGCTCATGTCGGCATCCCTCTGCTTCTGGTTCCGTGTCGAGCCGCCGCACTGGTTCCATTGGAGGTTAAGCTTCTGCTCGGAAGCCTCCAACACCTCCATCTCCTTGCATAGCTTCGTCGTCACGTCGACGTACCTCTCCATCTTCTCCGCCCTCCTCTCCTTCCCCTTCTGCGAGAACTGAAGCACCATCGGATCCCTATCCGCCGACCCGATCTTGAGATCGGCGTAGATGGAGCCGAACTCCCTTAGCAGCGACGCTTTGCACCGGCCCCCGAGCCGCGACACGATGTCCGCGGTGCTGTCTAGCTCATCGAGCATCTCGGCGCACGCGAGGCGGAGGAGGAGTGACTGATCGCTGGATACGAGGTACGTGATGCCCTGCGACTTCAAAGTCTCGGACCGGAGTCGAAAGATCTCCGTGTCCGACAACGACCGGTGGAGGGACACGAGCCGAGACATGGTGGCCGCCGCCTCGAAGGACAATATCCCAAGTATATTATCAGAACCATCCTGCTGCCGCCCCGTGCCAACTATGGCTCGGAGCTCGGAAAGCCACGCCTTGGAAGTAACCATCGCCACCACCGACGAATAATCCGCTCCGGCAAGTTGCCGGTGTACCTGAGCTATGGGACCCCAGGTGCTAGTCTAGAATACTTTTCGACGTTAAAAGGCAAGTTCCCGGATTACGCGGGAAGCAAGGATATATATAGAGTCCATTGTTGTGGTTGAACAGAGCAAACATGGCATGGTGGTGGCCGGCGACGAACGTCTTTTTCTACAAATGGTGGCCGGCCGCTGATTCCACTCTAATGCTTTTCCTCTAAACTAATGTAGTAGAATAATCTGAGAAGTAGTGGTGTACGCGCAACACGACACTTGGATCTTTCTATTTGGTGGCCACATAGAACCTTCAACCCATTCCCGAACCTCAACAACTACAACAAGGTCAACCGCAGTACCGGCCCCATTCCAGGTACCTTGTGCACTAATCTTTGTTCATAAATTGACTACGGCTGCGTACGCAAGCTGCTACCTACTAGCTTCTGACTCGATGCTGAGCCTCGTATGAAGAAATCTTATTGGCATTTAAATTCTACCCGCCATGGAAAGAGCTTTTTTAGAATATTTTCTTAAAAACTACTCTATATATTCTTATTAAATTCCATTAAAGATGGGCAGCAGTTTATCTGTATCAAATTTATCATGCCAATGGCGTGCTGGTGATCCTCCGCGGAGTATTGATATTTTTTTGTTTGATTAGTTCAGCTCGAAAGCTAGTAGTGTAACTTACATCACACTATCTAAAACACCTAGTCCATCAGACTCCAACCAGGCAAAGCAACTATCATGTCATCATCGTCGATTTACGGGCGGCATACGATCATGTTCGGTGGAACTTTTTAGAAGATGTCTTGGTAGCTATGAATTTTCCGATGATTTGGGTTGCTTGGGTTTTGGCATGTGTACGTGGGCCTCTATTTTCATTCATTCTCAATGGTAGGGTTCATGGCGCAGTGCGGTTTGGGCGGGGGCTGCGTCAGGGAGATCCTTTGTCTCCGTATCTATTTTTCTAACGGTCCAGGAGGTTCTGTCACAACTTTTAAAGGGGAGGAATGGTATGAGGGGACTTCGCTTTCCTCATTTAGATTTTACTCTATCGCACTTACTTTATGCAGATGATTGTATGATTGTCTCTGAAGCTATTTGCTCGGAGGCTCAGAAGCTTAAACAAATCCTTATGGCCTTCAAAGCACTGTCGAGTTTGGAAATGAATACTATTAAATATAGTATTCGGTTCTCACCTATAGTGGATGGGGATAGAAAGCTTACTATTCGTCATATTCTGGGTTTGGCGGTAGGCGAGGGTGTAAGATTAATTACCAGGATCTCGTATATGAATATTAGAATACCATAATTAACTGAAATAAAACATACCTGTGTTGATCGCCATGAAGATCCCAAAGAACTTCAGAGGTCTAGGTCTTCCTCGGTCTAGGTCTTCCTCTCCTTCTCCTCTTTCTCAATAGGACGGCTCTTGATGGGGCAAACCGGAAAACATAAGGAGTGGAGAGGGGACCTAGCCTATTTATAGATATCCAATGAGTCCTTCCATCAAGGTCAAACACTGAATCCAATTAGGCCTACACTTAGCCGTCTCAACCACATCATAAACAAAACGCGGTGTGCTCAAGCCCATTAATTTGATCACTTAACAATAGTGGGCTTATCGAGCCTATCTCATTGGATCTTGTATTCAACCCGGTTTTAATAAAACCAAATCAACTAACAATTAATGGAAACCCATTAAGAAAATTCCAACATTCTCCCACTTGGGTAGCATTAATTGCAGTAATTTTAAAACATTTTATTTTCCAAAATAATTCTCGGGTTGAACAAGGAAAACAAAAAGGGTGGCCACCAAAAACAACCAAGATTCGAGACTGCACCTCAAACACGATTCTGTCCAATAGGGTCATTATCTTCGAACCATGGCGGTCGTTATACCCTTTATTGATACAAGACCAATCCATGATTACAAAAGACAACTTCTCTATCAATATGAATCAAGATGTGGTAGTGTAGCAAGAAAATAGCGTTCGTATGTGATCTTTCAACATGCTATTTTCATTGTTGGTCCTCCAAATGATTTCTCTCAACTAAATGCTTCAACAATAAGCATGAGAAATCTATTTTCTTCAACAATAAGCTTGTATGTCTCTCATTCTCAATAAAGGTGCTATAGAGACATACCCAAAATTGACATAAACAGTCCTACTTAAGACATGCACCAAGTCTCAAGATTTTATGCATCATGACATGTCATCAATATAATGCGCACATTTGAAATACCAAAAGTAATGATAGACTATCATTAACAATATTATAAAACCATCAAATAGATGTATCCCAAAAACAATGGGTCCAAAGAGTTTATAAAAGCATAAAAAAAAACTCCCACTAACCAAGTACATCAAAAGACCCTAAAATACCCATGTTCTCAACATGTCTACTGAAAATAATGGGTCTCAATCCCTTGGTTAAAGAATCAGCAAGCATTGAGTCTGTATCAATGTGATCAACAACTATGTCTCCTTTCTTGACCAGGTCCCTGACTGTTAGATACTTTATTTCCATATGTTTGGAAACGCTTGAATTTTTATTATTCTTGGAGAAGAAAACTGCTGCACTATTATCACAATATATAGTCAGCGGTCTAGAGATGGAATCAACAACCATGAGCCCTGAAATGAAATTCTTCAACCATATAGCTTGTGTAGCAGCCCCATAACAAGCTACAAAGTCAGCCTGCATAGTGGAAGAAGCAGTGAGAGTCTGCTTAACACTCTTCCATGAAATAGCTCCTCCTGCTAACATAAAAATATATCAAGAAGTAGATCTCAGATCATCTGAACAACCAGCAAAGTCAGAATCTGAGTAACCAATCACCTCAAGGTGATCAACCCTTTTGTAAACAAGCATATAGCATTTTGTCTTATGCAGGTATCTCATAACTTTCTTGGCTGCCACCCAATGATCTAAACCAGGATTAGAAAGATATCTTCCCAGAACACCAACTACAAAAGCAATGTCGGGTATGGTACAAACTTGTGCATACATGAGGCTACCAATTGCACTAGCATAAGGAATATTTTTCATAGACTCTTTCTCAAGATCATTCTTAGGGCACTGACTATTGCTGAATTTATCACCTTTCAACACAGGAACATCACCAGGCTTGCAACTGCTCATACTAAATCTGTCTAGTATGCGATCAATATAGGCCTTTTGGGAAAGACCCAACAATCCACGAGACCTATGCCTTTCAATTTTAATGCCTAAAACAAAGGATGCCTCTCCAAGATCTTTCATATCAAAGGTCTTAGACAACATATGTTTGGTCTCATGAAGTAAGCCTAAATCATTGCTAGCAAGCAATATGTCATCAACATAGAGGATAAGAAAAATAAACTTCCTCCCACATATCTTATGATAAATGCATTGATCTATTTTATTCTCAATAAAACCAAGAGAATTAACAACTAGATCAAATTTAAGATACCATTGTCTAGAAGCTTGCTTCAGGCCATATATAGATTTTCTCAATTTACATACCAAGTGTTCCTTTTCAACTTCCATGAAACCTTCTGGTTGCTTCATGTAAACCTCTTCACTGAGATCAACATTAAGGAAAGCTGTTTTGACATCCATCTGATGTAGTTCTAAATCAAAATGAGCTACCAATGCCATAATAATTCTAAAAGAATCTTTAGAAGAGACGGGTGAGAAGGTCTCATTATAATCTATCCCTTCTCTTTAACTGTAGCCTTTTAGCTACCAATCTGGCTTTGAAACGTTCAACTTTGCCTTTGGAATCCTTTTTAGTTTTAAACACCCACTTACGGCCTACAATCTTCAGGAAGGTCTGCAAGCTCCCATACTTCATTCTGCTTCATGGATTCTATCTCATCACACATAGCATCTAACCATAGATTAGATTGAGCACTAGCAACTGCACCATCATAGGTGACAGGATCAAAAACATCACCTATGTCATAGTCACTCTCACCAAGATAAACATAAAATTGATCAGAAATAGCAGGCCTCTTGTGAGGACTTGCCCCTCTACCCCTGTGGCTCGTTGTAAACCGCAAGGGCAATTTGGTCAATTGTGGCTTGTTGGTTTGTTTCACACCCGCGTGTACACACACTGACATTGTATGTGTTAGTGTTTGTTTAGAATGGCTAGGTGGACCCGGGATCGGAAGATCCCAGCTCGGGCGCACTGAAGCTTGCTTTTGGGCAGCTTACGGCCCTTGAGCGAACGATCGCTCCTTGGAGCGATCGATCGGACTCGTGAGTGAGTCGGTGGGTTTTTGACCCGCTCGGATCGATCCGACTTGGTGTTGGATCGATCCAGCCTGTGTCGGATTGATCCGACTTGGTGTTGGATCGATCCGGACTGGCTTTTCCTTCACGAGCGATCGATCGGACTCGGCGTCGGTGGCTTTTCTGCTTCAAGAGGACGGCCGCCGTTGGGCGTCGCTCTCTCTTGTCAGAAGGGGAGGACTTTCCCTCCCCTCATTCACCTTTCTCCCCTCTTTTCCGGCTGTCCCCTCCCCCTTTCCTCCTTTTCTGCTTCCCCCCCTTCCTTCCTCTTCTTCTTCTTCTTTCTCCTCTCCCGAAAGCTCTGTTTCTTCCCTTTTTCTGCCGGCGAGCTTCTCTCTTCCTTTCTTCCTCCTCCGGCCATCATTTTGGGTGTTCTAAGGCTCGTTGGATCCGTAGCAACGAGAGGAAGGCCCCTGGTGTGGTTTGGAGTCTTGTTGGTGTCTGGTTTACGGGGATCAACCGGGTTTAGCGTTCTTCGGTAGGTTCTTCTACCTACATGTGTTCTTTAATGGGTTTCTCGTGATCTAGCCGTTGGATCTTGTTGATCTTTGTGTTGTTGGCTTCCTCTTGCCTAGTAGAATTTTTGATATATGTCTCATGATCTTTGGTTGAGATTTTAGTAGAATTTATGCATGATTAATCTCAGATTTTCCGGTTTCTACTGTTCTTGAAGAACAGTCGGTTTGCAGCGAGTTTTTCGGCCAATACGTGCATGATCTTGGGTTGTGATGAACATAAGAGTTGTAGATCTTTGAATCTACTCTCAAACCCAACTGATTTCATAATTTTTCGATTTTCCTACGAATTGTTATGATTTTCGCACGGAGGGGCTGCGTTGCAGCAAGAGATGGTAAGTTAGTTTTGATTAGCGATTTTGATTAGTGTTTTCCCGTTAATCCAACCGTTGGATGTTTATGAATTTTGGATATCTTGATCCACGCATGTAGATCTACTGGTGGCTAAGTTGGATCTTGAATCCGACATCGTTTGGACGTTGGATCGATGGGGTCAATTAGCCTCTAGTAGAGAACTTTTGGTGTTTTAAATATAATATTATATGTCAGATTATAATATTATATTTCTACTGTTCATCAGCGGTTTTCGGGGTTGCTTCCCGTTGCAGGAGTCCGCGGTTGACGGTCGCGGTACCGTCGTAATGCCGGGACCCGCTGCGGATCGGCTGGCAGCGATCCGGTTGACTTGTTCGATGCCTTATCATACTGTTGCATGAATATCTCCTGCCTGTGTATGTCATAGCATGTATTGTTGATTTGTGCATTAGTTGCATGGTTAGGGCGTGGGTGATCTGTGGGTCGCCGTCCCGAGGTTGGAAGCTCGGACTTAGCCCTAGGACCGGAGTTGGGTAGTTTGGACCCGGTTCGAATGGTGGTGTCCAGTCGATTCGATGATATGCTTAGATGACTGGTACACTCGTTGCTTGATGATTGTAGAGGTCGTGTCGGCCTTGAGTCGGATGCTGAGGTGTAGCCGGTGTTCCACTGTGTTGACTCTTGAGTGGTGGAGAGGCCCCCTCAGCAGTGCCTTTTCCCGCCTGCAGTGTCAGGTTCCTGCATGTGAGTCAGCAGTGTTTGTTGAGCTTACTGATGGTTGCTCCTGGGCCTCAGGGACACGCGGTGGGGTTATGGTACCCTTGTATACACCCAGATCCTACTTGAGGGCGACAGTATTGCGTTTCTCTCTTCCTTCTATGTGTCGTAGTGTAGAACCCTACTGAGCTTAGTGCTCACACCTACCTGGGCTGCGTTTTGCAGGTGCAGGCGTCAGTTCTTCCTTTGTGGCCCCTACCGTGCAGTTGGTCGGCGGTGCGGCGGCACCTGGTGGACTTTGAGAGGTGGCGATCTTTACTGCTTTTACCTTTGGTTAGTTAGTCTCCTACGGGAGTAATGTTGTATTCGAATCTTCCCCTCTCCGAGGATATGTATATTAAACACTTTGGGTTTTGAATCTGTGGTTCGAGGTTCTGCTAATTAAATTAATTTCTTTAATTGAGGGTGTTTTTGATGAATTGTAAGGGTGACCAATAGGTTAGAGGGAACCCTCGCCGTCTTTTTTCCGCATTTTGTAGGTTCCGGTTCGCGTCGCGTCGCCCGGCCCGGTTGGGCTTTCGCGAGTCGGGGCGCGACACCTCTTCTGTCTCTCAGATCTTCTAACAACTATGTCAGGAACAGGCTGTGAAGTCTGAGGTATGGGCGGGACTGGATCATGAACTGTAGGATCAATAGTAGATGCAGAAGAACTAATGACAGGCAAAAGAATAGAGATAGAATCACTCTGCTCATGCTCATGCTCATTTGCTGATTGAGGGCAACTGATATTAGCAACATCAAACTCAAGAAATTTTGCAGTCAAGGATTCAACTATTTTTGTGCCACGGGTAGGACAATAGAACCTATATCCTTTAGAATGATCTGAGTAGCCAATAAAATAACAACGAGTGCTCCTAGGATCAGTCTTTTTCTCAAAAGGATTGTAAATTTTAACCTCAACATGACAACCCCAGACACGAAAATGGTTCAAACTAGGCTTTCTACCAGTCCACAATTCAAAAGGTGTTTTGGGAACAGATTTGCTAGGAACCCTATTGAGAATGTATGTTGATGTCTTAATGGCTTCACCCCAGAGATACTCTGGCAAGTAAGACCTACTCATCATACTCCTCATCATATCCTTAAGGGTACGGTTTCGCCTTTCAGCTACACCATTCTGTTCGGGACTTCCAGGCATGGTATATTGGGCAACAATCCCACATTCTTGCAAATATTTGGCAAACGGTCCCATATGCTGCCCTGAAGTATCATGTCTACCATAATACTCACCACCACGGTCAGACCTTACAATTTTAATGACCTTCTCTAACTGTTTTTCAACCTCAGTCTTGAAAATTTTGAACTTTTCAAGAGCATCGGATTTTTCATTAATCAAATAAATGTGTCAATAGCGAGAGAAGTCATCAATAAATGTAATAAAATATTTATTACCACACAAAGTACGGGAATATGGTCCACTGATGTCAGTATGAATGATTTCCAAGAGGTCTAGACTGCGAGTTGCACCTTTCCTTTTAGTTTTGGTCAATTTACCCCTAATACAATCAATACATAAATCTAGGTCTCCAAAATCAAGAGGTGGAAGAATATCAACACTAACCAATCTTTCAAACCTCTCCTTAGAAATATGACCCAAACGTTTGTGCCATAATTTAGAAGACTTTTCTTTAATCAGGGGTCTTTTAGACACAACATTATCAATTTTTAAAGTAACATGTTCTTGATGAGAAGCCAAACATAAGCCATATAAGCCATTAGATAACACACATTGACCAACAATCTGAGAGTTCAAATATAACTGGACTTTACCATTACTAAAGTTGACACAATATCCAGATCTATCAAGCAAAGAAACAGAAATCAAATTCCGCCTAAAGGACGGTACATAAAAAATGTTCTCTAAAACAAGTTCAAAACCTGTATTCAAAATTAATCTAACTGTTCCTATGAACTCTACTTGAACTTCACTATCATCTACAACTCTCAGTTTGGCTTCTCCATCACTTGGCCTCCGTTTGCTTATGAACCCCTTCAGAGTCATGGCAACATGAACAGAAGCCCCACTATCAATCCACCAAGAATTTAATGGGACATTAATCAAATTGGATTCATAGCAAACGTAGGCACGTGTGTTACCTTCTTCTTTATTTTTCTTTTCTAACCAAGACTTGAATCTGGTGCACTCGCTTCTCTTATGACCTCTCTTTTTACAGAAGAAACACTTGACATCTTTCTGAATGACAGCTTTAGGACCTCCCATGTTATGATTCTGACCAACACCATCCTTTTTGAAGTCCCGACCATGTTTAGGAGCAAAAGGCTTAGGCTTTTTAAATTTCCCCTGACTCTTATGATGGAAATTACACTTGGGATGGGATACAAGTAAGGCAGACACATTCTTTTCCATGTTGAGTTTATCTTCTTATGAGACACACTTAGAGATAAGGCTATTCACATCCCAGGTCTCATCTTGGGTATTATAGGCCGTTTTAATTTGACTAAACTCAGGAGGCAAAGAATTAAGGGTATGGTGAACAATGAAGTCATCAGGAATGGTAATCTTAAAAGCTTTAAGTTTGGTTTGAATGTGAACCATTTTCAAAATATACTCCCTAACACCAAGGGTATGGTCATACCTAACACTCGTAAGTCCATTCATTAGGCTCCCAGACTTAGCTTTATTGGATACTTGGTATCTATCTCCTACCGCAGCAAAAAATTCTCTAGCATTGTCAGTCACAGGCAGGCCACTCAAAAGATGTTCAGAAATAGACCTTTTCATAGCAATCATGCTAAGCCTATTAGATCTCTCCCATCTAGCATAATACTCTTTCTCATCAGGAGTACTTTCAGTTGTAAGCATGGCAGGCTCATCAACACGTAAGGCCAAGTCAATGTCAACAATTCCCAGGGCAAACTCAATGTCTTGCTTCCATCTCTTATAATTGGAACCAGTCAGGACCTCAATACTAGCAGTATTGTTATTCACAGCAAAGGAAACTGTTCGAAAACAAATAAGAGTGCAATATGTCAATTAATTTGGGCAATTAATGAAATATACAATAACAAAAGGTATATTTCAGCAAGAGAGTCCAACACATCACAACAATCCCCCCTTTGGGCAGAGAATGCAGCATGTTATAGGTCCACTCTTCCATGAAGTTCATCAATGAGAATACACCAAGTTTTCGAGAAACATATCCCCTTTGGACAGACAAGTCCTCTAAACCAGTGCACCTCTGACTGAAACTTCATAACTCTAAAATTACAATACACAATCGCCCCCTTTGGGCAGGCAATTGCATACCATAACTTAGAGCATCCCGTAACAAAAGGATAAGAAAATATCCATAAGTTTCGGTCAATAGACCACTTTGGTGGCAACCATCCACCTTAGCTCATGGAAACTTCCTTAAACCAGGATATACTTACAATATTGCCCATAACAACATGCATACTAAACAATATGTATGCTTATGACAACAAATGAGGTACTAAACAACATGCACCTCAAAACAAAATTTGCACTTTAAATATAAGCTTATAAACAATCAGCGAAAGCTAAATCAATCTTTTAACATTAGCTAATGTCACATGAGAAACATATCCATAATGTTCCTCTCAGTTCAAGGAGTCCAATGACTCTAACCATGATCAAATCAGATAGAAAATGACGTAAATATAGCAATTTAAGTAAATCTGTCACAAACAGGCCCCTAAAAGAACTTAAATGCCATTTCAGAAACTTCAGGAAAAGTTTAGTAAAAGCTGTCAATAAAGCACTAACCAGAAAGTTGTAAATATCAATAGTGCAAGGGCTTTTATGCAAAACTGCAGCACAGTATGTAACCGGGTTTGTTAAAGCTAGTGGGTTCGGGTCGGATTCTAAGTGGACCCGAACCCGTTAATCCCTCATCCCCTCCGTTCATTCGAGACGAGCGAAACTTAGGGTTTCGTCTCCACCGCCGCCGCTCCAACCGGCTGCGCCCCGATCCGGCCAAGGACGGTAGGGATGGCAAAATTGACCGCCCCGCTGGATAACCGACCCGATCCGCACCGATGGGGACGGGTATGGTATAGATTTTTTACCCGTGGATACGGGTATGGTTTACAAATTTAAAATCCGCGCGGGTACGGGGCGGATTATGGTATTGGGTAATATCCGCCCCGCTATCCGCCCCGCCCCGCATATCCGCCCCGCCCCACCACTAAATGTTGGTTTGGTGGATTTTAGAGAGTCTATTTTTGTAATAATACTCTAATAAAGACTAATTGTTGATGACTGTTTGGTGGATCTAGATTTTAGAGACCGAATGTTGATGATAGTTTGGTGGATTTAGATTTAGATTTTAGAGGCTTAATGCTAATTGAATGGTTTTTTTTAGGTTTTGCGGATAACCGCGGGTTGCGGGTAATACCCGCGTACCCGCGGGGATGGTTATAATCCGCGATCCCCATTATCCGTGCAGGGATGGGGCGGTGCGAGTATGGGCGGAGGAGTGCGGGGACGAGTATGGTATTTCCAATATCCGCCCCGATCCGCCCCGTTGCCATCACTAAAGGACGGATCTGAATCGCCGCTCGGCCCCGACGCCAGAGAAAAGGCCGGTGAGGACACGACGGCGAGGGTCTGAGATAGAGAGAGAGAGCGCGCGGGAGAGAGAGACCGCGGGAGAGAGATCCAAAAGAGAGAGGGCGGAGGTGCCGCCGGGATCCGCCGCGCCGTCCTCCGATGATTGAGCTGCCGGAGACGGCCCTCCAACGGTGTTGGGCGCGGATTGGGTGGTCGGAGAACACCAATCTCGATGGGGTTGGCCGGCGGCCAACCTCAAACCCCAAAAAAACTCTCTAATTATTATCATATACATCTCAAATCCGGAAAATTAAAAGGAAAAACTTCTTAAATTCCGGAAAAATTAAAATCTCACCTATGGATTAACATAATGCGGACAACAACCAATAGGTATGCCCATAACTGATAGATCAAAGATTTAAGGATCAAACACAAAAAAAAATATTAAGGATTCTAAATCCATATACGACTGCTCTGATACCACATGTAAGATTAATTACCAGGATCTCGTATATGAATATTAGAATACCATAATTAACTGAAATAAAACATACCTGTGTTGATCGCCATGAAGATCCCAAAGAACTTCAGAGGTCTAGGTCTTCCTCTCATTCTCCTCTTTCTCAATAGGACGGCTCTCGATGGGGCAAACCGGAAAACATAAGGAGTGGAGAGGGGACCTAGCCTATTTATAGATATCCAATGAGTCCTCCCATCAAGGTCAAACACTGAATCCAATTAGGCCTACACTTAGCCGTCTCAACCACATCATAAACAAAACACGGTGTACTCAAGCCCATTAATTTGATCACTTAACAATAGTGGCTTATTGAGCCTATCTCATTGGATCTTGTATTCAACCCGGTTTTAATAAAACCAAATCAACTAACAATTAATGGAAACTCAATTAAGAAAATTCCAACAGAGGGTACTTGGGAGTATTTGGGTGTTCCTCTGTGCATCAAGAAGCCTCATAGAGCTGATTTTGAGAAGTTGTTGGATAAGATGATCAACCGAGTGCTATCATGGTAGGGCAAGTATATTTCTCAACCGAAGAGGGTTGTGTTGGTACAGTCGGTACTCCAAGCGATTCCAGCTTTTGTCATGGCTACCACTGAGATCCCGGTGGGGTTTTGCGACGTATAGAGAAGATTTGTCATGATTTTCTATGACAATGAAGGCGATCGGGGATGATTGTTGTTGCTTGAAACAAGATTTGCTTGCCTAAAGAAGTTGGAGGCTTGGGGCTACGGAACCTTCGGGTTTGGTAGTCTACTTTGAAGGCTAGAAGAATGTCATGTTTTCTTGTAAAACAAGTATGATGTTTGGACTTGTTTGGCTCGCGCCAAATATGCATGGAGGGAGGTGTTGCCTTCGATTAGAGGCCTCCCTGCCTCGTCGGTCCATTGGAGAGATCTCTGTCGAGCGGCGGATCAATTGCGTAAAGGGCTTGTTTGTTCACCAGGGGAAGATAGTCGACCTAGTGCTTTAAGTGACTGTTGGATTCTTGAAGACCCTTTGGATCGCAGGCCTTCATATTTTAATATGGAGGTCGATTGGGATAAGAAAAGAATGAGCCATTTTTCTGCAGGATGGTGTCTGGAACGAGGGTCGTTTGAACACTTGCTTTCATCCATTACTTACAGAGCAGATTAGACAAGTCGAGGTGCGACAAGGTATGGACAGCTGCCGGTGGGCTTACGGGGCTCCCGGCCTCGGAGTATTGACATTGTTTTCGACGCAGGTTGGCACATTATTTTAAGATCTGAACTCGAGAGACAATCAAGGTTTTATCACGAGTTGATGATTAAAGATAATTATTTTATTTTTTTTACTTGTCTTAATACATCTTAATTCATCTGAAGGGTCAAAACATCTAATGTAGGTGTTTGAGAAAATCGAATGCCTGGACAATTAAAATTTTCTGCCCGGCATAACACATGTCGATAACCATAATTAAGGATCAATAACACCCACCTCAATGATTTAATCATAACAATGAGTTCGCTTCGACCTACTACATCAAAATACATGTAGTATAGTTAGAGGCGATTATTCTTCTTTTTAATCAATTAAATCAAAGGGCTACAAAACAACAAAGGAACCTTGGAGATACAAGAGGGGGGGAACTGGATGCCAAAAACAGAGATCCATGGTGGGGGTGGAAATGATCATAGTTTTGAATCTGAATTGGACCGAAATTAATCTATTAAATACGTTTGAAATCAATAAGAGGGGTGGAATGCAAGACAATATACCTATAAGATAAGTGATTCCATCTTAAAAAGCCCTCAAATGATAGAAAAGTCTGATTTCTTTGAGGCGTCACTATTGATTACTGTCATTGCAGCCAGCTTATAACTACGTAAACCCCACAAAAAAGAACTATTTACCCAGCTGTAAACGGGGAATTGTTGTTTTGTCCGCCTTTGAATTCAAAACTATGGTTGCTACAATTTAAAACCATCCAACAGTTCTCAGAGTTTCTAAAACAGAGTCTTCCGCCCTTCCTTTATATTACTCGGAGCTTTGATGCAAAACACTTTCCGCATGGGTGGGTTTTGGGTGGCCTTTTGTGTTTGCTAAGGTGGGCCCGGCACGGTAACCACCACCATCACTACTCTCCTCTCTCTCTCCTAATTATTTAATAATTATATAATAATTAATTAAATAAGAAGTAACCATATGTCATGTAGTATGCTACATATGCGTATAAGATTGAGTAACAATCTATCACATGTACGTAAATCATACGACTCATAACCCATATTACTTTATATTATATATATATTTGTGTGTGTGTTAGCGTAAAAAATTGACAGATTTTGAGGAGGGTCGAAATTGACACATGGTAGGGCTCAACCATCGATGATAATAAAGGACAACTGCTATAAGTCATGGGGCAACCATATGAGATCACGAGGGGCAACATGGAGTGCAACTGTCATAGGTCATGGGGAAAACCGTATGGAATTATGACAGAAGTTATTCTCTTGAACAGTTGTATAAATACATTGTGGAATAAGATAATCGAGACACACGACTCTAATCAATGAAATCTCTTTTATTAGCATAGCCATTACTCTTTCTACTTAGGGGTAGCATAATCTTACTCTAAATAGGAGTATGAGCAGTCATTAATCTATTTAGGAGTAGGAGTAGTTATCAATCTGTCATAGGAACAGCTGCAGCCATAGCTTAGATTTAGGTTTAGAACAACAAAATACTCTTAATTGAGGCACGGTGGAACCCATCATCATTTTGATCCTCGCAATGATTGGCACACCTCACGTGCTTGATGACTATTCACCAATCCCGGACTCGTCTATTTTTATTCTCTTTTTTCAAGGAACAATATATATATATGTGTTATATAATTTCGTGGTTGTAAAGCGCAGAGAATGGAGTAATCATCATCCAAGAGACAAGTGATATTAACATAAACATAATAAATGGGTTGAGGGGTATATTTTACTAATATCGTCATTCTAGGAAGGGAGAAATCTTATCTTATGTTTTTTTTTCTCCTGTTTTTTTTTTTTTTGAGAGAACTACAAAGCTAACTCACCCGGGCTCTAGTCCCCATGACTTGAATTGGTCTAGCCACAGTATCTGCCATGTCATTTACGTCCTTAGATAATATACCAGACGCCGAAAACTACAAAATTATTTATAGACCATATTTCCTGGAGATAAGCCGCACCCAAGCTTCCTCCCAGGGGATAGACTAGTATACTAATCACCACCGGAAAGGAGAAGTATTCAATAGTACTGTTTATAGCATTGTTTGTAAGCTGCTATCTTTGTCTTCAAGTAGGTGGATTTGAATGCGAGCTGAAAACCAAGACATCTGTCTCAGCTAATTGTTTGAATTTATTCACTGTCACAGGGGGTTGATTGCTTCAACTCAAATTTTTTTTTTCTAAGTTCGTGTCCATAAAAACACTCATGGCCTAGAAGATATAGTTGTATGAGTTTCCAAGAGATCTTGTACTTAAAGTAGCATTGATTTGTTTGGAGACATACATGGGTTCAAGGTCATGACGCCCTATGGTTTTGACATGGTACACGATCACTCTAATTTAAGCTCATAGACCAACCAATGTCCCAATCACGCGCCAAACAAAAATCATAGATACTAAAATACTCTTATTTTGGTACTTGTTTGTATTTAGGTATTTAGTTCAACGTTGCTGGTTATCAAACTATAGTTGCTTCCATGCCATAAGCTGTGCATATCCGCTTCCCCACCATGACACAACATCAGAGAGAGAGAGACTTTTTTTTTTTTTTTTTTTTTACTAGTTGAAAAAGGGGCTTACATCAGTAGTAACCCGGAGTATTAGGGACAGACCCCCTAGACTCCTCAATGCCATTAAAAACAGAGTGGAGCGAGCCGGCATGCCGTGCTACCCAATCAGCGTGACAGTTATCTTCCCTCAAAATGTACATGATATGAAACTCACTGAGGTGGCGTGACTCCCACCAGATGTCTTGTACCATGGCCCTACATATCTCCAGTAATGGAGCACTGCCCTCAACCAACTGAACTGCGAACAGGGAGTCCGTCTCAACGAGGATTTTATGGTAGCTCCGCCCGTTCGCTGCCCTGATTGCTGCAAGTATGGCATAAAGCTCTCCCACAAGGATGGAGATGACCCAGCGATGCTCACCATCAGACCAGAGGACCACGTCGTCTTCATCGATTCCTACTACCCCAATCCCTGCGATACCGGTGGGCGGGTTGAAAGAGGCATCCGTTTGCATTCTAATACCAGACCAACCATGGGACCTGTTGGGTTTCTTCTCAGCTTGCATCACGGCAAGGAATTCTCTACTTTGCCAGCAGATGGCGTGGGCGACGTTCTGAGCCCCGCGACTGCCCTCATCGGCGACCAGGCTGCACCGGTCATTCTAGAGTAGCCATAGCCCATAGGAGAGCACGGAGTTGCCATGAATGATGCTCTCGGACTTCCGAGGACGACATAGCAGCTTGATACATGTATCCATGCTGAGTTCATCACAAGAGATGTTGATGCTGAGAAGTGCTCTGTTCCAAACCTCGCGGGCAAAGTGGCAATCAAAGAGGATATGATCGATGGTTTCGTCGGCGAGAGAGAGACTTGATATCTTATCATCATGTCCCACTCTACCTCCACTCGTTCTATTAACCCGTTATATGTTCTAAATTACTTTTCCCAAAAACAGGCTGCCCGACGTCGTTATTTCCCGAGCCAGGCTATGGGTCCAACAAAGCCTATTCCAAGTAGAGACCATAGAGCCCAATCTCAATGAGCCCATGGAAGCCCACTCTCATCCCGTCTTGGGTCTCAAGCGCAGGCTTGGGCCAGGCGAGCCCAACTGCCAAATCTCAAGATTCTCAACCATAGGTTACTTGGCTAGCCTTTTGAGGGGTGCGAGGAAGGGAACCCTCGCAGCGGAACAGTGAGAAGCAAGCTCGAGGGTTACAACATCCTCTCGCTCGCAGGATACCCACCTCCAAAACCCTAGAAGATGTCAGGCGGGTTCTTCCGGGTAAAAGAAAAATCCCGTTTCTTCCCTCTTCCCTAGACTTCGTCTCCTTATCCGTTGTTTTTGTTTGTGGATCTATGCATACGTTCTATTGCTTTCAATTTTTCTGAGCTCAAAGAGTTCAGTGCCGATTCTTAGGGCATCTTATGCGTGGTTTATAGGGTACCTCGGCCGATCAGGACACTCGGTTCTCCAATAAGCAGGCGAAGCTGCTCAAATCCCAGAAATTTGCCCCCGAGCTCGAACATCTTGTCAGTCATCTCATTCTCAAATATGAAATTTTAGTCATATATTTTGTTTTCTTGGATATATTTGAATGGATCGACATGTGAGATGCTAGGAGTTTTGGGGATCGCAGTATTCTGGATGATTCTTGAAAGCAAGAAACTCTTCGACCATTTTATTTCTTTAATTACGGAATACATCGAAATGCAACGGTGCGTTATATTGGTCTTTATGTTCAGGTGGATATGACAAAGGTGCAGATGGATGTGATGAGGCCATGGATCGCAACTAGGGCAACTGAGCTCCTTGGGTTCGAAGATGAAGTGCTGATTAACTTCATATACGGCCTTCTGGATGGCAAGGCATGTTTCTTATGTGTACAAGATCATTCTTTTTCTCATTTCTAGCAAACAAAGTTTGTATAGATCAGATAGTCAGTGTCGAATTGGACTACGTTATGCAGGTGGTGGATGGAAAGCAGATTCAGATCCAGCTCACTGGATTCATGGAGAAGCATACAGGTAAGTTCATGAAGGAGCTTTGGAGTCTCCTGCTCAGTGCCCAGAAGAATGCCAGCGGCGTTCCTCAGCAGTTCTTGGATGCCAAGGAGGAGGAAACAAAGAAGAAGAAGGTTCTTTTCTTACCAGTGTATCTTTAAGCATCATATTGGTTGTATCAGGGAATGCCACTGTTGCGTCTTTGTTTAGTTTTGTTCTTTATTTTCTCTTTGGTAGGCGGAGACAGATAGAATTGCCCAAGAAATTCAGAGAAGGAAAGAGAAGGATGGAAGGGAATTAGAGCGAGAGAAACCGAACAGGGTGGTAAGCTAATTTTTCTGAGAAAGATGTCTTTTTGTTATATTGTGGAACCTTATTGGTAACTTGTTGCTGTCTTTGTCATGCCGTTCAGCTAGCTTCTCCAATTATTTGGGTTCATGCCTTTACCTCGAACTACTGTAGGACCGTGAAACTGGATTCTCAAAGCCTGCTAATGCTGTTTCTGAATTGGGCTTCAAACATTCATCACCAAGGGCTACCAGTGCTCACCCCGAAGAAGTGGGAGAAGCAGATAAGGAGCATGCTTTCAGAGAAAAGAATAGGTCAGTAACTATATGACCAACAGATGTAGCATGGATAACCAATTTTCTTCCATTCATGCATTACTATTTAAAATGAAGTGGGGTTCTGTTAAGTTAGGATTAGCAGCTGATTTTTGTACTGTATCTTGCATGCTATGTTCTAGTACTGATGAGATATCTTATTTCCAAAATTAATAAACTGACCAGGAGAAGTATTTTTGACATTCGATTGATACTTTACTTTCTAGGAGTCACTTATCTACTTTCTCGGTGTAACTTCTTTCGTGCGACTAATTTAATTTCTGTTGGAATTTTCAAGTACTTGCAGTTCACTTGTCTCTTTTACGAGACAGGATATCGTACCTTATGTTATACCATTCACTGTTCTATGAAACCTCTTATTATTGTTTCCCTAAAACTCTTTCTATAAAATTACGTTATCATTCTTAATCATTTCAATGGTATGTGATGTTCAATTTGCTTGCTGTCCTGGCTTTATGTTTCAGGAGAACTACTTCGGGATCTAGGTCAAGCAGCCATTCCAAATCCAGGAGCTTTTCAGAGTATCATTTCTCCCCTCTCCCTCTCCCTCTCCCTCTCTCCCTCTCTCCCTCTCTCTCTCTCTCTCTCTCTCTCTCTCTCTCCACATCTCTTTCTCCATACATACAAATATGTTTGCATGACCTTATCTGCATATGTTTTGTATTTCATGTATGTACATAGCTTGCAGTAAATCCTATTGATTGGAAAAAATCCCAGACTAAAACCTTTTTTCTCAACATCTTTCCCATAATGTGTTTTATCTTACTAGGGACGGAAATAAATCTAGGAGTGTATCTGTTTCATCTGACTCCCAAAGGCGCTCTGTGTCTCCTGTAAGGCGCCACAAATCTCCAGCTAGACGGCCCACCTCTCCTGATAGGTGGCGCAGATCTCCTCGTCGACATTCCATTTCTCCTGAGAGGCGGTATAGGTTTCCACGTCGACGTTCGATTTCACCTCAAAGGCGAGATAAATCTCCACGGCGGCGTTCTATTTCTCCTCGACGTAGGCATTCACCACCAAAACCTCGTTCTCCTCTAAGACAGAGATCGCCTTATTTGCGGAGAAAGTCTCCTTCGCATTTGCGGCCTAGATCTCCCTCTCCCCTTCGACATAGATCTCCCCATGGACGACGGAGATCCCCATTTGCTCTGCGTCGCAGATCACCTTCCCCCTACCGCCGTAGGTCACCTTCCCCAAGGCGTCGGAGGTCTCCAGTTCGAGTTCGTAGAGTATCGCCGTCTCCCTTGCATCAACGGTCTCCCATCCTGCGTAGGTCCATATCTCCAGTTCGCCGCAGGTCCCCATCTCCTTTGAGGAGGCTGTCACCTCTACGCAGATCTCCAAAACATCAAAGATCACCCCTGTATTCTCCAACAAGGTGCGGACGTTTGCTTAATCTGTTTGAGCCAACAAATATGTGCTTATGTTAATTATATGTGCTTCTTTGATGCATATTTTATCAATCTTCCAAATTTTTTGATTTGGTTGCTCTCAAGCAGGAGTCACAGTCCATATGGGCATCTGAATCCTGATCGCGGACGCAGGAGTCCGAGTAAGGAGCGGGATGGGCGCATTAATGGCGTCAAAACCAAACGGTAACAGAATGAGTTTGTCTCGCAAATTTTCCTTGCTGCAGTTCACTGGAATTGCTGGCTATTTGTCAGCATCCTTCAGAATTAGTATGTGATAGAAAGCTTTATAGAGCATCTATAGGTGATGAGTTTATAATGTTTGGTTTCAGGGAAAATGAGAGGAGATCATCTGTTCATCATGGGTTGGAGAGTGAGGAGGTTGAATATGCTGATTCCCGGCATAAGATTTCAGATTCTAGACCTCAACGATTACCAATTTCTCTAAGGTCACCCCAGCGAGATTTGGAGGTTCAGGATGATTTTCGCAGAAAGTTGCATGCTTCACCTCAAAGGTCTCCTAGTCCTCCAAAGTCCCCAATTCATGTGAAGAAGATAGATCCTAGTGAAAATAAGAGGTTTGCTTCTCTCGTCACACTTGTCTGTTATAATTTCCATGTTGGATATATTTCCTGCCTGAGATAGTGTGAATTATTAATATTTTTCCTAAAGTCTGCGTAGCTTATCTGGTGGTCCTGCTATGCCCAATAGAAAACAAATTCCTCGTCATGACAGCCCAGAAACAAGCATAGAAGAGGAAAGGACCGGTTATGCAAGGTTGGTTGTCATGTATAAATTTCTCATCTAACTAACAATCATTGAGATTTGTCTTCGAGAAATTTCAATGTGTACAATGCTCTAACTTTCAGAGAGGATGCTCGTCAGAGATCCGATTCATCAAAAAGAAAGCATAAACATTTACGTGAAGATGCTGATCGAAAGAAGGTCCCCTCCAATGACTTAAGCCCAGAGACATATTCTCCCGAAAGACCAGATGTCGTTCAATCTCCAGCTTCCCAAGATTTTCTAATTAACCTGAAATTAGGAAAGGATCTTGAACCACGAAGGTGATCATTGCTTAGTTTAGAATATGCCTTCACCTTTATGTTTTTTAGGTGACTTTATTTCTGGGGCCTAGGTGAAGCTTTATTCGCTATTGCCTCTGAATAGATCTATGGAAAAAGCTAAAGACATGGTTGAGTATTTTTATGATCATCCAAGTTTGGGATGTGAAGCTTTTCAATTAGGATTCTGACCATTATGTTGTTTGCAGGGACAAGGTTCTGCCTGAAAGGAGTACTCGACGGTTATCGCCCTCATCTGAAGAAGTTGAGTATGGTCCTGGAAACATTGGGGAAGAAAAGTCTTTATGGGACAACAAATCTAGCAAGCAATTTTCAAGAGATCTTCCCTCATTAGAAGGAAATCGTCGTAGTTTGCAAGTCTCAAAAAGCAACTTAGGAGATGCTTATCGAGTTGGTAATGACAAGCGTCCTCGATCAAGAAATGATGAACACAAAGAAAAAGACTCCGAAAAGGAAATTGTCCGAAGAAGCCCAAAAGCTGATCAAATAATTCAGTCAGACACGGTTGATTCGTACTCTGATGATGGTGATGCTCGTAGAAATCAGACCAAAAAAATCAGCAGGCAGAAAAGTTATGATGAGAATAAGAGAGTCTTGGATGATGATGCTGAGTATGTCTCTGAAATGGAGGATAGGAAGGAAGCCAAGAGGAGAAAAAAGGATGAGAAAAGACAACGCAAGGAAGAGAGGCGCCAAAGGCGTGAAGAAAAGCATCGTAGGAGGCTAGAGCGCCGTTCTGGCAAGCCAACCGATAAATCTATGGATATTGAGGCCCCCCCAAGCAAAATTGAAAAGAATCAGACTGATGCTTCTGGAGGAGATGATGAAGTTTTTGTAAACAAGGATTCAAGTGATGCTCAGGAAACTGAGTCCGAGCAGAAAAAGCTAGAGATTGAGTTACGAAAGAAGGCCCTTGAATCTCTCAGAGCAAAGAAGGCTATTAGTCATTAGATATCCTGTTACTATAGTTAAATGTTGGTTGTTTTGATAATATCTGCAGGACGCTCTCTTTCCTTGTCTATCTATTACTTGAAGCATTTATATGATTTGTGGAGTTAGAAAACTTATGGAGTTGGTGTCTCATCTTTTTGATGCACTCTGTGTTTCTCTGCAGTTGAACTGGATTAATGAGCTACCTGAGCTATTTTGTTGATTCAGCTTTGCACGACTCTGCTGCTAGGTTTCTGGTAATGCTTACCTTGTTTTATTTGGGATAATGTTCTTGTTTCGGATCTCTAAACATCAGGAAAAAAGAACTTATTCCTTTCCTTTTTCCTTCCTCGAACAACTTCCCACCCATCCAACCCCAATTCCTTGCCAGTGGTATTGGAGATTGTTTCCTCTTTAATTTACTCTATCCAGTAGGTTCCATTTTCATGGTCTTCGTTCTATGGTACGAGTTAAAAGTGTTATGTTTCTTCTGGCACTTTACTATTTGGCTAAGGTACTGTGTGTTTTGTTCTGACTCAATAAAGCCCCTTAGATGGAAGTAAATGTTATAGAAACATGATTGTAAAAAAAGATCGAAGGTCTTAGCTGCTTTCTTGTAGATTGAGAATGACACTAAATCATCCTTGTGGTTGATTGATAGATGAACATATTGTCAAGTAGAACTTGGTAGAGAAGGCCTTGTGAAGAACCAATATTTCATGCAGATCAGGTGAAATACTCTACACGTGTTTTATGGCATTTTAAAGGATTTGTCTGAAAGCGAAAGCTATTTTCTGATTAACTAGTTGTTCTGTGCATTGGTTTTCATTTAAATTGTAGTTAATTGACAGCTTGATAGTCCTTTCAGGAACTTATTTAAAATACATCAAGGTGATATAAGCTTCCACATATCATGTCTTCATGTCCATCGCAGCTGGTGATCTTGTCTTGGAGTTTCACAACAGTACGTGGGCTGTAAGATTTGTTTGATTTTCGTTTACCATCACCCTACGGCATAGATAAAATTTCAATAATTGCTGCAACCTGTTCAGTTACTGTGAATCTACTTTGCATCTGGTGTGCGAATCTTTGAGGAGAAATTCATTCTGCGAAAGCATATTAATAACTGTGACTGTCTATTCCACCCTATGATCTAATTTCACCAATGATGTCATGCAGTTTTGATTTTACGCAGTGGTTGCACCCAGAAAATGCACAAACAAATTTGTTGAAACAATGCTGGAGTTTTGTGCTTGATTTTAGCAGATATTTATAACCTAAACTGTATTCCAAATATCTTATTTAGAGTTTTGAGTATCAAAACCTTAGTGTCCAAAACCCTTCCTCTTTGTTTCTGTTTATTATCTTTTAAGTCAAACACATAGGCTTGATCATTCAGTACATGTCATCAAACAGCAAAAAATCATCATGAGCTCCTACCATGATGAAAGAGACCATCTAATTAGGGCCTAGGCTGTGACTTCTGCAAGTTATGCTAGTAAGTTTATATCCTTGCTGTTAAAAGCCCTAGGCATTTAGGTGCATTAGCCAAATAAACTTGTAGTCCTCTACAAATTAAAAAGACTCTTCGTTGTGTCACGCATCTAGGATAATTAATTGACAAAGCACCTCAAATGCTGTGGGACTGCAGGAATTTGTTGCTTCGCATTCATGGAAGCGATTCATGTGTAGTTCTCAAAGGGTTCTTTGATGATTCATGCGCATAAATAGATGATAAATTGACCTTCTTCTTGCGTTATACTCCAATTCTGGAGGGTATTTACATCAATCAAGTGACCCCAGTCATGAGCTAGTAGGTAAGATTTCCGGGGAATGTTCTCCTTTTTTTTGCGGGGATCTTATTGGTTCTAGGATGCACTTCAGAATACACTACTATTTACTCTGCTTTGCAATGCAGATGAACTATTACCTTTCAAAGCAATGAGTGTGGTTTAGATTACATGTTTCGAAACAATCTGGAGGGGCTGTAAAAGATGTCAAAAGGGTTGTAGTGGATCATCTGGCCCTAGTTTGTGAAAGATTTTGCATGTTTCATAGAACTAAGCATTAGTAGTTGCCCTTTGTGGGTCATTTGATGTCACCGTGTTGATCAAATGAGAATCATATTTTGTTCTATGTGGTTAATGATAGCAGGATCGACCAGATTCAAACTTCTATCCTCTAGTTTGAACGCGTAGGTCAGCGAATGTTTTGTTTAAGCTACATCACTGAGTGGATCTTACAAGAAATGTTTTTTGTAGAGGTTTTTAAGAGCCTTACGATGCTTTCCTGTGTTCTTGTGAAGAAGGTGGCGATGGTTTTCTAGCTATTGTTGATTAGAGAGTGGCATATCCACATGTTTAGGCTTCTCAGAGTTTACTAGCTGAATACAATGCTTCCATTGCCGATGTTATGTGATAGCGCATCGAATTCCTAGACAACATCTTGAGCTCAGCTCTTTCCTCATCTATATCGTCGTCTGGTCTTGGTGAATCCTTTAGTCAAATCTCAAGTACCCCAAAAACAAAATTTGCACGGAGCAAGCCTACTACAACAATCTGTCACTCATGTGCCTTTTCGAAGTTCGTCTCCATTTGTGATCTGTTAGGCTGCATATACTTGGTTGTGATTTGTCACAGTATGTGGCAAAAGCTTGCCAGTCCGAATATGCTTAGTTTAGTTCCTTATCACTTCATCACTTGCAATGCGGTCGATTTGGTACTTATAGTGCAAACCGCTGGGCCCAACAGAGCCACGTCCGTTCGTGGCCGTCACTGTGCGCTAGTTGAACAGGTGAGGTGGTGCAAACGTTTGGTGTCTATTCTCTTGTTGTAGATAAACTTCCAACACGTGGAACCAACCTATAGGCACATAGCCATCCACCTCCCATCCATAACCAAATCCCTGCAAAGAGGATCAAAACCTCCAGGAGTTTAGCCTGCTTCTCTTTTGGGTGGAGTTTGAGCAAGGAAACCTTTTTGCGCTTCCCACCCATGGCACCTGCTTTAACCTCGAACTCCTTCCACCTCGCCTCTGGCTCTTATTTGAAGCCCAATTCCAAGGCCACCAAGACCAGCTTCATTATCTGTGCCAAGCAAAACCCCTTCGGGATAGGACGCGGGAAGGAGGACTCGACTGCCGGCGAAAACCAGGCGGATAATCGGAGCAAGCCAAACAGGTTCTTCTTCGACATTGGCAAGTCTCTTGTCCCGGTGGTGAGCTCGCCGTCGACATCACTGTTCCTAAGTAGTAGAAGGAAGGATCCCCGGACGGTGTACGTCGCCGGAGCTACTGGTCAAGCAGGCATCCGCATTGCCCAGACGCTCCTTCGCCAGGGCTTTACCGTCAGGGCTGCAGTGCCAGACCTCGCCTCTGCCCAAGAGCTTGCTCGTCTCGCTGCGACCTACAAGGTGAGAGCTTTGATGAATTTCTACAGACCACCTTCGTAGAGCCCATCAAAAGTGCCGTCTATACTACACTCTACTCGGCTGGTTGTACGCTCTATAATTAGCTACCGTCCATCGTGAACAATAGCAGGGTTGGGCTTTGAAATATTTACCACCCATTTGTTCCAAAGCGAACAAATTACAGGCTTGGGTTTTGGACAGTGCTTGAGCCCACGTTCAGATGTTGCGTCTGGGCCAAATATGCACCCACCCACTAGTAATTACTGGGGCCGGGTTGGCTCGGCCCATGAATTCTCCACTGACAGGTGCTTTGTGGGCTACTGGCCCGCCAGATCATCTCGCCGGAGGAGTCGAAGCGGCTGAACGCGGTGGAGTCGGGCTTCGACGGCGGCGCGGAGACGATCGCGAGGGCCATCGGTTCCGCAACCAAGGTGGTGGTCACCATCGGCCCCGGCGAGAATGGCCCAGCCAACGAGGTCACCACCGACGACGCTCTCCAGGTCGTCCGTGCCGCTCAGCTCGCAGGCGTCGCCCACGTGGCGGTGGTCTTCGATTCTGGCGCCGGCGCGGCAGGATCGACGTACAACGTGCTGGACGGGATCACATCTTTCTTCTCGAACCTCTTCTCCCGGTCCCAGTCGCTGACGCTGGGTGAGTTCCTCTCCAAGGTCGCCGAGACCGACGTCAGCTATACACTCATCAAGGCCACCCTCACCGACGACTACGCCGCCAAAGAAAGCTCCGGTGGCCTGCTTGTTTCTCAGGAGGGGACCATCGCTGGAACCCCAGAGGAGTACTCCAAGGTATACACTTTTTTACTTTCTTGATTCTTGTTGGATAAATCTCTTGTAATGCTACTTGCATATATATGATTTGTTTCTGGGTTTGGACGATGGCATGATAGGTGGCCAGGTCTCAAATCGCGACCCTTGTGGCCGATGTCTTCGCCAACACTTCAGTCGCAGAGAATAAGGTACAATGGTTGGACCCCATTGTTTGATGTGCTGTTCCTCTTTCTTTCTGCATCCTTTTCTCCAGGAAATATACTGTCAGGCATTGTGTTGTGTTCGCAACTTTGTTCATTGATTCATCTTATTCATGAGAATGTGGTACATCAATGGTCCTTGTGTGTGTAAACACTATGCTTTGCAACTCACTTGATCACCTTTCCTTTTGTTTATTCCTTCTCTGATTCGTCACCTCATACTGTCATACATGAAGAATTCTTCTAGTTGAAAGGATGGAATGTTCTTTTTCTCTACCCAGGTTGTTCAGTACTGTATGATTCAGGGTTTTAGGAACAGAGAATCTTACTTGGTTTATGGTTGTCTCCAGCTTTACTATTGACGTCTATAGAGATTCTTTTGTTAAGTCCTCTTTTTGCCATTGGCTTCATGAAGGCTAGTTTAATAGCTCTGCATACATAGATAGATGTGTTTTCTTGACCATTTTAGAGGTTTTGCTTGCGAGTATATATAAATGTGGAATTGCCCATATCTACCAGGTTGTTGAAGTCTCCGCAAGTTCATCTGCAACGTCGAAAGCCGTATCTGAACTTTTCAGGTGACTAATAGCATCATTCTTTGCAAATTAACTCGCACCTATACTTTTGTTAATTAACTTGCACTATACTAAAGCTTATGTTTCAAGTTTTTTCCAAGATAACTATACTTATTTTTGTCTCCAAAAATCAGTGCGATTCCTGAAGATGGTAGAAGAAAAGCACTTCAAGAAGCACTGTCAAAGGTGAAGGCAGAGGAGGAAGCGCTGATAGCCTCGCAAAGAGCTCGCGAAGCAGCAGAGGCTGTTAAGAAGCTTGAGCGAGAAGTGACGAAGCTATCAGAAGAAGAAGCCCGGGCTGCCAGTCTCGTGAGAGAAGCCGAGGAGAAAGCACAAGCAGCAGGCTCTTCTCTGGAGAGTCTCTTAAGCAGAGCCAAAGACATTGGTGGGGGCTTCTCTTTGGATAAATTTAGCTCACAAATAGCAACAGCAGTATCTCAAAGGCCTGAGGATGATGAGCCGAAGGCACAAATAACAACAATTAGAGGTGAGGCAAAAGCTCGGAAGTTGCCACCCCAGAAAGCAGTCGTGAAACAATCCACTCCAAAATCGAAGGCCGGAAAGCCAGAACCGAAGCCGGAGCCGAGGAATGTTTTTGGTGGTCTTTTTAAGCAAGCAACAATCTATGTAGATGATGATTGAGTCCTGCCATTGCCAACCTACCTTTCTTTTCTCGAATACTGGCTGCAAGCGCCGTATCTTTTCCCACCATTTTTGGCATGGCTATATATTTGAATTGAGTGACTATCAATGATAATTTCATTTGTCAGTAATGCATGGAGTCCAGAAAAAGGGTCCTTTTGTATTTATTTATCATCTTGGCTTGGGTATTTCTTCTCTTTTTGGATAAGCTCTCTGAGCAAATGAATAATTGTTGAGTAACGCAGGCACCTCTGATCGATTGAGTCATTGGTTAGTTAGTTTGGAGGGTTATTAATTGGTCTTTTAGTGAAGTATAGTTAATTTAGGCTCTCTAATTTGAGTTAGACTTGTTTTAGATTTATTTATGTCAAGCTTTTGAGATTTCTAAGACCTCGTTTGGTATGGGAATAACTTTATTCCGAGTTAAGGGACTTTATTTCAGGTTTTGAGAATAACTTTATAATGATTACTTGGAATAAGAGAAAAGTAGAGTAAAGAATGGGAATAACTTTGTAATGATTATTTGGAATAAGGAAAATGATGTTTAGGGTTAAGGGGTGAAATAAGTAGTGGATTCAAAAATATTTTAGAAATATTCCCCCCGTTAAAGATTATTCTCGAAATTTATTCCCGTACTAAACGTTGACCTAAATGAATTTTGGATTCTTCTTCCTTCCACAAGTACCCTTGGTGGAATTCCCTTAGCCTGCGCACACCATTGTCAGTCTGGTGGATTCTCTTAGGTTCTTTTATTTTTGCACGATTAAGCCGAAGCTAAGTCGTCGAATAAATCGACTACAAGATTAAGCTGTTGGTGGTCCCCTTGTGTGGAGACCATCCCTATTACAAACTCGATATTCCTAGTGTACCTTTGACCATTTTGACATCACATTCCCGTATGAGGATCTCTTTTATTTTTTGTTTGATTAGATGAGCTTATTGGCTATAAAGCTACAAAACTTTGTCCAAGATGCCCAATACAATGGAACCTTTGAGCGGCGACACCAACAAAGCCACCCCATGAGATTTCTTTATTAAGAGCTTGTCATGCATGTTAAGTTTGAAATGGACACCTTTGAAACAATCCGCATATTTTGTTGTTGGGAAAAAAAGCTCATATATAGACTAAACAAAGAGCGGTTGAAACACTCTATTCTAATAGTTTAATTCCCTTTGCCCTAAAATTGGCATTTTGGCAATAATTGCGTATTTTAACTTTACTACCAAAAATAAATTAATGTTAAGCGGATGCTCAGCAGCCAGCCACCGAAAGAAATTTGTCAAACTTGACAACCAAAAAAAAAAAAGGAACTATCTAGGAAAATAATCAAGTCAACATCCCTCACCTTGAGAAAGAGGCGCCTTATACCTAACCTATATAGTAGAGTTTATCCACTTAGGAAGGATGAGTCAATATACAACGTCAGTTTTGCGAGTCCCCATCTCATAGTTGAGGCCTGAGGGAGACACCTCGTTAACTAATTAGCAAGAGAAGTATATTGCTAAAATTGTTAAAAAAATTGAGAAGATAAGTGAGAGGAGCGTGTTTTTTTAATAATCCTTTTGTTCGTTAAGTCGAAAACAAGACGAGCAAACAGAAGGAATAAGAAAAGCTATTAGAATATATAGAAAGCCATGGCCCATGGCCTTCTCTTGCTCATCCTGATGACTTGATTGGCTCCCATTGTTTGAATGGGTTTTCACATTGGCCACTGATGTCAAAAGTTAATGCTTGCTCACAGGATCAAGCAACCGACGCAAGTTGCACCTAAAATCCAAACTAACACAAAGAAAAATGCATGGCAAGGCCTTGATTTGGAACCACATGCTGATGCAAGTTGCAGCTAGACTTCAAACTCACACATCTTCCATACAGGTCAATTGACAACGATTTTGTTGGAAAGTAAATCAACATATTGGAGTTTTTTTTTTTCTTCTGAATACATGAGCTCGGAGGCTAACAATAACTCAACTCAGTTCAGAGACACAAACATCTCTGGATCGAGGTTTATTACATCCCAATCCAACCCTCCTAAAACCGTTGAGCTCCTTGCTTGAGCAGCCAATCCATCAGCCAGATAATTCTCTGCACGAGAAATATGCATTAAACGAAACGACCGTAGCCTTCCAACCAAACGCCAGATGCTAAGGAGAAGGGGAAGTAAAGATGACAATGCAAGGAATCGCCCATTAACTAGATTCACCGTCTCTAGTGAATCACTTTCCACATGCAAATCTCTAGTACCCCTTGGGATTGCTTTCTGTAAAGCTCTAGATATTGCATATACCTCACCATCTAACACAGTGTCATGAGGGCAGCAAACTGAATATGATACCGACCATTGAGGTACCTCATTAGCATCAACACAAGCAATACCAATCCCAACCAACCCACTAGGAAGGTGAGCCAATGCATCCACCTGTAAAAAGGTATCACTTGATCTATCCACTCCAAGCCAGATGATACTCTCTGGACAACCATCGGATTTTCCTCAGAACATCATACACCACAAACGGATACTTGACATAAATTAGAGAACAACGACCCTTTCAGATGCACCAGAGAGTATATGTAACCATAGTACTTTGAAAAACTCCATCCTCCTCCTTTGTTGACCGTCGAAAAAGCCAAAACACTAATCTAGAGACCAATCTGGCACTTGTATACATGCATATTGATGTACCGCACTCAAAATAACCCGGGACACAAGACAATCGATAAATAGGTACTCTAAGGTCTCCAACTGTTGGCCACAAAGAGGACACGATCCATCTGACACCATACAAACATTCCAGAGATTAGCAAGAGTGTGGAGTTTTACATGCGCTAACCTCCAAAGAAACCACCGTACCCGTGGTCCAGCAAGGAGTTTCCAGACGGATCACCACTAACACCCCAAACACTCCTCCTGCGGCTGTTGCCGACGATGAGAATCCAGAAAATCATAATAGGTTGTGGTGGTAATAGCACCAGAAGCACTCCATCCCCATCGATACTTATCCTCTTCCCGCAACTAAACTCCCAAGGTATGTTCTACTAAGTCAGCAGAGAAACGATTTCTCAGCCGATCCACACTCCAGCCACCATCATCAGTCACCAACGATGCCACGAGAAGATATGACAGAAACCCATCCACTGCAACAAAAGCTAGCCATCGGTCAAATCTATAATCGTCTAGCCACCAATCACTAGCAATATGAACCTTGCTCTGTCGCCCTGGGGACCAGAACACGCCGCCGCAAAGCAAGTCTGAAGCCGGACAAATGGACCGTCAAAGGCTAGAACATATTTTTTCTTGGGAAAAGTGCATTCACTTGGGCTTCAAAAAAGCAAGATATAGTTGCTTTTTTCCGGCAGAGGCTAAGTATATATGTAGCATCATCGACATGCATGACTTGGATATTATGGCTCAGAAGAATGTTGAAAGAGCTAGGCTTTGCACAAAATAATCCTATCAAGATATATTGTGATTATAAATCAACGATCTGTATAGCGAAGAATATGGTTTTCTATGGAAGAAGAAAGCACATTGGAGTTTGATATCATTTTATTCAAGAGCTGGTCAGAGACAAAGTTGTTGATTTACAACACTGTAAGGGTGAAGATCAAGTTGTTGATATTTTTACCAAGCCATTGAAGGCAGAGACATTCATGAAGCTCAGAAGTTTGCTTGGCATGATTTCCTATTAAGATGTTTTTTTTTTTGATTAATTAAGCCATAGGGCTACAAGCCTCAAAAGAGGCTAATTACAAAATTGCTGGCCGACTGAGGGTCCAACCCCAGCCCCAGCCCCCTGCACCCAGAAAATAACGAGAAAGCCTGAGTGCCTCTCGCGCTAGCTGATCAGCGTGCATGTTCTGCTCACGTGGAATGTGAGCGACATGAAAGTAAGTAAGACTGCGGCTCGTCCACCATATGTTTTGCACGAGTTCTTTGCATTCCTCTACTAGCGGTAATCTTCCCCCTATCATGTGAACAACATGTAACGAGTCACTTTCGACATAGACCCTCTTGTACCCATAGTCTATCGCTTTGTTGACCGCTAAGAAGATAGCATTTAGCTCTCCAAGGAGGATGGATTCCGTCTCGTGGGAGTTACTCTCGGCCCATAGCACCATCTCTTCGTCGTCTATACAGACAACCCCAATACCCTATTAAGATGTTGGTTTAAGAGGGCGTGTTGGAAAATAAACCCAACATTGATTAGAACTTTATTTAGGATATTGAGTTTAGCTTATTTGATTAAGTTTGATGAGAAGTTTGTAATTGGAGGGATTAGGACTAGAGTTTAGTGGGAACCAATATATAAAGTGAGATAGGCGCCGCTGTAACACGCTAATATATTAAGTGGGATAGGCTGCTGTAACATAGAGGGAAAAAATGCTCATAAGCAGAGCTTTTGTTATTTTGTTTCTTCTCAATAAAGTTTCGTTTTTAGTGTTACTCTCTCTCTCTCTCTCTCTCTCTCTATATATATATATATATATATATATATATATATATATATATATATATATACCGTTCTACTCTCTTCTTATTTAAATCTCTCCACTATTCTTCGTATTCTCTCCTATACACACATATACAGATTTTTGAGTCATCTATACGCCTGTCATAGAGCAATGAGATACACCAACGTATGAGATCCTAGGACTACGTACATACGAAATATGGTGTAAATTAAAAGTATAGTAGCTGCAACCTTCATCAGAAAGTACCATGGCTGCATATGTTGTTAGGATCTATAGGAGAGGAGGAAGAAGAAGCAAGCAATCACAAACACAAGATTTACGTGATTCACCCCAGAATAGGGCTACGTCCACGGAGTCGCCGGAGGTTTCACTATCTCAGAGGCAAAGAGGCAGATTACAAGTTACAATGACGGCCGCCCATACAAACCCTCATATCCTAGAATAGGGCTACGTCCACAGGTCGATCCCCGCCGGGGCACTGTCTCGGACCCCGTCAACTCTGCGTAGTGGGTCATGGTCGGGTCCGGCATGATCAGGCTCCACAAACTCAACATATGTATATTAACGCATCTCGCAATCTTATAGTAAACTACCTTTAGAGAAGCTATCAAAAACCCTCGCAATCTTATAGTTAACTACCTTTAGAGAAGCTATCTTAGACCTTATTCTAGCTGAACATTTGCCGCATCGATCCTTCATCCGTAAAATAACATGCCTGTATACATCCAAGTACACACAGAAAACCCTAGACACCTGATAACGAAGGAGAACCCTAGCTAGACATATTATTAAGTCAGATCGAGCATGACTCAACCTACCTAGAGCAGCAGGTGGTCCAGAGATTAGACTTTCGACTACCTGCCAACTGCGTTCTACAGACAAAGCTACAGTGTTTGCTGCTTTATTAATTGCCAACTTATCGGCAATCTGAAAAGAGTTGATCTTCCAAACATGGATCAGTTCAACGAATATCATACTTGAATCAAATTAAGCTGAGAATGAAGGAAAAGAGAAACATTTGTTAAAGATCCTTGAACCTAGAAGTCTTAGAAAGATGACTACCTAGCTTCAACAAATTAAGGTAAACAATCGAATACTTTATGATCGATGTCGATGTCGGTATATAATGTACACCTACAGAATTAACTGTTTTGCTAAGCATCATAACAAGCCTATTTTTCGACAGAAAGCAAGAAAAATAGGCTTGGAGTTGTAATGTTGTTCTAGGAAGATAATTCTATAATCCCTTTCCACTCATGAGCCTAATGACTTAATATTTCAGCATAAAGGATCACTGCATATAAGCTGATATGAGAAGCAACAAACAGACAATCTAACAATCCATGATGGAAAGAAATATCTCTCTACAAATGGACTTTAATCATAATGGTTGATATATATCATCCATTTGCATGTCATAGTCCCTGAAATTGGAAGATCATTGGTGAATTGTCTCTATACACGATAAAATGAGGATTCTAGTGGCGAAAGTGCAAATTTATTCATACGTTTACCACAAGCAAAACACAAAACCTGATTTAAGATTAATGCATCCAGTTAGAGAAGTAATAGCGGGAAACATAATAAGCCCCAATATCAACTTAGAATGAATGGATCCGGCCGGTCCTTACAAATAATTTTACTTTGCCCTGAAATCATTACTGCCAGTACTTATATAGATTAGTACTCTGGACCCAATTGCATGCGAACAATTAAACTCGGAAGAATGTAAGATTGAAGGTTCCAAACTTGAAATTGAATCAAGTCTCCAACCAATCAGATAATACTTCCTAATAAAGCAGCCGCCAGTGCAGAAACCTAATCTTCCAAAGTTTGGAACTCATTAGCTAGCCATCCATATATATGATTGAAGAACTGATCATGCATGCTAGCTCCACACAAATTGTAGGCCCTTGAAGGACATTGTGCTAATTAAATTAGCACCCTCCCCATTCATGCATGGACCATAAACTTTGAGTTGTAAGAAGTATAGATGAGAACAATTAACAATACATACTCGGGCAAATAGGTCTTCAAATCTGATTGACATGAGCAAGAATGCGCGAAGTGAGCGACCATTGAGGAAGATAAACATCAATAAGGACAGTACGTCTTTCAATTGCTCAAAAGTTAAAAAGAAGGAACATCCAAGGAATATTTATTCAGTCATGTGTGAACTACCAAGACTACTGATCGATCGAGATAGGTCCAGAAACACATAAATGTCGAAGCAAAGAGTAATTAAGCACTGATGTGAACAAGCAAGACCTAGGTCTGTTTACAAACCAATGAAATACCCACATGTTAAAAATCTCGACTGGCCAGCATCATTGACGTAAATGAACAAGACTAAGCAAAGTAGGTCTACCCAATGAAATAAGGAGCAATTAAACACAGATTCCATGAACAAGCAGGACTTTGGTCCATTCGGCTCATTTATATGCTTAGATTGCATTGACTAGTTAAATCTCGTCCACAGTCGACAACCCTCACACATGGTGCTGTTTCTTGTACCCTCTTTAATAGCCCACTATACACGCATATTTTAATTAGTTTCATACGAAGAAAGAAAAATTGGTCGAACCAATTAATGTCTTAGAAAGACCGAACAAAGACCGGACCTTTGATCGAGATTCAAATAGATCTAGGCTGTTGGTATCATCATAAAAGCCTTGATATGAGGCAAACTGAATCCGCGAACTAATATGTCTTAAAAAGAGTATTGTCTTAGAAAGAGGGTGATGGTGGACAAGGAAAATCGGTTAGCAGAGTTTTACAGAAGATATATACATGACTCCAAATATCCTAGCAGTCAAGCTAGCAGGAACTAGCTAGCTAGGAGACATTAATGCACACTAACCAAACTAGTTCAGATATCAAGATAAATACTGCGATATAGGAGTTGCCATTTTGGTCAACCAAAACAGTCCCAATAAGTGGCTTTTTGAACGCTAAATTAGGTTATACCTTCCCCACCACCAGCAACGAAGAAGTCAGAATCATGCATTGGCCAAAGCTCCTTTCCTTTTGATTTGAACGCAGGCACTCTGACTGCCAAGCAACCTCATTTCCTAAACCTTATCCAAAACCAAAACTTTACCTGGCAAACAAAGCCTAGACTTCCCCCTTATCATCGAACAACTCTAATATATATATACCTTGGATTTTATTATCGGATGCCGTCGAAGCAGAAAGCTAGAAATAACCATGTACAGAACACAGCCATCTCGGATCATGTGAAAAGAGAGAAAGGAATGCAGATAGATGAAGAAGAAAGCCATTAACACAGTCCATTGAAGCTAACTAGTGTAACTTGCTAGCTATTGATCATACAATAGACATGAAATGACATGGAATACAACATGGGCCAACTAAGAAAATAGTTCGACGAAATTAAGAGGTCATGTGAATCATTCATTTAATTTTAACAGGAAGAAGAAAGAAAACATGAGCCAAATGCAGTAATACGAAGAGAAACGAGAGAGACTTATGGGAAAGATGGTGGAGGACGAGGAGCCGCCGGGGCCCAACCACCGAAGACTTCATGAGGGAGCTGCCCATTTGGCAATAGATTTGGCGGCAAGTTATACAGCGGCATGGATGAGGCATCGGCGGCCAATGCTTGTGAAGTGGAGCCGCCACCAACGCCAGAGACCGGTGGGCTCTGCTGTAATTGTAAGCCCTCAGATACGGGCGGACCACCTGCCGCCGGAGCCTCGTCCTCGAGCGGCAAACGCTCGTAAGTAGCATTTGAGAACGTGGCGGCGATCACCATCACCGGCCCTGACGCGACTAGCTCACCAACCACACTGCCCCCTACTATTTGGCCCTGTCCTCCGGCGAGATACACTGTTAGCCCGGTGGCCCCCGGAGGCGACGGCGCAGGGAGAAACGCGCCGGAGAGCGATAGGATTTCGAAGCGGCCATGGAGGCTCACCACAGCCCCCGGCGGCGCCGCGGGCTGCCGGAGCGTGACGTTGGTGACGACGCCGCTGCCACTGAGGATGGAGACCCCGCGCTGCCGCCTGCGCGCGAACATGGCCACCGCGTCCATGATATCGGTTCCGCTCGCGATCTCCAGGACGTGAGAGCGGAGGGCGTTGGGGCTCTCCCTTGTTATAATAATCGGCGGCTTGGGCTTGTTCTTGGACCCCGGAGGCCGGCCACGTGGTCGGCGCCCGCCGGAGATGGGGCCGGACCCGGTCTCGACTGTCTCGAGTGCTCCGCCAGGTGCAGTGTGGTCGTCGCCATTCCCGTGGCTGTCGGCGTCGTCGTTGGGGTTTTGGTTGCTGCTGCTGCTGTTGGTGGTGGTAGGATTCGGGTCGGGATCTCGGCGGTGCGGGCTGAGGTGGGCGAGGTGGTGGAGTTGGTGGTGGGCGCGAGGGTCGTCGGCGTTGGGGTTGCGGAGATGAAGGGAGGGGGCCGTGGAGGAGGAGACCACGGGGTCCACCCCTCCCATCCCCACATTACCGGCCCACCACCGGTTCGCCAGCTCTTCTTCGAACGTCCCCCTTGTTGTTGATGAAAACAAAACAGCTACTCCGCCGCCGCCCAGGTGAGAGTAGATCTTTCTTATCTAATCAGATACTGAAGAACCGATATGCTGCACAACTCCAGATTCTTCGCTTATCCTGCTACTAACGATGTTGTGCAAAAGTGATACGTCTAAGTTTGATGTTTATGAGGCGCGCGGTTCCTTCTTCCTTGCCTCTCCAAATCCTATTCAGACAGCCCCTGCAGCAGAGATCGATAGCCCTAGCCATACCCCAAACTCCATTCCTGTCTCTAGCAAAAGCATCTTACCTCCTCATGCCCTCGATGCCCCATATATATATCCATAATGAATCAAAGAACTCGGAAGAGATGTCGATGCTGGCCAGGAAAACAAGCAGGAAGCAGCTATGATGGTCAATACCAAAACCCCGCAAGATTGAAGCTAACCAAGTATCAAGAACAATGGCTTATATTTGCCGCAATCCAGGCATCAAAACTATGGGAGCCGCACAGCTAACAAAGAGCTAAAGAGGAAGAAGAAAGCCCTACCAGCCCGAGACTAATTAACCAGCAAGCAAGGAATCCACCAACTCTGAAACAGTAACGAGATGCCCCTCTGACCGGGGCCTGCTCCTTATTACAAATCCTGCAAACCTTTTCTTCTGGGAATACGGTCAGCACGACGCGACAAGCTGGCCCGCAGCTGAACCTCCCCAAGGAGCAAGCTGGTACTAGCAGCTGCTACCCTTCAGCACCCAGAATCTAATCCTCTCCTACCTATTATCCGTCCATCACCACTGACGATATAGAAAGCTCCAGCTCTTCTTTATATACAGTCCGTTTTTACTCATTCCTCTCCTAATTCCTAAACATTTGACTTCGCTTCCTGCACTAATTATGGATCTCTTGTATACATGCTGATATGTCCTAGTTAATAATTTCCGGCCTGTTCACACCCATCTCTCTCCTCAAATCTAAATGGGTTGGGTCCGAGCTTGGCTGGAGATCGAGAGAGGGGGGATGGGGATGAGGGCATGGTGTGGGGTAACGTGCGCACGAGAAAGTGGGTGGAGAGTTGGGGTGGCGGAGTGGGAACACGTCACTGTCTCGAGTCCCGACATGGCATCGAATGCCAAGGCCGGGGAGAGAGAGAGAGCGCGTCTATGACCGGGTCCAGTCCCCCATAAGAACACCATCCCTTCCTCTCTCTCTCTCTCTCTCTCTCTCTCTCTCTCTCTCCGTGTAAAGACTTACGACAAAATTTCCAATCAAGCTCGCCCCACCCCAATCCATCACCCGACGTGTGTGAAACCCTTGCATTAATTCATCAACCCACCACCTTCCTTGGTTTGTAATCTTTGTTCGGAGCATGCACCGTCACCGACCAAATTATAGTAGTCGTTGGAGTTTTTTTTTCTTTTCTTTGCTTATTATTATTATTATTATTATTATTATTAATTCTTTAATATAAAATAAAGTGTGTTATGAATCATAATATTTGAGTATACACACGTGAGGTAGGGTTACATGGGTAATCATTAATTTATTATTTAATTTAATTCGGTTCATGACAAAACCGATCGGTTATTTTATGATAGACCCGTGGAGAAATATGATTGAGATCGTAGGGAATTGGTGGAGACATATAATTGAGATCAGAGGGAATCTGTTTCACCTTGTCTTCAAACTAGACCGTATATATAGTACTCTGGGAGAGTGAATGAGATGAATCATTGATACATGCAGGAGCTGCTGATTAGTTGGCAGGAGGGGTGCAATGGATCGAGCCCCAGCGAGTTGACAGCTTGATCTGATGGTTGTCGTGATGTACTATTGCTGCTGCTGTGATTGCTGGCCAGGATGAAAGCAGGCGCAGTCATGAATCGAAATCCCATCAAATCTATCACAAGCTATGTCTATCTATCTATCTATCCCTATCCAGACTGGAATTCTGGATGGACCATGCCTGAGATGGGCCTGAGCCCACGTGCCGTCCATCAACATGTTTCTGACCGTTGGATGGGGTGCAGGCTAAAGTGTCAGCCATTTACTCCTGCACTGCTCGGCGGCATCGTACCGTCTCCTCTCCGTCTGGACTCCGGTCGAACTGGGCCATTCTTTTTCTCTCTTCTTTCTATACGTGTGTTAGTGCTCCCCGACGACAGTAAGTTAAACTATAGTTTTTTATCAAGTTGTCTCGTGCAAAGTATAGCCATGGTCCCATGGAAAGATAAAGAGATGGAGAGAGAGAGAGAGAGAGAGAGAGAGAGAGCACGTCGGTTTCACATGGTTTGGTGGGGGGGGCATACGAAATTGGTGGGAATAAATTAAAAGGCGCGGAGCCGTCCGCTTCCTCAAAGCGCCGATCTCGGGTTTTAAAAATAGCCTCATATGAGTCATCGGAGGGGGCGTCCACCCAATGCGGCCAATGGCTCGTGGTCAAATCAGCCTCTGTACGTGTCCAAAATACTCCATTGCGACGCCCGAGGGACCGCGCGGAAAGAGCCAAGTTGCGCGCGTGATCACACCTGGGAAGAGAAATCGCTTGGGTCGGTCTACTGAGTTGATTGGAGCCCGTTACGTTCCATTGACCAATTAAGTGCTGTTACTTTGAGATGGAGGCTGAGGCTGCTACGAGCTAGTTCATTGATTACAGCCACTACGTGTAATGAATGGTGGATGAGTTCGGACAAAAGCTTTAAAAAAACGCTGTGAGTCTGTGACCCACAAGACTTGAAGGCACTATTTATAGTCAAAAGACGGCCATCTAAGTTTCTAACCACAAAAATATAGGTTCAGATTATTTTAGGTAGTTACAAAACACAAGACCACTGGTAACTTCCCCATGTGTATATTCTGGAATCCGTGATCAGCAACAAGTAGGTCGAGCAATTCTACAGTTTTGATGGGCCAGGACCTGGCCCAGCGCCAAAGCATGGCCCATTCGCCCTGCCACATGAAGCCCCAAAGTGGTGAAGCAACATCTTTCGAGGCCTAGTTGGCCCCCACTGGGATAGGCCCACGGAATGGCACTGCATGTATGTAAATGGTTTTGCCCATCTGCCAGGCTTAGCCCAACAGGCTAGTGAATCCGGCCCAGGAAAAGGCCTTCAAGACGTCACTCGTCAAACAGAGACCGTGCTATTGGATAAGGAAGTGGCGGCGAGGGGCAGCATCTCGTGGCAAAGAGAAGGAATACCAAAGAAGCGAGGGAGGGAGTTTATTCGAAAGCCGATGACCGCGCTAAACGCCTCACCGCCTCTCCTCATCCGTTCGAATTCGAAGCTTCCCCGCCGCTCCATGGGCTCCTATTCGCCGATAGTCTGCTCATCTGCCGGAATCCTCCGTAGTCTTCCACCATCGGAGCAATGTCTTTCCATGGTAGGTACGTTAACGAGTACCTCCGTCTCTCTTCTATCTCTCTCGTCTCAAGATGTCTCCTGCGCTCGAGTCATTTGGCAGGGACGCCAGAAGCCTTGGAATTCCACGATCTCGTTACAGCCGGTGGTGGGGGAAGGCCTGGGTAGGGCGTGCGCCGCTGCTCTCCTCGCCGCCTCCCTCTTCTTGGCAGCCCCGGCCGTGGCCTATAAAGGGGGAGGACCGTACGGATCCGAGGTGACCAGGGGACAGGATCTGACCGGCAAGGATTTCAGCGGCAAGACTCTCATCAAGCAAGACTTCAAAACGGTAGCGCGGCAAGATTTCTATATTCTATCTTCTTGCCTTCCTATTTTTTGTATCAGTTATCCTATTCTCGTATTCGTGGCGCCAATTAATCTTGCGTTGTTTTGGATTCCAGTCGATTCTACGGCAGGCCAATTTCAAAGGCGCGAAACTAATTGGCGCGAGCTTCTTTGATGCTGATCTAACAGGTCATGCTCCTCCCTCTCTTTTGCTCATCCTACAGAGCAACTCACATGATGCTGGCGGAAATTTCCACGTTCATGATAATTTGATGTTGGCTTATAATGCCGTTTTCTTGTTTTTTTTTTTGATTAATTGAGCCAAAGGCTATCAAAAGCAATGTCGTTTTCTTGTTAGGATTGGAAATTCCAGGATCGTGCTTATATCCTCAAAGTTATGGGATCTCTGGAATATGTTTGTTCGTATCATTACAAAGTATTTTAATCCTTAGATATCACGATCTTGATTCTATATGGAAAATTGGAAAAGAATCCATTGGGAAAACAATCAGCAGAGTATTGGAGGCAATAATAACCAGTATTGTAAAGAAAGTTGTGTAGATGTAAGGTGCACCTTAAGAGGCAAAGCAGGTGTATTTAGGAAATATGAAGCAAGTCTTAGCTTTTCAGTTGGTTTGGCTGTGTTATAAGCCACTCGATCGAATACGAATGTCTGAGTGCATTTACTTGCTTTCAGGTGCTGATCTCTCTGATGCTGATCTTAGAGGTGCAGACTTCTCCTTGGCAAATGTCACAAAGGTAGTTTGGTTTTTAAGATGAGCTAGGTCCATTAGAAGATGGAAACGTGCTTTTCTGTCTTGTTCCTTCTACATCTGCTTCTATTAGGTATACATTGTCAATACAAGACCTTAGGGTGGTGATGGATGTAAGGGTGCTATTATTGTATATTGATGGCAACTCTTCTGCTGACTGCTTAGATACAATTTAATCCCTTTCGTTAGACTGTCATGGTGTCTTAGAATGTAGTAAATTTTCCCCAGTTTTCTTAAGTTCTGATTTCTGCTTGCTTGAGTTTCAATGAAAATGAAAATTGCCAACTAGACTTGTTGGTGACATATTCTACCTTCTTCTTTTAGGAGCTTTTGTTTTGCACAGGATACATGTCCTCACAGGATTGGCATCTGTTCGGGGAATTACCAATAACCGCTCAGCTCCTTATTATGCTCTTCTTTACTGAAGATTCATGCTCCACCATGCATACTTGGGTTGTTTTGTTAGAGTTGGTCAAGGTCTTGTTTATTTTATTTTGTCTTATCTTCTGTGAATAGAAAAAATTGATTCATAAGCCTGAGTAACCTTGATAGCCTAAGGATGGGCTTAATCATGATGGAATGACAGTATACTACGACTATAGGCATAAATTGGATAAGAGAGAAAATTACATGGGGCCTTATGTTTCTTTCTCAGTTTCTGTTTTATCTGCTGTTCTTGATTCAGCTTTCTTTCCTTGTCTCTATAGGTAAATCTAAGTAATGCAAATTTAGAAGGTGCACTCACTACGGGGAATACATCTTTTAAAGGATCAACAATAAATGGAGCAGGTATATAAAGATTGAGATAATTCTTAGCCATTATTGTGTCATAACATCTTTCAGGCTTACTTTCTACGACACTTTTACATTCTCTCAACCCTCTCATTTAGAGAGCAATTTATTATTTTTCATATTTTACCTTGTTTCCTGATGAAATTGCATTTTTTAGCATATTTAAATACCTACTTAGTATACTAGTGAAAGAGAGTTTTAGAATTTGTCTTAAACAATAGAACTTAGAAGTTAGAACTGTGGAAATTTATTCTCTTCTAAAGTTTTTCCTTCTGTTTGTGGAGCTCCTTTATATATTTAGTCCTTCTTTGGCAAGGATTTTCATCACAGTTGCCTTTGTCTAGAGATTGCTTTTGCTGGAGGAAGTGCATAAGTGTCGGCAGGCATCTCAATCTTATGGGTCATTGTTTGCCTTCATAGGTCATAGGCGATAGTAGAATGCTCTGTCCAATGCACTCTCTAGAAAGCTTGTATCCTGATTTTTCTTTCACTCTATATTAATGATGCATCTATTGTTTTCTAATTTCTGGTGCTTGTACAAGCCGTCTGCAATTGCATTTGAGATTTGGAAAATCTTATCCTTATAATTGTTTTTTTTTTCCTTTGTAAGACTTCACTGACGTGCCTTTGAGAGATGACCAGCGTGAGTACCTCTGTAAAGTCGCAGATGGGTAATGCTCTTGACATGTTGGTCATCTTATCTTCTGTTTGTGTACTTTTTGAGTTTGAGACCAATAATTTTGTTCTCTTCTTTCATTTTTGTCTTAAATCAGCGTGAACCCAACAACTGGAAATGCAACGAAGGAGACATTGCTATGCCAATGATACTAGATGGCTGATATCGTAGAGCCATCCAAGGCGGTTGCATCTCTGGAGTTGCAATTTTCATGAATGGTTTCCTAAGCTTGCAGCATTTTGATATCGAAGTTGAGGAGACATATGACCTCTGTTTATCTAGAGGTGTAACATAATCTTTTTCTGTGCATTAGCACATAGCATGATGGTTAAGGATGTAACACTCTTACCAAGAGGTTGTGGTTTCAAATCTCCTCTAACGAGATTTGTAGTTATGTTGTATCTTCAAGGCTCTAAACCAAGGTAATTGACTTGATTGAAAGTTAATAGTAGAACACACTGTTCTGCTTTCATTAGGAACTGGTTATATGATGTTCTTGTATGGTTGTATCCATGTATATTTAGTTAATGCATTGTGATGATCATAAGCCTTCTGTTCTTTCCTTCGATTTGAGATATTCTGACCCCTATATACAGGTAGAGGTCTTAGCTCTTTGACATCTTGAGGAATTATTCAAGGTATCATCAGGTTAGCTTCTCCATCTAACCTATTTGGTCTATATTTAGCATCATTATTCGGGAAATTTTGATCTATTTTGTCTCTGATTCAAAGTTGATAATCTTGCAGCTCATAATCAGTCCAGAAGCACCTTTTCTGTTTCTTGTGTGTAGGTCAACTATTCGATATACACTTAAGCACTTCACAGACCTCAGCAACAGCTCGTTTGCAAGGTATCTCAATTAGTATATCTTGCTGTCGTAATACGATCTAATGATTTGGATTCTTACCATACTTTTGGATTTAAATAACAAGATTCTAAGGCAAGATTCGCACTTTGCGATGCAGGGTCTAGACCGTTTTCAGATTTTGGACGTGTAGTTTTAGGTCCTGGTGACATCACATCATACAACCAACAGAGATCGCAGCTGATGTTTGAGGTAGTTAATTATCATAATGTTGTTAGAATAAATTGGTGCTTTGGAAATTACTTAGTATCAGAAATTAATAGCAGTAAAGCTGGGTAGTTGGCAATTCACTGGGGAAGCGATCATGATCAGCTGGAGTTATCAAGGCTGGGCACTTTATCATCATTGAAGGTCACGGGCAAAGATGGCGATCAAATTGTTTCTAGTCCTAACAAGGTGGCGTGCTCCTCTAGCCAAAAAGAAACAAGGTTGGTCATTGCGGTTACGTTGTGAATCTGATGTTCTAAATGTGACCTGAACGTGCATCTTGTTACTCTTGTGGGTAATGGTTGGGCAAGCGTACAGGGTTCTTTGGCATGTAAATGCTTCATGGAGGAGGTGAAATTAACGTTCGATTCACATGTCTTCTCACTCCAAGCCTGCCTTATTTTGCACACAAAAAGTGAACGTTAGGTTCTTGGGGCCCGGAGATAATTTAAACGAGCCGTTTCCTTTACAACCTTATTTTCTTTTCTATAGGTTTGGGTGCATTCTTTTAGAGTGGCAGTGAACTCGTTTATGGTAGGATAGGACAGAACCTCGTCACATGAATTGCACTCTCTTCTCCGTTTATAAACACCTTCATCCTTTGGTTCCTTTTAAATCCTACCAGCTTCCTGAAAGGATCTTCAGTCCCTTTGGCATCTTCTCGTCCTTATAACAATGCCAACTGAACTGCCTATAGGAGGAACAGATACCACAGTCGCTGCACTTAAACTCAGAGTTGCTAACTTCTTTGACAACTATGGTGGTAATCTATGCAGAGTTTGTCTGCTTATTGGCTTTATATTTTTCTTGATCCAAATACTCTCTTCTGATCAGTCCTGCTGCAGTTCATCTGGTTTCTTTATGAGACACCAGGGCCAAGGCAGAATCCCAAGAGCTCACCACTTTGGTAATTTGAGCCCTGCCAGCACTAACATTAGCCACTTGGTATTTGGCATAGCAGGTTCTGCCAACACCTGGAGGAACCGTGGGCACTATGTCGACCTTTGGTGGCGTCCAAATCAAACCCGTGGTGTTGTGTGGCTGGACAGGCCTCCAACTGATCACCCATGGCCTTCTACTTCACCTCCTTTTCGTATCTCAGAGGACACTGCTAGATTCAAACCTTATGCGAGGCATGGGATGCCCTTCGCCATTCGTATGGCAAGGGTAATCTTGGAGACCTTCAAAATGGGCATGGAGGATGTGAGATGGTTTGTAATGACCGACGATGACACAGTCCTCTTTGTGGACAATCTAGTTGAGGTCCTTGCCGGATATGACCACAACGGTTATTATTACATAGGAGGAATCTCTGAGTGTGTCATTCAGAACACCTGGCATTCTTTTGTTATGGCATTTGGAGGAGCTGGATTTGCAGTGAGCTACCCACTTGCAAAGTCGGTGTCAAAGATTCTAGATGGTTGCATCAAAAGGTACCCAACTCTCTATGGAAGTGACCATATAATTCAGTCTTGCCTGGCAGAGTTGGGTGTCACGCTCACAAGACTGCCGGGATATCATCAGGTAAATTCCCAGAGCTTATGGGTCATATATAGTAGGAAATTTGCATAACGATCAATGATCTGCAGTCACCGTGGAATTGCTAGCAGCCTGTGAGAATCCACCGAGTATTGCTAGAAATTGTTTAACAATTACCTATTTTCATGTCTTTTAGCTCCACATCATTCTGATTCCATCTGAAAAGCTTTTCTGAAAAATGAAATTCGTTGGAATTTATCATTTTTTTTTCATTGCTTGTTATTTCAAATTTCTTCAAAAGCATTAGTTTATTTTTGCTGGTTGCTGTACAGTTTGATCTGCATGGAGACATATCAGGACTCCTATCAGCTCATCCACAGGCGCCGTTGCTGTCCTTCCACCACCTAGACTTTGTGGATTCTATCTTCCCTAACAAGACGCGCCAAGAATCCCTCCAGCACCTCATGAAAGCCGAGAAGGCCGACGCCTCTCGTCTCCTTCAGCAAACCATTTGCTATGATCACCAGAAGGATTGGTCCTACTCCATTTCGTGGGGCTACTCAGTGCAAATCTATGAGAAGCTTCACCCTCCAGGCTTTCTTCAGATACCTCTCGAGACATTTCGACCATGGAATAAAAGAGGGAAGCCCCCGTACATGTTCAACGTGCGTCCTGTCTGGAATGATCCATGCATGGCTCCGCACTGGTTCTATCTGGAATCAGTCGGGCCTGCAGCTGATCACGTTGTGACTACCTACATCCGAAGAGGGCTACGCTTGCTATCGGCATGCGGAAACTATTCAGCAGACTCCATATCTAGGATTCGGGTTTACTCACCCGCCAAGAGGTTTCAGTGGGTAAGTATCGGTAAACTTTAACCAACCCTTCCCACGGCCCAAAGTTAGAATCACAGCCGTCTGGTCTAGGCCTGGGGCTGTTCCAGGCCCAAACAAGGGTTTGGTAGTAGTCTGGGCTGAAGCTTAGCAACATGGGGGAGATTGGACTGGCACCTCTTCTAACGTGACTCCGTGTGCTTATATGCATTGGCACCTCTTCTAACGTGACTCCGTTTGCTTATATGCATGCATTGCTTTTAACTTTGCTCTCTGGTAATCCGAGTTCTAACTTGTTAGCGTATCGTCAGGCTGGAGCACGCGGGGAATGCTGTGAAATTATTCCGTCCTCGATCACGAATGTCACGGAGATTAGAGTCAGACCTTGCTCGGAGGATGAAGCCATGAACTAAGGTGACTTCCACGAATCCTCGGTTTTCTTTTAATAGTACTGCCTTGAACTTGTTGGCAATTGATCTATTTGGCTCCGCGGCAGGGAGGGAGGGAGGGCAACGAGGTGCGGTTATTCTAACAGATGGGGCGTGGCACCACGGTGTTGGCTCTGCGGGGATAGGTGTGGTATGCTTTCAGGGAGGTCCGATGCCAGGATGGGTTCTGATGGACACGGTGCTGGCAACTAGTAATGACGAGGCGGAACTTTTGGCAGTGGTCCGGGCACTTGAGGAGGCGACGGTGAGAAGCATTAGGGGAGTCATCGTCGAATCAGACTCAAGGTATGTGATTAATTTTATCAATGGGAGAGAGGTATGGTTGTCTAAACTTGAACCTCTGCACATGAAAGTCTGGAGTTTAGCTGCAAACCTCATGGGTGTGATTTTCGTGCATATTTAATGTAAATCAAATGATATTGTGGATGATCTCACTCGTCGGGCCAGGGATGGCACTGGGAGCTTCTCCATGGGATGTACCTAATGTTGTAATGTAGTAAGGTGGCATGTAACACCCGGTCTTTTGGCGCCTAACCGAGCAAAAAAAAAAAAAAAAAATCTATCTGGCAACACAATTACTATCTTAAGGTTCTTTTAACCTAAAATTATGCAACCACTATGATGAGCTAGTGAAGATGAACTAAGGCTGATTGTGAGCCATCTTAGAATCCGACTATCCTTGCTCATTCATCTAGGATCAGCAGCGCCTTTGTTAGTATGTCCTACTGGCCAATGCGACCTTGGTGGGAGGACAGCTAACTCGTTGAAAGATGATGCTTTTTGTAAATAAAACAATTTGTTTCCTAATGTGTTAGCAACCACAAGTGTGCCGAAAAAAAAAAGAAAAAAAAAGGAGCAAGTCCCTCGAGATCTCCTCCTCTGAGCTCATTCCTCGTGTCCACCCGTATGGTATCTTTTTCATTCCTTGTATCCAACTGTCTCAATAATCTAAGGTAAGAAGAATGAAGACAAGCAATGTATATCAGTATATGAGGTGGTCCCAAGAGGCCAACTCTTTATTATGTGGAAGGATTTTGCCTGTCTAGTCGCACTACCCGCCAAGCCTATAGACGATACCTCATACCTGGCAATCGGTTAGTCGCGCCAACTGGCTTTAATCCTGTCACATCGAGGAGGACCGCATGATAGTATCTGGACCATATCTAATCAGCAGGCCGGCCGGACATTACCAGGCCACTGCACGATGGCCCCATTGCCCACCAGTTAAAGAAACGTGATCCAATAACTTGGAAAAATAAAGCCTCACACATGCTCGAAGGAATACCCTCTCGTAGTCGCAGACAGTCAGCATGTGAAATGAATAATCCAATGAATGCTATGGCACAGTGTACAAAAGGGGAATAAATAAATTCTATTCATAAATATTCCAACAACAACAAAAAAAAAAAAAGGTGTAACTCTGCAGAGTATTCTCTCAGTCTCAGGGGAAGAAATGGCACCCGTGAAGGAGGAATTAGTAGCTATATTAGGGAGGGGATGTGACCTGCCCCGGGCGACACTTCCTTATCCGGACCTCCATGCTACTCCTCCCCAACCACGACGTCGTGTGCGCCTCACAGCAATGCCTCCTCGGTGCCTGCAGGTGCAACCTCAACATATAACTTCCACGAATCGTACGCAAATAACATTGGGCTCCAAGTACTTTATACTAAGTCTTACCTTTTGCCATTCATTGAGGTCCATTATGGGAGCCACGACCCGGACACTCTCAACCTTCGAGGCAGCAGCGAATCCCGGGTGATCACACCCCTTGTCCTTCGGCTCATAACGATGCCTCGAGTACTCCGTCACCGTGGTCCTCGTCCCCGTTATGCTTACCTTCCCCTCCATGGTCCGGTCCAAGAAGAAGATCACGGGCCGCTCACAAGGCCTGTCCGGAGTGAAGGGGCGGGTGTTAAACGTGAAGGGCCCACCACTAAAGCTTCTCCAGGTCTGGAAGGTCTGGATGGGGACCTCCAGGTCGTGGGGAAACAGCACCCACGGGTAGAGCTGGACAGTGTAGCCCCAAGACACCGAGACCGACCAGTTGCGCCCCCGGTCCCGGTCGTAGCACAAGGTCTGCTGCAACGTTCGTGCCGGGTCCAACCGGGAGGCCGTCATCAAGGGCCGGAGAGCGTCGAGCTGGCTGCTGCCACCCGGGCTTATGGGCTTGACGTGGTCCAAATGGTGCAGCGACACCAGCGGCGCGACCGGGTGTGCCGCCAGCATCCCGTACGTGTCTCCCCGAAGATCCACCTGCACGTATATTAGTCTTTAAAACATTAAGCTTAGCTCAGCCAGAAGGCGAAATTTATCACAAGTTAATGAGGTCGGTGTCAAAAGTCAATTCGGTTGGCTACTTGTCCCGACCCGATGAGAATTAGGCAACCCAAACAAACCCAAATCCAAGGAGTGTGTGCGTACACGGGACCCACCACCCCAAACATGAACAAAAAGATTCTTGCATTAAATCTCGCGCTCGGGCTTCCGCATCCCCTCCATCAGAACCGTTCGTTCGGACGGAAATCTCGATATACGATCCGCCGTTATCCCAACGCTAGATTCGTATCAGAGATGTAAACAGAGCAGTCGGGAAAAACTATGAAAAAGTCGTCGATGATTACCTGATGGAAACCGGGTTCACGGGTCAGAGGGACTCCAAGTTCGCTAAGGCAAGCCTGGATCCGCTGGTCGCTACCGTAGAAGTACGTGTACCTGTCGAGGCAGCCGTCGATGACCCGCACCAATTCCGCCGCCGCCGATGCGCTGATCGCGAACCCGCCGCCGCCAAACGCCATCCCGTACGAGTGCATCACGTCCTGCTCCACACTCTCCGATGGCGCGCCGATGTAGTACATCTGCTCGTGGTCGTACTTGGCCAGCACGGTCACCAGGTTCTCCGGGAAGAACACCGTGTCGTCGTCCCCCATCACGAACCACCGCACGCCCTCCATCCCCAGCCGGTAGGACTCCGCCACAATCCGAGCGATCCGAGACGCCGACACCCTGTCCCCGAACCGCGACGCGTCCGCCGACACGCGGTACGGCGGGCACGTGCCGGGCCAGTCGCCCCGCGGGGCCTCGTCCAGCCACACGTGACCCCTCGTCTCCCCCGGCCGCCACCACAGCTCGCTGTACCCCCGCCTCCCCTCCCATGTGCTAGCGGAGCCGCCGATGCCGAACAAGATGTGGGAGATATTGGTGGGGATCACCGGGGCAGCCGGCGCCGCAGCTTCGTATCGGGCCATTCCGACGGGGTAATCGTCGCAATCGACACACGCCCAAGGGTATCGGGTGGAGACGAAGGCACAATAGGAGACGAACAAGACAGATGACACCGCAATAACGGAGAGGGATAGCTTAACCCAACGCCGTAAGACCTCACCGGAGACGATCGATTTCGACGCCGGAGACATCTATATGTTTGGGATGGGAGCCCTAGCCTAGCTAGCTTGAATAAGGAAGCAAAAGGGGAGGTTTTGAAGTAGCATTTGACCTTAATTGTTAATAAGCGTACACATCGGTTCATCCGGGAGCACATGGGAGATGAGATAATGAACTCATTCCCCCCCACAAATAAGATATATAGTAATGGAATTTAGCAATGGAAATTGGCAGCCATTAAAAGGTTATAGAAAGGACGGGGATTTAGAGGAACACCTGGCACTGGCGATCCGGAGCGCTTGGGGCGTCGTCTTCTGCGGGAAAGATATATAGAACTCGCCCTCAGCAAGGGCCCTCGCGGTGTTGGATTGTTGTGTATGGGCGATTGGGCTGGGCTATGGTATCTATCTATGGGTCTTTGTTGCGGAGTCCAAGCCATATGAAAGTTAGAGGAGAAATATATAGATATACTGATGGGTGGCAGGTTTATGGGTCGGAGGATTGGCGAGATTACACTGCCAGCTCTTTAATTTTAACTTATTTGATTGATTAGTTTCGACAAGGACCTGGGCCTTAAACTAGTTGCTTGGCATTAATTTGGTTTGGTTTAGTCGACTCAGAGAACTTTCTCAACAAGCTTTTTTTTTATTAGTTGAGTCAAATGGCTGACACCTACAATTTACATCACTATCAACTACAACGGGTTACAACCAACAAATCTGACCTATAAGACCCCAGCCAACCTAGCCGGACTCTCATCCTTAACCCAGTCAAAGGTGGTGTCATGGAGACGATATGTCACACCCCAACCCAGAAAACCCATCCAGGACGAGGCGTGAGGGTCCTAACACTATTCATCATTAACCGGCGCGGTACAAAGCGGAAAAGACGAATAATTTAAACAATTATATTCCAGAGGCTAAACAGATTTAATCATAATAAGTCATCAAGTTGTACAATGTCCAAGTTCCAATATACAGATTTATACACAATCCCAAAGGTTCTCCAAAATGTTTACAACATATAGATACATATCAAAAGGGGTACAACAGATCATCCTCTAGCAACCTCAAGCGCCTCTGGAAGTATTCGCGCCGCCAAAAGCCGAACCTGCTGGCTCCACTGAGGAAGAACTGTCGCCTGCACCTGCAAACGCAGCCCGGGTAGGAGTGAGCGATAAGCTCAGTAGGGTTCTACTCTACGGCACACTAAAGGGAGGAAAACAACAACAGTATTATCCCCCAGCTCAAGTCTAATGGATGCCACGGGTCCCATAACCCAGTTGATGTCCCAAGGGCTCCTGTCATGAAACCTCTCTCCTGAACAAGTTACCAGGAGGCCAAGGAACAGTAACATGCAGGATCACCCTTACCCAAGCTGGGATACCAAGCCTTGGGGAACCATGTCGGGAACGCATCAACGTCCATCCTTAGCACTTGGCTTTGGGAGACAACACGACCTCTAAACCTCAAACACCGATCAAAGTCAACTAGCGTAAATCCTCAAATACATGAGACTTGATCAACAATCACACCCTACTCCTGACTACCCATCCACGGTCCTAAGGCTAGATCCGAGCTACCCGAGAGCCTCGGATCGGCGACCTAAGCCATCGCCCGCCTAACCTCAGATGCCTCTAATGCATACAATGCATGAGCCTAGGCAAACATCTATCCTAGATGTCTCTACATGCCACACCAGCAGTTAAAGGTTCAACAGATATACAATAGCCCTCGGCACTCGCCGGCAAGAGGCTAAGGTTCCACAATTCCTCATTAACTAGCACTCATAGCTAGTTAATGGCTAAGCAATCAATTAAGCATTTAACTACAACAAACATGTATTAAATGCAAGTGAAACCTTAGATTTATCCAAAACGAGAGTTATTCGAATCGATTCTCAAACCCGATGAAAATCCTTTGAAAACCTCATCAAACCCCCCTACATGCTTCCCAACATGTCTAGATACTAATTCCAAATCAAATCCACCAAAGAAAAACCAGAAAACCAAGTCCCAGTGGTCACAGACGAAGCCACGGTCGATCCGGGGATCGACCATGAGACCACGGACGATGCCACGGTCGATCCACCGATCGACCGTGAGGCCAAAACGAAGAAAACCCCATGGGCGACGGTCGATCGACCCATCGATCGTCGAGAGCCCAAAACGGGACAGAGCCTCACGGACGATGCGACGGACGATGCGACGGACGATGCGACGGTCGACCGTGAGGCGGGATGAAAAAGGAGAAAGGACCCACGGTCGATCGACCCATCGACCGTAGGAGGCCAAAATCCCGACAGAGCCTGACGGTCGATCCGACGGTCGACCGCCAGGCCCAGAAAGCGTAAAACAACAAGTGACGGTCGATGCACCGATCGACCGTCGAGCTCTTGGCACAGTTCATCAGAACAGTGCCGGAAATCCATTTCTTTGGATTTTAAGTATCAAATCATGTTGGAATTAAATGAGATTTTGCAAGCAAGTGTATTTAGCCAATGGGAAACTAGTGGAGTGAAGAAATCCAGGCTTTGACGGTTAAATCCCCTATCTAGGTCCAAATGGACGAAAACCGACAAAACGGCGATAATACGGAAACCAACCGTTAAAATACGGAAATCCACTGATAGGAATACTGGAAACAAGCTATACTACACATGCATTGATCCACACAGCATTCTAACACATGCACCTACAGCGAAAGCTCATAAAACCTATCCTAGGAGAACCCGATCCAAGGATCGAGGTAGAAACACTTACTTGCACAAATAGGGTAGCTCCTCCACGCGTCCCGTTGGTCAAGCCGACAAGATCCGCGATCCGAAGCCCAATCCTCCAAACCCTAGTCCAGCCGAAGGAGAGAGAGAGAGAAGGAGAAAACGACAGGTGAAGGAGGGGTGAGAGAAAGAGAGAAAGGGACTTGGCTTATATAGGCATTCCAAACCTATCTCAGCCATCCAAACCGATCTTTCCCGATCGAGCTCCGATCCTCCGATCGGACGCACCCTAGGGATTCTAATCAAACGCATACATCAATCAAAGTCAGTGTGTGGAACGCGGGTGTGAAACCGACCACTAGAGGGCATATTTACCAAAATGCCCCCGGGGTCCAAAACCGCCACACGATCGCCCGATCGTGCCCGACGCGGAACCAAACCAACAGGAAACCGGCTCTCGACCCACGCGGTCGAGTCAGGTATGAGGGACGGGCCCTCACACGACACCACCGAGCCACATCATTGGCTTGAGCAACACAACTGTACGGGACATGCAGAAACACTACAAACTCAAACTGAAGAACCAGCGACCAAACATCCCGAGCTAGTCATGTCACCTCCTCTGGCCATAACCTCGTGCCATTCAGGATATTCACGGCAACATAAGAGTTCGACTCGATGACGATACGCTTCTCTCCCCACGGCGCTGCCATCTGCAAGGCTAAGTGGATCGCCTTCATCTCTACCTCCAGAACTGAGCCTACTACAGCTGCCTCTCCTCTAACCCATTGTAGCGCCTCGCCTCCATCCCTAGCAACCACCCCAATCGCAACACATCCCAACGAGGGATCCCTTGAAGCATCACCCTGTATATACAAGCTTCCACCTTCCCGTAGCCTCTTCATAATCTCTGCGACAGATCTGCTCTGCGTCAAGTTAAGCGTCTCCTCTACTAATCGGATCGCACGCCTAGCCACCGCAGCGGCTAGCTCGCCTCCCTCGCCAAACACGATCCGTGCTTTCTCAACAAGCTGCTCAATTCAAAATCAAGTGTACAATTAAATTGTAGGGTAGAGAGGGACTTTATGAGGAGGATGCAAGAATGGCAACATCGATGGTACGCGTTGTGTCGACAACCTGTTAGCACAATAGACCGGTACGCCACCATACCGGTCTTTTAAAATTAAATTTAAATCTCAATCTCAATCTCAATCTATACCTTTATAAGCATCTTTATATCAATCTTTACGTTTATGTTTATCTGAATCTTAATCTCAATTTTTATCTTTTATTGTTATCTATGTCTATCTATATACATATCTATCTAAATCTAAATCTAAATATTTTCTTATCTATATGCAGAGCCATTTTTATGAAGGAATTTAGGACTGAAATAATTGAGAGGATGAGATATTTCAAAAGATTTTACCGAAACCTGTTTTTGACCGAAACGTGCTTGTGTGGGTATCGGGCAAAACCTACATGTAGCGGTCTGTACCCTATCAATTTCCCTCATATATGACATCGAGGAAAAAACTGACCTAATTAGTCATCGGTCTGTAAATATGGGCCGGTACATTAGTATGGGCCGTATGTAAATCCATGGGAGGATGGATAGAGGAGGAGATTCAGATTCATGAACTGGAGTGAGACATTGAGCCTTTGACTTGACCCGCTCGATCCATTTATGTGCTGAACATGTCTATTAGTATGAGTAATGGGCCAAGCTAATCGAGTCCGTTGAGCTCAGGTCGATATCAATTTCGAGTTGGGCAATAGTGATCAAGGTCGGCTCATTATATTGTGACTCCAACTTGATTGAACCTATTATCAAGCGAGCTTGAGCGGCTCAGACATATTAGGAAGTACATAAAAATACCAAGTTTAAGATAAAAAAATAGATTATATTAATAAGAAAATATAACAATGATATATTAATAACTTCAATATCATTCGTACGTTTTCCCATCTTAATTTGCACATACCAAACACAAATAACATCTTTCCCTCTCCCATTCTCATGTTCATAACAGACACTGACGACGACAATCTCATTCCTCTCCACTCCCTCTACCTCTCCCGCTCCCTCTACCTCTCCCCCCACGCAACCAAACCCACACTCAGAATCTCATAAAGCAGGGGCCAAAGTTCCAATATATCCATTAGCTGTTGGTATAAATTTCCATCCTGGTTTGACGCCATAAGCTCACGTTCTGAAACAATGCCCAGCTAGTAGCTACTGCATGCAATTGTTATCATAGCTAGCTTGCTAGCTATTCCATGCAAGAACCCATTAATAGAAAACATAGATTAGGGCCACCCACCCACATCGACCTCTAAGCTCTCTGGTTTTCACGCCTTATCGATGCTCGGACCCACTGTCCATTCTATGTTATCTGCCAACGATTCTATAGGAACTCTTTGAAAGCAACATTAACCCCAGCCTACGGGCTTATGTATCCCTTTTTTAAAAAAGAAGAAGAAAGCTAACTCTTTGTATAATCCTATGAAGTAGCTATCTTTCTCTTATTTGATAAGAGCTTTCCGAATATATTGAGCTTCTGCTATTGACCCCATGAACAGGCAAGAATGGAAAGCATATATATCAGTCAGTTCATACCCGTCAGACTATCTACAAGGATGGAGACATTAGAAGCAAGATAGGAAAGATAGAACACAGATAGTTATCAGGCTAGCTGTAAACTGTGAGCCGATTGCATTCTATATAGGGCAAATATTATTTAAACATAAAAAGTCGCTAAGGGAAATATTGTTAGTTGGCCGGCTGAGCCTATAAATTAATTAAGAACATTGTGAGATATCTCACTTTCAACTTTAACTAGTACTCAACAATTAACTTCGCTCATATTTGTTACACTATACTAATTAATTAACCTACTTGTAGTACTTATCAAACGGTTTTCTCTAAAGAAGCATGGTCGTCACGGTTAATGCATGCATCGATATTGTTCTTTTGGATCCTTGTCATACATCGATCACCATGCGTAAGAGCTTTCTACAATTTGAATATGGATTTATATCCAGCAGGAAGTAATGAACTAATTCAACTTGAAGATGTTTTGTAAATTAATCAAGGAGAAAACGAAAACTAGACACACATACATGAAGTTTCTCACTGACTAAGGATTAATGTAATGGCCATCGTATATCTACATTGGAAGTTATTCCTGGCTAACTTTGTTGTGAAGTTTTGTGATGAACTAGCTAGTCTCAGTCTCAGAGAGGTGACTAAGAGAACTAAGGCTAATTAAATGCCTTGATCAACTCTAATATTTGTATAAATCATGGAACAGTACTGTACTATATATCACATGGGTTTTTGAATCATTAATGGAGATCACAACAATTAATGCTTCTAACCATGACTGGTCCTTAATTATTGCTGAATAACTCTATTTCTAATAAAATATCGATCGATCGATCGCTCGCGATGAACTTTGCATGAGAATTAATACCCAAAAATGTATATCCAGAGAACTACCATGATCTTGATAAGTGATAACCCAAAAATAGGTGATCGATCACTTGAAGATCCGTTTATTGATCTGGTTCCTTTTTTAACCCGTACCTAACCTCCATAACACAGTTGACAGCCTAGCTCAAACTACGTACTGATCATTCACACTCTCTCTTTTGGCCTTTTTTTTTCCTTAATCGCCATGTTTCATGTGGCCTCTATTTCATATTGTAGCATACACTAGCTTATATTGGCATTGTTTGTCTTAGCCATATAATTAATTCCATGTATCAATAATGTGTGGGTAGAGAATGGTCTTGATTGCAAAGACTCTGATGCTTATTATTAGTTTTACCGAAACTAACTCCATGAAAAACTTACATTGAGATATCGCAAAAACAACAATCTGTATCTGTGATAAACACATATCCCAAGACAATCATAATTAAATTCTTTTCAAGATATATATTGCAGAAGATGCAAACATGCATGCATAGTAGTTTTTGACCCATGAAATTAATTAAGCATCGATGATATATATCAATCCACCACCCTGCCCATCCTGACTGTGTTAATTAGTAGAAATTAATAGCATGCATGCTTCAAGATTAAAGAAATGTATGAATGTTTTTGTTAATTTGTTTGCAGGGTGATAATATACATAAGCATATATATATATAGCTTAATATTGCAATGACAACAACGCACGCCCAATGAAACGCAAATGCTTCTTTGCAATTTTAACAAAAGAACATCTCGCTAGCTTCTTCTAATTAAGGATACAAGAAAGCCGATCAAACAACGACCGGAAGCTAGAATTAAATGAACACACACAATTAACCATATACATGGTTAGGCAGAGGGAATTAATATTTATTCACCCTTCTGCACATCTATACTATCCCACACTGTTATACTATGATAATTCATGGTCTTTTTCTTCTTTCTATACATATGATCATCTTTCTCCTTGGAAATCAAACGATATATGCAGGCCAGGAATTATTCATTCAATATCAAACATACTCCCTGAGGACAGGTGCGCCACGGGGAGGATGTGGCCCGAGCCGGAGCTCGAGGTCCAGTTCGGCCGATGCATGTCCACCTTCCATTCGCTCTAGTGCGAAGCCGCCGGATGGGCGCCCAGCATCTCTATGCGACGGCCTCTCAATGAACAGAGGTAGCTGCCGAAGCCCTTCGTGGTCAACCCTTCCCATGGTGTTGCCGTATTCTCTTGCGATCATCCGTGGCCACATGAAGACGCATCCTCGCGGATCGCTGAAGAGAGCTCGTCGTCGCGCCATGGAGCTCGCAGCGTCGGGGGGAGGAGGGTGCCGGCTGGAAACGGCTTGCTTGGGGATCTCGGCCGGAGCAACTTGGGAGTAGGATGGCTGCCTCAGCTTTGCTCGATCCTTCCTATGGATGTTCATATGGCCTCCTAGTGCCTGGGCGTTGGAGAAGCCTCTCTTGCAGAAGGCGCAGTCATAAGTTCGCAGGGTGCCGGCGCGTTCCTCTTCGGCGGAGGCCGCCAGCTCCGGCCCATCAGGGCTGGAGGGGTCCTCTTCCATGGCCGGATATGGTTGCATGTAGTGTGCTAGCTAAGGAATGAAGAAATAGGCTAGCCGGGGTCAACTTACTGAGTCTGTAGGTGGTTAATTTTATATTCACAAGGGCTCAGCAAGAGCTAATTAGCTTAACTTTAATTGCTCTCCTGATTTATGACCAGGTGGCTTTATATTTTTTTGGGAAGCATCAATTTAGTAATTCTCATGCTTCGAAACAGGATTTAAATATGCTCTCGTCTCTCGACCTCCTAAACTCTGACTGTTATCATGTTGACTCTAAACCATTCAATTAAAACAGCAATTTAAAACTAAGAGAGTCTGGTCCATCTGACCTCTAAAACCGGTTCAAAATTACCACGTCATGATGAGCTATGACCTCCGAATGTTATACACTAGCTAGTGATCCGCAGCTTATGAAAAGTTTAATATTCTAACAGTTTTTTTTTTAAGTACGAAATTAAGTTTGAGTATTCTGCATCTCCCCAACGAAACTGCTCGCTTATATATATATCGGGGAGGATGCCCCTGAATTCTCCTGTGCTGATTCAATGATTTGGTACTACTATTCGTCGAGCTTACTCTTTGGTCATGTTGAACGAGTTATGGATGGAGCCAATGATCCATTTGCATGGCTAAACCATTGTAGGTGATGAGGGTATTTTGGTCATGTTTGAAAGACCAGTCAACCATCATATCTTCCGAGTAATTTCCTTATCCTTCCTTCATCCTATGCTCAACGGTAGGAGGTATACGTCACTGTAGAAGATCTTTATCCTGATACTATCGTTGTCTTCGTAAAAGCCAAGGAAGCCCGGCCATTGGTACACGACTTGTTCCATAGACTTACGTTACTAGTGCATCTCTGCCGCCCGCATCAGGATAAGAGCTGAAGGATGGCGCGGTTCGCACGGAGACACAGGCCTCCCTTGGCCGTAGAGTTGGCCGGCGGCGGATTAGTTCGATCCGAGGTGGCAGCTAGAGGGCCCTTGATTTGGATGTGAGTACTTCTTTCCACGCCTTATTGCTGTCAGCTAGCTGTAGCTGTTATTTTCGACCCATTCTTCTCTGATGCAGGCCATATATACAAAGATTTCCATCAATCCACTGCCGGCCTCAAAACTATGAGCATTCTATATATATATATATATATATATATATATATATATATATATATATATATATATATATATATATATATATATGGTATTGAAAGAAAAGCTCTGAAACATGGGTCCAACCGATAGGATGTGAATGGTCTCATAAAACTATAACATTTCCATTCACAAACATGTTTGAAACTTATTATGTAATCTGTTGTATATATATGCGACAAACCTCTCCAAGCTAATCTTCGATCTCTATGATGTCTAGGGTCTCCACCTGTATGCCACTTTATACACGTTCAAGTTCCAAGTAGTTAAAGCTACCAGATTCAAAGTCTTCATGCGGAAACACGAGTTCTCGTGGCCTTCTCAGACATTCATGGATTTTAAATGCGCGAGTCCCATGCATGCGTCGAACCGAACGCCAGCCAATTGTCGTTTGCTGGCTGTTATCACGGGGGATTCTAAATACACTGTATATTTGACTTAGATGCATCCCCTAAATTTTTTTAGTTAATGCCTAACATATTCTTCTAGTATTTGAATCAAATACGCTCTTCACCGTCCTCTACCTCTGTACCTCCAACATCCACGGACATCTCTTCAGTCGGAAGACGGTGGTGAGGAAGACGACCATCCCCTCACGTCCCATTGGTCTCTCTACCCTAGCTCGGTCACCTACATACTCATTCGGTCTCATTGGACCGAACCTTCGTACTTGGTTCGGTGCCTTGGCACCGAACATATCATATATAAACGGTTTTTATATACCGTATATATATCTTATTTGAAAGGTTTCCTTAAGCCGAACATATAATTATTGATCGGAATTACTTTTTTAAAAAAAATTAAATTCTCACAATTATAATTTGTTAATGTTCCATGTATGTGTTGAATAAGTTGAATAAGTTGGATTATGTGGTTATGAAAAAGTTAATTATGTCTGTGTTTATGTACTCTTTGATGAATGTATTGTTGATCATAATCTTATTTTAATTATGCCAATATATAAATAATGATAAAATATTGGTTTTATATTTATTCCTCTTAATTTAGAATTGTTTAAATTCAATTTTTAAAAGTTTATTTGTTGTGAAGGTCGACTGTGAGCTGACACGGATTTGGCGGTCGATTCATGCATCGACCCTGAAAGGACTTTTTGTTGTCCGAGGAGTACAATCAATGTGACGGTCAAAGTGGAGGTCGACCGCTAAGCTTGAAGGCTGATGCAACGGATGATCCAAGTTATGTTTGAGCGCGACGGTCGATATGACGGACGATTAGAAGGTCGACTGTCAACATGCGCATACTCAAAAATAGTCTTGGTTTGTAAACTTATAAATTCCAATTCATTCTAACCATTCACGGTCGGTCAATCAAATGTTTGGAATATACCGGCCAAATGTAGAATAAATATTCAGTCGCACGCAACCGAACAAAGACCACATGTACGGTATATATCAACCGAACAAAAATTAATAGTTTGGTTTGAAGTAACCGCTAAATTTAATATTGTTGAAACCGTTTATTCCACACGCACGGACACGCACCGGATTTGTTAGGCCGATCACAGCCACACGATCGGCCGGTTCTAACGTATGGCGCTGAAGTCCTCGTCCTCGTCCGCTACCCACCCGGTTCTGTTAGAAACATTAGGTCGCCCGGTTGTTATCTTCGCCGTCGTATGTTTGTTTGGAACGCCTAATTATGTCGCCGGCCATGAGGTAGGAGGTAGTAGACGATGGGTTGGTTGGAGTGATGGGTTTGGGTGTTAGGGGTAGATTAGGAACAATATGAAAATAATTATGGTGTATGCAGTAAGGTAATATTTTCAAAATCTGGTGTTGGTGTATTTAGAAATGGGATGTTCGTTTTAAAAAATATGATGTATTTAGAATCACCCTACTTTGACAGTAGTTTGCCATAAGCTAGAATATGTACGAGCCTACTCTGGCTTTAGTATGCCATAAGCTAGAATAGAGAACTCTAATTCCAATTCCTAAACCAACTGAACATGGCCTAAGTGGTTGGTAGAAGGGACAAAAGAAAGGGGGCATTTCCGCTCCTATTTTCAAATGATTGGAATTTCCGCTCCTATTTTCAAATGAAAGGGGCAACCAAACATGACCTAGTGGTTGGTAGAAGGGACAAAGGAAATCCTATTTTCTGGTGCTGTGACCTGTGAGTGTGCAGACTTTCTCATCACGTAGAATGAGCCCACATATTGGTTGAGGCCGGCCCTATGTACTTGCAGCTAGCCCAATACGTCATCGACGCGTGAGAGGACGCCATATATTCTTGTGGTTTATTGGATGGAAAACATAGCAAAACTTTAGGCAGAGGATGTGGAGGTGCTAGATCCATCAAGTATGAAAAGGCTGGAAGGGAGGCAATTTGAATATTGGAAACCTTCCGAATTCCATGAAGAGAGATGAGCTGACAAAGCTGTAACGCAGCTCGTTGAGCTTATCTAATCATTGGCGCTACCTTCCAAATTCATTGGCGCATGAGGTGGTAAGCTAGACTAGATGGTCGAGAGTGATCTGATTCTCGAACCACTCTGTTCAGCTATGTCTATTTTTCTATCATTTTTTTTTTCTTTTTCTTCTGTAACGCAGCTCGTTGAGCTTATCTAATCAAAAAAAAAAAAAAAAACAGCTGTGTATATATATACCACACACACTACCCCACTTCTAGTTGTATTCCGAGGGAGGAAAGATACGATGGCCAAAACTGCTGATCATTGATCAATTTTTCTTTTTTCTGAAGATTATGTATACTATGCTTACTTTTTAGGATTATGATAAGATTGAGAGGTCGCATGATGAGCTGCTTCCTTGTCAACCTATCCCGTCCTCTCTACACGTATTCAGAGCATTTATAAAAATTAACCATTGTGGGCGAAAGCTACTATTTGATCATGAGAAGGAGAGTACCCATCATTAATTCGACCATGAGGAAGGCAAGTACATTGTTAATCACAACATAGCAGAGATCTCAGATTAGACAAAGCTATATATATATCCTTCCTGCAATAACATTAATTAACACCTCTCTTCATAGATATATATTAGACTCTTAGATTGAGAATAGCTCTTTTCTTGATTAGATAAGCCCAAGGGGTTGAGGACAAAGGCAAAAAGGAAATTTAGATTAACTAGAATAGTTGAAGCCGGACCATTTCTGAGAATGATGATGTATATAAACAGGAAGATGGGATAATATAGGAGAGTTCTTCGACGATGTTTGGGACTTTGCTTGGCAGGCAACAGCGCTACTGCAGACATAGGCCATCATCCAAGCGTGGAGTTTTACCTGTGGGGGCTTCAACCAACCAGTTCAATTTAAGAGTCACATTAACAGGTTTGCAAATGCATAACGCGGTTCCATGCATGGTGTCCCTTCCTTAGATATGCATTAATTGCTGTCTTTTTCTTATCCAAGGGTTTAAGGGCCATTTGATAGGGAATAGGTTATTCTGAATTAAGGGATTTTGGAGTTAGAAAAGTTAAAATAATGAGTGAAATAGATCAAAATATTTTTTTAATAAAAAAATAGAAATATTATTACAATCGAGGTGGTGTTAAATTATCTCATTTTTTTTGAATGACTCATATTTCTATTTTACTAACCTCATTCGGTCTTGAGATAATGTGAGGATGACGTGAGGATAGCTCACCTGGATAACGTGAGGATCACCTTATCCTGCTGCTATAGGCCTAGAAATACTGACAAGACAGCTGCATCCGCCTCTTAAGCAAGACATAGTTTTGCAGCACAATATATAGAGGTCTTCATCATCCTTCATCCTGTAGGAGAGAGAGAGAGAGAGAATCTACAACATGCTCTAAATAGGAGTAGATGCTCCTTATGTCCTTTATCAAATAAACAACAGACGTTATGATCAGCTTGCATGATGCCAGATTCTCTTCACTGGTTTATTATATCTCAACTAGTGTATACCATAATGTACCACTGAATGATCTCAAGACTTCACTAAAAGCTCGTCTCCTGATTCCTTCCCAGTTCACACACAAACCTAAGCATACATCCTTATCATACCATTCACTCATGTCTATAACTGGGAATCTCACTTCTTTCTCATGTGCTACTTTGTCTTATACACAGGGCCAGCCCTCGCATAGGACCCCGGGTTAGAAGAGGGCCCACAAATACAGTGTTTTACTAAATCCAAACATGAACTATAACTTTAATAACATGCTTAATCTACTTACACACTAGTCCCAAGTTAAACATAGGGCTTTCAAATTAAATACCTAACATGGAATTTAAGACATGCTTAATAACCCTCAAATCCCAAATTAGAAAGTGGGACACAAAAGGTTTACATTGATTGTTTCAAAATATAATAGCTAATTTAGGACATGTATTAAACACTACTTAAAAAAAATCAAGAAGTAGATGGTGATCGGTGACATGTTTAAAGTCATATGATCGTTTAGCCTACTTTGTCTTCTTTTTTACTTTTCTATTAATTATCCACTCAATCTCTTACGGTCTTACTTATTCTCAAAGTATATGTTTCGATCTCCCCATCTCTATTAAGTTTTGAACTTATTTTCTATACTCAATACATACATATTCATCTCTATCAAATCATTATCTTTTGAGTTTACACTGTTGATAGGCTGCTCTTTTTTAAACTTGGCAAATTGTTGCTCTAGTCTATGATATAATGCAAAAAATATAAAATTTCATTAACAATTTAACAACTTAGAATAGTTTTTTAAAAAATAAACATAGTAATTACTTTATTTTATTTAGTATAAATTTTGAGAGGGCCTATTTGATGTTTTCACATAGAGCCCCAATTTGCATTGGGCCGGCCTTGCTTAAACACTTAGGGGCTGAAACGACCGTGAAGTTTGAAAGCTGTATTTTGATCTAGATGGCTGAAACGATGGTCCATGAATGGATCAACCCTGAACGCATCATTTCCTTACAGAGGCTGCAGGCAGTGGATGCATAGGATTGATCAAAAGTTTGAATGCTACATTTTGAGCTAAATGACTGAAGCGATGGTCGATGCATGAATCGACCTTGAATGTATCATTTCCTCACAGAAACTGACGGTTGATGTGACGGTGAATGTGTGAATCGACCATGAAGTTTGAAGGCTAAAGTGACAGTCGATGCATGGATCGATCGTCAACATACGTAACCAAACAAGTGATATGAATAGCCGATGCGTGCACCGCAGGATGTATGGATCACATTATCTCTTTGCACCAGTGATTCAACCAACCAAACAGACTCTCAGTCCGGTCCGCAACACTTAATACGTACTTGCCTGCCTTTCTAGCTGTTCAGAAATATAGTACTGTACCCAATATATCCGGCAACCAAAACTAGACAACTGAATGCCATTCCTCTCCTTGATGACAACTTACACTGATGTGGTAACTCGCGGAAACCAAAGTGACCCACATCTCCTGTGCTCTTATATCATTCACATTGGCCTTGTTTCACTACAACGACTTCATATTTCCCTTTATACTTACTCTACTACAGGAACATCAGTCATGAAGCCATCTACTCAGAGTTGACGATGGAACCATCCTGAAGTATTTACTCATTTGCACATGTTCCTCTTACACCTATACGGCTATACTTATGCAAAAGATTGCCAGGTATATAACCTGCATGCCTGAACTCATTAAACCCTAGCTAGTAGGAGGACTGGAACTTGAAGAGCTAAGTCTAGGTTACGGTAGGTTGTTATTCACCCCACCTGTATATATGAATTCATGCAGAGGAATATATACATGCAGGAGAAGAAACAAAAGGCGCGAAGAAAGCGGTTGGGTTCTTTCTCAATGTGATCTGGGGTAATACTTTAATGAGATGATTCCATGAAGTGGTTGGGAAGCCTTTTGGGTCCAGAGCCATTTAAAAGGAGAAAATGGAATGCAAGCTGATGGATTTATGCAGAGGATGCTGGAATGCCAGAGAAAAGGGAATCCATCACTGTTGTATCATCTGATCATTTGTATTATATCCCTGGCGAGACCTGCATACATGTGGTTTAGTTCTACTGCTGGAATTAATGTGTCAGTCAGTATGCTAAGCAGATGGAGGAATTCAGAGCTCACCAATTCCAATTCACTCACAGGAAGTTGCTAGTCCTCATTTACTGTGCACTCATGTCAACTTCCATAACATCATTATATTAATTAACTAGAGAAAAGAATCTACATGAAGTTCCTTTAGCTAGAAAAGTTCATGACTTGATAGTGTTTCTTTGTCTCAGGAAGATGACTGCATCTAGGAAGGAAGGAGGCAAATTAAGCTAAAACCATATATATATGCATAGAAGATTAGCATTAATTTCTCCTACCGTCACAAATCAGAATATGCTAATTCCATATAGTTTTCATAACTAGTGTGAGGCAAGAACTAATTAGAGATTACAGACAATTTCCCTAGCTACCATATATATATACAATAACAAGTACATGCATTAGTTCTTCTTGCTAATTGAGTACCTTAATCTACAGTTTCAATAATGTTCATGGAATAGAAACCGAATAAATAAGGCAGTGACAGCAAACTAATATAGAAGGTCATCATTCACTATCTTGGCATTGAATGGTGTAATGAATTAAGCAACAACACCATAACAAACTGTTTCTAGTACAGGCATTGTTTGGATGAATTATATATATATGTTGAAGATCAGACAATTTTGCCTCTGTTCATCAATATTCTCAAGTAGGCCATTATCTCTCCAAGGGCGTTGAAGAGAATGGGCATGACAGTAATTCAATAATTAATAATGAAATTAACTGCTTTCATTGAAGAAATAAACTTGGAAAATTTGTTCGCATAGCTTACGCCAAAGATCAGACAAATTTGCTTCTGTACGCATGACAATATGCTAAAGTAGGGTATTTCTTTCTTGATTCATTTATCATGAAAAGAATTTAGCAGAATCCAGGATGATCGAGTTGAGAAATGCATTGTGCTGTCACTGAACACACATGAAAAAGATGAAACATATTGAACATAAGTTATTTTCTGTAATTCTATTGTCTGAATTAAGTGTATACATGAACTGAGCTGAAGAGATAAATGGAAGGAGAAGAAAATTAACTTCATAATTTCCAGCAAGCCAAGATCATCTTTGTCTTCTTTTCACATTGGTGATGCATTCAACAGCTGAAAATCTTCGCACAACACTAATCAAAGTGAAATTGCAAAAGCCAAGCAATATCTATCAAAGAAGGAAGCATTGCGCCAGGAAACCAGAAAAAGAGACTCAAAAAGAAGATAAAAATAAAAGTGGATACAATGAATACAAAGACAAATAAGTTGTTCATCTGAGCACAAGGGCTCTGTAATCCTACTTAACCTTCGGCCGACCTCCAAGTCTTAGCTCAAGATCTAATTCCTCGACAGGACAAGGGCTAAGTTTGATTACCTCTTCAGAGATGAATTTTTGTTCGATGGCCGAGCTTTTCACAAAGAAGGGCAAAACTGAGTCATGAGTTCTTCTTCTCTTGCCTCCGATGCCCTTCTCATCCTCATCTTCTTCTTCTCTCTGTATCCGAGAACCCATCAGCCCTAACCTCCTCTTCTCTCTCCCAAGCTTAAATTCAGGCCATGGATCTTTCAGGGATAGAGTGGAATACAAAAGGGATTCCTTTTGGTTTTCTTGATTGTTAGATGGAGAGTAGGAAGGAGAGAATATGATGTGCTTGCTTATGTTTTCTTGGGCTGATGCTACTGATGATGAAACCCTACCTGAGGCAAGATTAGGGTTAGGGTTATGGGGGTTGCATAGGAGCTGAGTGGAGAGCTGGCTGGGTGGGCATGGTGCTCCCAATGGTGTAAAAGGATCGACATGGTGATCGCGGCGATCATCTTGGCTTTCGCTTGTGGGGCTCGAAGGTTGCTTGAGCCTTGCGCGGTCCCTCCGGTGAACATTCATGTGGCCTCCGAGAGCTTGAGCTGATCGGAATTCTCTTCTACAAAAGCTGCATGTATAAGATCTGGGAGGCCATATACAACCCCCCAGCTGGCCGGAGGAATCCTCGGCGAAAGCTTGCTCCTCCCACGATTCGTATGTACTAGAGCCAGCAGCGGCCGGAGTCCGGGAGCTGATCAGGTGTGGCCTCCCAGTGAGGCTCCTCTCCCACGTCCAATACCTTGTTTGCTCCATTGCACTGTGCATGGATGAAGGAGATCCCAGGGAGCTAGGCATGGTCAAACTTATGGCAGCTTATTCGGTGGATATAACTGGAAGAAAGCATCCCTATCTTATTTGATGACATCAAAGGCATGCTAGAGAATCTATAATTAAAGAGACAGATAAAAAAAAAATCCCCCCATCTAGAAAGTTTTTATGGTAAAGTGCTCTATATATGAAGGGTAGCCTATATATCCCTAGAAATAAATATCGGCTCAACTCCCACAGAATGTTTTCTTTTGAGTCTTTAAGCAAACGTATGGTGGCACTCATTTGATGAGAAGAAGAGTATAGATAGGTCCCAGCTAGTGGCTGGTCTGATTAGGTTAGGGACAGTTCCAAAAGGAATACAGGGCCTACACCTAACCACCACCCTGATGTTCCTTTTACTGGGCCACATTAATATATATATGGCTAGCTTCCAGTACTGTTTGGCAGGACTCAGTTTGATTGCACTTAACACTTCTTGTCTGATACAGGATAAAAAATTTGGGACTCTTAATATACACATAACCACCACCCTCATGGTACGTTCACAGGACCACACATAATATATGGTTAGCTTAATTTGATTGTACTTCTACAGGATAAATAACTTTTGGCAAGCTTTAATATATATATATATGCACTATTAGCTATAGTAGTTAAAGATTTATGTTTCAAATATATAGTTGGTGATGATTGAACTTGAACCCGGCCGGCACACATAATACTAGAGAAGACTTAGGCATGATGATGGCCAGTGTCAAGACTGCACTCCATCAGTCATCTTTTTAGAATTAATGGATGCATGGGAGAGAAGAGACGATGATGTGAACACGTGCCAAAGACCCCCCACCCCCACCACACACACACAACTAATATATATATATATATATATATATATATATATATATATATATATATATATATATATATATATATATATATATATTGTGACATATTTCTAACAACTTTATGGGCTCATTCTGTTGATCAAGAAGAGGTTAATGAATCAAGAAATGGAGTAGCTTGTGCTGCCGTCCTTCATGAAATCATGCATTAATTGGGAATGTGATTGACGTTCTTTAGTCGTCTCTTAAGAATTACGTACGTCAGAAGACCGCTCCCTCAAATTAATTAGTTTATTGGGCTTGATTTTTTTAATTAACAGATCTGACTAGCTATCTTAGCCAGATTGCTAGTAACATTCTTCTAAGGGGCCATAACTAGCAATTTGATCCTATGATCACTCTGAAGAAGTTTCAATCTGAGAAATATGGATCCCCCACACTAGCTAGTTTGTTGTGGGAAATGAAGAGGGATGGCACCTTCTTATCATACCTTAATTATTTGCTGATACCCTACAAAAAGGAAAGGATAGACTTGTTGGTGTTACGTGACAAACACTTAGTGAAGACTTCTTATCATACTTGTTGCTGATACCCTACAACAAGGAAAGAAAAGAAATCACTGATGACTTGGAAACAGTTTAGTCACACGTAGAATATTACCAAGGGACATGAAACTGGCCCACTGGGATATTGAATGAAATATATTAGGAATAAGGTACACTTAGCATAACAATCGATCAGCATATTCTATGTACCCACTTGATTAAAATGCTCCCCCGTGATCAAACTCATACCTTAATCTGAGATTGTGATTGTGTTTACTTCATTGATCTTCCAATATCATTTTGGCTTTTACTCGTAGATTAGCATTCTTACTCAAAGCTCAAAGTTCAACATTTATATAGGAATTATTACCTTTTTGCCGGGAGTATGCATAGCATCACCTCTGCAAGTGATGCAAAAGAAGAAGAGAGTTTGCAATATATAATTGTGCTTATATATAGGTGATAATAGAGGGATATGATGTATTATACTAATACTTCTTTTCTTCACTCCATTGGATCTTCTTCAATTCATCGACTGAGTACTGACATAGGTGTTAGTTTAATTCTTGGGTAAATTACACTTTTAGACCCTATGGTTTTGGTCAAGTTTCGTTTAAGGTCACGGGTAGTTTCAAAACTTTAAAATAAAACCTTGATGTTTGGATTTCGTTTCAAATAAGACCATGGGCATCAACACCGTCATGCCGGTTGATGACAAATGAGTCACGACAAATGGAAAGAGCCAATGTTGTCGAAATCGCCGACCAATATGGCTCTGAATAGGTTTATTGGTATCCGATGCTTGATTCTTACTAATCGAAGCCTCATTGTGGAAGAACTTCGCAAGCTGAAGAGGGCCATCAAAGGAGGACGAAGAGGGCCGTGTAAACCCTAACCCCCGATGCCAGTGGCGGTTAAAGGTTAAGACGGAAATGGGTCACGTATTATGATGGCATCGGTGCCCAGAGCCTTATTTGAAACAAAATCCAAAAGTCAGGATTTTATTTGAAAGTTTTGAAACTACAAGACATTAAATGAAATTTGACTTAAACCACATGTCCAAGACTGTAACTTACCCTTTAACCCATTTTGGTTTGGGGTTTAGGCCCATTCTTATCCCCAAACGGAATGGGGTTAAGAGGGGTTAAAGTCATTTTTGGGGTAGCTTTTCTCTCTCACTTACATTCATCGCTAACATTGATTTACGAGGAATCTCGTGAAACCTTCAAAACTAAAGTTGTAGATCTTTGAGCCTACTTTCAGATCCCATTTATTTTATAATTTCTCTGATTTTTAGACGAATTATGGTGATTTATCTTGTGATATGCGATGGGACTGGTCTGAATCCGCATGACTAGTGGGATCGATCCCAAGCTGGTAGCGGAAGTATTCTTAGCCCTTCTTGGTGGGTTTTGAAGTTTCTTTTGATCCGATTTTTGGGAAAGATTTTTTTATCAATGATTTAAGTTAACATGCTAGTTTATCATGAATTTGAAATATTTATGAAATTTTTAGCTAATTGGTAAGTTTCTTGTTATGATGTATATCAAAATGATAGCATACTTTATATATCCCTTATATATATTAGACTCATATATGGGGTCGAGTCCTATGAATAAGAGATGTTATTAACTGAGGTGTGATGACCATCGGAAATATGTAGAATAAATGGACCGAATGTGTGCCCTATATGTTTTTACATGTATGGTTATTCGTTGATTTGTTGTTTAACCCGTTGTGGTTGCCGCGTTGCGCCGGGAGTGATAATTTAAATATTATATATTTTATACACTTTACGTACAAATATTTGAATTAACCTAATAATTAATTCAAATATTATAATCTTAACCCATGAGCTTACCCACTATTATAATATTATATATTTTATACACTTTACATACAAACATTCGAATTAACTTAATAATTGATTCAAATATTATAATCTTAACCCAGTAGTTTGTCCACTATTATACTATTATATATTTTATACATTTTACATTTCTTACCATTATCTCAAGTTTAACCCACTAACTTAACCCTGTTTTTGAACCAAACGCCAAGTGGATTAAGCTTATCCTCATTTATTATCTCCACTTTCTTAGCTCTAAGCCCCTTAATCCTATTCGTCTTGACCCCTTACTTATCATCATAAGCTATCCTTACTTTTTTACCACAACCCCCACCCCCCCCCCCCCCCCCCCCAACCTAAAACCCCGGACCAAACGGGCTAAATCTTTTGAATACTTTATCCTTGGCTTAAAAGTTTTTAGAGTACCCATCATGTGGAATTGAATGTGTGTCTGGGTATCAATCTTGAAAGGTGTCTATGTTATCTATGCATAAAAAAGGAATAATTACAGCCATGTTGATTCTCTCTTAATTTTAACATGCATATATGCATGGGTTGCGTGGTTGGCATCAATTGGATTTCTCTCTCATAAGCATTGGGCAAGCCCAACAATGATTGTGTGTAGTGACTTATAACAAGGGAATGATTAATTAGGTATTATTACGATAGATGGATGCCATGATTAGTTAGCAGATTCATCGTACGTGTATGAATTGATTAATGGATAAGCACAATTCATAGCAGGGATAATCTTCGGATATTTCTTTGATGCGTAGAAACATTCAGATAACAACAAGAACATCGCATATTTAATATCAGACGAATCTTTCAACATGATCTGCTCAATCCAAAAGCAGACTCATCGTGCATGTAGAGTACTCCATGGCAGATGTTTAGAATGAGTTAATGGTCAATGTTCCAACGAAGTTTAATGCAAAATAATACGAGTTGATCGATAAAGAATGATTATAAATTAAGCAAGTTTGAATTCAAAGTTTCAGCAGACAATTAAACATCGAGGAAATGCATCAATATATGGAATAAAGAAGCTTAGATACATAGTATAGGTTCAATACCTAACCCCCCTCCAACCATAAACAGAACCCATGTCATGCTATAGCCGTTCAATCCAAAAGCGTTCATAGAAGAAGATGAGTTTATTATTTTTATCTCAACTTAACATGTACTTAGGCATGGTTATTGCCTTCCAAGAGAATTAGAACAAAACTTGTAGTTGCCCTAGACTTGCGTTTGATACGAGAACAAATTATTCTGAGTTAATGGATTTTGGAGCTAACAAAATTGAAATATGAAGTAGGGAAAAGTGAGAATAAAGTAGTAATGATTACTTTAAATAAAAAAAAGTAAAGTGATATTAGTAGGTGGAACGAGGATAAATGGATAATGATTACTTGGAATAAAAAAAAAATTTAAAAATAATTATGAGAATAAGGAGGTTATTCCCATACCAAACATGAGCTATATATAGAGTTTAGCCCCCCTCAACCCCCAAGAAAAAAAAAGGTTAGAGTGAAGGCGAGCTTATATATTTGTATGTCAACTTAACACCTACTTAGACATGGTTATCGGTCTTCCAAGAGAATTAGAAGAACACTTGTAGTTGCCCTAGAGTTTAGGACGAAGGCCCCCCAGGATTGACGTAGGGTACGGCCTTAATTCCAAATCTCAGTTAGATATTGAAGTGATAGAGAGCTCAGTTTGTCAAACAAAGATCTTGCTAAGATTAACCTCCTGGAGCACATAATGTCAACTCTGGCGACTGCTATGAGTTTGGTCTGTTTCTATTCGTAGCAGGTCAGTCCCATGGTTTTCCCATACGAATTCTAGATATTGAACCATGACTATGATGATTATGTCATAAGATAAGATACTTTAACGTCCTTCCATTGTCATGGATCATCTCATTGACTCAGGTCAATATGTTATAAATTTAAGTTAATTTAGATCAAGGCGGTGTGACTAAGTGACTTGTGCACTAACCAGGTCAAACTATATATGTGGAAGAGGGGAAAAAAAAGGAGGAAAAGCAGTAATCTCGATATATATCGGGATTTATGACATAGAGGACGAGTAAATGGGCCGTTTGAAAATTTTCAGTGAGGTCCAAGAAGAGCCCAACTTTGGAGTCTATACATTTGATACGAAGGTTTTTTAAAATTTTAATTTTTTAATCTATTTTTATAGCAATCAAAAATCGAGTAGGAAATCCAATCATGGCGGAAGGGAGCAAGAACAGTGGCGGTAGTGGAAGTGGGAGATGGTCTCTCGACGGCATGACCGCCCTCGTGACCGGCGGAACCAGGGGAATCGGGTAATGTCCGATTTCCGATGTACTTATCCATTCTCCTAGGGTTTGTCTTGAATTCTTGAAGTTTTTGTTTCTTGATCTTCTTAGGCATGCTGTGGTGGAGGAATTGGCCGGCCTCGGGGCGGCGGTTCACACGTGCTCCAGGAAGGAGGCGGAGCTGAGTGAATGCCTCAAGAAGTGGGAGGGGCTAGGGTTTCGCGTCACGGGATCGGTCTGTGACTTGGCTTCCAGAGAGCAGCGGGTGGATTTGATGGAGAAGGTGTCTTCCATCTTCGATGGAAAGCTCAACATCCTTGTGAGTATTCCGTGTGCTCAGATTTCCTTGCATATCCATGTTGAATGTTTATCCTGGGATCCTTGGTGTGACCTGTTAAGAATTTGTGGTTTATTCTGCTTGTAATAGCTTGGAAGTTAGCTGTTTGATTAGAAATACAGGGATGAAATTGTTGAACATGGAAAGAAATGAGAAAATTGAAGTTTTTATTGCTCTGAAGTAGATTTATTAGCTGCAGACACTCAATGGAAGGAATGGAGAATGCAGGTTATGATTAATGGTGCTATTCCGTGATTTATTTTTCCAATACTCTAGTTACGAATGACGATATCTTCCAAATCTAGATGCTATACCCATGCAATCTTATAAATGATTATTCAAAACTGATGGATTGTGGTTATTCACAAGAACTTCATAGCTAACATGGGCCCTGTATTGACGCCTTAATGTATGTTGTCTTCTGTATCATTCATACAGGTATAAAATCGTTCTGACTGACTTCTTTTTTCAGATAAACAACGTTGGAACAAATGTTAGGAAACCAACTGTTGACTACACTTCGGAGGAATTTTCTTTCATTATGAATACCAACTTTGACTCTGCTTTCCACCTTTGCCAACTTGCACACCCTCTTCTAAAAGCATCAGGAGCAGGGAATGTGGTTTTCATTTCTTCTGTTGCTGGGGTGGTAGCTATAAGTAGTGGTGCTATTTATGCTGCAACTAAAGGTTCAAGTCACATGATAAGCACATTTTTCTTAGTAATGCATATATTCTTGATTTGAGCTTACAATTATGTCTTTTCTTTGTTAGGGGCAATGAATCAAATTACGAAAAATTTAGCATGTGAATGGGCGAAGGACAATATTCGCACCAATTCCGTTGCACCTTGGTACATCAAGACTTCATTGGTTGAACATGTATAATTCTACTCTTGCTCAATATGTCTTTGAATTTTTGGAACACGATGACATGCTTTTATTTGCAATACCTGATTCTGGTGTCAAAAAAATCTACATGTTAGGCTGATTTGGAATTTCTATGGTCACTATATGGAATTAGTATGAAACAAAGTTTCTGTCTGCAGGAGAGATTATTCTGTGCACTCTTCCTAGGGTTATCTTCCTGTGGTCTTTGTTATTATGTACTTGTTTCCTGGACACTAGACTGTGTCCAGGTTGTCTTCAGAAGTGAACTACTTGGATACCTAAGTGGAGTGCCTCTTAACTATGAGGATGCTTAGGGCTTGCATACTTTAGGTGCTATCATGAAAGTGGCATTTAAAGAGTTATATACAATGTTCTCTTGTATTGTGATAAAGGAAAATGTACTGCTATGCCATATATGGAGAAAGCTGATGTACAACTAAAGTTTCATAAAAGAGACTTCCAGCATACCCTGAAGTGCAGAAGTTTCTGTATGGACAAACCCTTCTCACAAATTTCATGCTGCTGCCATAAGTAAAACATGATGTGCTATACAACTCAATCTTGCATATTGCATTGAGCCTTTGAACGGACGAACATTTCTATGAAAATTTCTAAATTCTTCTCCTTAAAGTGCTCCATCTCTGACAGAATTAGCTTTTACAGTCCCTTTGCAGAAACAGTTTAACAATAATTTTTAATTTCTTTTCCACCTTCTATCTTCTTTTGTTATATTCTTTTTGTCGCCCCACTCCAGGTCAACAATCTAGATCCTACTTGTAAGGATCTTTGTGCAGTTATGTTTTGGGTGATCTTGATTGTCGCTGCTTGATAATGCTTAATAAGGACAAGTGTGTTTTGGCTACTAAAGCTGTTGTATTCTGGATGTATTTTGTTAAGGATGTAATACTGACCTCAAATTTTCAAATGTTTTCAAATATCATGAATGTCTCTTGTGATATTCATGAATCACATTGCTCAGAAAATAAATTAACCAAGATCTTAATCACTCTAAGCTCATGTACATAACCAGTTTTTACTTGCTATGTTCTATATGATTACTACCATAGTTGGCCTTTTGGTTCGAAGCAATTTTAGCCATGGTTTTGCTCCTTAAAATCCTCAATTGTTCTAGGGTGTAAAGGTAACTGTTTCTGTGGTTCCTCCTTCATTTTGGTTCTGTTGGAGCATGATGCAAGATTGGAATGATATATGTGACTGTCTTGTACAAGGTTTTTTTTTTTTTTTTAAAGCCCTGCAGCGTAGCTCATCCATTATGTTCACAAAAGGTTCCTCAAATGCAGTGACGGAACTAGCAAACTTTTGTCTGGTTTTGTGGGTTAGACTTTTGTGTTCTTTTCATTCTAGTGCTATATTTCATCTGCTTGCTATCATGCTATACCATGTTATCTGATTTTTCTGATTTACCTTTTTATCGTCCTCTGCAGCTGCTTAAAGAGGACGAATTCGTCAAAAGGGTAGTTTCTCGAACCCCTCTTAGAAGAGTAGGGGAACCCGAGGAAGTATCATCTCTGGTAGCATTTCTTTGCATGCCTGCTGCTTCTTATATAACTGGCCAGATCATTTCTGTTGATGGGGGGATGTCTGTTAATGGTTTCTTCCCAGAGCACGACTAGATAACCCTTTAGAGGTCGTCTGGAAGGAGGCCATTTTCCAGGAAAATAATAACAATAAACAGACCTGCCATATGTGGAGAACTTCTGAATTGGGCTTGATGCGCCTTGGCTTTTATTACTGCTAGAAATTCTCAAAAACAATAATGTAAATGATCTGGAAACTTTCAGAACAGGAAGTATAGGCGCACTTATTGCTCCTGAAACCGTGTGCTTCAAGTTAAATATCCCCAAACTGATAATTGCTGCCAATCAGTCGATGGTATGGAATCACGAAAACAAAAGCGAACAAATATACCCAATATGCAAAACCTACGGTAATAACGGGCCGGCCCAGTTGACAAGCCTCAGCCTACGTCCTTAGCTGGGCCTCCTGGGGCCGGGCCGGCGTCAAACTAAGGAGAGTCGCGCATTGATTTGCTCCAATGCCTGGACCGGGCCTGGCCGGGGATTCTCGGTTAGGAAGTATTTTCAGGATAAAGAAATGAAAATAAATAAATGAAAAGATTTAATATTATGTGTAAATGCCAATAAATAAATGAATAGATTTAATATTATTTGTAACCATAGTTTGGGAAAGCCATGATATGAAGGATCAAATAGTTCACTTGCGTGTGGCCTAGTTTTCCTTTGTAGGTTTTAATGTAGGTAGCTTGTTGATGTAACCAGGGCGTTGTGCCCTTAGCCTACGGGCTTATCTGCTCAAAAAAAAAAAAAGAGTTGGAGAAAATAATGGATGACAAGGGTGAGAAGAGCAGACTCATGGAGAGCTTTCTAGGGTAGCTACATCATATGTTAATTCCACACTCAGGTGTAAAAACCCTTTTTCCCCAGACCTCTGTTTCCTTTCTTCCTTTATAGCTGATTTCATTCTTGAATTGGTCCTCGAACGTGATTGAGTTGTGAGCCAGAACGTTGAAAATAAATCAATTAGACAGTAGAAGTAGGTTAGATGTCTCACTCGTACAGCAAATTACAAGAGGGATTGGCCATTGGAGAGACCAACTAAAACACAAATCCTATCTGCGCTGTCTTTAGGATAACCATCAAGAGAAATGGAGTCTAGCCCATTTGATTATGCTCATCTCATCACTCATCAACACCTTCTGTGCTTCTTGCATGTGACGCGTCATTCCTCGACAAGTTTTTCTACGCTTAATTATGACCCTTTTTTCCTGTTTCTTGATGAGAAAAGATGTAGACCATGCATGTTTCGTCATCAGCATCTATCTATCTATCTGTATATATATGAAGTACCTAGCCCATACCATTTACATATCAGCCAATAAGATGGAAGATGATAGAGAGAGTAGCTTCAACACCAGCAGCAGCAGCAACAAGGGAGATATGCGAATGCGATGGTCCCTTCGCGAAACCACAGCCTTGGTCACCGGAGGAACCAAGGGCATCGGGTACGCAAGCTAAGCTAGCATAGCATGCATGTGTTCTCTTGTCCATCTATCTCGTACTCTTAGATTTGCCACTCTCTATCTTATGTTGTGTTCTCTTTAGAAAACCTGCAGTAATAACAAGACAAGTCCAAAATATGGTCCTAAATTTGTCATGTAAGGCATTTGCCCCCCTTAACTTAAGGATAAAAGACTTAATTAATAAAAAAATTCCAAAATATAGCCCGTCCAGGGCGATCGCTGGTTGGCAACCCAGGCCTTTCCTACATGGAATAGTAGGCCATATCTGGGTCGGGAGGGGCCAAGTTGGCCCAGTAAGGAACTTGTAGCCCTTGTTTGAGAAAACAGCTATGTAGGAAAGTAAAAGAGGTTATTCCTGAAGAACCAAAACAGTTGATGAACCCTAGTGGAAATCTTAATTAACGCGTCTCCCTCACCGAAGAGTCGGAGGAGGAGACAAATAAAAAAGTGGCATCAGTCTGCATCCAAAAGAAGGAGCGTTAGGCCTTCGAAAACGACCAGCCTGTGACCACATTGCAGTTGATCGAGAGCCCTCTTAATTAGCTCTATATCTTACTCCAATGCGTCAAGCACCACATATATTACGATGGCGTACTTGAAACAGACACTGCTATATCCACTAGATTAGAATCTCCTTCTTAAAAAATAAAAATAAACATAAAAATCTATTTGCGGAGAAAATATGTCGACCATGTTTTATCAACATCTATCTATATATATAAGAACCTATGCGTCGCACTTGTTGATAAGCTAAATTCTCTGGTAGCCAACGTACCAATAATTAGCACCGGAGACAATTGCTAGAGAGAGTAGCACCACCACCACCAGTCGCAAAATGGGAGAGAGCCGATGGTCCCTCCGGGAAACCACAGCCTTGGTCACCGGAGGAACCAAGGGTATCGGGTATGCAACAAGCATGCATGTCTCCCTATTCATATATGTATATATCATTCTTATATAGGAGCGTGGTTATAAATTAATCTTTAGTTGTCCTACTGGCATCCTATATGGCAGGGTTTATCCTTTGTGGCTACTGATGTGGAGGGGGTAATAGTGGAGAAGGGTGGAGTTAGGGGGATTAGTGGGGAGTTATGAGGGAGGTGAGGGGGAGATGGTGGTTACCTTGCCATGTGACAGGGGGTTTGACTAGTATATATATATACACATATATTATAAATCACTCTCCAGGCAGACAACTTTGGAGTCCTTTTGTTTCGCCGATTTGCTACTCTCCTAGCGCCTTGCATGGACCTTCCACTCGCCGTTACTTTTATATGCGGCGTCATTAGTGACGAAAGAATTTAATTAGCAGTCATCATTGGCTGCATTTCTCACATGAAAACAACCTTTGAGAAAGGGGACTACGTACGCGCGTGTGTCAACAAGCTTAATTCCTTTGGTCAGCATAGCTCACATAATCCTGCTGCATGCATGTGTCTAGCTTGTCTTATTATTGATTGGTATATATCACATACAGATTTCGATGGTCATTTCTGGCGGGCGGGAGCTATAAGGTTTTTATTTAGAGATAACTTAAACATAATTACATAACTCAAGTCGTTAGCATCCAAATGGTGGTAATGGGTTGGTTCCCATATATTGCATCCGTCATCCATGACATCATATTACATTGGCATATCTAAGCAGGTCTTCGATCGGCTGCTCTCCCTTTTGTCCTTTTCGAGCTTTAAGTTTGGTAGCTTTCATTCGTTTACGAACGTGATCCTATTTATTATTGAAAATATCCCTTTCAGCGTTGGTTTTCTCTGTCAATATTAGGCCATTTTTGTCGAGGATAATTATTCTATCTGTTTTTAACTCAACACACCAAACTTTTCAAAATTCCCCACGATACCCCTTTTATGGTGGTGGTGGTGGTGGGCGGTGGTGGCAGTAATGGCAACAGCCGGAAGGATGGTGGAGGAGATGGATGGCTACGACGGGGGCGATGGTGGTGCGGTGGCCGTGGTAGTTGAGGGGGTAAGAAAGAGGGTGGTGGTGGTGGAGGTGATGGGTTGGTGGTGGGCGGCGTCGCTAGTTGCGGTGGTGGTGGTTGAGGGGGTGGGGTGGTGGAGATGGGGTGGCGGCGGCGTGTAAGGGGTATTTTAGGAAAACAAAATGAAACGTGTTGCAGAGATTAGAAAGTGTGATGTAGATAAGCAGCATTAGGGTAATTAATTATTAATTCCCAAAATATTGTGTGCAGTTTGACGAACAGAAAAAGAAGATAGGGAGAGAATGAGAGGTTCTTCTAGATTAAGTTTTCATTTTTAGTTGTGTATATAAAAGGAAAATTATCTTTTTTTCATGAAAAAAAGATAAAATGAAAGTTATAACCTTTTGCTTCCCCATAATAAGTTATATAAGACGCATAAAATTAATTTCTAAAATTAGGAAATACATGTATGATTTTTGAATATGGATATTTTAACATGACAAATGCAGTCTAGATCACCAAAAAAAAAAAAAAAAAACATGGCAAATGCATTCCAGCAATTAATGGACTTGCCCACATTCATTGAATATGTTTAAATATGATGGGCATGTTACATTTAATTCCAACTATATATTCCAATACAATTAAGCACCTCATTATTTAACTAAAAATATTTCCAAATGTGGTGGGCACGTGCTTAAAAAATCAAACCTGACTTTGACTTATTTGCACCGATCGGAGACACGAAGTCCAACCGTCCTTTATCCAAATATTTTCTACATAAATGGATGTATGCACAACCACTGGATGACGAGCAAATTAAGCGAGAAACATGGATAGCAAGAATAGCACCAACAGCAGCAGCAGCAACAACAAGGAAGACAAGCGATGGTCCCTCAGTGGAACCACCGCCTTGGTCACAGGGGGGAGTAAGGGTATCGGGTATAGATATATATACATGTCTCTTCTTCTCCCTTCTCTTACTACTATATATGCAAGCATGATGATCTGTTTTGCATCATCGTTATTGGTAGCTAGGACTCTGTTTTGCATCGTCGTTAATTATAGGCAGGACTCTGTTTTGCAGGCATGCCATAGTTTACGAATTAGCTCGGTTCGGTGCGTCCGTGCATACATGCTCTCGGAATCAAGCAGAACTTGATGGGTGTTTGCAGCAGTGGAAAGACTTGAACCTCAACGTCACAGGTTCTGTCTGTGATGCGTCGTCTCGAGCCCAGCGAGATCAGCTAATGGAGAGAGTCTCGGTTCTTTTCAATGGAAAGCTCAATATCCTCGTACGCTTCATATGCATGCCATTGAAAAGTCTTTAGTTTTCTATATCGATCTAATTATGTGTATGCATGTACCAACTACTTGCTTTTGCTTCTATCTAGATTAACAACGTAGGGACGAATACGACCAAGCCGACCGTGGATTATACCGCCGAAGACTATTCACTGATGATGTCCACCAACTTTGAATCGGCATTCCATCTGAGCCAGCTAGCTCACCCACTTCTCAAAGCTGCAGGATCAGGCAGCATAGTCTTTGTCTCCTCAATTTGTGGCGTTGTTGCTATTGGAACTCAATCCATCTATTCGGCCACCAAAGGTACGTACGTATAAATGCCATAGAAATCCTTGATCAATCAATCGTCTTATATAGTTATATATATATATATATATATATATATAATGATTCCAATCAACTTCCTCTAGCTAACATCTACAATTTGCTTTCCTTTAATTAGGAGCAATGAATCAACTGACTAGGAACCTGGCTTGTGAATGGGGGAAAGACGGCATTCGTACAAACTGCATAGCACCTGGAATCACCAGAACCCCGCTTGCCAAATCTGTAAGCACCATCACCTCCTTTCCGAGTCTTTCAACACTTGAAAAGATTATGAAAGCATACAAGCATTCTTAGAAATGTCTATTTGGTGGATTACCGCTCAAGGATTTTCCTCCTCTTTCACCCACATCCCTAGAAATGTCAATACTATTGCGAATGAGCTTGCTATTCAAGCCCGTCTCAATAGTAGCTAGATGCGCTAATCCCACATCTTGTACCGTTTCCCCTGTAACCCGCCCTTTTTACTAGCCTCCGGGCTTACTTAGTCAAAAAAAAAAAAAAGAAAGCATACAAGCATGCATGTACGAAACATTGTCATACTTGGGGACATGTATATATATGTACATGCTGTTGGATTTAAGGCTTTTCTAAGGCCCAAAACTCGTTAATTCTTGCTGACTCCCAATAGGGTCGAAGCTAATTAAGTTGATAATTAAGTGCATGCATGCAGGATGTCCCTCGTGTCGTGTCTACAATTTGATGTGGTATTTTTTTCCTTTTTTTGGCAGTTTATTGAGGAAAAGGCCTTCCAAGGGAGTGCAGTACTGGCTCGTCTTCCTATTAGTCGCGTTGGTGAACCGGAGGAGGTGGCTTCTGCAGCTGCATTCTTATGCCTTCCTGCTGCTTCCTACATCACTGGTCAGGTCATTTGCGTCGATGGAGGATGGACAATCACTGGTTCTTAGGGTCGCTTGAGTATGCATGGAACTTAAATAAAAAAGAAAGAAAAAAAAACAATAAGAAGGCAAATCTGCCATAGTTTTTCGTTCTGTCTGTTGAGTATGCTTCTCACTTGATTAATTACCGCTGTGTGTCCAAGTTATAATGGAATAAAAGGTACTTTGTTCTTCACTATTCATGATAATTCTCGTCCATGGTTATCAATAAAAGTTTTCATATATATATATATATATATATATATATATATATATATATATATATATCATGAGAAACGAGGGAGATAAATAACAAAGCAGAGGAAAAGACTGCAAAGGAGACGCTAATAGCTAGATGCAAATGGTTGTTCTTGTCCATACAATAAACACCAACAATAATCTATCAAGTAACCTGAGGTTAAATTCTGGCCCTTCATTGTGAAAACAGTTCGTATCCTAGATATATAGGCCGGGCCTTGTTTAGATCAGTTAATTGTACGTGGCCCTTCACTACCTCTTGTGCTCGGCCGGGCCTTGTTTAGATCCTGCCAAGCCGAGCCGGGCTTGGCCCGGAGGCCTTGGACCAGAGGTTGGCCCGGCCGAGAAGCGCTTTCAAACAAACGTTTGGAAAAACTTAATATTGTTTCAATTGTTTGTATGATCACTTGCTCGAGAAAATAAAATCAGATACTTTCACCCGAATAAGTCAGCATAGCACAGCTGATTTGCATTAACTCAAAAAGGACATAGCTATTCGATCGAATTCGGAATTATATATGCGTCATGCATCACCTCATTCTTCTTCTATTGGTAAACTTCAAACTAACATCGCTGCCTCAAATTTATAAAAAAAAAAGTTTGTGTACCATTTTCTGCTTATTGGCATTCCCAATTTTCTCATGAGTAATTATGATTGTATGTCTGAGTTATAGAAGACATAAAATAAATGTGTCTTAATTATCCCAGGAAATTTTCATAAGTATCATGATATATATATGCTAGGATTGTGCATTGACAGTCATAATTCTGATGGCTAGCTAATGTGTCATGCATCATACCATTCCCTTAGCATAATTCAAACAGACATCACTACCTTCTAATAATCGATTCTTATTATGCGTCATACATTACATCATATTCCATTGGCATTCTTTTCTCCGAATATTCCTAGATATATGGGTTGATGGGAGTGCTGCGTCATACCTGCCGGCGAGTATGCAATCCTTTTCACTTCAATACATGATTAAATATCCATGTTGTTTTATATGGCTTGATTGGGTGACGGTGTTTTGTTTATTCCATGCTTTCTTTGTTTCTTCAGGTGTTGTGTAACTCAGTCTTTTTGAGCTTAACTATTAAAAAAAAAAATCCTATGTTGTTTTGTTGCAGTGTTTAGCCATGTTCATGGAATTGACGCCTTTTTCTATGATTGGAGTCTTGTCACTAATATAATGGATCAATCTTAAGTCTTTGTTGGAGTCAATTTAATATCATTAATGACCAATGCTGTTAGTTATATTATTGGGAGTAGCATGTATGACTTGAGTCATGCAGGTTCACTAAATTCTCGTCCTTTTATATGGGATCATCTTGAGCTGTCTGTTTACTAAAGTATCATCAATCCCGGGTGCACCATTTGCACTGCGGTAATCCTGCAAATATATATGCTAGCACTCTCAATGGGCCTGTCCAACCCAAGCCTGCAAATCAGGTCGGGACTGAGCCAAACCATGCATGCCCAGCATAGGCTGGCTGTGTTCGGAGCTCTAACCAGTAATGTAGCCCGGCCACTACTTCACTGCACTGCAACGCGGTCTCACGGCTGGGTTCTTTTTTTTTTCTTTTCTTTTTTTAGTCTTTTTGATTAGTTGAGTCCGAAGACTGGATATCTAAAATTGAAGAAAAATTAAAACTTAACCTCAAATTTGGGGATCAGACTCATTCCCCCCAAATCGATGCCGCCAAAACATCCACATATGATTTAAACTCCTATGGGATATGTACAAACAACACCTTTGAAAAAGTGGGCGCAGTCTGTCATAAAGAAAGCAGGATCTTCGCCGGCTCCGCCGGCCAAACAAGCCTCCTCAAAACATACCCAATACTATAATGGACCAGATACCTTGTTTCCTAACCTCCACACCTCGGTCTCAAGCTAGGCTGGGTTCGTGCTCAATTCTTAAGCCCAACTTAAGTATGGCCACTATTCCGCACAACAAGTGTATACAGTTCAAGTTCTTCTCCTACTCGAGCCTGCAGTCTGACCAACAGCCCAAAGCGCTTGATCTTTCCTCTTCTTCACCTTTTCTTGTTCCCCATTTAGCCAACACGTTTTCTTATCATTGGATGGTCGAGATTCATTACTATAAATCATATTGTTCCTCAAATCCGTGATAAAGAACATGCCAAAAGGTGTTTTTGACTGTAAAAATAGTAGAGCTGCTTCTATGATGTAAGTCGTTAAGAACATCGGGCGTAGATTATAGTTGATTATATGAAGGATTTGTCACTTAAGTAACCTTTCATATCGCCTATTGTTAGATTATAAATATTTGAACTCATTCTTTTGCAATAACAAGATTACGCTGTTGAGGTTGAGTGACTGGAGTAATTTGGTATTAGACTAGCATAGGTCTAAGTTTATGGTTTTAGTTGAGTGTCTTGGAGTATTTCCATACAAGCTAATGTGGTATTCTTATTAATAAACCTCAAATGTTTGAAGACTTTGAAAATTCGTATCGTAAGCATTTATGCAAGTATCGCTATCTCTATGGCTAAACGATCATCATTGACAAGAGTAGCATAGAGAATTGTGAGGACACGATGTTTTCAATGCAACAAAGTTCCAATCATGAAAAAAATTTCAAAGACTTGGGCTTTATTATGTATTCGAGCACGAATTCAGATCCAGTCGCACGCACTCCACTTTATAGATTAAATATCCATGTGTGAAAACCCGAAGTCATTTGAATCACAAGTTAGATGGCTAGTTAGACTACATTAAATACAAACCTATGACATCTATTCCGATACCAAATTTTCTCTACGACTTAAACTTAAAAGATTAAGCCGATAGGAAATGGGTAAATTTGTACTAGTATATTCTAACCTTTCTGCATTGTTTTTTGAACAGTTTTAGTTTATTGATGACAAAGACTCGCGATGAAATGAATACTATCTCGTACTCGATCTTATTGGGCGCGATGGTGATCAGCAAGAGGCTAGCGTGGCTTCTGGAGCTGGATAATTATCTGCTGCTTCATGCATCACTGATCATGCCATTGGTGTCTATATATGGAGGATGGGCAGTTGGGCGGATTTATGAGTGGGCTGCACCCACATGAAAATTCTTAAAAGACCGATATATTTAACCGATTAAAATTCTTAGTTTAATTGTCAGCCCACCATCTCAGCCCACCGTCTCAGGCCACCAATCCACCGACACCTAAGAGTCAAAATTAAAATTCCTAGTGACCTCACGATTAGGTGTTGCCACCCCCACCTGCCAAATACACCTGCCAAATAGTCAAAATTGAAATGAGTCAAAATAAAAGAAAGAAGTAGGTTACATCATCGTACCTTCGCTAGGTTAGTTTACGACCCTGAAAGGTTTTTTTTTTTTTGAATAGTTCAACGACCCTGAAAAGGTTGGTAGTTGCATAATTGAGAGATTAGACCTCACTTGTAATTTTTTATTTTCAAAATTATTTTATGAATTATTTTACTGTTCAGAAAAGAATGTGCTTTGAATATTGAAAACACTACTTGAGCATTTACTGTTTGGATATAGTCTCTTGTTCTTGTATAGAGTAACAGTAACTGAAATATAGGAGTAAATTTTTTTAAATCCATTAGAGATATTACATTAAAATGTGAGTTTGTGATTGATATAATTTCCATCAAGCAAACCATTAGGATAGTGTTAGCCCGGACGGACTTTAAATCCTGGATCCGCCCCTGAATTGGTTGTTAGGGCCGTTCGAGTATAAAAACAAAACGAAAAAAACAGTATATGCATACACTTTTACATTATATTATAGGCTTATAGCGGGGCATGCATTTCTCTATTATTCCGATTGTATGTCCAAGTTATGAACGAAGTATATATTCCGAGAAGTTCTCATTTTTAGCTAAGCCTAAAATTAATCGTCCACCATTGTAGCGAGTTGCTCATATATGACGTTTTAAAGGATAAAAGGACTTTGGCTTACAAGGCTACATACAATGCAATTGCCACCAGGCAGGGCCCCTAGAAGAGCCTGTTTGTTGCCAGCTGCTAAAATTCTCCGTGTCGATTATAAGTATTGATGTATGCTGCATGCATGGATGACTCATCCCCCCCCCCTCCGTCATCCACCTTCCTCATAGCTTCCGCCTCCCCTCTTCTCGCCACGCCCTCCGCGACTGGGCACCTCCTGATCTTTCGTATCTAGACGGGCGACCATCTAGTTCATATATAATGTTTTAAATGATATAAGGACTTTTGACTTACAAGGCTACATACAACGCAATTGCCACCAGGAAGGGCACCTGGAAGAGTCTGTTGGTTGCCAGCTGCTAAAATTCTCCGTGTCGATTATATGTATTGATGCATGCATACATGGATGACTCACCCCCCTCCGTCCTCCAACTTCCTCATAGCTCCCGCCTCCCCACTTCTCTTATCGCCACGCCCTCCGCGACTGGGCACCTCCTGATTATTGGTATCTAGACGGGCGACCATCTAGCTCATATATGATGTTTTAAATTATATAAGAACTTTTGACTTTTTTTTTTTTTGATTAGTTAAGCTCAACGATCTGCGTCGTCACAGAAGAAAAAGAAAAAACAAAAAAGATAGAAAAATAGACATAACTGATTAGAGCGGTATAAGAGTCAGATCGCTCCCGACCATTTAGCCCAGCTTGCCATCTCATGCACTAATGAATTCAGCTCGCGAGGGATGTTGATGAAGCAAGAAGCAACTGATTGAGTCGCAACCCTCCAAATCGCTAGCAGGGCCACCTCCAGCTACAAGGACTTTTGACTTACAAGGCTACATACAATGCAATTGCCACCAGGCAGGGAACCTGGAAGAGTCTGTTGGTTGCCAGCTGCTAAAAATTCTCCGTGTCGATTGTATGTATTGATGCGCCCACCCCCGCCCACCCCCCCCCCCCCCCCGCGGCCCCCACCTTCCTCCTAGCTTCCGCCTCCCCAGTTCTCTTCTCGCTACGCCCTCCGCGACTGGCCACCTCCTGATCCTTCGTATCTAGCACAACCAACGACGGGCGACCAGCTAGCTCATCACAGCACGCGCATGCCCAGCGCATGCCCTGTCTCCCATCGTTGCAGTTTAATAGTTAAACCACATCACGTAACGCTTGGGTCTTATCACCTTTCTAGAGGATCTACGCTCCAGTTCCGGTACGAGATTAAAAGCCTGCCCGTCCCGACACGTGTCAACTTAATTACATGTGCAGCTGTACACGTGTCAAGCTGCGCAGCTGCCGCCCCTTAACGCGCACGTGTCCGAAGCAACCGACCTCGGACGGGCTTTAGGTGCCGTCAATGGCATAAACTAATGGCTCAACACGTAATCGATGTGTTGTTGACCTTGGAAAGAGTAGACCGCCTCTATGATGTGACCACGTGTCCACATCCTCCCCGACAATGTGTATTAAAACCGGCACTCGGGGATCTAGGAACAACACGAGAGCCACGTGTCGATACGTAGGGTGGATGGAGCATTGGATAAACGGGGTAGGGTTGTGGAAATATGGCGGGAAAGTACGATGTCGTGCCAACTGCACCTGTCAAGAAGCTAACGTGGGACTGTGACGGGCAGCTGCCCGGCAGGCTTAGGCTTGCTTCTGTTACATCTCCTTCGTGGCATCCTCTTATATACATCTACTACGAATCCATTCTCAGGAGGAACAAAGCTTAATTATCGGAGTTTCGTGTGTCTTTCTTTTGAGAGTTTCGTGTTGTGTCTCTAATGGCGGAGGTTTGCTGCGAAAGGGTGAGCGGGGCCGGGGCGGAGGCGTTGACAACTGACGCCTGCGAGTCCATCTCTCGCACGGCGAGGCGGAGGCGGATGCGGATGCATCTCAGTAGGCCGTTGAGGTTCGACTCCGGATTGGAGGCGATCTTGCCAGCGGAGGAGTTGGCCCAGAAGAAGAGGAAACTAGATGGCCCGTCGTTTTGTACGGAGAAGGCTGACGTGGATCTTTGTTCCGGAGGAGGAACAGAGGATCTGGCGGAGGAGTCGTCTGGCGTGTCTGATTGGCGTCCGAGGTATGGGATGGCCTCGGTGTGTGGACGGCGAAGGGACATGGAGGATGCCGTCTCGGCTCATCAGGATTTCGTCCGGCGAGGTGTTCGGGATCTAGGGAGGTGCCATTTCTTCGGCGTTTACGACGGCCACGGTTGCTCTCATGTAAGAAACCATTCGATCATCTCTTGTCCATATCATGAACCGCTCTTTCTCTGCTTTACAACAGAGCTTATATATGTATATATATCTTAACGTCTGCTATAGGTTGCGGCTTCGTGCGAGCATCGAATGCATGAGATAGTGGCGGAGGAGCTGGAGAAGCTGGAGCAGGACCATCTTGCGCCGCCCAGTCCAAACTGGGGGGCGGTGATGGAGAAGAGCTTCTCGCGCATGGATGCGGAGGCATCAGCAGCTGCAGGGAGCCGTGCCCCTGGGGCAGCGACGTGCCGGTGCGAGATGCAGACGCCCAACTGCGACCACGTGGGATCCACCTCTGTGGTGGCCGTCGTCACCGCCGGCGAGATTGTCGTGGCAAACTGCGGCGACTCCCGCGCGGTGCTATACCGCAGAGGCGCCGCGGTCCCCCTTTCCTCTGATCAGAAGGTATATATATACGGCTTTCTTATTTGATCAGAATCACAAGAGATTGGTGCATGTGGCGATAGGATTAATTGAAACAACGATTGTTCTAACTTCTAACTCGTGTTGTTGGGCATGCAGCCCGATCGACCCGACGAGCTAGAGCGGATCGAGTCGGCTGGCGGGCGTGTGATCTATTGGGACAGCGCCAGGGTGCTCGGGGTGCTCGCCATGTCCAGAGCTATCGGTGAGTCGCGTATATATATATCTATGGCGTTTTGGATAGTATTCTGTATGCCCGGACAAAACGAACATATATACTAACTCTAAGCTCTGCGAACAGGGGATGGCTATCTGAAGCCGTTCGTGATATCGGAGCCGGAGGTAACGATCAAGGAGAGGAGCGAGGACGACGAGTGCCTGATCCTGGCGAGCGATGGGCTGTGGGACGTGGTGACTAACGAGATGGCTGGCAACGTCGTGAGGTCGTGCCTCCGGGGTAACGGACGGCCACCGAAGTTGGTCGGTGAGAACGGAGGAGGAAATGATGGCGACCGGGCGCGATGCGGTAGAGGCTCGGATAAGGCTTGCAAGGACGCCGCCAAGCTGCTGACGAGGTTGGCTCTCTCGAGGCGGAGCATGGATAACGTGAGCGTGGTGGTGGTCGATCTCAGAAGGACGTCGTAGTTGAGGGTGGTGGATTAAAATTTTAGTTAGGTTCCGTGTTAGCATGCAAATTCTTCAGTTATTTTAGGCTTTAACTTCTTTGTTACACAATACTTCTCGGCATAGAAATAAAACGAAACCTTCTGGCAAGCAATACGATCAATGGCGTTTAGATGATTTATTAAGAGGCATTAATACATAACTGAGCTCTGAGATTAGGATATCTTATAAGAGGCATTAATACATTTCACCAACCATGAATTTTCGTAACGACTCTCTGAGATTAGGATCTTTGACTGCCGCACTTAGAGACTCTGAGATTAGAATCTAGGACATTTTCTAGTCTTGTGTGCTATGATGTGGTCGTGGATCGAGGAAAATAATAGGTATTGATGGAAGGTGAGTGGCATTTTTTGGTAGTGCCCCAAAAATGACTTCAGCCAAACATAGCACAGCCACGGGTGCTGCTATTATCGCCCAGCCCAAGGGACATTGGACTACCAATTCTGAAATCGAGGTTTTTTATCTTGGCCTCATAGCTCAATTCACCTTATATCTGATCAAAATGGGGCTTGGGCCGGACTTTTATCTAGGATTAACAATGAAAATCATGTCCAAGCCCTGCCCAAGGTATCGAGCCAGATGCGACCAGACCGGCAAACCGTGCCCATTCTATATTTTAGATGAAGAAAACAAGAATTATTGATTGCAGCCAAGCATGGGTGAAGACCCGCCAATTTCGGGCCAGAAGTTAAGAGTTGAGGCCAAGTCCGACCCAGGGAACAATTGTCTTACGCAAGCCGAAACCAGAACGGGCTAGACAGGTCGGGCCTTTTGGGCCTCTTAGCCCACACATGCCATGGATTCGAAGGCACCTTTGTGACTGTCTTATAGCAGAGCACCAAGATACGAGTGTATCTTGTCAAAATCAACACAAACAACAAAAAATTATTAGTCCGATGTTCACTTGGGCGTATGCATACATTCTCCAAACAATAAAATTTCATGTACATAAACATATGTAATGCACATACCATTTAATCAACAGTGAGATACTAATTGATTGATTTATTCTATCGGTAATCACTTCATCAATAGTGTGATACCGATTGATTGATTTATTTCATCGATAGTCACTTAATCGATAATGGGATACCGATTGACTGATCTATTCCATCGGTAGTGAGATACCGATGGATTAAATCAACCAATCAATATCTCACTACCGATCCGATCATTGATACATTCAATCGGTGATGAAATACCGATTGATTGATCTAATCCATCAATATTGGACTACCTCAGTATCTCATTATCAATTCGACTCCACGGCATGGGTAATGTCCATGGTTGGCATGGGTAATGTACATGGTTGGCATGGGTAATGTACATGGTTTGGACCATGTACATATATGAAGGCTTTCAATCAATGCTCTTATTGAAATTCCTCTTAATATGCCAACTAATGGGCAGGGGAACCTAACATGGTTTTACAAATAACATTCTCCAAATGAGATCATGGGAACCTTTTATTCTCGCAGAAGAGGCAAATCACATATTAGCAGGTACTCAAATGTTATTATTTCATATCCCTTCTCTACTTTTTTTTTTTTCCCACCGGCGTGTCATCCAGAATATGCGACGTCATGAGGAATAAGTAGACCATTTCCGATGTCAGGACGACGTCCCATTTGTGCATCATATATGCCTCCCATCTTACTTCTGAAGAGATTTCAACTTCCGATAGCCTTTGTCGGTGCCGAATAACCTGTGTCATAATGAAAGGAGGCTTTATGTTGCTACTGTCTGAATAATCATCTCCATACTTTAAAACGAGAACTTTGGAATGTTGATGCGCAAAATGAGTATGATAAAAGATGAATTATGAGTTTGTTACACACTAATATGCATGCCAAAGACATAAACCTTAGCATGCCAGATTCCACTAGTATATTTTCACAACGCTAGCGGGAATAGATAGACTTTGGCCGTAGAAGATAATGAATGGACAAAAGATTAACATGCCAAGACAAATATTCACAATGTATTTGCTAGAAGCTGTTCCTAAAAGAAATGACTTGATTGTATGTCTCTGGTTGTCAGTGAAGTGTCAAGTGTGTAGGCAAAAGCTTCTCAAACATAAATGCGGACTTGAGATGTTCAACTGGTGCAAATACATATGTGATGCGGTCCAGCAAGTGCCCGAATCGGTATGGAAAGAGATTTTTACGAGTTTGTGCAAGGACAGGGTAACTAGAAATTTGGGGCCGAACTCTTCTTTTTATAACCCATCATCTACGTGTGATCAGGCTCGTGCTTTTACTTCAGCATTATCCAAAATTCCACAACAAATGCTATGCAAAAATATGCTATCAATAAGCTCTATTATGCCATTTTCTCTGCAAAGGCCTTTTTACAGTCATATTTGCACATCTACACACGATAAGACATAATAAACATAGATTGTTGATATGAACAAAAGCCTAAATGAGACTAAAGCTGAGATATAAAGAACTCACCAGTCCATATAAACAAAAGTTGATGAGTAATTGCCGGACTTGGTGTACAGCAAACGATGATGATAGTCATGGAAATCAGCACTGCAAAGCCAATCAAGAAGGCATCAGATGATGCACAACATCCACGTGTAAAATTCTGCCTAGAAGCGATTGATAAATGTAATAACTTACCCTCCATACAGAGGCAAAAAGTTCGAGGGGCTCCAAGGAAAGTGGTATCCACTATGAGCCTCCACTGTTTCTATCAGTCTCAATGACACCCACAACCACAGGGTGAGCAGATGGGGACCAGTGAGTGCAGGACCAATAATGGTTGCAAAGCCAAGGAATAATATCTCAGCAGGATGAGCATACTCAGATGTCAATCCAAAAGGTGTAGCATATCTGAATGTCACTCACCAAAAGAAAAATGACATGTGTAAGGAACAGAAGCTGAGAATTCATGAAATATCTATTTAATTGGTACGACTTACTCATGATGAACACTATGAACATGCTTGTAAAGCCATTTTGTGTGCAGTACTCTATGCCCCCAATAGAAGATGAAATCCTCTATTATGAAGTAGAAGAGTATCTGGGAGAGAATAACAGTCCTGCATGATCAAAGATATGCGAGTTTACACCAATTAGACAATCATAAGTAATACTCCTCTTATCTACTTTGGGTTCTTTTTGTTCCAAACTTTGGCTCATTATTCATTAATGATGATGTCAACAAACTGCAGTCACATGAACATCCTTAAGTTCACCTGCGATAAATCCAAACGTTTATGGAAAAGATTCTGCATGGACAACAGTAGATAAACAAGAACCCAAAGCTGATTAAAACCCAAAGCTTTAGCATCAGGAATGTAGGATATACCAGTGTGGCAATGGAAGACTGCTTTTAAGGCCCATGAACTTAAAGGCAGGATAAGAAACGATCATTATTGGTAAGTTCACACAAATATGATACAGGATTAGGCGTGATATGCATTTCCCCTGAGCAGCTGGAGTGTTATTCTTTTTCTGCAAGAAAACATGGACTGCTCATTTACATGCATGTTATGCTCATGGAAAGAAATTACAAGTAGATGTAACTTGAAAATGAATTAGGAGATATGGGAAAGAAAAATGTCAGTAGCCCACCCAACACAATCCAGAACTCTTTCAAGTATATTAAGTTGCTAATATACAATGTTTAAGCATCTTCAGTTAATATTAGAAGTGAATGAATTAGATAAGAAACTTGATTCAGCTTAAATACAAGAGCAGGATTTTCCCTCATGCATATTATCATGTAGATACTTTATCTCTTGATAATGTTCTGTAGAATTCTGTCCTAGTGCACATCAATGTTGACATTATATACTTCAGCATCAACAACAATACAATGAACGACACATGGCATCAAAATTTATTAGGTACAACTGTTCATATCCCAATGTAGTGTTGATAATAAACATGATAAGGACATTGATAAAGAAGAAATAAAATTAGTAATGGTGATAAGTAAAGGTTGAACCAAAGATCTCACTTCTTTGAGATTTGTTGAATCAAATCTAATGAGAAGAAATGAAAAACCAAGAATGCAGCTCAGTAAAGGATAGTGACATCAAGCTAATGAAGAAGTCAAATTCTAAATTCGGCGTGCATCCCAAACTAATGTCGAATGAAAATATAAACCACTTCATTCTGTTGAAAACCAGGACGAAGACTTTGTACTTCGCATCCTTAGCGTTTTGAATAAAAACTAAGTCAAAAACATACATGGTAGAATAGGGTATGAGAACATAAAATACATATTTTAAACTTCAAAATAAATATCAGGCGCTCTGTGTTCAAACCTGAATTTTGTATTTGCTTAAAAATCCCAACTGCTCAAAGAACATTGATGGAAGTCCAGACAAGAAAAAGACACCTTCATGTACAATAAAAGTGCCCAAAGTAGCCAATTGAAAATCGCTAAAATGAGTGGTGAGATACTGCATCATCAAAGGAAAGTATTAGAAGATATCTGAATAATCCATAAAAAGTGGTAACCCAAACTAAGAAAAATTATTGGAATATGTAGAGTGCTGTACAAGGTAAAACATATGTATGGTAGTGCAGTTTGCCCCTAGTGTAGTTCAGTAGTTGTTTGGTATCATGCAGAAATAACTCACATCATAACAGAGACAGTTAACAAAGGATTGAAAATATATACCACAATGCTGTCACCCAAATAAGACACAACCTAACAGGTGCCATGACATCAACTTGAGTTCAATGAAAATGCATACTACTATTCCACATGAGAGAACAGAATCCAGTAAACACTTAGCATCTAAGCAATGTCATCATACTAGCCAGTGCGCCTAGGCACACAAAGTAATAAAAACTTAGATTGAAAAGGACCTCAAGTAGCTAGATGTTGCTTACTGACGACGGGTCAGGTGGTCGCTGATCCGATATCCTTTAGAGGTTCTTTTTTTTTTTTTTTTAACTTCATGACATTAAAATAGAAGCTACCTACTGAAACATAGTGATGTGAATACGATTCTCAGCATGGTGACTAAAACTTAGCACAATAAGAATGGAAAGCAGAAAGCAAAAAACCCATTCAAAACCTTAAGAAGAGGAAATGTGAAATCAGCAAACGATTAAAAACTGAGATTTGGACATAACACCCAGATTTGTTTGCTCAGGAATTCTACCGCTTTTACCCATGTATATAAACGTGAGCGTACGTTTCTGTGGATGCAAAAGAGCCTCAGAAAGTCACATTACAAAGTCAAACAAGTCTAGAATCGACAAACATTTGGTCTGAGAAAGTATTTACTTTGTACAAGAAGAAATCCAAGACAGCATATAATGGATGATGAGTACTAGGTACGAATTTGAACTTGATTTGTATCACTGGAAAACCTTAGATGCCCTAAGATACACTCATTGAATCCCTGCAAAGTTGAATGTCATGTCCAAAAGTGGTTGACATTTAAGTCTAACTCTCCAAGAAAGTCCAAAGATCACAGACCAAGAACAAACTAAGAGATCAACTGGTCTAAGCTAATGCAGATGTCACAACACTTAAAAAGCACATCAGCTTTCTGTAAGCAACATCAAGCATCGTTCATGTTTTCAAGATATACTTCCTCCCAAGTCACTCACCAGTGCTCGATGTTCTTATCACGAGCAAGACAAGATCTTTTTCCATGAAGCGATCTCCTATGCACCATTCAGATCTATGTATCCGCAAATAGCCAGTAATGCAAGACTCATCTCATGACGCTGAATCTAAAATCTACCGGCTAGTCTTTCAAAACTGAATCAAGAACACCACAACATAGGACCAGCAGACCTAATCGATGGCTTCCCAAGAAGGGCAAAAGAAGAGAGAGTAATGCACGAAAATCGACAGGGAGAGCAGAGAAGGTACCAGCCAGCAGGATTCGAGAATCGAACCCATGGATGATTGATCAGAACCCCAACACCCGGTAAGCAAAGATTCTAGGGATTACAAGAAATGCAGACGAGCAGCTCCCAGCCAAGTGAGGAGCGGCTCCTCCACCACCACCGCTACCACCAACACCAACACCAAAACCAAAACCACCAGGAGCTAGTAGTCCTCTTTGGTACAGAATGTCACATGGTAATGGCTGGACCTACTATGGCAAGAGTGGATCTTTGCGGGTAGGTAGGGCTATACTATATACAAGCAATAGAGGGGGAATCCTTGTGGGCCGGGCGGGGCCGCAGGCGAGGGTATCAAAGCCATGGAGGGGCCCGGGCGTCGACGCCGCGCGCTTCAGCGCTGTTCCCCACGGATCTGGCTCTGTTTCGTGTGCCCGAATTGCCCCTGGATCAGTGTGGACCGGTGATCTCACATGCATCTACTGCAGCAAATTGATTGCATGATTCCAGTAGCTGGATACTATATTATTAGTAAATCCGTATGCGTGGGACGCGTGACGCACATATATGATAGAAGAGATGTAGCATCGACGATCCAGGACATTAGATTTGGGAAACCACATGTCATGTCACCATCATGATCAGTATTCAGTCGCCTACCGCCGCACGGCGGCCCCCCTGTGGTTTATGTCTCGATTTTTCAAAAATTATAAATAAGTCCCATGTTCACGTGACGTGGTGTCAAGTGATCCATCCATTTCCGTCGAGCCTGTGCCTCCCTCAACGTCTAAATTAAAAAAGATTTATGATGCATGGGTTTTATTTGTAATTTTTAAAAATCAAAAGCATTATTTGAAGCTTGACTCAAGCAACCATAGGAGAGTAGAGTATATTTTATCCATGAGGGAAAGCAGAATAACATCGATAAAGGAGACTTATTAGCCCCCAAAGTGACACAATCAACGCCAGTGAGTTATGATCCATTCACTCTCACACAGTCATGTGTTGAGCACATGATATAGGCAGGTACTGTGTGTCCGATGTCTGAACAAGATAGAAAGGTGTGTGTGTCCAGGATCCAACCATGGAGCTTAATTTATTGGTGTGATCTTTCAAGACGGGCGTGTTTGTGGCTTTCCGAAGAGGCACTTGGCTTTCCGAAGAGGCACAAATGGTACACGATTTCTGGTGCGGATCTGTGCACGGGGAAATGAAATCCTTTGTCCTTTACTGCCCCGTTTTTTAGGATCTCTGCTCCTTTGCATCGATCTCTCTTTTCTTTAAGGAACTTCAATGCACTCATTTATCTTTAATATGTATCTATTATTTTCACATATCGCTGATTATTGTGTCACTAGAAAAAGAAAATACTTTAAAATCTAAAACTTTAATTATAACAAGAGTTGCAAACAACTGTTAAGGGTTTGTTGTTGGGGTATCCCTCCTTATGAGACCAGCGATGCCGAGCATGGTCGGAGGCGTCAAGGCGCGCGGTGCAGGGCAGCTACGTATGGTGCGCTCGGAGGTGTCACGGCACGCAATGCTATAGCAAAGCGTAGGAGCATGCTTTGGCGCACGAGGGAGCGCGAGCTGCGGCGTAAGATAGGCACCCGGCGCACTCCAGATGGCGCGCGAGGCGCGTTCAGGGCTGCGATGGGCGGACGCTTATCACCATGCATGGGAGGTGTTTGATGTAATGCCGCTATCATGTCGCGCATGAGGTCTCAGTCTAAGGCTGTTGGTTAAAGGAGTGGGGTCCATTACTTATGTGAAGAGGTATGAAGCGTTGGATTAAGTTGGATCGTGATCCAACGATGCCCAAGGTCCTCACTATCTAAGCCTTTAGGGCTTGGCTGCGATTAAAAACAGAGAAGAGTGAGGGGGCCTTCAGGGCGGCTTGAAGAAGAGCTGTAGGCGGCCAAGAAGAAGCCGCAGGGTTTGAGAGAAAGCCATGGGTTAGAGAGGTCGCAAGGCTTTGTGAGAAAGCATGGTTAGCCTGGCTTGAGAGAAAGCATGACTAGAAGATGTAGAAGGCTTGAGACAAAGCAGGGCATATAAGAACGTTCTCAATGTTAATGAGAGAATGTAAGGGAGGGAGGAGAGAGATTATGTGAGAGTAGAGAGAGATCTTTCTTGTAAACCTCATACATAATGAAGAACTTCCCGTGGTTTTTCCTTTGCAGTATTTTGCTGGAAGGTTTTTCACATTAAATCCAATGTCATCTCCCCCATGTTGCTTCTCTCTGTTTTTGGTTCCCTACTTATCGATCCTAATATTTGTTTGGCTACTCGATCAAGAGAGTTGAGTGAGGGGGTGAAGTCATTCCACTTAGCCAATTCTGATGTTATTTTTATCATGTCAAAGTAATTGAGTAAGAATTTATAAAAACTCTATTCGATGCTTTGTTGAATAAGCTAACAAAAATAACTCGAATGCATCTACTCAGCCCGTTCCACTCTCTGCAATGTCCTGAGAACTTACCAAAGTGACACGATCAAGGTCACTAGGTCAGAGTTGTGATCAGATCAGTCACGTGAGGACGCTAAAACAGGGCTTACTTCGCCAAGGCAAGATAGAAAGGCATCCAAAGCTCCTGAGGCGTGTCCAGGATCCAACTAATTGACTTACAACTAAATGGGCGTGATTTTTTTAAGACAGCCATGCTGTGCTCCGGCCGGGATTTGCGAAGAGGCAATCGGCTCGAGAGAGCTCCATGGCTGCCTTATGGTACACGTTACCGTCGGTTTCCTGGTCCCCATCCATCCATGGGAAACTACAGCAAATTTAACGCACTGCTGTCTGGCTGCATGAATGCATGTATTCAGTCAACAGATGCCAAGGGGGCCTGTCTGTTCGTATTCATAAACGCCGTGCTGAAGTTGGTGAATCCTGTGGTGTGGTATCCCACGTTGGCCAACTGCGTACTTGTGCCCCACCACCAAGAGCAACAAAGTGATTCACGTGTGTCGACAGAACAATGTCGTATATAAAATAGTAAATCGGTGATAACATCCTATTAATGAAAAATAACGTCAAAAACCCCATTAGCTTAGTTTATAAGGTGAAAACCCGATCATGGCATTAGTTGTCGTGTATTAATGAATTAAAAGACTGAAATACCTTTATGTGTCAATGTTATTGAGGGTTACCACATGCGCGAGTTTAGTTGTCGTTGTCTTGTCTTCCTTCGACGATCTACGCCACGTGCGAGTTTAATTGCCGTCGTCTTCCTCTAACAATTAACCGCACGTGCGAACTTTTGTTGTCGTCGTCTTCCTCCAAAGATCTAACGCACACATGAGCTTCACTTGCCGTCGTCTTCCTCCAACGATCATTCATTGTCTTCTTCGAGAACCCTAACACTAATTAGCCTCTTTCTCGTTCGTTCTTCCCATTATGTATGATGACTCTTTATGAGTTTTAAGGATGATTTTGTTCGTGGTCATCACTTTTTGTAATTGAAATCTTAAATTGTGTATTTATTGATGGCACTTTTTTCAGTATTATTGTGTGCTTTGATTCGTTTTTTGGTTAATTTCTTTTTCTCCTAATGCATTGTAATCCAAGTTTTTCATTCAAGGCTTCCAAAGAGCTGCATATCACCACCATGTGATAAGTATGTCTATTGACATGTAGCTCAACACATGTGAATAGCCTAGCAATATGAAAGATCAGAAAAATGAAAATGATCTGAAAGATAAGAATAGATCATGTAGATGAAAATAGAGATAAGAATAGATCAGGTAGATGAAAATAGATCAAAAAGATGAAAATAGATCAAAAAGATGAAAATAGGGATATAAATAGATTTGAAAGATGAAAATAGATATGAAAGATGTAAATAGATGAGAAAGATGAAAAAAAATCTTGAATATGATAATAGACCAGAAAGATGAAAATAAAGATGAAAATAGATATAAAAAGATTACCAATGTTCATGATTATTTAAGTGTGAATGTTCAATCATCATTGCCATCATCATTTTGCTTTTCTTTTGCTTCATCTTCTTTTTCAATACCATCATCATGGTCTATGTTCAATTTCATTTTTATCATTATGCTGTTGAAATACATGATATATATGTTACTCATTTTTAGTTGACATATGATGTGTACATGATCATTGATGTTGGACAAGTTGGTGTTGTTCTGCATATATGGTGATGATACTGTTGTTTGGGATGCGAGAATCGGAGCTTCTTTTGATCAACTTGTGAGTCATCTTTGTGACAAATGGACCAAATTGTCTAGGGATGCTATACGGCTCTATTATCCGATACCATGCACCCGTAGACGAAACTCTAATTCTCCCTCCGTTATCTAAGAGGCATCCAGGAAGGCCGAGGAAGAAGAGGATGAGATCAAGGGGTGAGGCAGTGAAAACCATGAGATGTACGTGTAGTGGTCTCGAGGGGAATTATAACCGGAAGACATGTACTGAACCATTGCAATAAAATAATTGATTGAAATTTTATATTGGAAGAAAATGACTGGTATAATTAATCATTCTTTGTAATTTTTGAAAATGTAATTGACATTTATTGCCTAAATTTTGATTTGAATCAATCAATTGTGAACATTGCAGAATTTCATCTTTTATGTCCATATTTATTTTTATGATGTGTAATTGAGTCATTTTTATCTTTTCACGATATTACATAACATCATAGTCATACATGATATTCAATTGACTCAATTTCATCTTTTCTGGATTATTACCTGACATTTTAATATGATTTTTAACCACTATTCATTTTCATAAGACATGAATTTCATACTTGACTGTTCCATTCAATCTCATCATTTAAGCTACAACACATCACATGCTAATCAGATGTGAATGTACAATTTTTTATTACTGAAGGAATCGATTACATCGCAATCAAACATAATTGTCAATCGAATACAATTTTCATCTCTCTGGTGTCAATATATCTTATATATCATATACCATAATTTTCATCTTTTTTGTGTCAATACATCTTATACATCATATACCAATTAAATGTAGTTGTAACTTTGTGCTTACAACTTTCAAATCAAGGTACAACTTCAAAATCAATATGTACTGTAGCTTTGTGAATGTACAATCAGATGTGATTCAATTAGATTGAACAATGTATGACTGCTAGCTATACTTCAATCATGCAATACAAGCTTCTCAACAATCTTTGCCTTGAACTTATTTACTTCTGCTGGTTTCAACTCTTTTGGCAATGGTTGATGAAGTGTCAGCATCTCCATGTAGTAGCACACAAATATTCCACAATCAACCATGTTGTTTTTTTGGAAAGATGAAGTTAGACTCATTTAGCGTTTAATGTTTAAAATTTACAAATACGTGAATCAATTGTAAAGAGAAGAATAGATCATAAAGATGAAAATGATATGTGTGAGGACCCGTCCCTCTATCCCCTTGGCTTGTCGTTGAACCCAAGGGCAATTTGGGAAATTGCGCCTTGGCGATAGTTTCACACTGGGTGTGCACACACAGGCCTTGCTTGATGGTTGTGGTTGTTAGAAAGGTTAGGTGGGACCTAGTTTGGGAGTTCTGGGCTTGGGCCCGTTTTCCAGCCCAGGTTTGCACTTCTGGGCAGGGAGGATCGATCCTTTGGTCGTGGAGGATCGATCCTGCCTGTGCCTGGAAGTCTCTGTCGGTGGCTTTCGAAGGACGGCCACCGCTGTGGCCGTCACTTCCCCTGTCAGGGGAGGGAAGACTTCCAGCTTTTCCCCGCCTTCGCCGGCTTTCCCCCGGCCTTACCCCCTTCTCCTCCCCCTTCCTTTCTTTCTCTTCTTCCCTCTTCTTCCTCCCGGCTCTGTTTTTCCCCTGTTACGGCTGAGAGCTTCCGCTCGCCGTTCTTCCTCCTCCGGCCACCTCTCCTGGAGCTTGAAGGCTCGTTGGATTCGTGGCAAGGCGAGGAAGATCCTGGGGTAGGACTTGAGGATCGAAGCTGCGTTGAAGAGGTAGGGATCTCACTCAAACCTCCGGCTTGCTTTGAGGGTTTAAATCCGGGTTTTGTTTTCAATAGATCTCCTTGTGGAGTTGTTGGTTTCCGGTTTTGAAGCCATGAGTAGCTTCGTGTTGATTAGATCTACCAGCCCACCAAGTTTGGTGAGGTTTGGTTGTGTCTTCCGGCGGCTTTTCCGGGCGGAAGCACGCCGGAACCCATAAGGATCGATCCTCCTGGGAGGAAGGATCGGTCCTCTGGTGTTGGCTTGCTGTGCCCAGCACATGATCGATCTTCTTATGGGAGGAGATCGATCATGGGGCCTGGGTAAGCATGGTTACCCTTCGTCCCGAGAATGATCGATCTTCCTGGGAGGAAGGATCGATCTTCCTTGGTGCGACTGGAAGGGCGCCCTCTGTCTCGAGAAAGATCGATCTTCCTGGGAGGAAGGATCGATCCTTTTGTCTCGACAGTGAGGGAAGCTCACTGTTACTTAAGTGATCGATCCTTCCCTTGGTGAGGATCGATCCTTTAGTCGCAGCGAGGGTTTTCATGAATTTTGCCCGCGGGGCTTCGCATGTAAGTGAGTTTTGATGGTTTTGCCCTTGGGGCTTATCATGTTTTACATCATGCTTGAATGTTTACCGCTTTGTGGTTAACCGAGGGAGTAATGAACCCTCGGGAATGATTAGTGTAACTGGGCCATGGGTTATGCCCTTTTATCGCTTTATGGTGAACCGAAGGAAATCATGATCCTCGGGAGTGTTTAGAATAAATGGGCCGAAGGTGTGCCCTTGCTGTGTTGCATGTTACCGCTTTATTTATTTCCTGCCCTGCTCCTGTGCATTAGACATGCTAGGTTGGACTGGGTGGGGTTGACCCGTGGACTCCGGTGATCTAGGACTAAGCGTGGGATGTCGTTACCCCTGTAAGGGTGTCCTACAAGTATCGTCCGACCCACCCTGTGTCAAGGACCGTCGGAGGTAGCCCAGTCCTTGAGCAGTGGTTATCGGAGGGACGTAGGTTGGACAGGAACCCTGGGGGGGAAGGACATCGATGGGATCGATGGACTCCCTGGCTAGGCTTAGTCTTGGGTCAGGAGTTAGGGGTCCTGTTGGCTCTGTGGCTTGGAGTACTGAGAGATGGTAGTCTTAACCTCGGTCGTTCCGCCAAGTGTGGAGATCCCGCTTGGGGAAGGGTGTCCTACCAATAGCGTCATGTCCACCCTGTGTCAGGGATTGTCGGAGCTGCCCACCCCTGAGCAGTGGTTGTCGGAGGGGCGTACTTGGGACAGGAATCCTTCGGGTTAGTGACGGGATTTATGGGGTCCTTGGCAAGCCTCAGTACTTGGCCTCAGGGTTGGTTCGTTTGGGTTTTGCCTTCTTAGCGAGGTGGTAGAGTAGGACCCTGCTGAGCTGTTGCTCATGCCTACCTGGACTGTGTTGTTGCAGGTGCAGGTGGCCGTTCTGTTCCTGTGTTACCTCCTCGGTCGTCTCGTGGCAGCGTGCCGGACCCTGACCATGTCTGAGGGTCAGGATGGGTTCGTTTGTGCGTTCGCGGAGACCCCGGTGGGTAGTGTAGCTTCTTTTTGGGGACTGTTGATCCCTTGTAGCTTGTTGTACTAGAACCCTGTTAACTCCGTTATTACTGTTTTGTAATAATTGTTAATAGCTGTTGTTTAGTACCTTTGCTTCCGCTTGTGACTGTTGGCAACTGTTTCCGCCAGCTGACCGTAGTCTCAACTGTTTCCGCCAGTTGAGGCTGTAGTTGTAGGTCTTTTCCCCTCGCATCCCCGGCCCGGTTGAGCCCTGCGGGTCGGGGCGCGACAATATAAAAGATAAGAATAGATCAGAAAGATGAAAAATAGATCAAAAAGATGAAAATAGATCACAAAGATGAAAATAAATTAAAAAAATGAAAATAGATCAAGAAGATGAAAATAGATACGAAAGATAAGAATCAATTGCAACTATCAGAATGAGCATAATATCATTGTATTCAAGGAAGGACCTCATACCAAATAGAGGGTTGTGCATCCTTAGGCTGGACATCTCCATGTAGTAGCATACAAATATTCTAAAATCAGCCATGTTGTTTTTTTTGGAAAGCTAAAGTTAGACTCATTTAGTGTTTAATGTTAAATATTTACAAATGTGTGAATCGATCGTAAAGATAAAAATAAACCAGAAAGATGAAAATGATATGAAAGATAAGACTAGATCAGAAAAATAAAAATAAATCAGAAAATAGAAAATAGATCAGAAAGATAAGAATCAATTGCAACTATAAAAATGAGCATAATCTAATTATTATGAAATCAAGAAGATAGAAATGAACCTGTAAGCATCAATCGAAAAGATGAAAATGAATCGAGGAGATAAATCTATCAAAATTTATAAGTGAATGAATAAGAATCGAAACTTACCATCTTCTCCTTTGTTTTAGGCATCTTTACCTTCTTCACCATCCTGGTCGAAGTCCGGATTAGGGCTGCCGGGTTGAAAAGATAAAAATGGAGGTGAGAGGGGATGGAGCCGTTGAGTAGTTGTGATGGTTGTGAAAACACCGGAGTCGATGGAGACAATGGAAGGCTGCAAATCACCAATCGAGGGAGACGTCGGAAGCGAGCTTGCGAGCGCGACGGTTGGAAGATGAAAATGGAAAAGGAAATGCTAATCGGAGTGGAAAAAAGGCGCGGTCGAGCGCGATGAATGATTGTAGGGATGAGAGAGCAGTATTGATCTTTTTACGCGATTTGGGCTTATTGCCCCCAAAAAAGGTCACGTGGGATTTTTAACAGATATGTTAGGGTTTTGGACGAATAAGGGGGTCTAATATGGGTTTTGAACCAATATTCTTATATAAAACTAGATGGCCGGCATGGGTAGCCACCCCCTCCCCCTCGCGCTCTTTCTATAAGATAGGTTATAATTCAGATGTCATGTCATAACGTATCTTACTTTATATAATATATTAGATAGACCCCCCTACGTCATCTGACACGGATAACCATCACCGTCTACTACTCCTCTCTCTCTCTCCTAACCACATGATAAACACTACTCCCTTGAACGTGGCTTCATCTCGATCACATGATATATCCGAGAATAATTTGGATCGGGCATTGATAGAATATATGTGATCTTATATAATAGATTAATAAGATTTGATGAATTGATTTAGTTTTCCCAAAGATTTAAAATGACGAAAAATAGAACTATAAGATAATTGGATTTTGCATTTTAATACTACAGGAGAACAGAGCAGCTTGATAGATTAGTATCATGAAGATACTTTGATAGTCCCGACGTGTCTGCCTATAGACTCCAAAAACTACTTTGCATGTGCTAAAGAGCCCAACAACCCAAGGATGGTGGCAAAGATTCCAAGTTAAAAAATAGTACCCACGACGAGATCGGTGATGTTGTCCTATTTGTTTGGAAATAACCACGGCGTTGATCAGTGTGCACCTGGATTCCTGTCATGCTGGATTCTTTTGGAGAGCTGCTAATCGCCCCTACACAAGTACCATTTTCCCCTTATACCCCCTGCTCTTTTCCTCTCTCCTAACTATTCCGTTCACTCACAATTTTGTCTTGTTTTTTCTTAGTTTTGTTTCCCTTTTTTTTCATTAGTTTTGTTATTTTTAATCAGTTTTCTTTACTTTTTAATCAATTTTATTTCTTTTTTATCAGTTTTGTTTTTCTTTTTGGATAGATAATTTTTTTATTATATGTTTGTAATCTTTTGTTTATTTTTTAGTCGTAGTTTTTGGAAGTGATTATTTGATTAAATTTTAAAAAGTATAAAAACATGGATCAAAATAAAAGGTATATTTATGAAAATAACAAAAATACTAACAGTTAAAAAATACAATGTGTTATGTGAAAAGCCTCCTAAACCAATATCGATTTAGCTAAGAGCACATGTAACAATACACAAAAAAAGAGATACACAAAAATATATAAAAATAAAAATTATAATCAATATTGCCTTCAATTTTTGTACGGAGCACTTGGTGTTGTACATGTTACTTCGTATCACAAATGAACGTGTGTCATATAACGAACGGCCCATTATTTAGCTTCGTACGATGAATGTTACCGCGCACAACGTTGGAATGGGTGGTAGAGAATAATGAGGGTGTAAGAAAACTTGCGCGAAGTGATTGCCAACATGAGCAATAACTATTTCTCGACGCTCTTACGGCATGTTTGGTTGGACATAACCGTCGGGAATGGAATGATCAAATCCCCGGTCAAATCCCATTCCGTTGTTTGGTTAGACATTAGAGTTGGGAATGGAATGCATCATTCATGACAAGTTGGGAATGAGACAATCTCATCTAATAGCCCGGAATCGCTCATTCCATTCCCGACGGAATGGAGCTTATAATATAACTTAGTTATTTATATCCTATTCTCATTCCATTCTCACACTTTTTTTTGTGTACCAAACACCTTAAAGCATGATTCCTAATCCCATTCCTTGTGCAAACCAAACATGCCGCATCATCTTCATTCCTAATCCCATTCCCATTCCTAATCCCATTATCATTCCCTTCCCCATTCCTTGTGCAAACCAAACGTGCCATTAGTTTGAAACTGGAAGAGCCTTTGATGACATGTAAGTAAAATAACTCCTTGATTTTTAAATTTCATAAATTTCAAAATTTGAATTTGAATTTTTTTTTTGAAATTTATATGATTTGAAATTTAAAATCTTAAAATTTTAAATTTTTAAGATTTGAAATTTGAAATTTTTACGATTTGATGTCTTAAAAAATTAAAATATGAAGAGGTGCTTTGGGAAGGGTATTTTGGACTTTTTTTTGTTCAAAATGGACTAAATATCCAAAACTTTTTGTTGTCGGTCTAATTGCCGGATTGAGTTTAAACAAAGAACCTATTGTTCCTTTTTCTAAAAAATAATAAACAAAAATGATTAAAAAAACAAAACTAATACAAAAAATTAAATAAAATTAATCAAAACTGAAAAACAAACAAAGAAAAAAAAACCCACAAAGAATGGGGGAGAAAAATGAAACAAAAGTGAAAAAAAGGAAAAAGGAAAAAGGTAAAGAAGAAAACGTGGAGAGAGAGATGGAGAGAGAAAGGAGGCAAAGGGTATAACTTATGGGGATAGTTGAGGGGGGAGTAGCAATTTGCATTCTTTTGACAGTCAACACTTGGGTAAAATAATGGTTTTGGCCTTTTGGGTCTTTTTCTATTACTTTATCCTACTACTTGGTGAAGCACTGTTCTACATGTTGTTAGTTAACAAATTATAAAAATTATAGTATAATTTTTTTTTTTACATGAGTGATGACATGATAGTGTGTGCCATCCTTGATCCTCGATCCTCGATCATGGTTTACAGGTATAATAAATAGAAAAGTAAAAGACACCAAGAAGATTTATATGACTCGGAAATTAAATTTTTCTATATTCATAAAAAGAACGCATCAAAGAAATCCGCAAAAATGAAGAAGAACACAATGATTTGCTTAGTCGCAGGCATCAAGTCTCTCTCACAAATGACAAATCCTTCCGCTCTTCAATATCTCTCTCTTTCTTCTATGTTTTCTTCTCTCTGTTCTCATATGCTTTCTTGCAGATCTGGTTGAGAAGGAGGTCGTTCGTGTGCTTATTGTAATAAAATACCTACGACTATCAAAGGAACTAATCTCACAAGCAACCTTACTAATAAAGGGTTGCAAGGATAGGCTAACCCTTCTTTATAACCTAACAGGCCTCGTCAAACGAGAGAGGAGTGTAACGCCAACGATATGCTCCCTTTCTAATAGCCCCTAATAGAGAAAATCACAAAAAAAATAAGAGGCGGGAGTAAGGAGTCCCACTTGCCTAACGTGCAAGCATGCCCCAAATAAGAGGAGAGTCCTGTTACTAGTAAGTAGAGTCATAATGACCATCTAATTTGAGATGGCATTACGTGTGACAATCTACACGGCATATCTAATGCATAAACATGTGCACAGTCTCCCACTTGGGGAGATGCCAGGCAATGGCCTTCTTCTCTGCATCGAAGCACTTAAAACAACAGCAATCCAGAAACAAGAATGGCCATCTTCTGGTTTCTTGGATTAATGATGGACATATACTGCTCAGAGGATCCGGGTCGAGACTCTAATTTTGACATTGGGCTGGACCAAATCCTATAGAAGCCCATAGCGCCACTCATTTGCGTTTGATGCACTTTATGGGCTGGGGCAAAACCTATATTAGCCCATAGTGGGCTAGTAGAACAATGGGTTTGGTCAGAATTTATAGAGGCCCTTAGCGCCACTCACTTCCTTTCTATGGGCTTTATGGGTTGGACCAAAATTTATTGGAACTGGGTGCGTTTGGTTGCGGGATAGTCTATTCCGGGATTAGAGGGGATAGAGATTGATAACCTGGGATAAATAGTGGGATATGTATGGTATTTTGGTAAAAAGTAGTGATAAATTAGTAATGTTTGGTTAAAAAATATAGATAAAATTGATGTGATTGGTTGAAAAATATGGATGATGAAATAATGATTGGTTGAAAAGTGAAAAAATAAGAATAAAGTTGATGTGATTGGTTGAAAAGAAGAGAAAATATAATAACGATTGGTTAAAAAATAGGAATAAAATAAAAATAAAGTAAAGATAGGAATAAAAATAGAGATAAAAATAAAAATTAAATAATATTTAACTACAATACCAAGATAAAATGAATTTATGACCAAACAAAGTCATAATGTACCCCTGGACTTTACTGGGTTAGGACTGGATTGTAAAAACTTTTGATTGATATTGGTAGGGGCCGCGCGAACGCGTACCCCCTCTAGCACAAATTATGACGTGCACTCTCCCACTTGGGGAGATGCTAGGCCAGCGCCCCACCTAAGTGCAATGGTGGTCACTGCCCTAGGCCACAGGCCTTTTTGATCACCCGTAGACCCCGTCCAGGTAAGTATGGTGCAACGTTGCCCGAACCCCTCTTCTTATAGGCTGCCAAGCTGCTCCACTTCCGCGCCCTAGCCGATGTGGGATTATTAGCATGGATGTGGACACCCGGTGGTCGCCTTATCTTTTGTCGGCTCTATCCAATCGACGCATGCAGCGGTACTAGCGTTTTTTGGACGGCTGAGATTACTAACCTTTTTAAGAACAATGACAGCTCAAACATAGTCCTTATTTTTCGCCTTTAAATCTGGCAGAAGTTTATGACCTATATTTTCTTTTTATCGCATTCCTTAATAAGTGATCATTTTCCTAGTATGGATTCGGAGGCCTCTGTTCAATCCTCAGCCCGTATCTTCGTAGTAAACCAAAAAAATAAATAAAAATGCATCTATTATACTTAGGGGTGGTAATTCGGGTTCACGGATCGGGTTCGGGTCGGGTCATACACTGACCCGTTTAACAAAAAACCAAACCCGAATCCGACCCGTTTAATAAACGGGTCAGGTTTGTAAACCCAAACCCGACCCATATATAAACGGGTCAACCGGACCCGACCCGTCTAACCCCTTTATTAAATGGGTCAGGTTGGGTTCGGGTTGACCCGCCACGGCCAACAAGGGAGAGGCGGCGCGAGCGATGTCGGCGACCAGATCTGGCCGGCAAACAGCCGGATATGGCCGGATCTGAGGCAGATCTAGCCGGATTTGGCCGGATCTGAGACGAATCTAGCCGAATCTGAGGCGGATCTAGCCGGATCTGACTGGATATGAGGCTCGCGGAGGTCGAGGACGGCAACGCCGCGACGGGAAGGAGTGGGGGGGGGAGCCGCGGAGGCGGTGGAGGTCTTGGAGGTCGGTGGCGGTCGTGGGCGACCTCGGGCTCGGGGAGGTCGAGGACGGCGGCCGGGGAGGTCGTGGAGGTCCTGGAGGCTGGAGGTCGTGGCTGTCGCGGAGGCCGGGGAGGTCCTGGAGGTCGTGGCTGAGGCGACCTCGGCTCGGGGAGGTCGAGGACGGCGGCCGAGGAGGTGGTGGAGGTCCTGGAGCCTGGAGGTCGTGGCTGTCGTGGAGGCCGGGGAGGTCCTGGAGGTCGTGGCTGAGGCGACCTCGGCTCGGGGAGGTTGAGGACGGCGGCCGGGGAGGTCGTGGAGGTCCTGGAGCCTGGAGGTCGTGGCTGTCGCGGAGGCCGGGGAGGTCCTGGAGGTCGTGGCTGATGCGACCTCGGCTCGGGCTCGGGGAGGGTAGCAGAGAGGCAGGGAGGAGGAGAGGGGTGAGACTGAGAGGAGTGGAGGGAGAGGGAGAGGAGGAGAGCTGGTTAGGCGTAGTAGTGGAGAGGGTGAGAGGTGAGAGCCTGGAGTAGTGGAGAGGGTGAGAGGTGAGAGCCTGAGAGGAGTGGAGAGGGTGAGAGGTGAGAGCTTGAGAGGAGTGGAGTGTGGAGGATAGAGTAACCGGGTAAGGGTAGGATAAACGGGTTAACGGGTTGACCCGTGGGTTAGGCGGGTCAACCCGACCCGATCCGTTTATTCGCGACCCGAACCCGTTTATATCAAACCCGAACCCGTTTATTTCGTGTCGGGTTCGCGAGTCACGATCCGAATTGCCACCCCTATTTATACCTGTTAAACCTATATCACCATCTCGACTTAAGGTTGGTAATACAACGGGTAATACCTCTTGCTTCGTACGGCAATAGTTAACCTTGAAGCAACTCTCTTATTAGATGAAAGCATATGCCAAAGAACGTAACTTGCTATTCTAAAAGATGTAGCTATTTCCAACTTATGCTCGAAAAATTTACAACAAGATGGTTTATAATGATATTCAGATTAGTAACAAAATAAACAATCATTTTTACAATTGAAGTTGTTAATTAACAAAGAAAAAACGAGAAAGGTACATAAAGAACAATTTAACACGCAACCATCCACTCGCACTTGACGGCCTTCTGCTTCTTGCAATGCCAGACTGACTCCACATGAAGGATGTATGTTTCTAAATGATATCATTCTAAGAATTAAAGATCTGGCGTCATGAGAAAGTCGCCAAAATCCTTGAAATGCTTCGATGTTATGAACGCAGTAACTGTTTCTGGCACGTTAGTAATTTTCTACTTGCAAATGGGCCTTCAGCTGTGTCGCGCACATCTGATCTCCATCCCATAGCATTTGTAATTTCATTAACCTCATCAATGACGAACCTAGAATCACGAATATATGCATGCCCTCCAGGCCTAAGTATGCGATCCATCTCGAGCAAGGTAGAAGAGATGTTACACCTGAAATGTAGGAAAGATGCGTTAGCTGAAGGTATAACATGTCCTGGTGAAACACATAATTTGCTACCTACTTCCCACTAGAAATTTTATACTTTCCATTGTTGTCAAGTTCCAACATGATTTAGTTTTTAGTCATCAGTAAAAACCCTAGCTGAAAAATAGTCTCATGGTGGTCTCCACGAAACAACCGTTGTACTTTTCCGGTTGCATCATTGGTAGGTTTTTACAACTGATTAATTAGTACATGTTAAGGGGAGAAATGAAAGATGGCTTGGAATATCATAATGGACAGATAACCACAGTTGGAAGAGCATTGAGATCACAAAAATAACCACGTTGCAGGAGGGAGATCACCTTTTCTGTTCTCTGGAGAAGAGGCCAGACGCATGCAAAAGGTCATACGTTCTTGGATATGTATCAAACGGCTCACACCTATAAAAGAAAATCTTACAGACAATTAATGAAGTTTGATAAGATATGCCATTTTAAGCTAAGAGAATAAGACATCTTACAATACAAACAACATTGTTAATCCTAAAAGGATGATTATTCAATCCTCCCCTACAAGGCTAATCATATGCTAATGATGCCTTATCACCTTCGCTCTAGCTGTATAAGCTCATGAAAAAGGCCCAGATTCTTCCCAATCTCCTCTACATGCTCGAGCAACTTCACCATTGAACTTCTTAAGGCTGCCTCAACTGGTGTGGATTTTACAGTTCCTACGAAGTAGCATTCCAAATTTCATGCTTCAGCATCATTTGTATCATGATCATTCACTAAGATGTTAATATTTATTCATACTATGAGTTTCCAGTCTTCACTTCTCTCTTTTGCATATTCTCTCCCATTAATCATTGTGAAAAATAAGTCTTTTGTGTAATTGCTAGTTCTTTGCCTTTTTATTAGACCTTATGTCCTAAATCATTCCATTCTTTTATGTCTTTTCTGCAGTCACCAATGTTCTAATATTTCGCAGCCTTATTAGTGTCTTTCAGTGCATGTCCTTTATGCTGGTTGATAGAGCAAATTTTATCATCCTATCAAACAGAAAAGAAAGGAGATGATGCTAACCAACAAAAAATCACATTGATGAGTTGAATATCACTCATTCACAAATTCAAAACTGAAAAGTTGCTGCAACCAATGAAAGGTAAACCATTGAATGATGCAGAACATACCAGTCATGGATAACTCCTGTAAGTCCCCGATCATATATCACTGGCAATGTGTTGGGCCCAGAAACTGGAACAACATTCATAACCCAGCAATCTATCTGTTGATCTATCAATGCAGCTGCAAACCTGCCATGACAACAATTACATTCAAATTTAAGATAATGACACAAGGGAAGTCATAGAAAGGTAAGTGAAACGAAGAACTGTTCCCTTTTGTTTCTAATTAGCATAAGAAGTAACTAAAAAGAAGAAGAGCGACAAGAAGAAGAAGAAAGAGTAAACATGAATGACATGGAATAAATCAAGCTGATCGAAGGACCAAGATATCCCACATGTGTAAGCAACTATGCAGGCACTGGCGAATGGTCCGCTCCCTATCTATGCTGTCAATTTAATAAGAACCACTTTAGAACCCCATGACACCATATCAACTGCATCAAAAATGTGTGAACAATACAGGACATGTAAAGACCTGACATTGTAGAATAAATGCATTTATAAAAGCTGCGGCAAGACCAACAAAGAGCACGATAAAAAAGCCCATCCAAATGGCAGGAACAAAGATTGAGTATCATTAGCCTCTGAAACTAATGGTTAGTATTCTGAAACTGCTTTTATATAATATGAAGATATATTTAATATATTTACTTATAGAGGTAAAATTCAAGCGTTATCTTTAGACTTCTCAGCAGTTTTCTATCTGACCTTAATATATAACTAGGTTTTGTTTTACACCTGAAGGAAAATACGTGGCCCAGAGGTTGCCTTGCATCAGTTGCAGGTAGGTTAATCCACTGCGCTATACCAATTGTTTGAAATAAAAGGGGGAAAAGCTAAAGGAAAATAAAGCGATGATGCAGAGGAATGGACAAATGATTCATGATACCCACCCTCCAAAGCCTGCCCTCATGTCCATTACATTGCGCAATTTCATCTTTTTCCAGTGGAAAACACGAACATAGCTCTCAATAGTGTCATTCCAGAATCTTGATTCTGCCTTGAAGAGCTCATTTTTTGCAATGTAAGCATCCATCTGTACATCCCGGAGCCTAGCAGGTGGATCATGCAGGCGAGCAGGCCATGTGGTGATATTTGCTCCGTGTCCATTTTCAGGAAGTCGAGTGATGCATGCTGTCAAATTTGCGTACCTGAAGGAAGTAACATTAAGTTAGAAAGCAAGCAAAGGCAGGCAAAAGGAGAACTACAAACAGGGTAGAGAATAAAGCAGGAGTGCAGGACGAGTGTCTGGAACATATACTACCAAGAGGTAAAAGACTCTAAGTATGTGAGCAAGGACTTGCAATTCCTAGTAACTCCAAACTATCTCAAAAATTAAGACTCGCTAGACCCATCTTTCTTGTTACAACTATACCAGAAAGTATCTCAAGATTGAACAGCTTGATCTATGGAAATTATGTTGCTGTCAACATTCTCAAACCTCACTCCTAAATCTCTCGATGGGATCTGCTTTCCAAGTGATGTATAAGCTGCGCAAAGAAGATGATAACAGAGCATCATGGAATACTCCTGCCGTTGATAGCAACTGCGTCACCATGTACAAGCTCCCAATACTCGATTGATCAATTCTAAGTTTAAGGAAGAGTATCTAGATAACAGAGTTGAATGTCTGACTTGTTTAGTACATTATCATCCATTAAGCAACATAGTAAACTACAAGGAAAACAGAGTATACCAAACGTTATCTTGGTCATCCTCTGCACCACATAGAGGAGGTTGGGTACTTGCATCACGACTATCATAGCAGGTGTTGTTCAGAGGCTTCCGCCAAATGGCAATATATCCCTCCTTTTTCACAAGCTCCCAACAAAGGCGAGAAGTAAGTTCCTCCATTTCTGTGGCACAAAACATTTATATCAGCCACTAGCAGAAAACTGAGATCCTAGAGTTCTTCTGCAATAAAAACCACTGATATGGAACAAATCTGTTGCTACAACAGCAGCAGAAAGAACTCAACTCTATTGATAAGTCTTCAAATGGTATATCCGTGCGAAACAATCATTACAGAAATGAATATCTACCATTTCAACCACCTTTAAACTCACAAACCTATCTAAATCCAACTGGAGCAAGCAATAATTACGGTGGTGACAAATTGAACTTTTCAATCACCCAGTTATCTTAGGACAGAAAAAGCCTCATCTGATAAGGTATGATTAGCATAACAGAAAACAAAAATTCATTGACACATCTTTACTGTCCTGCACTGATAGCAACAAATCAAACAAGGAAACAAACAAGAGTAAGTCAGAATGATCTTAGAGTGACAATATCTCCCAAGAAGTTCAGGAAATTTGCCAAAAAAATGTGTCAATACTAGAAATGCATATGTTAATCTATAACCAAGAGAAACAAACACTAACTTTTGAGGTGAAAATTAGGGTAGGACAAATTGAACAACTGCAACTCGACAAAAAAGTCAGTTAAATATAGTTTTATCAAATCAACCAAAATACAAATCAAAATCAATTACCAATCCATGCCTCTTGTTGGCTCTCTTCATGCTTATAAACAGGTTGGGCAGCCCAAGCAAAGTATCCTCCGGCCCTGAGCATCCTGTTAACCTCGAGAAGCAAAATTCCATCTTCACATAAAGATGGAAAAGGACAATTAGCATAGCGCGGGGAGGAGATTTCAAATCTCATTGTCAGAAAAGCGACTTTTCAATGTGAAAGATTCAAGAAAATAAGTAATATTCCTGCAGACTAAGCCTTTGTGAGGGATATGTTGGAGGCATCTCTATAGAACATAATAGCAGTTACTGGGAAATCTCAGAAGCAACTGCACCATCAAATATAGTGCAGCAGAACATAAAAATCAAGCACAGTTTTCAGAAATTTAAACCAGTAAAATGTCAAAAAAAGAAAATAGAAATAGACTGGCGGAAAACTTGTCATCTGGTAGTAAGAGAATGCTTCTAGCCATGATGTGACATATGGAAATCTACATCAGGTTAAAGCAGTTAAAATCTGGAAGCATTAATGCAAAACTTACAATATGCTCTAATAGATACTCTAATAAAAGCATACAAAAACTGGAAATGTCTACTTTCATACAAAATCGCATACCATCACGGGTCCAGTTTATACGACACCTTGAGCAATGGATAAGATCGAATGCCTGGCTTGGATACAACAGTCTATGTGTTGCAAAAGCTGCTACCATCGCAGGCACGCCACGCTCAAGAGCAAACTGAATTTGGTTTTCATGAACATCTTTTGGAGCTATTGATAGGGTGATCACATTTCGTGAAAGCAGAAAAGCGCCAAAACTTGCCACGCCACAGCCAACATCCAAGGCAACTCTTGTATGATAACCAAATGCAATATCTGGAATCATCTGCAGGTGTATGTATGGTTTGAGGTTCACTCAAACTCAACAGAAACAGAGCCAGCATAACTGAATGGGAATTTTAGTAGTAATAAGAAACCTTGGAGATCTGGTTTAAGTATTGATCTGCTCCATGTATAAACTGTGTTCCACCTCCTGGAAACTTAAATTTATCCTTATTCCTTGAAATCCAGTTTTGTCCTCCTTTATCTTCCACCAGTTTCGTGTGTGGAACATTGCTGAACCATACCTGCAATATAATTTCAGTTCTTGTAAGGTCCTGTCAAAGTGCTAAGTCTTGACAGTGCACCAATATGGCTGAAATGATGAGTTGAATCAACTTATTGCCATGCCCTTCTACAAAAATTGGCAGCAACTTATGACTTGATTAGAGGTATAAATTGATTGGCAAAAGCAAAATACATACTAACAATAAGAATAGAACTTAGCCTTTCTCAATGGCTCTCCCTATCTTAGTCCTGACTGTTGAACGGTTCTAAACATCTGTTTCTATTCCTATGTTTCAAAAACCTTCTTAAATATTCCAAAATATCAAATTTTCTCCAGAGTCCAAACCTCAAAGAATACCTCCTGTCTGGTAACAAGCCAAAATCATCTTCAAACAAGCATTATTCCACCAAAATAGTTTATACAGAAGAAAAACCAAAGCTGACAGCTAATGTTAAATAAAACATATAAATTCATATTTTAAACAGGCTAAGAACGATGGTGAAGCTAGCAAGGAATAAATTACATCAGTCATTAATTTCATATCAGACACCAAGAGTAGAATGAGAGCCTCTTCAACAGATGAACTCATAATTCTAAACGGGCTAAGAATCGATGATAAAGCTAGCAGGGATTGAAAGACATCAGTCATTAATTTCGTATCAGAAAAAAAAAACCAAAAAGTACGAAGAGCAAGGAGTAGAATGAGAACCTCGTCTCTGCTTCTGGGCCAAGGGATCGGACTCTTGTAATTCTTTGGAGCTGGTACCAGGCAATTCAACCGGTTGGCCTCCCCAGGACAATGCCGCTCGAACCTCTCCCCTTTCTCCGTGGATTTCAGCTTCTTTATCTCCTCCTCGTTATCCAAGCAAGGAATATACTCCCTCATACTCTCCGGACACAACCTGTACTTCTTAACCTTCAGCTTACCCCCGCCACTGACCCCCTCCGTGATCTCCTTTCTCGTCTCATTCCCCGCCGGGTCACCGTCCCATTTCTCCACCAGATCCGGATCGAACTCCCCCGCAGCGAAATCGTCCCTCATCGCCCCGCTCTCATCCACTATCCCAAACCTCTCGGGGGGCGGGGGCGGTAGTGGCGGAGGGGGAGGAGGCGGAGACGACGACAGATCCGCCGGGGATCCATCCAGCAGTGGCGGGGCGGTGGATATGTTGGAAGTGAGGGCGGAGATATCGAAGGTGCGGTTGGCGTTGGGAGAGATGGCGACGGCTGGGGAAGAGCCCGGCATGGCTTCCCGGGATGAGCCGGCGGTGTTATAGAAAACGAGCTGTGGGTACCCATCGGACCAATGCTTTCCCAAGTAGAAGGCGGCGAGGCAGCCTAGTGCGATGACGGTGGCTCTCACAAGAAACGGCTGCTTGAGGATGTCGGAGACCTCGCTCGCCACCCTCATTGCTCTCTCTCTATTCTGTTCGCCGGAGAGGAGAACACTAGACAGGCCAGCATGGGCTGTCCGATTTTTAGTGCTAGACAGTAGAGACTGAGGAGGGGACGAACCTGGACTGAAGGAGATGGCCGAAGATCCTAGCGGAGCAAGAATACACTGGAAAAAGAGTATAGGGCATTTGGTTTGGTAAATATTTTCATATTTTTAATTTTTTGTTTTTTTTTTAAGTTTTGTTTTCCAATTTCTCCTATTATATGTGTTTGGTACTTTGGTTGGAAATGCTAACAAGTTTTTTTCTGAGAAATGGAAATAAATAAGAGTGAAGACAACAATTTAGGGGAGTTAGTTTCACTATTTCTATTTTTAGTTTCTGTGATTCAATTTTTAGAAAAATGCATTTGGTTTGGATTTGCTCTGAAGCTATTTTCTGAGAAATAGAATCAAAATGAATTATTTGTATATTAGTGATATTCCTTGTTGCATTTTGCAACAAGGTGCCACTAGCACTAATTGTTTTCCAATAAATGGTGATGTTTTAAATTCGGATCAAACTACCCTCTGCTGACTAAAAAAAAAAGAAAAGATATGGACCTTAGCGTAATATGAGGTCTTCGAAGGTGTTTTTTGCATAAACCATTCTCCTTGGTTTTTTGCAGGAGAAACCTTCCCTTTTCTTTTTTTTTGAAACCACCGAGGACTCTGCCTCTTCCTCTCCCCAAAAAGTAATATCTCTCCTTCTCCCCCACTTCTCACTGCCACCATCACATCCCGTCTATCTCTTTTTCTTCTCCCCCCGTCTTCGTGTGCTTCACGATCTGCACCTTCTCCTCGCACTAGTGGATCGACGTGGCGGTAGAGGCTGCGACGAGCGCAAGGAGGGCGAGCGGCATTTGATATTATCTGAGATAATGGAGGAAAGTAATCGAGAATCAAGCAAGAGAATGATCCGCAATGCTGTGGCTAAACCTCGAAAACGGAAACAATACGACCATGTAAATCAAGGTATTAGCTATTTAGCAACTTTTTGCGTTGATTTTTTTTCTTCTATTCTCTTAGTAGCAACCTATCAATATTCTAACATCCAAACACGACTACCAGATAAAAATCGTATCCTGGGCATGACCACATTAGCGACGAAGATCAGTTTATCATAGAAGAACAGTTGGATTTGAATACAAAGTAAGTACCATATGTCTGTTTGGATGTCGTATTAGAATATTATTTTTTGAGCGAGTTCATATACTTGTTTTTCTTCTTCATATACTTACTTGCACAATTTATTATACTGCTTGCGTCGTTTCATATACTTGTTGCGCATATTATTATGTACTTGTTACGCAATTTAATACTAACATATGATAATTTTTACACTTTCAGTGATGACATGTGGTACTCTGAGACCGTGTCGGTGTCACGCGAGACACTGGTGGAATTGTTGACTAATAAGATGACAAAAGATTACATTATAGATTGTCGCCAAATAATGTATACGGAGCGGCAGAAGTCAGCCCCTAATACTTACGTAGCATGCTTCTTTTCAAGTACCCGGTTACATGTAAGTGACTACTTGATGCATTTTAACACATATGGATTGGTTTGTTCTGACTTTTTAAGAATACGCAATTTCTACGTTGCTTGCAGCATGCATCCATTTATGTCGACCCAAGCGGAGATTTTTCAGACAACTTTATCATCAATAAGGAGCTCAGTCACATGAGGAACGATAATTTTGACAAGAAGAAGTTTTGGATGATACCTGTTAATTCAAACAATACTCATTGGCATTTGCTTGTGATGAATCTGGTTCTTCATGAGATAGTTCATTACGACTCTCTACGAGGGGCTCTACATTCAGCTATAGCAACTAAACTGATAAGAAATGTTGTGTTTTTGTTTAGCAAACCAATTCTAAAAATCTAACTTCTACTTTATATTGCAGTCTCAATGGGTACAGAAGTTTCTGGCTACCGGAAGAGTGCCCGGATACAAATATGATGGTGAATGGGTTTTTAGGTACGATGACAAGGCGCCGGAGCAAGGCTCGGGGTAAGGAGATAGCACAAGTTGCAGGAATATTAGTTCAATTGATTTTGTGTTTTGCTCATTGGCATTTACTATGTTGTCTTCTAATATGGATGATTGTGACATATTTTCCTTAATGTACGAAGACTACATCTAGCGTCGAGTTGGATTTGACTTTCGACAGAGTGATATGCACAGAATACGAGCTGTGCTCTGTGCTGAAATACTAAGGGATGGTGCTGCAAGAAAGAACAAGTAGTTATTGTTGTAGACGTGTTTGTTCCATGTAATTAACTAATCATTTTGTTATACATATGAATTAATGCTAATTGCAAGTATCAAGGTAATTTTGGATGATTTTGTTGTGGGTGTAATGGATGTTGTAATTTTATTGTGGGTGTAATTGATGTTGTAATTTTGTTGTGGGAGTAATGGATGTTGTATAAGTTACTCAACTTTTTGAGCGAACTACTCAACTTGTTGCATAAGTTACTCAACTTACTGTGCGAACTACTTATCTTGTTGCACGAACTACTTATCTTGTTGCGCGACTTACTCAACTTGGTACGCAACTATTCAACTTGTTGCGCAACATGATTAAGTTCATGTAGTTGCGTAAGAAGTTGTTTAGTTTGTGCAAGAAGTGGTGTAAATTGCGCAATAAGTTGTTTAGTTTGCGCAAGAAATGGAGTAAATTGCGCAATAAGTGAATATGCTCAACAAGTTGCTATGTTTGCGTCAACAAAATAGAATACGTAAACATTATTTGCAAAACAAAACAGAAAATTAGATAGACATAGAAGTATTCAGTTACATTTAAGATGTCCAAAAAATATATAAATGTATGCAATCACATCAATCACGAGGAATGCTGGCTTCTTGATGTGTGCACACATTCATGCAAGATCTCGAGTTATGTGTGCACACATTCATGCCATCAACACCAAGCACCGGCCTCAAATTTGATCTGAAAGCCCGAAGACAAGCTCCAAAGGCCCAGAAGAAACGATTGAATCGGCCTCCAAGGGTACACTTCAATGCCACTTCATTATCCACATCTCTACTTTTAAGTTCCCGCATATATGGTCTTAGCAGGTTGTAGGACTCCTCATAGCTCCCGCATACATGGTCAATCGCTTTCACCCTAGCATGGTACGCCTTGTGAGAGGCTTGGGTATAGATACTTTAGGGATAAATTGGTCTCGGTCTCGCTCGGGATCGGGCTCGTCTTTAAGAACTGATGAAATCGGGCCTTCAGTTGCTCAAGAGACGCAGGTTTGTGAAAAATGGCCAACTTACAGGTCCCTTGCTCATAAAAGATCTTACTACCATTACAAATAATTTTCCCATTATAATGGCAGAGTAAATGCATCATTTGGGGAGAAGCCATAGAGAAGAAAACAAAGCTTGGCGCTACATGGCTTCAAAATGAGGAGCAGATAGGATAGATTTTAGTGTTTCTGGAGAAGAAGGATGAGAAGAAAGTGAATAATTGACTATATGAAACAGAGGAGGAGGATAACTCACTGTTTCTGGAACCGAAGGCGCAAACATCCTCTCCTCTTGCGCCAACCAGCTTGCTTGGAGGCTAAGCATCATGCATTAAATGCAACAACAGCCTTTTGATTACTTTTATGCAAAAAACACCTACGAAGACCTCATATTACGCCAAGTTCCTTATCTTTTCTTTTTTCTTTTAGTAAGCAGATGTGGCTGAGGGTAGTTTGGTCCGAATTTAAAACATCACCATTTATTTGCAACAATTAGTGCCAGTGGCACATTGTTGCAAAATATAACAAGGAATACCACTAATATGCAAATAATTCAATCAAAATAGATGAAAAGATAATTTGGCATATTCATATTTTATGAAAAATAAACATTCTCTTTTTTCTTACAAAATAAATTCTTAAAAAAACCCAAACTCATTTCCGCGTAAATGCAGACATAAAACATGGTCTGCAATCATGAGGACAAAGGTTTTTAAAATTTAACTTTTCAGAAATAATAATTAGCCAGCTAATAAACTACTAGATTTATTAGAAATCTAATGGAACAAAGTACCACTGTCTTTAAGCAAGATTCATATGAAAATTAAATTAGAAAATACAGGCTTTTAGAAAAATATTTTATTCTTCGTTCAACTTAGATATGAAAGTAATTCGAATTCACGATTGGGATTCGGATTGGGTCGAGCACTGGTATCTCGACTCAAAGACCAAATCTGAACCCGACCCGTTTAATAAACATGTTAGATTTATCAACCCGAATCCAACTCATTTACCAACCCTATTCGTCTAACCCGTTTATTAAACGGCTTGGGTCGGGTTGACCCGTTTAACAACAATCAAGCACTAAATTATCAACTGATCAATAAAAATTAGTAAGTAATAAAATTACAACTTGTTTTAATTACATCCAAACCGTCCGACCTAAACAATAAAATTACAATTTATTTTAATTCTCCTTAATGAGACGAGATCACATCCAAATTAGTCCTAACAGCCTAAGTGACATTAAAATTAAACGGATTGACCCGCCTAGCCCACGGGTCAACCCGACTCAACTCATTTATTCACGAGTCGGCCCGTTTATAACCCGAACTTGATAACATCAAACCCATTTATTTCATATCGGATTGGGGGGTCATGACCCGGATTGCCACCACTGTATGAAAGACCAAGAGAGCGGAGGAATTTTGAAATTTTTTTTGTTTTCCTCCCTCACATAATCACATGTTGCAGTCCGATACGTTCTACTCATACGGGTCAGGTTTTCATCCAACGGTGACGACGATTGCAGGCCCCCGATTCCAATTTACAGCCCCAAACTAATTCAAATTTGCCCAAGATGCATGTCTCTAAACTGGCATACATAGCATAGTTCACTGGTTCTTGATGGCTATACACCAAAACTCGCGTGTGCAGTACTAACTCAGCTTGGTCTATGTATCGCCACCACTTCGCCTCCTTTCGAATTCGTCGTCCGTCCTTTCCTCTATTGTTCTTCTCCGGCGACGAAGAGGCTCTGCACCACCGCCGCCTTTACCCTCTTTTCTCTCCCAGCATTGCGTTCTTTTCCAAATTAGAAGACCCTAAACCGCTCCTAAACCCCACTTCCTCTGTCCTCCATCATCATCGCTTAATTCTCAAGAATTAGTGCTGGTGGGGAGAGTTAGGGTTCTTCTTTAGGGGCCCAAGATTTCTCTGGTTGAATCCCAAGAAGCTTTTCGACCAAGAAGCTCGATGAAATGGCCTGGCTCGCCGGTGATGTCGGTGGGCTCGGAATCGTTGGCACCAGCAACAAGAACGACGTCGGCAATCGCGTGTCTCGCCCCGCCGACTCGCGCTCAAAGTTGGTGTGCGAGACGGTGGAGAGGTCCCACGAGTACAAGATCCAAGGCTACTCCGTCGCGAAGGGGATGGGGCCGGGGAGATACCTGACTAGCGACGCGTTCAGTGCAGGGGGATACCGATGGGCCATCTACTTCTATCCGGACGGCAAGAGCCCCGATGACAACTCCATCTACGTGTCGGTGTTCGTAACACTTGTCAGCGCCGGGTCGGACGTGAGGGCATTGTTTGAGCTTGCCCTGATCGACCAGAGTGGAAAGGCGAAGCACAAGGTCCACAGCCACTTTGCACGTATGCCGGAGACCGGCCCTTACACGCTCAAGTACCGGGGTAGCATGTGGTAAGCTTGTCGTGCCTCCATGTATTCTTTTCTTTTCTTAAACTTGCTTAGCTATATTTTCTTGCCACTTTTGAGAATTTTAATTCTTGATCTTATCTTAGTACATTTGTGATATTTGTTCACGGGATTAGGTAGTGAATTTAACTTCTTTCGGCTGTAATTATGATGACTTCTTGTTCTTCTTCTTCTCTGACAATTCTGCTCCACTCGGTGCTCATCTTGATCTGTAATGTCATATTTCTTCTCAAGATTTTAAACTTCCTGTGACAACAGTTCTTGTTTTTTTGACGCAATCCTTGTTGGGCTCAATACGATGTGGTGTAATCTACAGTGCCCCTATAGTGTGGAAATGCTAACATTGTAGGAATGTTGGTTTCGGAAGTAGCTAGTTAGTTTCGAAAAAACCATAATGTATGTACATTCTCTGTCCAAATGAAGGGATGAGGTGGTTTTTTCTGAAAGTACTGGATTTCATTTTATTTTCTAGTTACGTTAGTATCAGATCTTTTAGTATTGTATTGCAGTCAGGGTATCTTTGGAAATGTCGTTTCCGAAAGGCTGATAGAAGTTAATGTCTGAGGCGGTGTCATCTCACTGAGCTTTGCCAAGTGAAGATTCATTTGCAAACCAATCAATTACCGATGAGAGTTCAGTTGATCAAAAGAATGGTTTGAGTAGGTTACAGTGGAGGGAAACATTAGGAGATTATGGATTGACAAACCTGAACTTAAGCAAATAGTAGACAGGAAGTTGATAGGACATCATGATTGCTCATGGGTTGCAAAAGCTACCACCTGAATGCAATCTTCACGACCAAAAGGGTCCTTGTACCTCAAGCTTTGTGATTGTTTGGGTAATCGATTAAATTCGTGGTTTATAGAGTAGATTTTATGCAGGGTCTCCCTTCATACCCTTGCCCTTTATAATGTCTCTGCTTCTTGAGCATTGCTGTGTCATCGAGCTTTCATATTTACATTGTATGGGCTACTCTTTCCTTCACAACGTAGTCAAGGCAATTGGGTGCTTTCCATCCCTTCGCTCTTTCCTTTTCTACCATAAAGATTCTCTTCCCTGAAATGATTAAATTAAGCACGGACCTACTTGCTAATGGGCACCTTTTCTTCTTTTGACCATTCTTTTGTAGTGTAGGGTGAACTCTGCTATATTTGTAGTAGTTTTTTCCCTTACATTCTCTTATCTTTTTTGCCTACAATGCTATCAGCATGTCTTTTGTTTTCATGTGTACCAAATCTCATAAAACTGCTCTTGATTTATTGAGCGTATCTTAGGGGCTTCAAAAGATTTTATCGACGAACATTCCTTGAGGCATCTGATTTTTTAAATGGTGATGCTCTGGTCATACATTGCAAAGTGGGTGTTGTCAGAATCCGGGTTGAAACACCTATGCCACTTGCTATATTTGTACCACCTTCGAATATCAGTCACGGTTTTAAGCAGTTGTTTGAATCCACGGTGGGTTTTGACATCATATTCGAGGTTGGTGATCAGACATTCAGAGCTCATAAGCTGGTACTTGCTGCTCGATCGCCAGTTTTTAATGCCCAATTCTTTGGTCCTATCGGGAACCCGGATATAGAGAGAGTTGAGATACATGATGTTGAACCCCTTGTCTTTAAGGTATGGTTATATGGCTTGCATTATCTTATATCATACAACTCTCAATTCTAAATGGTAACATATTTCAGCGCTTTCTTCCACCTGATTGCATAAGTCATAGATACTGGTGCTTTAGTCCTGATCACAAACATGCTTATGCACTGGCAATTACATACTTTGATCATGGTGCCCTATAAAATATCTGCTCTTAGTTTAGTAAATAGCAGGAAATATGAATCTTGTAGAGTTGAGCACCAATTTCATGTTCCCTTTTGATTTATAGTTTACAAACACAAGCACAAACGTTGTAGGGGAATGTATGTGTGGTGCTTGTGTAATGCCTCTCTACCATCACTAATGCAAGTTTTATTTAAGCTTATCAATGTGTCATAGTCTGCCTTTCTGTTGACAAGCGCCTCTCTCTTTCTCTTTGCAGGCAATGCTACTCTTTATATATTCTGATGTGCTTCCTGATGTGCATGAACTGACAGGGTCAGTTTCTATGTGCACGCAGACAAACATGGTTCAACATTTGTTAGCTGCTTCTGATCAGTTTGGGTTGGAACGAATGAGACTATTATGCGAGGCAAAATTATGTGAACAACTTAGTCCTCATACAGTTGCGACAACCTTGGCACTGGCAGATCAGCACCATTGTGTCCAGTTGAAGTCCATCTGTATGAAATTCATGGCTGCAAGGGAGAACTTGGGAGGTTTGTCTCGAGTCTTGTATTTTCTAGCATTAGGAACATGCATTTTCCATTTTCCAAACTTCTTTCTTTCCATTCTTTTAGGGGAAAGCTATGTGGAGTATCTTTGCTGGATATACTCGTATATCTATAAGTGATGCTAATCCATGGGCATGTTTTGGGTAATTTTGAGGCGTCATCATTGGAGTGGCAAAAGGTAAAAGTAAATGGATTTAGAGGAAGTATAGTAAGATTACCCCACTGGAAGTTGTTTGAACATATATGAAGTTTATGATGGCAATTAACAAGCACTGTACCAAAGCGAAAGCCTTGGGAAATGGAGTTTTTGGTGAGAAATGAGGAAATTTGGACATAAGGATAATTTCATTATCTGCATGCTCTGTGTGCTGCCACTCTATATGGATGGCTACTATCTGTTTTCCTTTCTGCTTTTGTATTTTTTCTGCTTCTCTTTTTCCCCTTATGCCTTTTCCTTCTCTATTCAGAATGCATGTCTAGGTTTAATGGCATTACTCTTACTCTTCCTTTTTTTAAGCCTTTTACCTGGCTTAGGGGTGGGTATGTACCCATACAACCACAACTTCCTTACACAGAGGATTTGAGCCCAAACCCTCACACAGGAGATTACGAGCCTTAACTGCTACACCAGCACACTGGTGATTAGGTCTAATGGCATTACATTGGATGGAGGATTTACATCAGCTTGTCATTAGCAGTAAAGTTTCATTGGATTCTTTTTGGAGCCTTTTCTTTATCTGGGCTCCATAGCAACTCAAATGGATGCGACAAGACTTGATTGTTTCAGACATGTTTAAACTGTTCGATCACCTTTTGAGATATACTCGATAGCATCTTGAGGAAGTATCTTGGCCTATAGGAGTTCCTAAGTATGGCAAACGAAATTTGTTTCTGCCGTGGCATTCTTGTAGTGTGTGCCAAACCAATTCTTTTAAATTCTCTCTATGCTTTGTTTTTGGTTTCCATTTAAGAATGAATCTAGTGTGAGAATGCGCTCTTTCTCCTTTCATCTTTCTGTCGTTCATAAGCTTGTTGGCAAATGGAGGGAAGGACCCGCATTATATGCCACTTTTTTTTGTGTTTCATTGCTTCTTAAACGCTATGTTTTCTGGATCATTCTTCTTGCAGTTGTTATGCAAACTGAAGGGTTTGATTACTTGAAGGGGTCATGTCCATCAGTACTGTGCGACCTGCTCGAGACAGTTGCTGTTGTGGAGGATGACTTGAGCACAGTTTGTCGGAAGCGGTGTGGAAGAGGTAAGAAAGGTCTGAACCCAATGGAAGGTGCTGATACCAGCCAAAAGCGCATGCGAAGTCGGAAATGGCTTGGAAATTTACCAGGATCTTAGGTTTGGAAATTAGCAGCAATTTCTCCTTCCTACACTGTCACACCTGACTGAGACTTTGTTGTCTGCGGAAATGGAATATAACGGTATATTTGTTGCTTTTCTCTCTTGTAAATAATAGTCGGATTCCTATCTCAGGCAGAGTCTTTTTAATGCCATATTTTCCCGTACATTTTTTTTGTTTCTTTGGGCTCTTTTAAAACAGCTTGAATCTTGTGTTGCCAGTCTGGTAAATGGATGCAATGGATCATTAAAATCTTCAGAATTTTCGCCCGTATAAGTTGTTTCTTGTATTCATCTGCAAGTGTCACTGCAACCAGCTTGAAGTTTTGTGGTGCTTTATTACATACTGGTAACTTGTGATTGTCTCTTGTACGTCAGCCTAGGATCATTATGCCTCAATTGACAATTTAATGCAAAGAGCCCTGAAGATTAGCAAGAAATGCATCAGCCACACACTCTGATGATAGATAGATAGCCTACAATGTGCTATTCTCGTATGAACTCTGGAGGTGGTGATGGTCGCGTGTCCATCAAATAGCAAATGCTCGGAATTTTCCTGGGATGGTGGGAAAGCTGGTGGGCTCAATTGAAGTATTGAACCAGATCGCTTTCGGTACCTTCCAAACTATGAACTTTCCTTCATGTCTATCTGAGTGGAGAGCACGAGGCCTCGTGGGTCGCTCTGCCCATTGGTTCTTCGACAGTTGGCACAACCAGGCAGATGATCTCCGAGGAAGCTCCTAGAAGCTTCTGTGAACTAGTGGCTAGGAATTGGCGGGCAGATCGACTGGTCCTCCCTTTGCCACGTGTATATTTTAAAGACACGTCAGCGTCCAGATGGCATCGACCTTCTCCGCGCCAAAATGGTACGGACCAATTAGGGCAGTGCTTTCTCTCTCTTTTATCTCTCTCTCTTTGCTGGATGATCTTGATCGACAGATGCTGTGGAAGGAGATGAGCGGAGGAGGAGGAGGAGGGGAGATGGATGAGGACGGGAGGCAGGGGAAGGGGAAGGAGAGGGAGGAGGAGGAGGAGGCGAAGGAGAAGGTGGTGCTTATGTGGGGTTACCTCCCAGGAGTTTCGCCTCAGAGAGTGGCGATCTTCTTTCCGGTGCCCGTCCGTTTTCCGGGGACCAACGGCACTGGCGACGCCTGGAGGGATGTGTCTGGCGGCGGATGTGGCTTTGCAATGGCAATATCCGGTATGGTATTCTTCAGTTCTCGCTTCTGTTCTCTTCGTCTTTGATTTATTTGTTGCTTGAGATTGATCTGGTGGGATTTATGCATTTCAGCACTTGTGCTTCCTCTTTCTTCCTATTTGGATGGATATTGTTGAGATATCGTCAATTATTAGATTTTTTTTCTTTCGAAATTGTGCTTCTTATCAGCATTTCAAAGCCTCGGATGGATCGTTTCCTAGATATCATTGGACCCTAGACTAAAATTTTTTTTTTTAAGCAGGGGAGAATCTTCTATTCTACTATCTTAGATTTTGCTCGGCGGTTAATTCGTTTTATTTGCTGCCTTTATAGGTACAAATGCAGAGTGGATATTTGGATTTAGATTCTATTTTGAGGTTTAATGCACGAATAGTACTACCAAGTTCATCACGGCACAAATGTTCCAATTATCCAGTTTTAATAAGTCATTAACGTTTAGGCCAGATAGCAGGTAATTTAGAGTGTAATTTAGAGCATTCCAAGAGAAATGGTCATAAACTTGAAGAAACTGATCCATTAGCACTTGATTATAGTGTCTTTTTTTAATTTAAATAAAAATAAGTTTCTTATGTTGTTTCACGGCTGCAACCTAGGCTTAATATTGTGCTTATGGTAGCACCTAAGGAACGTTAGATTTTGAAGTCCTTAATTAGAAATGTTAATTAACATAGCCTTCTATTGCTGATCAGAATCGGGAAAGCTCCTTACATGGGGTTCCACGGATGATATGGGTCAATGCTACTTAACTTCAGGGAAGCATGAGGTACCATACTCTGTTGAATGCTTTCGTTTAGCTGCTCTTCTATGCTTTTTTGCTGAATAATCTATTGTTTTCTCTTTATTAAGGAGATTCCTGAGGCCTTTTTTCTTCGGAGTGAAGCAGCCATTGTGAGGGCCGCTGCGGGATGGGCTCACTGTGCTGCAGTTACAGGTACTAAACTCAGTACACGTCTCAATTAATGGCCTTATATGCATCTTCTGAAGGGTTTAAATTGGTCGGATGGACAGGAAAGGCTAATTCGTCATAAGTTGAATGAGTTACTTCTACATGTACACGCGTAGTTTAAGTGATCTATAGCTACAGACTTTGGAAAATGTCGTGAATGTGTATAGGACGCTGATTTGGGTTCATGGGTAGATATCTACTGATTGATTCACTTAGTCCATCGGTATAACACTACCGATGGATCAGATCTACTGATTGTATGTATCAATCATCGAATCGGTAGATCACTACTGATTGGCTGTTCTAATCCATCGGTAGAACACTACCGATGGATTAGATGCGCTACCGATTGTCAGGATGTGCAATGTATATGGCCTGGCCATGTACGCAAATCTTTATCCATGTGTATATTATAACCTTGCTGGAGCTTAGACTTTTTTATTCTTAATGAAGCAGAATCCAGAGAAGTCTACAGTTGGGGTTGGAAGGAGTGTATTCCAACTGGAAGGCGTATTGGACAACACTCCAAAGGAGGAATCATTGAGAAGGATGACAAAACGAGTGGGTTATTGGATGACCAATGCGGTTAGTTTCCTTCTTATCAAAATGCTCGATAACACTGAAGTTGCTAGGTAATTATTGCTGAAGGATTTAATAAAGGGCGACAATGTTCCAGTGCGGCCCAGGACGTGTGTTTCTAAAACAAGTAGCGAAACAAGCACCACCAGTGAAAGCAAAAGTGGGGAGGAAAGTGCAAAGCGTAGAAGATTATCCCCTGCTAACCAGAGACCTGAGAGCTCAACGTCCGGTGATGAAGCTCTTTCAGCACCTCCATGTCTAGTGACGTTTAACATAGCTGTGCAATCACAATGGTCGCTGCGGGTGGGCGTCACACTCTAGCATTGTCAGGTTGTCCAAATCCTTGAAGTTATTATTTCTGTTCTGTTCCTGTACTCATGTGGATTATGTTTGCCTAGTAGGGAGCTCAGTGAATGCTGATTTACTTCAACTTTCCAAGTTTTCAGATGTAGGCCAGGCTTGGGGATGGGGTTATGGAGGGGAAGGACAACTGGGTTTGGGTTCTCGAATACGCTTGGTGTCATCTCCTCATCGTGTACCTTGTATCGAATACACCAGCTACATCAAAAATGAAGAGAAGTGTAGATTGGCAGGAGTACAAAGCTAATGGAACCTACGTGAAGGCTATTGCCTGTGGAGGCCGTCATAGCTCTGTTGTCACAGGTTAGCATCTGATGGTCCAATTCATATATTGCCCTTGTGCTTTCCTTTGGCTTAGAATAGTTAAATAGAAAGTCGAAAGTAAAAGGAAATATAGTTAGATGTGGTTAGCTATAATGATCATGTTCTTCATTGGATTTTTGAGTCGAATCATGAAACAGCAGAAAACCACGTCAGTCACCACCAACAATCTCGCTAGTGGTCCTTACGTCAAAGAACTCAACTAACAAATTGATTTGCATGCTGGTTGTACCTCATTCAACCAAAGGTTTGTAAGGAGCAGCAATTCCACATTTCATATTTGTGTTAAAAAAGAATTTTACCTCTAGAATGGCTTGATGCTTCGGCTGGCAGCCTAATGTACCAAACTATGATTGGCAGATAGTGGTATGCTGCTTACATTTGGGTGGGGGCTTTACGGGCAGGTGAGATCTTAAACTTTACTCTTATGGAGTACTTATCTACGTATGAATCTGTAAATTTCTGGTCTATGATTGTCTATGGTGTTACTATAATGAGTACTTCAACCAATTTGTCTGCCTATGGGTACCTCACACATCGTGAATCTCATTTTGCAATAGGTCTTCTATTTCTTTTTGTGAAATTTTTCTCTATTTTGTAAGTGTTTGAATCTTTTAGATATGACTAAAGCCAATGCTTGAAAAGAGGTGCTTTCCTAACTAATTTTCCTAGTTGTAAATCTTAGAGCATCCTGTAATCAATGATTCAAAGTTGTCTGCAATTTGTCCTATAATGTTGACAGCTCTCGAGGATTGACTGTGTACTGTTAGTGTGGAACAGATGCAGAAACAGTGTTCTGCAGAAGGCCAGCTCCACTATGACATGAAGTATTGTCTATTCTCGATCGTTGATTTTATTATGGAGATTTATTTAAACAATTACTTCTATTTTCTTCGAATTTTCTCTTTTGGTCCAGTGTGGGCAAGGAAGCACCAACGATGAGCTTAGCCCGAAATCTGTCACATCTCTTCTGGGCGTCCAGATTCGTGGAGTTGCAGCGGGTCTGTGGCATACCGTCTGCACGTCAGTAAGCGGTCAGGTATATGCATTTGGAGGAAATCAGTTTGGGCAACTAGGGACTGGTGCTGATCAGGCTGAGGTAACAACTATCATGTACATCTCATCAAAAAAAAAAAAAACAACTATCATGTTTGTCTAATTCATACGTAGACTATGTTATGATCAGCAAAATGAGCCTTATAGCCGCTTTAATGTAGCGATTGTCGTACTTGTAGTGTAATTACCGTCCACCACGATTTGTTTCTTTCATTCTGAGTTCCTCTTGTTTGCAGAAGCTTCCGAAACTTTTGGATGCTCCATGTCTGGAAAACATAAGTACCAAGATTGTCTCTTGTGGAGCACGACACAATGCTCTAATGACAGAGTAAAAATTAATCCACTCAATATTCTCTATTTTTTTTTTTATATCAATAGCATAAGCCAGCTGCTAAACGTGACTCATGTGTTGCCTTGAATCTCTCAGAGGGAGGATACGTTTTCTGCTGGGGATGGAACAAGTACGACCAGGTACTTCGCTTTTCCACCATTCAGATTCTAATCGAGTCTCATTACTCTCCCTCCACAAGAATCCACATACTAATTTTTTTGCTTGACAGCTCGGTCTAGGGGATGCAACTGACCGTAACATACCGACCCAAGTGCTGATAGAGAGACATCGCCCTCTGAATGTATCCTGCGGTTGGTGGCATACTCTGGTTCTTGCAGAATCTCTGGATTGAAGTAAAAGTTCTCTCCTCACAATTTTGTAAGAAATGCCTGCAAGTTCCTAGTCTATCTATGTAAAGAGCATTGTAGTCAGCACATGTACAAATTGTTTGTTCGTGTGATACGCATAAAGTTTGAACTCTTACAAGCATAGGTGCTAACCATTTTTTATGCTAGTTATTGCAATGCAGCCCCCCAGTTATGACACAGAATAATTAGAGGTTTCTTGAGATAGACACATCATTACGCTGAAGAAGCTGCATTAACGGCCAGAGAATATCCATGCGATGGAAACCACTGACAACCTGTTGAAGGAATCTCACCCATTAAACAAGCATCCCATTTTGAGCTGAAAATCACCAGCAAGGATGCAGTGACCCAAATCATTCGCCTTACCTCAACTATGAAGTGAGCCCAAAGCTCATCTGATCGGCTTTCCAAGACTCCCTTCAAAATAGTCAGCTCCAAACGTCTCATGACTTCGGCAATTTCTAGGAAGACACCATAATCTTTGCACAGCATCTACAAGAAAGACAAAGTAAGGATATGTAGCACATTTATTGAGAAGAAACTAAGGTTCTAGCGGTACCTCAACAAGCATCTGCCCGGATTTATCTAGGTTCTCAACAATCAGGGGGCAAGCATCAGATTGGTTTCCCAGCTCGCAAGCCCAGCTGGCACCATTCTGGTGAGCCTGATCCAGACTTTTTGTCTTCAGTCCATGGACATATATATATAGATACATAGAGAGAGAGCAAATATAACAGATAAGATAACTGGCTGGCTCAAGAAACAACACCAGCTTGCCTTTGTGGACATATCAATCATAGAAGGGGAAATTTCTACATCCAAAACCGTTCATGTGCAAGACCATGCTACTTAGGATGAATGGCATCAGTCTACAGTCTCCCCTTAACCTTGAGGATAAGTATGGAGTTCATGAGGGCCAGTGTAAGAGCCTTGAAGTTGCTTTTGCTAACAACAGAACTCACAAAAGCTAAGCCTAGAAATTCTTTGACATGCATATCCCTTGAACATGACAAACAAAGATACTCTAGCCCGCAAACTAGAGAGCAATCGACGTTTTAAAATGCAAGGAATTTTTCCTTCAATTAGTTGGAAAAAATATGAAAGTTTCAACATAACTAAAGACGGCATTAATCGATTTTGTCATTCAGATCACACTATTACTCTGCTTAGATCAAAGCTGTTGCTGAATCAGGATACCTCTACTGTGAAAATAAGAATGAGTAATGTAGTTGTGAGATCAAAGGATTGTGAGCCTGAGGGTAACTTGTAAAGGTTCAGGCAAATGCTAATTCGCCGTTTGTAGTATACTGGCATTTGAACCTACTAGGCCAACATGAGCGTGGTATACAACTGGTTAACGATGACACCTCCTCTAATGGTGGCAGTGTGCAAAGCTTTCAAGTTAGTAGGCCAACATGAGCGTGGTTTGCAACTGGTTAACGATGAAACTTCATCTAATGGTGGCAATGTGCAAAGCTTGCTTGGTTTTAAACCTTTTCTTTTGAAGCATGTTATCCTATGAGAAAACCTGAATGGTATTAGAAGAAGCCCAAGTTGACAAAGTAGGGACCAATATTGAGGGAGGAAAATATGTAGACTTGTATAGTGGGAAACACCTTTCACAAACCTGTTAATTTTCGCACCTGCAAGACTTCATATATCGGGTACTACTTAGCCATCACAACATTTAGTGACGAACTCTGCTAATTGACACAAGTATGGAGAGGAAATCGTATCATGAAAGCTTAGATAGGCTGATGAACGTTAACGTACCTCAAGACGTGTATAATCCTTCAATTTTTCAGTACGACTGGAAAAGCTTTTGAGGAACAACATATGCTTTATAGTTCGATCTAGCAGTGCGTCAATGCTACACTGTATTGAGTATAGTACGTCATGGATGTATGCACTAAAATTCATAATTATCTAGCATATGATCAGAATGCAATTTTAAATATAACTCACCTTTGACCCATTTGGGATAAGATCCCGTAACTCCTTAAGCCGGTCTTGGATCAATTGTCTGTCTCGTGGTCTTGCTCTGTGGAGCATATTACTGCTGCCTCTTTTCTTGCTATACTGAGATGGTTTTACTCCCCTTTGACAGTTTTCACATGCAATGCTTTTGTTCTGATCTAAATGAATTGATGTAGTAATGCTCTTTGATAAAGAAGACCCACTTGGAGAATATTTGAAACTTTCTACATTGGAGGCTAATGCAGACTTTTCATGGCACAATGACATGGAATCTACACATAATGCATCATTCTCCACTTTACACTCAGTTAGACATGATCCAGGAAGCTTCTCTGACAGATCAGATGTCTCATCTGGTGCATGGTCTAAACTAGCTATGACTGCATCCAGTAGATATTCCGTATCATTTGTTTTCGTGCACCATACACCAGCTTCATGAAGCAAATCCTCATCAGAGTCTCGCACAGTTTTCTTATCAAAGGCTTTCGAGTAGCCTACTTTTGATAGGATAGTCTTCCTTGTACAGTCATCCTCATCTCTCAGTGACCTGAGATGAAGTGCACTGTGTAGTTCAAAATCAAGTGGAAAATTCAAGAATCTGCTGTCTCTTGCATCACCGGTTTCAATAGCAAACTGATTTGCATATGGTTGATCTGTCACATATTTGGCATGAAAAAGATCACTGCCACCATGCTCTTGGTCTTTCTTGTAAGAGTTTTGCGGGATGGACCATTCTGGATTCAGTCTACTGTTTCTCACGTCAGCTTGCAAGGTATCATTTGACCCTTCTTTCTGGTAGTAAAGCTCAGTAAAATTATTGTTGATCATCTTCTGTATACTTGTAGCTTGATTTAGTGCATCTGTCTCTTCAGAAGCATCCATAACTAATTCTTCAAACATAGTCTTCCATGTACTTTCATCTGCAGACGATCTAGTGTCCCTACCCAGTCGCTGACCAATAAAATCTTGTGAGAGTTGAAGATCATCTTGAACCATGAATGATGGGAGAAGGTGAGCATCAATACTCGATGATCTGTTATCTTTTAGTTCACCAATATCCAGACTTTGAGGATCATCGTCAGCTAATGTTTGCAACCAAATTGAATTTGGGCAGAAAGCAGTTAAAGCTGAAGATGCAGGACCTGACAAAGGCGTGGTGAACAGTGATGAAGGATTTAAGTGATCCAACTTTTTGGAGTGAGGGGAACTAAATAAATGCTTTATGTAAGCCACGATGGTTGAATCTTCCTTGACCTGATGCAAAACAGAAACCAGACATTAATGAAAACTAGACAACCATTTACTACTTAAACCAACAGCAGTGCCCCAATCAGAAAAATGACAGCAGTACACACCATATCTAAAGATCCAAGCTGCACAACCCCAATGGAAGCAAGAGGTACAAGCAATATTGTCTGCAAGATCCATAGAACAACATCAATATGGCTATAACAACTGCCTTCAATGAATGGCTGCAATAATAACAGTACCACAGGTACTTACAAAAACATTCACCTGGAAAGAAGTTAAATTACCTTAATGCCTGCTGCAAATTGAACTCGCCATTCCTCAGGATACTGTGAGTAGAATAAGCTACATCATTTAGTCTTATTCTACACAAAAGCAGAACTACAGTCAAAAAGTTTCAACCAATGAGCTAAACTTTACCTCCAGTGGTACATCAGATTCAAGTTCATTGGCAAAGAACCAACAATGCTTCGAAGCAAGGGCTACTTTACCCAGAACCCTACAAATATCCATGCAGAAGTTTTGTATTACAAAAGGTAAATGCAGCTGCATATAACACAAGATTTCAGCAAACATGCATTCATCAAAGTAAGCTATGCGGACTTTGCCTATCTCTACTGAATAGCGCCTTTCACACAATCATACTTTCTGCTTGTGAATACAGGCAAAAATTTAGGTGCTAGAATTAGAATATTGCCAAGCAACTTCAGTAGGACTTATGAACCACACTAAGGATCTAATAGATCTAAGGGATATGATGCCAAAATCAGAAGCTATCATCATATAAACATGTTTCACAAAATAGGGCAGATAAATGAGGGTGTCCTCAGTGGACTGAAGCAACAACTATAAAGCCAGCAACAGCCTGTGGAGAAGGATTAGAGACAAGCTTTAGAAATGGAAAAGCTTAGGATGCTCAATACTGTTTATCCTCTGCAAAGCAACCTGCAGGGAGGATTGCTTACTGCATATAGAAGTATGGATGGATTTCTAAGATTCATCGAGAGGGTACATGAACTAGGTAAAATCTACAAGCAAAGAGGATTTTCATCTCAGAAGTCTTCAAACCAAGAAAGATAAAACTATTTCAGAACCAGCATATGACATCAACACACAACTTATAGATACAATTAAGGAGAGGAGGAGAAGGAACCACATATTTGATCCCAAAAGGTTGAAACAACTTGGGGTATCATACCCCCACTCATAAGAGTAAAGATAATCACAAATATTCCACGGCAAGAGTGATGTATGAAAATTTGGGAGATCAAATCGTCAGACCAAGAAAGAGAAGGAACTTATTCATAAAACAGGTACATCAGAAACTACGTCAACAGAGCGACAGTGGCATCCAGCTAGCTATAAGTTGGCTATAGAATCTGCAGAGGGAAAAGAATATTTCTTTAAAGGTTCCAACATACCCATCTCCAGCTGAGTATGCAAAGTATGACATGCTTGCTACCGCCACTCCCATGGGACTCCTTCCATGGCTGCCATGGATATTAGAGTCAAGTGACATGATCCCCGGCAAAATACCGAGAGATTCATTGTTCGAAGTGCTTGATACAGTACCATCTACTTTGGTACTGTCAACATAACCATCCTCCCAGGTCAGCCTGAAACCAACCATTAAAAATTGATGATAATTTAGAGAAGGATTTACATCTCAACAAATACATATAGTTTAAGACTTTAAGTACAACTTGTTCAACCTCTATGATGCATGGAAGGAACTAACTAATTTTCTTGTCTCATGTGCGTGTCTCTAATACAGAAGAGATGAACAGCTTACAAGGGTACAATTGGCTCAATAGAAGAAAAGACTAAGCTTACTGATATCTGCTGGAACAGAAGCAGTTTGGATATCTAGAATAGAAGGATTAAACTGCCTCCAAGAAAGGATCCAACAATTAGAATTCTTGTTGGAATCTCTAAGAGTTGTGGGAGATCACACATGACAATAAACATGACAAGTGTCGTAAAGATCACAAGCCAGCATTGACATCAGAAAGAAGCGACATATTGAATGGAAGCATCATTGCTTGATCAAAGCATTGCAATTGAATCAGCACAGTGACAACTAGCTTACCTTACAGCAAATGGGAAGAAGAGCTGTAAGATATAACGGCCAGAGAATACAATAGAGAGATCAAGGAGAATCTATAGCTGGTTTTTGACCTAATGACCCACCTTTAACTTTTGACTTGGTGTAGAGGCACAAAAAATGAGTTTCATGGAGTACCCTGGAAACAAGCTAGGACAACAGCTCAAGACCCAAACTTCTACGGAGTCATCTCACAGCTTGTGTGACGAAGCTTTGGCAGCATTAGCTATTGAGTTGGGAACAGCTGCTTGTAGGTAAACAATAGGGTTCTTGGATGCAATTAATGTTTAGGTTCTTATAGTCCATATCTTTTACAGAGAGTAAAAAAAGAAAAAACAAATCTTTGTATGACAGCAAAAACTTACATATGGCTGCAATTGTCAAGTCTCCAGAAAACTGCATATATCCAATGTGTGCTATCACACAGACCACTAAGCAGTTGCCTTAATGCAGGATTAGATCCCATATCCCAAGCTGAAATGGAAATTCAAGAGGAAAAGTTCTGCCAAGCTTCTACACTACTGATGTTGCCTAACTGCCTCTGTAAGAACCTCGTCCTGCTTGCTTCCTACGTAAACCAGCTCGTCGTTTAATTGGTGGTCCCGTTGAACCGAGAAGCAGATAGCCCATCACCTCTCTCCGGTCTCTCGGCATACAAGTACCCCAACAACTAACTCAAGAGTCAAGAGGCAACAAGTTCACAGCGGACAAACAAGAGAGGAGAACAAGAGCTTGATGTTCTCAGCGGTACAGGAAACAATTCCCATAAATATCTTGATCCTTGTCTCCAAAAATTCACCAAATCAAAGACCCTAGAGATTTATACACGCCAGTGAACCTTGAAGTCCAAGCAAGGCTCTGTTGCCTCTAAAAGAAAATTAGCAGGAACTCGCTCAATTGATCTGTAACCTAGTCCATTGTCACTGATGCAACAGAAACAACACAACTAGATAACTGAACTACAGTAGGTTTTCAAGCGGCAACATCTCCAGTTTAGAAATGCTGCAAAGATCATAACAAAACCACTAAATTACTCGATACTCTCAATTGAAGAAAAAAAACAGCAAATAAATGTTCCAACAAGTTGCAATGTTTCCTAAAAAACAGACGAGGTTATTCTTGTCGATTCCAGGAAAAACATAACTGAACTACAAAAATGACCGTTAAATTTCCAATTCAAGATCAAGAACAATGCAAGCCAGCCAAGATTTTCCAAATAGATTAACGTTTCTCGCTCTTTTCCAGCTCTCTTTCGCTTACTCTTATCGATTCCATGAGAAACATAGCCGAATTACAAAAATGACCGTTAAATTTCAAATCCAAGATCAAGAAATATGCAATACAGCCAAGATTATCCAAATAGAATTCAAGTTTAAAGCTCGTTCTCAGTTCTCTTTCCACCGCTGTACACAGATCTTGCAAGAAATGAGAAAGTCAAACCGCAAAAACCCTAACCTGATCTTGTTCTTCTCCAGAAAAAGTGTAAACGAGTGAAAGGAAAGCGATCGATAGATAGATCATGCGATTACTGGAAACCAACAGAAGACCAAGCAGGGATAAGAAGAAGCGATCAACGTACCCGGTCTTCGCCTTGAGCTACTGCGGCCAAGAGCCAGAGCACGGCAAATGGCTAAAACCTCTGCCCCCTCTCTCTCCCTCTCTCTTAGTCTACTGTTCCGCCTTCCGCCTTCCGCCTTTCGCCTTTCCGGACTCGAACCTGGCCAAGAACTGCATTTAATGACTCCTGAGCGCCACGTGGGACAACGCTGACGGGAATTTCGGGATCGGATAAATGCTTAATTAGAAAGCAGGAGCGCTAAGAACCGCTCTGATGCTTACACGTGTCCCGATTACACCATCAGCGATTGTAATTCCATGAGATTAACGGAAAATTGGTGTTTAGTCTCTTTTGGAGACTTTATTTGCTGTATAGTCTCCTTGAAAGATTTTAATACATCTATTCCCAATATATGGAAGGCATGAATGCATCCACTTTATGACTGGATGCATACATTAATGGGGGCATTAATAATAAAAAAGGAAATACTGAAAAATAGTTGGTAAATACCAGAAAATAGGAAAATTATCGGAAAAAATGAGAAAAAATGATAGAAAAGTATAAAAAAATACCAGAAAATATAAAAAAAATTTGAATTTTTTTTTGGTGAAGTAACTACAGTTTTTTTGTAAAGTAATTGTCATTTAAGTGACAAGTAACTACCATTATAATGGAAGTAACTACCATCATATTGAAAAATAATTACCAATCTATGGGAAGTAACTACAAATATTGGTAGTTACTTCTCAGGTTTTCTACCTTTTTCTGGGATAGTAACTACTAATTATGGAAAAGTAACTACAATTATGGGAAGTAACTACAAATATTGGTAGTTACTTCCCAGTTTTCCTACCTTTTTTCTGCGATAGTAACTACAAATTATGGAAAAGTAACTACAATTATGGAAAGTAACTACAAATATTGGTAGTTACTTCCCAGTTTTTCTACCTTTTTTTATGCGATAGTAACTACAAATTATGGAAAAGTAACTATAATTATGGGAAGTAACTACAAATATTGGTAGTTACTTCCCAGTTTTCCTATCTTTTTTCTGCGTTAGTAACTACAAATTATGAAAAAGTAACTACAATTATGGGAAGTAACTACAAATATTGGTAGTTACTTCCCAGTTTTCCTATCTTTTTTCTGGGATAGTAACTTCAAATTATGGAAAAGTAACTACAATTATGGGAAGTAACTACAAATATTGGTAGTTACTTTCAAGTTTTCCTACCTTTTTTCTGCGATAGTAACTACAAATTATGAAAAAGTAACTACAATTATGGGAAGTAACTACAAATATTGGTAGTTACTTCCCAGTTTTCCTACCTTTTTTCTGCATTAGTAACTACAAATTATGGGAAAGTAACTACAATTATGGGAAGTAACTACAAATATTGGTAGTTACTTCCCAGTTTTCCTACCTTTTTTCTGCATTAGTAACTACAAATTATGGGAAAGTAACTACAATTATGGAAAATAACTACAAATATTGGTAGTTACTTCCCAGTTTTTCTACCTTTTTTCTGGGATAGTAATTACAAATTATGGAAAAACAAGTACAATTTATGGGAAGTAACTACAAATATTGGTAGTTATTTCCAAAAATATTGTAAAGTAATTCCAAATAATTACTATTGATAGTTACTTTACAATTTGTAGGAAGTAACTACAAATTTTGATAGTTACTTTCCAAATTATTGGTAGTTACTTTACAATTTTCTGGAAAGTAACTACAAATAATTACTATAAAAATTGGTACAAAAATTTTCTGAGTAGTATCTACAAAATTTTCTAAAAAACTTTGCTAAAAAGTTATTACAAAAAATTTCTGAAAAGCAAGTACAATTTATGGGAAGTAACTACCAGTATTGGTAGTTACTTCTATGAATTGTAAAATATCTACAATTTTTTATTACAAAAAATGGTGCCCGCG